>CM055895.1:10144543-10805269 GCA_029582155.1 Panopea generosa | reverse complement strand
ATGCGATGTCAACAGGTGCGATACGTTAAATGTTTTAATACACGAGCCTTGTGGTAGATGTGTTATAAAACATTAATTCGTGACTTGCATATTAATTAAAACATGTGTATATGTATATGACGGCGCACGTGAGTGAATACACTTGTATAACATTACAAAGGGTGTTACGTACATTTTGTATATTATATGTTTTTACACGATGTCGGACTCATCTGAAAGGGTAAGCATTTTCTTCTTATTTTTAAACAATTATCAGGGACATTATTTTTCTTGTAATAGTTATGACATTCAATGTTAACCATTTTAAACAAATGTAAATGTTTTAAGCATTATTGTTATAATTTGCCCATACCATGGACATAGACTATATAATTACTTGGCCATACGTTACACATGTGTAAAGACTTCTATACAATTCTTTGACCATACTTTACGTATGTGTAAATATTTCTATATAATTATTTGACCATACTTTGCGTATGTGTAAGGACTTCTATTTGATTATTTGACCATACTTGACGTATGTGTTAGGAGTTTTATCTAATTATTTGACCTTGCTTTATGTTTGTGTTGTCTTTATAAAATAAAGTTCGCTAGCAAATTCAGCAAATTCGTCGAACTTTATATCTTAAAATTTATATATTTATGGAAGGAAGACGAAATTGTCGATGTGCTAATAGCTGCACAAAACTTGCAGCTATAAGCACGACAGTCAAAATGCAGTGGGGAGTGCGATGCCCAGTGGTAAAGCATCGGACTCAGGATCGGATGATTGTGGGTTCGATCCTCCGCCGCAGCTATAAGCAATGTCTTTGAACAAGGCACTTTATCCGCATGTGCGTAGTACTGGTTCTATCCAGAAAGACTTCGAGCATGATTTGTATAAGTTATAATAATTTGTTTTACAATCGTAGTAAGTTGAATAAGTTTAAATCTAGTTTTCCGCCAAGACGGATTTGTATTTCACCAGAGACATGTCTCTCTCTGTTTTATACCTATTTATGTTACATCGATTGTGAAACAGGCGCTAAAATCTTAGACAAAACACGCTTGAAGTATTCCGGGGTAGAACCAGTACTAAGACTATTATGTAAGTGAAATGTTATCATCACCGTGGATGTTATATTTTTATACGTTTCGGACATAAGGAAATATAGGACCTGAAGCCACAAAACAAAAATTTTGGTTAATAACAAAAATGATTGAAATTAAATGTGTTTGTAATATTCTGCCGAATGTGTTTATCGGAAAGGGACGAACAAAAACTAGTGTATTTGTAATTATTTGGTCAAATAAATATATAGCTAATCATCCGTAAGAGGAAAATTGAGTTAAATTAAAACTAAAAACGGCCGTTTCTGAAGCTTAATGAGCCAAACGTCGTATGCTAAGCATCGGACGATTTCCTCGTTTTCTGTCCGTTTAATAGGCCAGATATTTACAGTTATATGACCGATATAAGATATAATGGGTAGTAATTGATAAACGTTATCTTACTATCAAATATGCACACAGACTGGACACGCTTATAACATTTTTTATTGGGTTCTGTATTTGGTTCAGAATATAAGATTGTTGACCAGTAAAAAAATTTTTCACCATATTAATTGTGTCTATTTTCTTTTTTTCTGGAAACATGAATAATGCAAGAAATTGAAAAAAAAACCACACACCTTTCTGGTTAGCCCACGTCTGTAGTGTATAAATATTTTATGCAGTCTAGAGGTTATATGAAGTTGTTTTCGTCATTTTCATATGATTGACCAGATAGTATGTATCAATGTAAGTCCAGGGATTTTAGGCCATTATAAATTAATTGCTAGATTATCATCCATTTTTTCTGATTCTGCAAAGTTATGGCCTTATGGATTTTTAGATACAATATTACTATTGTTATATATACGAACTAGTTGACAAAACGTTGACAAACTGGCGTTAGTGCAATGTTATTATAATGTTGACCGCTGGCGTCAGAGGTCGCGCGTTCGACCCCAGGCTCGATCCGATGGTTTCTCAATAACACTCACATTGGTCCCACCTAGAAAGCGGAATCGAGAGCGAATCACATAAAACCTGAGTCTATTTCATATTTGTGTTTAACCTCATTTGACAACTAATGAAATCGCTTCAATTTTTAACATTTTTTCGCTCTTATTTGTTAAAACAGCCTATAAAATAATTATTAAGTTGCCATTATTTCAATTCTGAGCGAGTCATGTGAAACTACAACGACCGCGCGAGTTATGCTTAGAAACGGCGTTAGCAACGGATGTCTTTCAAATACCAATCATCTCAGCTTTCATCGTAGCTCCGCCCAGAGTTACACAGACTGTCAGTCAAATGCGGTCGGTCTGTTTGGGTTTCTCAATTGTTAAATGTTTATTAAATGAACACTAACTATTACATTGAGGAGAATAGATTAATAAACCAAACATGGCCACGACTTTATCTACATGTCTCTCGTTATGTATGTTATGATAACTGTCGTTGACGAGGCTTATAACTGAGGCGTGCATTTTAATCAAGGGTAGTTTTTTAACTATTATTTAGTTATTAACTCTGAAAAAAAAAAGAGAGAAAATAACCACAGTATATATATAATTATCCATCAGTTAATAACTATTGAAATAAATACCCCCACCTCCCCCCAAAAAATCAACAACAAAAAAACAGTAATACCAGTTCAGTTTTTAGTTCTTATAAGGTTAGAAAAAATAGAAGACTGGAAAAGTAATAGGCATGCAATAGATGAATTTAAACATTATGCAGACTTGTAACTTAACAACGAAAAATGTTAACCCGATATGATCAACAATGTTGTCATTAAAATAACTGTTTACATATTTTGATTATAATTGCTTGTCAATAATCATAAAACACTTTTTTTTTACCGGATATAACAATGGTTTTATAAAGGATTTTTTAATTAGTACTCGGATTCAAATATTTCTGAAGATTTGTTAAACTGTTGTGCATCTTTAAATATTTTTGTATTATCATGGTATACAAGATTAGAGTTGCCATATAATATTATATTCTGATGAGCGAAATAACTCAATTCTCGTATCTACATATAGGTCACATATAAAAAAGTAGTGCTCGGCATCTTCAGTCAAATATCCACAAGTACAGACAGGATTCTTTTTAGTGGTTTAAATACATATCACTATTTAAATTACTGCAGTTATTTCAGATCCAGCATGCAGAGTTGGTAAGTATCTGTTTCCCTTTGAGTAATAATTTGTTTTTTTTTTAGGAGACATTCTTATATTGTTTTTAAAGGCAAGATATACTTGAGTCTATCACTCTTACTGCTGGGTCTAACTTGTTCCACAATGCTATCGAAGAAGGTATACAAGATTGCCTACTTAGTAAGGAGTTGCTACATCATCGAAATTTTTAATTGATAATCAGTAGTGTTGCGAGTCAAGGGAGGGAAAGTCGCTTATATAGGGAGGGATCATATTGTATGAGGCATTGTACATGAATATAAGAGACCCATCCACACTTTATATAAATATTTTGTAGAGAAACTGATCTTGTTAATCCGGTTACGATTCTTGTTGCTTCATTTTGTAATTTTTCTAGTGATTCAGCAATATGGTTTGGGCATCAATCCCAAACAATTGATGAATATTCAAAAGGATGTCAAACATATGATAAGTACATTTGGTTTAAACATTTCTTTTATGTAAATTCCGAATTTCTCATTAAGCTAACACTTTAGATGCTGATTATTTTTAATATTTTTCTATATGTGTATACCATTTTCCATTGTTACTTAATGTTAATCCAAGATGTTTGTGATTATCAAAAAATGTGACTGGGGAGTTATTAGACGTAAGTTGAGGCAAAGTCTTACATTGATTAAAAGTTAATAAAATAGCTCCAGTTTTATCTGGATTAAAAACTAGCCACTGACTGGCCCAATTAAGAGATCATTTTCAAATAGTGATTATAATGCCTTCTTTATCTTGAAGAGTTGAGGCTGAACAGAAAAATGAAATGTCATCCGCACACAATCTTGTTAAACTTAACAATGGTTCTGTTATGTCATTGACGAATATAAGAAACAGTATTGGGCCAAGTATAGCAAGTATAGAGCCTTGAGGAACACCCGCCGATATAGATTTGAGATCAGAGTTATACGTTTGAATCACTACTCTTTGTTTTACTAATCCAATTGAACATATTGCCATTTCCACCGTTTTCTTGTAGTTGTCAGATAAACCTTAAAGCCACCCTCTACCAAATGCTTTAGAAATATCACCCCCCAAAAAAATACAAAAAAAATACAGGAATACTGTTTACAGTCGGAATAATGACACTTGCCTATAATTACCAACCATGGATGTATCTTCTTTTTTTAAATATAGGTATTACATTTGCTTTCTTCCATCTATTCTGGGAAAATACTATCTGACAGAGAGCGATTAAATAATAACGTTAATGGTTTAGATACTGATTTTGCAACTCCTTTTAACATTTATGCTTTATAATATCCGACCCACTTGCCTTATTTGGATTCAATGAGAGACATATATCTTCTTTTTCTGTTTCTGTGACCATGATGTTATCAAGAACATTATGAATTTTCAATGAAATTGGAGGAAATTGAATAGTATCTTCATTAATACACGATATGGATGCAAAGTAAGAATTTAAACAGTCAGCTTTTTCATGATCAGTTAGAAAGAACTCAGTTCACATGTCGTTGTGGTACGACATAATGATGGTATATTACTAGATATGTCATTATTTTTAACAAAGTGTCTTATATCTTTCCAGAAAACTCTTTTATCATTAAATTGCAAATCAGTTAGAGTAAGATCCAAGGTATTAAATAAATTTTCTTTGGCGTGTTTTTCCAAATTATTAACTTTATTTCTAGATTATTTATATTTACACCAGTCATATGAACTTAATGCTTTGGATTTTAGTCGATATCTTATTTTTGAATATGTTTAAATAGTGGAGTCATACCAAGGTTTGTCATTGGGGCATACAGTAACCATTTTGGATGGTATGCATATTTTAAGTCACTAAAAAAAGTATCTGTAAAAATATTACAGGCTTCATTACATTTCCACTTAAAATATGTATTTCAAGCCTGAGTCTAAGAATATGCTCAAGAATGGTTGGTGAATACGACCGTTGGTACCTCATGCACAAGGAGCCCAAGTTGTAGGTGTACCATGTGCGTGCGTTCGTGTGTGTGTGTTTGCGTGCGTTCGTGTGTGTGTGTGTGTGTGTGTGTGTGTGTGTGTGTGCGCGTGCGTGCGTGCGAGCGTGCGTGCGAGCGTGCGTGTGTTAAAATTTTTTATTGAAAAAACACACCAAAAAAACACTCAAGCAAGTGTATTTAAAGAAAAAACAAGTAATTATATAGAGAAGGAAAGGCAACTAATTGAGATTTTGTGAACGCTCGCTTATTCACACAAAATCACGCAATATCTCGTTTTCAATTATCTAAAACTTCCATTAATCCTAGGAACACAAATCAAAATTCTTACTTTGCGGATTGAAATTCTATTTGAAACGATACCATCCCAACAATTTGTGTTTAATTATGAATATCCATCAGGTTTGGATGTAGGAATATTCATGCACTTGAAACAAAGACGTACGAACCGTGTGTGTCCTGGTGGGGATACACACGGCATTTTTAAATAGGAAGTGGTTTTTCACACTGCCTGTTGTGTTTCCTTACTGTTGTTGTCGCTGACAACCATGATTTGACCCTTAAAACTCATTAGAATGCAGGATTCAATGCTTACAAATTACTTAAAAAAACGGAGGTCTTCCCGACCCGCCATGTACCTATACTACCTGCCATACCCTCCCTAATGGTTTTGTTTCTTCAGATGTTTGGTATTTTGTGACTTATAAACATATACGTAATACACACATTAATTAACACATGTTTACAAAGTATTATACAACAATGTCCCTTTAAAGTTGTCTATATACCGTCAGCGTTTTAGTCCGTGCCATTGGTTACCTAACTCATCACGTGATCAAACGTTTATCATGTGACCAACTTTTTCTCTGCGTATTGGGTAGCATTTAAAGATTCACTTCGCTATATTATCTGTTGATTATTTACAAAACATGTCGACCAATAACACGAATCCTTCATACATTCAGCAACATTTGGTTGATAAAAGCGGATCTCCAATAACTACGATCTCACCCTGACGCTACTCAATGTGTGGGTACCTGCTGAAAATCCGGTTTCAAATGGGGCTCCTTCAAAGACTTGGCTACCTCGATGTCCGTGCAGGGTAAACCTGGATCTACAATAACTATTCATAATATACACTACACGGTTCAGGTGTCGAAAAAATGCTGTACAAAAGAAGACAAAGTTATATTAAGAATCGGAATCGAGTTAAGTTAAACAAATTCATCATTCTCTCTCTCTCTCTTAGCCTGATATGATAAGGCGTGGATGGACAGCTTTTTTATTATTTGGATATTTGATCTGCTGTCGTTGGGGAGACGCAAAATAAAAAATGTCAAAAATACTCCTTAGAGACGTGCAATATGTCGCACTCTCTCTCTCTCTCTCTCTCTCTCCTCTCATCTCTATCTCCTTCTCTCTCCTCTCTCTCTCTCTCTCTCTACCATCTCAGTCCTCTCTCTCTCTCTCTCTCTCTATCTCCTCTCTCTCTCTCTCTCTCTCTCTCTCTCTCTCTCTCTCTCTCTCTCTCATCTCTCTCTCTCTCTCTCTCTCTCTCTATCTTATCAGGCTTCTCAATGTGGGTCTGACTCTTTCTCTCTCTCAGTCTGTCTGACTCTGTCTCTCAGTCTGTCTGACTCTTTCTCTGACTGTCTGTATGTCTCTCTCTCTCTCTCTCGGTCTGTTTCAATATGTGTGTGTGTCTGTCCATCCATCCCTCCTTCCCTGTACGAGTGTCACGCCTGGTAATCTCCCAAACCATTACATAAATGTGATGCAATAAAATGTTTGGTAGCATTTTCGGTGATGGTAAGGTCATAAGAAATATTGACAACAAAGGTGAGTCATCTTCAATGTTTGCCTTTTGTTTAAAAATGAACATGAAAAATCAAGGAACGTTGTACGATATATTTATGATTACCCGTTCACGCATACAGGTTTGTTTTCAGACACGATGCTGTTGTTTGACTGTTATCACTTCTGGAAACGAAACGGCCAAAACGTTGCCCAAAGGTTTTTTTAATTTGAATTGGTTTTAATTTGCTTATTACATAAGGTCGAGAAGGTCTTGAATTAAATAACACCACATACAATTCATTTTCGAGAGTAAATGGATTTTGTACACAATGTTATGGTTCGGGAATGTGTGTGATGGTTCTGTCCATCTGTCTTCTGTCCGGTATTTTGTGTCCTGTCTGTAACTTTGTCGTGCATAAATGGATTTTGTTAAAACTTGCTACAAAATGATCAACATAACATGACGATGTGTACTGAGTAAGACCCACAGGTGTACCTCAAAGGTCAAGGTCTACCTTGAGTTTGTTTGACAATACTTTGAGTCTGTGTGAGACTTTGTGTCAGGCCTGTAACCTTGTCATGCATAGATATATTTTATAAATACTAGCTACAAATGATCAACATAACATGACGACATTTCGCATGAACACCCAGACTCCCATTTCAAAGGTCACGGTCAAAATTTAACTTTGTTTGACAACACTTTCAGTCTGCTTGAGATTTCGTGTCAAGTCTGTGACTTTGTCACCTATGGATAAATTTCAAAAACACTTGGTTCAGTTCATCATCATGACATGACAACATGTCACGTGTAAGACCCACACCCATACCTTAAATGTCAAGGTCACACTTTGAGTTTGTGTGGCAACACTTTGAGTCTGTGTGAGATTTCGTGTCAGGCCTGTAACTTTTAAGTGCATAAATGGATTTTATAAATACTAGCTACAAATAATCAACATAACATGACGACATGTTGCACATTACACCCAGACTCCCACTTCAAAATTGATATTTAACTTTGTTTGATGACACTTTCGGTCTGTTTGAGATTTTGTGTCCGGTCTGTAACTTTGTCACCTATGGATAAATTTAAAAAACACTTGGCTCAGTAGATCAACATGACATGATGAAGTGTCGTGTGTAAAACCTAGACCCGTATCTCAAAGGTCAAGGTCACACTTTGCGTTTGTTCGACAGCACTTTGAGTCTGTTTGAGATTTCAAGTCCAGTCTGTAACTTTATCATACGTGGATGGATTTCAAAAACACTTGGCTCAATTTATCAATTGATCAACATGTTAAGACCCAGAACCTAACCTCAGAGGTCAAGGTCACACTTTCAGTTTGTTTAATATTTCTTGTCTGGTCTGTAACTTTGTTTTACATGGAGGGATTTTAAAGGGAATATATCAGGATTTTTCAAAAATTTTAATTGACCAAAAACATTTTTTTCCAATATATCATCTATATATTATTTCTGTAAGCAGCCGTCTGTAAATTGACGTATCTCCTCCGAAACCGCTTGAAGGAACGTGCTAATTTTTTGTATGTGGGGCTTTATAAATGTGGCGAAGAAGATAAGCTATGTGGCAAAGTGGATAATGTATCAACGTAGCTTCAGGAAAGATTTTCAATCACCACGATCGCAGATTCAGTCACTATCGCCATGGGAACTTGCCGGTGTTTGCTGCCACCTGTGAATGGTGAAACACACCAATAGGGTGCCGGTATTTGCTGCCACCTGTCAATGGTGAAACACACTACGTAGGGAGCAATCGGTATTTGCTGCCACCTGTCAATGGTGAAACACACTACGTAGGGAGCAATCGTTGCATTGCAACAAAAAAATTGTGATAATAATAAGTGTGATGCGTAAAGATTAAGTAATAAAGCTAAGTTAGGAAGAATTTTTAGTATTTTATTGAACAGAACTGGAACCTGATGAAAATGTTCTTGCTTCTCCCGCCTGCTACCGTATGCTCCCGGTGCCATGCAATGCATGCTCCCCATGCAAGCCAGTAGTTCGACAATTTGCCGCTATCACGTGCTGCCACACAACGAAGGGAGCAATCATTGCACTACAACTGAATGATAACACATGAAAATTGTGATGATAAAAAGTATGATGCGTAAGGATTAAGTAATAAAGCTATGTTAGGAAGAATTTTTGTATTTTATGGGACAGAAGTGGTATGTGATGAAAGTGCACTGCTTCTCCCGCCTGCTACTGTATGCTCCCGGTACCATGCAATGAATGCTCCCCTCGCTCGCCAGCATTTTGACATTCAGCCGCTATCATTATTTCTATCAGACAGTTTTCGACGTTTTTCATGTTTTTTATAGAGTTCACATCACTTATTAAAGTAAGGGGAACGCGGAAAAGGTTAGGGAAACGCAATTTAGGGAAACGCAATAACAGTTACACCCTACCGTCAAATATGTTTATGCGGTTTATAAAGCTTGATTGAATGTGCGATTCCCTGTTCGAAAATAGGTGCCACCTACGTATAACGTAAGCATGACAAATACATGAATCAGTAAGACTGTCCAGAAATAGGTGATCGGTACAATAGGTGTGCTCACAGCTTAATAAGGCCCGCAGCAAACGGAGCCAATTTTTAAGAATTTTAAAGCTTGATTGAATGTGCAAATCCCTGTCCGGAAATAGGTGCCAATGACGAGTGGAAGCATGACAATGCATGTTGAATAGTATGCCAAGTATGTTATCCGCAAATGGGTGACCGGTAAAATGGGGGTGCTCACAGCTTAATAGGCACTTGCCAAACAGAGCCAAATAATTTTATAGGCCCTGGAAATTACAAAAAAAAATTCTCACAGGAACCCACATTTCACAGCGAGTCCTAATCCCACGCATCAACTTGCTCCATCAGATGCCAACCTGCCATTTACATTACAGAGGATTCAATTCCCAGTGAGGCTGGCTTATTCAATGACAATAAATAAATCCCAGGGTCAGACATTCGATACACTTGGAATTTATCTCCCAGCACCTGTATTCTCCCATGGACAACTTTACGTTGCATTTTCACGAGCTAGAGGTTACTCCAACATCTACATCAAAGTAGACAACAATTTGTCACAAGGACTTTTCCACAACAGGACACTCACCCAAAATGTCACTTTCAAGGAGGTCCTATAGACACAGTAGCAGGAAAAAAGCTACAAAGGTAACATCACGCTAAACACCCTCTCCACTCCAACACCCTGTGAATGGTTCACCCCCCATAAAAAGCCACATCCTCAACACCGTGCGCAGCACGGGTCATTGCTTGAGAATAATTTTGCCACAGTCAACCCAAACCATGCTCCACCAAACACCTGCCTCAAACTCCGTGCGCAGCACGGGTAATAGCTAGTGCCTATATATACTCATTGGCCATGTGTTGCCAAAATGATATCTATTTAAACATGCCAAAATAATGGTAAAATTCGTGGAAGGTGTTTTGTCCTCCTTGTAAAATCTGCGTGAGGTGTTTTGTCCGCCTTGTAAAATTCATGGGAGTTGTTTTGTCCTCCTATACAGAAATGAGGGTTAGGTGTATGTCCGGGAGGTATTTTGCCCTACACTCCAAAATAATATGTTGAAAAGGGTTTTCCTAATTTTGGGCTACATGCCTAGGTTAGACTAAAATAGATTTCCCACTTAAAATGGCAACAGATTTTGTGTTGTTTTATATGAGTCACGGGGTTTCATTTTGATTTCAATATCATCGTTCATCCATATTTACACGTTGTAAAATTTTTTCTTCTGAGAACGAGTCTGAATGATGATATGAAGTTCGCAAGAAGTATTTAAATACAGTCTATTTTTAGAATGGAGATTTTGTTTCAAGTTTACCACTACGACTGAAACATTGATTTTTTCATGTTTTGGTGGATTTGATATACCAAACCATTCGGATTTGATCTTTTTATGAAAATGAGATGCTTTTTATCCATTTTGAATATTTTTACTTTTTTTAGACATTCTTAGAATTTTTTTGTGATAATTATATTCCCTTTAAAATAGCTTAACACAAGTAATCAACATGTCATGATGATGTGTCACCTGCATAGAAATACCAAGACCTTTACATTAGATGTCAAGGTCAAGGTTACACAAAGATCAAGGTCACACTTTAATTTCAAAATCCCATAAAATTGCATGTCTCGTTTGAAATGTCAGTCCATGACTCTTGATATTCATGGATACATCGCTACCTATTATAAAACATATCGTTATTTTCACAGACCATTTGTAGGGCATATGACACTTAGGCCATTTTAAATTAATTGCTAGATTATCATCCATATTTTTCTTAACGGGGAGGGCAGGAAGATTATATTTTTTATTTTTTAAAATTTTTGAAGTTTTTATTTATACTTTTTTTTTCCTTAAAAACGGGGAGGGCGGGAGGATTTTATCTTTTATTTTTATTTTTATTTTTATTTTTTTTTATGTTCTTTAATATATATATATATTTTTTTTTTATGAAATTAAAAATGGTTGAGTCGGCATGAAAATTAGGCTGTGGGCGGGGATAATAATCTAGCAATTAATTTATTATAGTCTTATCAGTGACATTTCTTGTTTTTTAAAAAAATGATTGAAAAAAATCAGTTCTGGAGTAAATACAAGCAGTCAATCAAAGTTCAATGAACAGCAGTTTTAGTAACTTGGTATGATCTATAGCTGCTGTTGTTTAATGTGTACATTTTCTCACCTTACATGCAATTGATTGAACTTTCAAACTACTGTTCACAAGTGCTCAGACACAGAGATGAATTTACCGTTTATACCAGTGGATCCTGGGGAGGTGAACTCCTTAAAAGGAGATATTGTACCATATTTACCCTATGTATTGAGACAGCAACAAATAATTAAAGTTTTTGCTGTCCCAATACTTATTATTTTAAAAAACAATATTTTTTTTAATGCCCCAATACATAGGGTAAGTACAGTAATTTCGTCCCAATACATAGGTTAAGTACGGTAATTTTGCTAAGTCTATGCACTATACTGGTAAACAGTATCATATTTTTAAAAAAAAAAAAATTACTGTCCCAATCATAGGGTAATTGAACTTTTATTCACTGTTTATGTAGATATTTTTTTATGTCTTCTCTAAAAATTATAGTTTTTACACCATGTTTTGATAATTTTGAGGTTTCTTGACAGTTACTTACAGAATACATGATTGTACATGTGCATGACATATATGTACCAAGTGCACTTTCACTTATTTTCTTCTATCAATTAATTTCAGTGGTATCTTTCGACCAGGAATGAATGCTATTCTGGGACCAACAGGTAGTGGAAAATCATCGTAAGTATTGAGTCTACAGATTCAGACTTAACATTTATTTAAGCATTTTAAAAAGTTTTTTAGTCTTCAAATGAATGAATAATGACAGACAAAACACTGTACATCTTATTACCAGTGTGACCTTGCATGTTTCTACTTTTCTTTAATTTTACTTTTATACTGCCAAGGGCAAAAGTATCACGGGCAGGTAACATCTTCAACTGAAAATGAAAAATTAGACTGAGACTTTTAGTAGAACTGTAGATGCAAAATGTAGATGTCCATCTGTGCCTAAAGTAAATCTGGCTATATCTTATATTGTCTTGCCTAGATGAAGGAGAGACGAGATTAAGGTGTTGCTTTCCGTCAACCACAATGGCGTCAAACATATATATTTAGCTCCAACGTTTAGTTTTGTTTTTTTACACTATTTCTCAATAAGCACTTAGTGCTAGGACACTCATACTTGGATCATAGTTTCAACTAACACCCTGCATTACATAATATAATGCAGATGCTAAGTACTTTTTTTTTTTATTTATTTAAATTTTTTAATTTTTTTTATTATTTGTTTATTTTCATTTGTTTTTGTTTTTGTTTTTGTTTTGTTATTTTATTTTTTTTAAATATGTTTTATTTAGAAATACTGGTTAAAGTTTTATGTGCAACTACCATCAAGTTTATATCTAAAAAATCACTTAATGTATTTGATCGAAACTTCACACAATACTTCCTACAATATTTCTTAGTCAATAAACAAGCTACATTAACCAAGTTAAATAGCTCTTGTATGAATATAATATTTTAATTTTTTTCTCTCCCATGTGTACATTAAAGGTCAAAGCGGACACGGCGAGGCATATCATTCCGCGGAATTCTTGTTTACTTTCTTTCTACCAATTTGTTGTTATAGAAAAGACTTTATTATTAGAGATATGTTCATTATGGGCAACACAGTTTACATTGACTTATTAACCCTTTTCTCCATAGATACGCGTTTTCCCACACCAATCACAGAAGGCCTTTGAAAACAGTGCAGGAAGAGTTCAGATTGCTCGTAACAATCAATCTGAGCACTTCATGCACTGTTTTCCACTCTGTCAGTTAATATAAACATAATTCACCCAATTATTCAAAAGTCTTCTATATTAGAGGTGTCCAAAGGTGTCTATATTAGAGGTGTCCAAAAGTGTCTATATTAGAGGTCTCCAAAGGCGTCTATATTAGAGGTGTCCCAAAGACGTCTATATGAAGTAAAGGGTTAAAGGAAATAGATCAGACGTTCAGACAGGAAAAAGTATTGTAATAGTAGCGGACTATTACAAATTACTAAAGTTATGCGAAGCAGTTATAAAGAAGGATAAAAAACTTGCATCTGATATCCAGATGTTGATAAAATAGCAAATTAATCCTTAAGAATTCACAGGCAACTGATATCTTATACATAAAATGTAAATTGTTTGTAACCTTAGACGTTTATGTTTTGTTCATGCATTTTGTGATCATGAATTAAAAAATGTTGCAGTGTGAAATGGGGGACACTCAAAATCCCCATGGTCAAAATCCCCATTGCTCAAAAAATGGAATAGCAGTCAAAATCCCCATGATGGGTTGTTATAATTACTCAAATTTCCCACTGGTTACGACCGTATGTAAAATAATTAAGTGATACTTTATTGATTGATTTCACTTAAAGGTGTTGAGTAGGGGCATAAGTACATTTTCACAAAGAAAACAGAAATATTGATTGTCAATGTGATTATATTATTTATCTGCATTACAAATTTAAAAAATAAATTTACTTACAAGCATTTCAAAGCAGATCTCTTTGGGCACTCCCAACAGATAGAAGATTAATTATTACTTTTCTTAGAGAAAGCATTACCTCATAAAGAAGTTTACGAGAACCTTTATTACTGGTAATGAATTCCATTTTTAATGATTTTGATTCCAAGACACCCAAAGCTGTAACAGTTTGAAATAAGGCAGTTAAGAAATTGGGCCCTGTAAGGGGACTTAGAATTTTACATAGGGATACTATGGGAAAACAGAAAATTATCTTTTTTTTTTCATCTGTTCTGAAACCACTTGGCCAATTAAACTGAAATTTCACACGGATGTTTCTATTGCGTAGAAGACTTAAGAGAAGATTTATTTTTTCGATCTGAAATTTAAGATGGCCGCTGTTACTAAAAATAGTCCAATACTTAAAAAATCTTCTTCTCATGAACGGCCCAACAGATTTTAAAATGTTTATGTAGTAATGATGACCAACTATAGTTTTGTTAGATTTGGTCAAATGGTGTCCCTAGGGTTAAAATGACCCTGCCTCGAGAGTTCAATTAGGGGACACATGTCATTATAATATTTTTTATTATTTTTTTTTAAAATAGAAATGATTTTGCCTTTATCTTCACTAAAGCATTGTTAGGTGAAGGAGGTTCACATTTGTAAAAATGACTGGGTTCCTATGTCTTAAGGGGTCAGGAGGGGCCCCAAAAGGGTACAAATTTGGAATTAGTAAAATCGTTTTCTTAACAATCGGTATGTCCGATTTGTACATATTTGATATAATTATCCCTATGTGTAGGGGTTTGATTGCAGATAAGAATTTAGGGGCTAAAATATATAGGGGCCCTGTAAGAGTAATTAGAATTTTACATAGGGATACTAAGGGAAAACAGAAAATTTTCTTTTTTTCATTTATTCTGAAACCACTAGGACAATTAAGCTGAAACTTCACATGGATGTTTCTTTTGCATAGGAGACTATACAAAAGATTTTTTTTTTCTATCTAAAATTCAAGATGGCCACCGTTACTAAAAATAGTCCAAAACTTAAAAAGTCTTCTTCTCATGAACAGTCCAACAGATTTTCAAAATGTTATGTAGTAATGATGACCAACTATAGTTTCGTTACATTTGTTCAAATGGTGTCCCTAGTATTAAAAATGATCCCACCCCAATGTTTCTATTGCATAGGAGAATTTCAAAAAGTGCTATGGCCACTATGAGTCAGTAGAGCGTCCTCAGGCCCTCAAGGGCCTCTTGTTTTAATTACAGCAGATATTATTAATTTTATATGACTAGTTATACCAGTATGTGTACCTATATAACAGATTGCTAGATGTGTTGGCGGGCAGAAAGGATCCGGCAGGTTTGTCTGGAACACTGCTGTTGGATGGATGTCCTCCTCCAGAAAACTTTAAATGTATGGTGGGATACGTTGTACAGGTATGAAGTATCTTTTTTAAGTTCAATTTATTTGATTTTTATTGATTGTGAACTCTTTGACAAATTTTATTTGCATTATATTGTGTTTAGCATCGTTTTTAACAATTTTTCAATCATATTATGATGGTGTTTGCTTTAGACTGAATTCTAAGTGCTACAGCACTGAAGTATCATGCTGCAGGCATTATGGTATGTTACTCCAAACAGTCACATTATTCTTACAAGGATTCAACCAACCTAGATACGGTATATTCTCTAAATGTTGAGGACAAAGCAAGAAAGCTTTTAGTATCGTTTTTTTTTAAATCTTGGTATGACTGGACCCAGGATCAATCCCATATCATTCTGCATGCATGGCAGACACTCTACCACTTAATTACCTCTGCTGTACCTTTAGTACTAAGCATTTACAGATCAAAGTATCTTGCTGAAAGGACACAAAAGGGATTGGACCCAAGGGTGGTATTCACCAACCATTCTTAAGATTATTCTTAAACTTGATTTCAAGAATGATTTTTACAAAACACACTTAGAGACTAGTTTTGAGACAAAATTTACCAGCATGTGGGGACACCTAATATATAAGTCAAATAAACTTTCATAATCGTTCTATCTGTCATGGTATATTAGATATCTAAGGTTGGAATTTGGTGAAATTTAGATTTTCAAGCTTAAGTCTAAGAATATTCTCAAGAATGATTGGTGACTCTACGATCCTGGTTCATCCTACCGCAAGCTCCACACTTTTTGTATCTTTAAAAGGAGTCCTGCCATTTGTTTGGTGAAAACTATAATAACATTGTACCAAAACTTATTAAAATGTTTTTATTGTGTTTGACACATTTATACCTAGAATACTGAAGGAGATGCTTTTATAGTTTCATGTCAGAATTAATTGGTCAGACATTTATAGAATTGTTTGATGTTGTATATTTGACATATGTCCCTAGGATGATGTTGTTATGGGAACACTGACAGTGAAAGAGAATTTTCATTTTTCTGCGGCTCTACGCCTGCCATCAACAGTCTCTGCGGCTGAGAGGGAGGAGAGGGTAGAAAATGTTGTACGGGAACTTGGCCTTCAACACTGCAAAGATACTAAGGTATGGTTCTGTGTAACATGTTATATAAGTTACAGTATACAGTATAACATGGTCGGATATAATACGAAACTCGTTATAATGCATTTTTTCTATGATATCCAGATTTATAAAACAAATAGCAGTATAATAATTGATCGAAAATCTCAACTATATCAAGTGTTTACGAGTTTGTTACATTTTTTCAAACTGTGACCATGTATTCGTGCAACAATTAGTTTAAACTTATTTATTTTGCTTCGATTGTGAAACAAGTTCTTGCAACTTAGGCAAATCACGCTCGAAGTCTTCCTGGTTAGAACCAGTACTAAGCATATGTGGAAAAGTGTCTTGCTCCAGGACACCACACATAGCCATGGCGGAGGATCGAACCCACAACCCTTTGATCATGGGTTTGGTGCTCTACCACTGGATCACGCGCTCAACAATTACACCTTGATAATTCAGACTGACATGAAAACAACTTCTTATTGTTATAAACAACATTGCTTTTAATAGATTTACGCCAACAAACAATTGTCTGTCATATTTATCACACATGTCATGTGTTGGTTTACGGTACTTCAACCGTAACTAATATTGCCAAATAGTCTAACATAGTGACTCCCGAAAGCTATCGTCGCCAGGTGTCAGACTTTTAGACATTCGGTACCCCTTTAACTAGCTGCTGGGTAAGCAACCAGCAGCTTCAGAAAAAGTGCTTCCACCTGGATTCAAACTTTCGACCTCCTGTTTCCAAGACAGACACCTTAACCAATAGACCATGGAAGATGATATTAAAGTTTATTGAAATTTGCAGTGTGCCGCTGTCTATTTACCTGTAGAATCATTTTGTATTGTATTGCTCATGTTCTGTTTGTTTGTTTTCAGGTTGGAAATGAGTTTATACGAGGAGTGTCTGGGGAGAAAGGAAGCGTTGTAATATTGGTATGGAGTTGATTATCTCCCCTCCTGTGCTATTTTTAGATGAACCAACAACAGGCTTGGATGCCAACACGGCAAATACTGTCATGCTGCTGCTGAAAAAGTGAGAAAATAATTATAACTAAATCAGATATGATAGTATACTCCAAAATGGTCTAGCTATGTTATTTATGTTCATTTCTTAACGTTGGTTTCCATATTTCATTAAAGGGAATATAATTATCAGGATTTTTCGCAAAATATGTTGAAATTTTAAGTGGGAAATTTTATTTTAGTCTAACCTAGACGCATAGCCAAAGTCAGAAATTCCTTTTCAATATATTATTTTGGCATGTTTAAATAGATATCCATTTGGCAATACAGGGTCAGTGTGTACATAAAGGAATGATGTGTTGGAAAAAAATGTTTACTCAATTTTTAAAATCTAAGGTATCTCAATAGAATTTCTCTGATTGTTTGTGTTAGAATAATATCTGGGATCTGTTTGAGCAAATCATCCAATTCATTGAATATTTATTTTCAGTATGGCTTTGCGAGGCAGGACAATAATATTTTCCATCCATCAGCCCAGATACAGTATATATCGTGTGTTTGACAATCTTGTGTTACTGTCTATGGGTGAAGTTGTTTATCACGGGCCAGCCTTAGAATCTCTTTCATTTTTCGAAACTCTGGGTAAGTGTTATGCAAACATTACAAGTGATGGATTCAGGATTTTAAATTAGGGTACAGAAATGATAAAATTTAGATAAGTTACCAATATATATATGTGGGAGTGCTAAGGGGTGTTTGCACAAGTTCTAGCACCGAATGTTTAGTTGACTTACCTCCAGCTAGGATCCACAAGTGACTATAATGTTGAAATCAGTTGGATATTGGCTGTTATATTTTTTGTCTTAGAAAACAGTTAAATATATAACAGTTAAATAATTGAAATTTGAAATCCTAAAATATTCTGTTATGGCAAACACGTGTATAACAACATGCTACATGCTATTGCAGGATACCCATGCCAGGAGCACAACAATCCTCCAGATTTCTTCCTTGATGTTATCAATGGTGACCCATCTGTTACAGGCAACATTGAGCAATTGTTGGCTTCTGCAGGTATTTTCACATTTCACACACAACTTGTATAGTTCATAGTTCTGTATATGAAGAAAATCAAAGTTTTAACTTTTTTTTGTAACTTTTATTTCAATTTAGTTGTACAAAATCAGACATATTAATACATAATAGTTCATGACAATTATATATGCATTTAGAAATTTTTAATAGTCACTGAGTTTCCAAATTGGACCTCCCCCAAACCTCATTTTGATAACATTGCCACTTCCATGATTTATTTTTGTTATATTTCTTTTTTTTTTTTATTTTAGATTTGGAACACCTTGGAGAGAATGGTATGTAACTTAGAAGTTAAAAGCAATGCAAAAAAAGTGTGATTATTTTTTATAAACTTTGAAGAAGCATCGTTTACATTAATAATGTTTTCAATAATTAAATTTTCCAACATTCACAGATATTGACTTGTACTTTAAAAATCTTATCTCCATATCCAAAACTGCTTGCTCGTAACTGTATACATGATGTATATTATATCTGACAACACATACTTGCTGCTATTGCATTTATGGTAAACTTAAATCACCAGTTGGCGGCAATTTAAATTTACATGCACATGCAGCAGCTTGGTTTGTAACTCATCTTCTTAGGCAATATGATCGCATAACTTAATTGGAGGAGGGTAATAAACCCATCATATATTTGATATTAACCTAGTTTACAGTGTTATAGCCCTTATTGGGTCATATTCCCAATGGCAAAAAGTGTCTTTTTTTCCCAATTGAGTGGTAAAAATTCCCAATTGAAAGTTTCAAAAATTGTAAATTGAAACTTGCCATAATTCTTTGATAAAATAAACAAAGTTTTCCCCATTCTGAATTGAGTATGACATTAAATGGCCAGAGAAGCAAGTGTAACCATTTTTATGAAGTTGAACAAATATAGTTAATGCAAAAGTTTTCCCAATGTAAATGAAAACGCCGCTAAAATTCCCAATTCCAAGGGTATGGGTCATCTTCCCAAACTGGTGAAAAAAAAACACTGGTTTAATATCACTTCAGATTCATCACTCGGTGTTTTCTGTATAACTCGGCTCTCGGTGGTTATTTGCCGATGTACTTTCCGACTTGTCCGAATATATAAATGATGTCGATTTGGCACGGTTAAATGATGATATTTTGAGATGTTATGTAATACGATGGATAAATCACGGAAACTAATATGTCCGATATTTTCTCGTTCCTTATATAGATGATCTGTTAAATAAATGGCAAACATAAAATTATAAATATTTATGTGATAAAATGAATCTTACATTCATACTCATTTATTATTGAATTTATTAAACTCATTGGGAAAATTGATATAAATCTTGCAAAGCTTCGCATAATATATTTTTTCCAACTCGTTTAATAAATTCAAAAATAAATGTGCACTCATGTAAGATCCTCAATGTAAAACATCAGCAAGCTTGATATAGATTTTATTTATTAATGCTTGTATAATATTTATACTAGTTTATGTTGAAACTGGACGACATACATTTATTCCAAGAGAACAAAGATGTTGTCTTTTTTGCTTAACTAATCTGAATATTATTGTAGAATGTCATATCATATTCTGAAATATAACGCTATTTGCACACATAATCTATATAACTGTTACTCATCTGGGAAAACCTTATATCATTTCTACAGATTAAGGAACACTAACAATGATCATAAAATTAAAAAGATTGCAATATATGTATACAACATAATGTGTCTGACACTTCTTTTTCAAATGACATTGTATGTTAAAATGTATTTTTGTGTATTATGGGCTGGTGGCCTTTATTAACATGTATATAATTAACTTGATTTCATTTGATTTGATTATGGTAGCTTCTGACTGCTGGGGACCTCCCAATGGTTTTTTGAACAAGGGAACATAGTCTTTATTTCTTAGGGATAAGGGAACGTTCTTATTATTAGGGAACAATCAAACTTTGGCATACTTTTAAGGAGTTTGTGGGAATTTAAATAACTATTTGAAGTATGTTGTAGAAGTTATTTATGAGTTGAACTTAAAAGTGTCGGTACTGGTATTTAAGTTATAAATATTATAGTAGGCCACATGGTGTATTAATTACATGTATTCAGAGTTAATTTTGGGGAACATTTTTGAATACATACATGAAATAAGGTAACATTTGAAATTAATATCTTCAAGAAACAAGGGAACTTTGGAAAAAATATTTTCAGGAATAAAGTAAACTATTATTGGGGAACAAAATTTTGGGGATCAAGGGAACATGGACCCTCTGCTGGGTTAATTGTCCTAATTAAAGTATATACAGCACACAAATGATTTGAACTTCTTGAAGTTTCAGATCCTAGTGAGTGATGAGTAATTCATGTAGTTGCATGTTCTTGTTCAGTATCCATCTAATTCTGTTGTCATGTAGTCTACACTCAAGAGATGTGAAAACGCAACACAGGAAAAGATATAAAAATACGCAACACAGGAAGAGATATGAAAACGCAACATATCTAGCCCCGAGTGGATATATACGTATTCAACAGTAATTATTGTCTGTTGATGTTATGGGTTGTTTACTTGAGAGATTTTACTGAATAATTTAATACCTCCTGCATTGGTGTCATTTTTCCCACTACTAAGTAGTTCCTGTCTAAACCCTGTGTTGCGTTTTCATATCTCTTTCTGTGTTGCATTTTTATATCTCTTTCTGTGTTGTGTTTTCATATCTCTTCCTGTGTTGCGTTTTCATATCTCTTTCTGTGTTGTGTTTTCATATCTCTTTCTGTGTTGCATTGTCATATCCCTTTCTGTGTTACATTTTCATATCCCTTTCTGTGTTGCATTTTCATATCTCTTTCTGTGTTATGTTTTCATATCTCTTTCTGTGTTGCGTTTTCATATCTCTTTCTGTGTAACGTTTTCATATCTCTTGAGTATAGTTTAAGTGTTGTTGGTGGTGTCCTTTAATTACTCTACCTGGTACCCCCTTTATTGCTGTTGTAATGTACCAGTATCCCATTTGTATTTGTTATTTAGTATCTCTGTTGTTAAAAATCCTATAATAAAGTAACTATGACATGCATTCAATATCTCATTAAGCATGTTTTTCCTATTGTTTCGAATGGTCAAACTGCAGTAAAAACAGGAATATCTTTTTAAATGTACATGTTTGTATGATTTGCGTAAGTAATGGTTAGGGGATTTGATTTTTGATTTGATATCCTTTTAAAAACTATTTTGCAAGCCTTATAAGAACTGCCATTACATTTCCTTCAATTACTTCTGAAACACTTCCTTAAATAAATGCTGTTATGCTTCTGTAATTAATGCTGTGACACTTTCTTTAATTAATACTGTTACACTTTCTTAAATTAATACTGTTATGCTTTCTTTAATTACTTCTGTTTCAATCTCTTAAATTAATTCTGTAACACTCTTTACATAATGCTGTTACACTTTCTTGAATTACATATATATTATGATCTCTTAAATTTATGCTGTTACAATCTCTTAAATCATTGATGTTAAATAACTTGAATTACTTATGTTACAATCTCGTTAATTAATGCTCTTAAACTCACTTAAAGTAGTGTTGTTACACTCTCTTTAATTACTTCTGTCACAAACTCTTGATTACTGCTGTTATATAGAGTTAATTCAACTGTTTTTCATTACTGAGATACAATTCGCAAAATGGGTGTCATCAGTCACAAGTAACTCTTTCAATTTGCATAAAAAGAAAGAATTATTTTTCGGAAATGGAAAATACAAGTGAAAATATTTATGACATTTTGTAAATTAAAACTGACACTGGAATTACACTTTTCAATGCTAAACTACACTTTGAACCATTCCCAAAATTGATATTTATCAATATTATGATGTCGGTTTATATACATATTAACATTTGGTGATGTTATTTTGCCCAAGTGCGGATCAAAAACGTACTTAAATACAGGCAAAGTCAGTGAATTCTTTATTCAAGATATCTAGATATTTCATTGTTAAGAATGTAATAAATCATTTAATTACTGCTTTCATACATTCCTTGATTACTGCTTTTACAATTTATTTAAATATAATGTACTGCTTTTACAACACTCTTTCATAACTACAATTACACTCTCTTTCATTACTACTTTTACACTCTCTTTCATTACTACTTTTACACTATCTTTCATTACTACTTTTACACTCTCTCTCATTACTACTTTTACACTCTCTTTCATTACTGCTTTTACACACTCTTTCATTACTCAGTTACACTCTCTTTCATTGCTACTTTTACACTCTCTTTCATTACTACTTTTACACTATCTTCATTACTACTTTTACACTCTCTTTCATTACTACTTTTACACTCTCTTTCATTACTACTCATATTACATGTATGTTATTTAACATTAACTGTTTGAACATAATGCTTGTTTACTAACCCTAGTTATCAGACAACCCACAGCGAAAGGTATGTGTAAAGCTTGATGAACCTGTGCTTGTTTACACTGCAAACTGCCAAACCATTTCCCATGTAGTCTGTAGTACAGATCCAGCTCTCCAGATTGGTTCTGTTAAATAGCAATTTTTGGGAAAGCCCAATTTGAGCGTGTTGATTGGTCAGTTGTTTTAACTAAAAGTTTGGATGATGTCACAGTTTAGGAA
Organism: Panopea generosa; assembly: GCA_029582155.1. Classification (NCBI taxonomy): domain Eukaryota; kingdom Metazoa; phylum Mollusca; class Bivalvia; order Adapedonta; family Hiatellidae; genus Panopea; species Panopea generosa. Next base: position 10,781,983 of record CM055895.1, on the reverse strand, counting down.
GCGTTCAATTGCTATGAATTGTGGGACAAGCAGAGAATTTCCTGCTTTTCAATGGTTGTTAATAGACCTGATTCGGGAGATATCAGGTTCTTGGATAGACTAGTATCCCATGATGCAAGCTTTGGAAACTGCAGTTTTCTCACCTTCTCACTTGTATTTGCATAGAACCTATAAAAAAGAGAGAATGTTTTGTATTTAAAAGTAAAGTACAAGTATCAAACTGTTTCAGCTGAGCAAATCCTCTTATAGCTGTAACATTCAGTTTAATGTGAATATTAAACGCCTCAATACATTTGAACTTGTACAAAAGACTAAGTTCATGATTTGATGATCTGTGATGACCTGTGTACATTTATATAACAAAGAGGTTAATGCTATCACACTTTTGTACCCTGTGGTGTTTTTTTTTATGATAAAATTAAATGAGATCGTGTGTACTAAAACTATTAAATAAGATAACACAGTTGTGAGACGACTAACAATTTAGTAATCATATAAGAGGATTTAAAGGCTAAATCTTGTCTTTGGAACACTTAAATAGGGCACCCTTTGTCCAAGTGGTCGAAGGCGTTATCTTAAAATCACTTACCTCTCATCACTGAGGTCATGAGTTGGAGTCTGGCTAGAAATTTTGCAATTATTTGCGGAAGGGATGCTTCTTGTTCCATTCCTATTGATGTTTATGATTCTGAGGTTTTCATCAACCAATGCATATTTATTATGTACTCAATGGAACAGCTAACTCACCACTTTTGTAATTCCGTTATCTTCGTCAAAATATTGAGTAGCGTTACTAAACTTTGTATACAATATAAGCATGCAATATGTATTGATTTTACATAGGTGAAATGTTCTTTATTTTTTGAGTCCAAAACTTTTTGAGAAAATGCTTAAAATGTCGGTTACATAAAAAACTAGTAGAAGGTGGCAGGTTAGCTGTTCCGTTCAGTATATAACACTTAAGGAGTTAAGGACTTTCAATCATGTTAAACCTCATTTAGATAATAAACACAGGGTCCTCCGTGGCAGAGTCTAAGGCGCTGTCTCATGATCACTTACCTCTCACTGCTAAGGTCATAGGTTTGAGTCCAGATCGCTCCAAAAACTTTATAAGTGAAAGTTTCCAGTTACTTGCGGAAGGACGATGGTCTACTCAGTCTTGACTCAGTCTGAGGTCTTCCTCCACCGTTAAAACTGGATATGCCATAAATAACCTGAAATGTGTTGAAAATGGCATTAAACCCCATTCAAAAGAAAATAACCCAACAAAACATTTATGAGATATCACTTTTTTGTAACATAAACCCATAGAAACCAGTTTTATAAATTTTGTCCAAATTAACGGTAGAGTGAACTTGTATTTTTCTTTCAGGCTTTACAAAAAATAATATTATAAATATCCCTTATTATCAGCTTGATGTTTTAATATATTTATTATATTAAAGTTACATGTACAATTTTACTATTTGACTGTTGTATCATTCAAGTGCACGATTATGATATCAAACTGACATAATAATGGATATCAACTTTTGTTTTAAATCTGTTTACTGTATTAGACTGTATGTTAACCCGGCAGTGGCGTCGGCGTCGTCTGTAGACACCCAGGTTAAACTTTTGGTTATCTATGCAACCAATCATTGGATGTGAATGAAACGTTGCACGTGTGTTGACCAACATCAATGGAACACACAGAGACAAGAACCATAACTCTGAATTGCATTTTGGCACAGTTATGGCCCTTTTGGACTTAGACACCCAGAGGCGAGCTTTGTTGGTTTTCTGACAACTCTTGTTTGTTATATATTTTATGCACCAAAGTAGTAGTGCTTATTGGCAAATTAAAAATCTTATATCTGATACGACATCATTCATATCAAGTTACTGTTTCATGTTCTTGGAGCATTTTTTAATAAGTCAGCAACAGAGACAAACAGACACCAGGCTTTGCATTGTTTTGAACATTTTATTTTATTCGAACATCAAAAGGCAGCACTGCTGTAAAAAACGTAATTCCTCACAAAATATTTAGCCGCTGAGAATCGGGTATTGGTAAAAAGAATTATGTAAGCAACAAATTCCAAAAGGTTCCAGCTCAAACTGTCCAGTCATTGACAGTTATTGACATCATCAGTATTGTATTTTACTTTATGAATATATAATAATTTGGGTTAAAATCATTTTCTCTGAGAACATTTTCATTTTTTCTACTAAAAATGCCTTAATGTTTTTCATTTCCTTACTAACAAATTAATAAAACCATCATAAAAAATATACAAGATTGCAAATCTACCTTTTTACATATGAGAGAGCATGTAAATTTTCATCGCGATAACATTTTTCGTTCATCTCACAAATAAACTTAATCTGAAACATCATTCCGGCATTTAGTTTACCATATAATTTATACATTATGACCATGACAATCCCCTTTAAAATGTGACAAGTGGTGTAAATCTTAATATACATGTAGATTATAGGATATCAATTATTTGTCCTCTCTCAAGTATCACGGCTTCACTCGTTTATATCTTAATATAGATGTCATTGATTTACACTTTAACAGATCTGACAGATTTATTTGAGTGATATAAATCAAAGATTTATGGTTTTCCACCATTTAAGAGTACAAATACGAGAAGGTCAATCAAAAGTCCCAATCTTTACCGGCCTGAATACTTCATAGCCACTATCTCTTATTGTCAGCCCTTTTTCTTTTTTTTTTGAATGGGGATTAAATCCTTTTTCAACACAAGTAAAATATGGCTTACTTGTTTAGAATGAATCTGTGTAAAACCACCTTCTTCGGCAAATAACTGGCAAACTTTCTCACATAAAGATTTTGTGCTTGCGGGACGATTCAAACAAACTTCTTTAGCGGTGAGGGGTAAGTGACCTTGAGATGGCCCCTTGGCCGAGGAGGAACCCCTGGCTTGAAAATAGCTGAGTGATATAGATGTGTACTATATTAAGTAATTATGTTATGCTTGGTTCATGATGAATAAAATTAAATCATATTTAACTATTTAAAATTAAGAAGTTAACCTGAAATACTGTCAAAAAATGATAGCAAAAAATCCATACAAACCAACAAAATTTACTGGAGACAAAGTGATATCTTATAAACAGCTGTATCATACATTTAAATGTTATTTGATGTTATAAATGTTATTTGATGTTAGGAATTTTATTTAAACTAAAACACAACACATCCAGAATCAGATTTTCAACTCTTTTAAAGTATTTTAAATTTGTATCACAGTTATATAACCTTACTCTAAAATTAATTTCCCACCTGCACATTATTTATACCTGCCCATATATATTTTATTGGCATATTAAATTTTTAATCTTTAAATAATTTTTCTTCATTTCATGACTTCAAGGGCTTGGTGCAAGACTATTCTAACTTCATTTTTTCAGAAAATGTTTTTTTGATATTTTTTGGTTTCAATTCTTTAAATACACAATCTGTAAAAATATTATAGTTATATTCAAAATATTTTTTAAGTTATTAAAATAATTGAAAAATATTCTATCTAGGAATGATAATTTTCTAAGCGCAAGACTATTCTAACTTGCAATCTTTTTTCAAATTTTAGAAGTAATTATCTCAGTGCAAGACTATTCTAACTTGAGTTAGAATTGTCTTGTAATCTTTTTTTTAACTTTAGAAGTAATTTGTTTTAATGCAAAACTATTCTAACTCAAATAAGAATAATTTTACACATCAAATACATTTGAAAATTATATATTCGAAGAACAGAACTATTCTTATTTGAACTGATGACATCCTAATTTCATTTGTGATGTCATGGCATTTTTTTAAATATTTGTACATAATTTGGGAGTTGTTAGAGACAGTTTAGATAGTTTAGATATAATTGTCATTGATTATATGAAATTTTATAGCTTTTGTTTATATTTTTCAATTGAAATTCACTGTTTCTCAAACTGGAGCCTAACAATTTCATGAAAAATGCATTCTTGCAAAATCATTTGTGAAAATATAAAGTTATAATCAGTTGATAAAATCCCAATTGCACCAAATGAAAGAGATCTGTATTGGTTTCACGCTGTCTGTCAGGGCAGATATATGGGTTTTAAGGGCTTATAATAGTAAGTTTAAGACTGATCTTATTTTATAAATATGACTGTTTGTTCATTGACTTGGAAACAATAACAGTATAATTTTATATAGGATTTCTCTGCAAGAGAAGACTGAAACCTTAAAGGTAATCTTAACTTGATAAGAATCTGGTTAGAATATGAAATATTGTCTATCAAACCTTTGTTTAATGGCTTAAATCAGTTTAAATTCTGGAAAAGGAAAAAAAATGATACCAGTTTATATACACTCAATTTCCATGTTTCCACTTCATTTAATCTCCAGCTAAGTAATTTTTACTATGAAATTGTCATTTGTCTGCATGTCTGCTCACCCATTTGTTAATGCTATGACAATACAGTGTCCAGCCTGTATAAACCATCTCACATTACCATGCAAACCATTGCAAATTTTTTAGCTACATCTATCATTCAAGGATATGTTTTGCGCAAATTCTAAATACTTTACTTCAATGTTGAAAAAACAAATCACTTAAATGTACTGAAATGAGCAAAAGACAATGTTTATAATTTCATGTCTGTCATAAATTTGTAACCACTTTGAATAATTTTGTGAAATTTCAAAGCTTTGTTTAGACCCTCTTTCAACAAAGCATTATGTCTTCATTGAATATCAATCTTATACTTACCCTTTTGATAACTGAAAAATATATAAAATAGAAAATAAAATTGCACCCCGTCCCTAGTTTTGAACAAATTTGGATAGAAATCGAGGAATTAATTTATCATGGCCTTACAAGTAAACATGGCGAACATGATCTTATTACCATGCCCTGTATATTACCATAAGGCCATTATAAATAAATTGGTCGATTACCACCCAATTTTTTCTTAAAGATGGGAATGGCAGAGGATTTTATTTTTATTTTTAAAATTTTTGATGTTTTTTTTTTTTTTATTGTTTTTTTTTTAATGAAAATAAAAAGGGTCAGGGCGGTATGAAATTTAGGGGGCGGGTGGGGATGATAATCTAGCAATTAATTTATTATGGCCTACGTTGAACATGTAAATTTTTGCCTGAAACTTTTAAAGTTTTGTCATGGTTGAATAACCTTGCCTGCAAGTAAAAATAGTTAACATCATAGGTGGTATACCCGTCCCAATAGTATGACTGATGAATCTATACTGTATGAAGATTGCTATCTCTCTAAGTTAGTACATGTGCTGATGATGTGCATGAGTGCATGCAGATTTTCATCTAAAAAACTTTAAAATTTTATCATTGTTAAATAACCTTATACGCAACAATTTTAGCTTTTAAAGGGAGTATATCAAGAAAACATGCTAGAAATGTCGTAAAAAATAGATTATTATTAAAAAAGATAAAAAGCATCTCATTATTATCAATTAATCAAATCTGAGTGGTTTGGTCTGGCAAATCCACCAAATCATGACAAAATCGATATTTAACTTGGAGTGGTAAACTTGAAACAAAATCCACATTCTAAAAATAGACAGGACTTAACTACTGCTTGACATCATTCAGACTCTTTCTAAGATGAAACCATTTTACTAAACCTGTAAACCTGTACCAACACCAGATTTACTCTTTAAAAAAAAAAGGTGTACATACCCTCTCCCCTAGACTCCCATATGTCATTAAAATGCATTATATTTCTACTGAAAACAAGTTTGCCTGTTAACTGAAATCCTGGATCCACCCCTGTGTATAATGGATTAATTTGAAATAAAAAAGGTATCACGGGACTCGTTTAATACGTCACAAAATATGTTGCACTTTTTAAGCGGGAAATCTATTTTAGTCTAACATAAATGCGTAGCCAAAGTTAGGAAATCCCTTTTAATATATTATTTTGACAGGTTTAAATATATATATTTTGGCAATACAGGTTCAGTGAGTATATATAGGCATGCTATATTGGATTTATATTTTACACAATTTTAACTGTTTAAAAAATCCTGATAAATTTTAAAATGTTGTCATCATGATTAAATAACCTTACACTGAAATTTTATCTGTATAAATCTAGTTATCTGCCTGAGTGTGAAGTGTGAAGTCCAGTTTAAGGAGATGGTGACCTGATTCACAGCTGATGTCATGTCATCAGTACAATTGTTATCTATAATAATTATCCTACTATAACATTGGTTGGTTGACACAAGTACAGTCAGACCTGTATAAGCGGCCACCTCTATTAAGCTGGTTGGTTGACACAAGTACAGTCAGACCTGTATAAGCGGCCACCTCTATTAAGCAGCCACTTGTCTTAAGCAGCCACATTTGCTATTTCTCATTTCTTTGTATTCAGAGTAAATTTACCTGTATTAACCCTTTACTTCATATAGAAAGCATTCATTCACCACATACATGTATCAGTAATGGTTGAATTATGTTTATATTAACTGACAGAGTGGAAAACAGTGCAGGAAATGTTCAGGTTGCTCGTTACCAGCAATCTGAACTCTTCCTGCACTGTTTTCAAAGGCCTTCTGTGATTGGTTTGGGAAAATGCGCATCTATGGAGTAAAGGGTTAAGCAACCACCTTCCCTTGACTCTGCTTAAGACAGGTTTGACTGTATTAACTGTCACCTAATCTCTGGTTGGACAGTTTTTACCATGTTTGTGTTACTGTGCTTGTGGAGGTTTGCTTTGTTTGAATATTAAGCATCTTTTTTTATGCAATCGAGGGCAAACAGACGAACAGTTAACCATACCAGTCTTTTCTGTGATCCTGGAAGATTACCTGTTCTCAAGTACCCATCTTCACAAGTAACTCATAACGATGACAATGAGATGCAATTTAATGTTGTATATCAATCATAAAAGATTGTGGCTAGACGGGTTATTGATCTTAAGACTCTGGATTGATAGCCAGATGGGCTACAGATCTAATGACCTCTCAAAATAAACAACACTCTGCACTGTAGTTGTTTTCAGTAAAATACAGTCAAACCTGTGTTAGTGGTCACCTCTATTAAGCAACCATCTGTTGTTATGCCACATCTTCTATTTGTCATGTTTATAATTCAATTGAAGATCAACCTGTGTGAAGCAGCCACCTGCCTTAAGTGGTAATTTTTGCTCTTTTCCTTGAGTGGCTGCTTAAGACAGGTTTGACTGTTTATTTGTGTGATAAAAAAGTAATATTACTATCTTAACTATACAGATTTCAAAACTTAATGAAAAACTAAGATAGCGAAGTTAACAAACATCATTTTAATATTGCCATAAATATATGTTTCCAAATTTGTAGACAGCAGCAGTAGCATAAAAAATATGTGAAATGTAAATTTGGCTATTGTTGAACATATATGTTTTTTTGTCTTCTGCGTAAAATCAAACTGAATTTGAGAACCAAAGTTGGGTTTCTTTTGCATATTTTCAATAATGGAGAGGTGTAAAATATTAACTTATTTTGCATAATTTTTATGTACATATTTTACTGAAATTTTCTATAGGAATTTTCAGAAATTTCATGCAGATAATGTTTGATATTTTGTATGCTAAAATTGTTGCAAAGCTTAATGTTTTAGTCATATGTGTGTATATATACAATGTATAACATTTGCTTTTTCCAAGTTTTATGCTATTACAGCAAATTAACCTATATTAAGCAACAGCCTGTCTTAAAAGGCCACTTTTGCCCCTCCCTTGACTGGCTGCTTAAGACAGATTTTACTTATATATACTGGTCTCACTTAGCTGTTGGATCAATTATACAATCAAACCTGTCTTAAGCAGCCAGTCAAGGGAAGGAGTAAAAGTGGCCTATTAATGCTTAATACAGGTAAATTTGCTCTGAAAACATAGAAATGGGAATTAGTGAATGTGGCTGCTTAAGACAAGTGGCTACTTAATAGAGGTGACCACTTATACAGTATATATTGACTGTATATTTTATATGGATTTAAAACAGTAGCACTGGGTCAAAAATGATATTATTGGGTCCGACCTTGTAGTATAACTGGTTTCATATGTGTTTTTTTACACCTGTTTATTGGGTGTCTTTTTTTTTTTAAAAACTGTGTCTAATATAAGATTGGATACTTCTATTCTAAACATGAGTGAAGAAGTGTAGGGATTGGGGAATAAAACCCTCAGCTTGGATCTCAGTGTCGAACACATGATGGCCACTCTGTGGGCCAACCACTAAATTAATCTAAAGGTTTCTAAGGCCATTATAAATAATTGTTAGATTATCATCCAAATTTTTCTTAAAAACAGGGTGGGCGGAGGATTTTATTTTTTAATTTTTATTTTCATTTATAAATTATTTGATGTTTTTTTTTTTTTTTTTTTTTTTTTTTTTTTATGAAAATAAAAAGGGTCAAGCGGCATGAAAATTAGGGGGCAGTCGGGGATGATAATTTAACAATTAATTTATTATGGCCTAAGAGCCTGTTTTTGTGTTTTATCTGTGGCTATGACATGCTTTATATTTTACTTTTATTATATATGTTCTGCAGAGGGTCAAGCCATACATGACAAACTTGTGAATGCCTTCAAGAAATCAGCATGGTGTAGAAAGTAAGTTATAATCTTACAAAATGTTAATATATCCTGTTGTATTTTTGAAATCAAATATCTTGTCTGGAAAACTCTTCCAACATCCATGTTCAGATTTAGCTGAAACTTGCTTGGAAGGTTGAGTATGAGGTCCAGTCATGCATATTCTCCTTTTGTGTTCTGGTTTGATGATTTTTGACTGAGTTGTGACCCTTTGTAATTTCGGAATTAATAATTTTGTCTGGAGAACTCCTTTGAGATCAGCCTAAATTTCCTAGGAAGGTGTGAAGGTTAATTGTGCATATCCCTTTTGCAGTCAGGTTCAATGATTTTTATGCTCCCAGTCATTTGAAGAATGGTAAACTCGAGATTCATTCATTCATTTGTCTGTTTCGAGGGCAATTTAGTTTCTGATTAATAACTTCTGCAAAAAGTCTACATGTATGTATTTAATTAATATTTCATGTGTGTTTGATAATAAAATACAGGCCAAATTTGATATTTGCCAACAGCAACCAAATTAAACAGGAATTATGACCCCTTTTGGACTTAATTTTTGGTAAAATTTATGCACATATAGTTTGGGCACCTGTGTCTTATGGACACATCTTTACTTAACTGAGTTATGGCTCTTTGCATTTTCAAAATTTTAAAATCTTGTTTGTGATTCTTTTATTGAAGAACACACTTATTCCTATTCAGTGAAATTTGTTTGGAGAATTTCTGTGCATGGCCCTTTTGTATTCCCTGGTTCGGTTGTTTATTATACCCCCCAGATACAACATACATGGGGACCATATAGGAGACAATCATGCTCGTCGGTCTTGATTACTATTTCTCAGCAACCATTGTCCGGAATTCAGTGAAATGTAACAAGGGTGATTGTTACCAAGCCTAGTTGTATATATTGTCAGCATGTTGTGCGAGAATAATTTTTCAATTAGTTATGGCCCTTTGAATTTTTCAGACATGTTTCTTGTGGTCGCTATTTCTTGGCAACCATTGGCTGGAATTCATTGAAACTTCACTAGAGTGATTGGTACCAAGTTATGTATATCATTGGCATGTTTTGCACAAATAATTTTTTCAATGTTATGGATCTTTGAATTTTTTTTTGGTCAGTGTTTCTCATGGAATATATTGACACTTTACAAAAGGTGATTGGTTACTCTAATAATGGTTCACTGTGTCAGAGCGGGCAGCGAAAGGGTGCAATAACTGTGTCAGGGTGCCATCTGCTATTCATCACCATAATATTTCTAGGTATTATTTATTATTTTGGCACTTTGGACTTTCTGAACGTCAAATTTCGTCCATGCTTTTTCTCTATAACCAATTGCATGTTTGGCAAAACTTGCCGGAATTATCTTTGTAAAACTTTGATCTGACATACCGGTATCCATTTTGCTTTTTGGTGCCATTGCAGTTTTTTTGTTGCAGCCCCTCCCCAATTCTAAATCTCGCCAGGTTTTAATATTAACAAAATCATTTAAGATAATTCTCACAATTGTTTGAGAGGAAGACGTAAAACAATCTATGGTAGTAGATTGAATTGAATTGAATGGCTGTATTTCAGTGTTACGAATGAGCTGGCTCCCGTGCTACAGGAGCATCAACACAGAAAACAGACCAACACATTGAAGACTCTGCCACCGGTGGAGTATGCTACCAACCCAATTACTCAGGTATATATACATGTATATTACAGTATATTAGTTTACGTCCTGGTATTATTACATAAGACTTTCATGGTTGATATATGTGGAGATTAGGATATTTCATTCAGAGGTTTTACTGATTTTAACAGAACCCCGTCTCTGTGGTTTAGGTTTCTATCAAAACAGTGATAGTTGGGATTAGAATCTTACTATTTCAGCCATATACTCTTGGTTCTTTTTTATGCTCCAAATGGTGGCATATCTCAATTTCATATTTCGTTTGTATGTCTTCGTGTCCCGTCCATAACATTGAGAAAATAACTATGCAGAAATGACCACCATGGCATGACAACATATCACATGCAAGACCCAGGTAAGTAGCTCAAAGGTCATGTTCTCATTAAGAGGTCAAGCATATGAAAATACTTTTAAGAATTTGAAGATCTGTAGGTTTATTGTTCATTGAGATGATCTGAAATGTCAATTGAAATAGAGTATGGACTTTATTCTTTTCTTCTTTCAGTTTTTGTACTGCAGTCAGAGAACGTTACGGAATTTAATAAGAAATCCAGCTGTGTCCGTTTTACAGGTAGTTTATATATTAAGAATCTGTGTTATATATGAAATTATTAGTTCTATTTATAAAAGAAAGTTATTTCCCAAACAGATCCGTGAGTTCTCTGGAATTTCTTATGCATCAAAACATAATAACTGTAATAATAACTGCAGATATTTTTTTTATGTTTAAATTTATTGCCTTCTGGTACTAGCCAATTTCTGGAGTTAGCTAACAGCTTTTGATTTGCTTGTTTATTTAAATATTTAGCATCTTTTATGCCATCGAGGACTACAGATGATTAGTTAATTATTTCCTAGAAAATTAAGTACTTGAGCTCGCCCATCTCTGCATGTAACTGACAACTTTCCCACTTGAACCAGTGGTAGGACAACAAGATGCAATGTTGTATATCAGTCATCACAGAGATTCAAACTCACAACCCTGGATTGATAGTCAGATACCCTACCGACTGAGCTAAACAGATTTGGGAACCATGCTTATGCTTAATTATGTGACTAAATGGTGAATCATGGGACAATACGAGTCTAAATTATATACGTATAATGTTGATTCTTTTGTCAACTGTTGTCAATTATGTGTTCTTGACATGGTGACCCATAAGTAACTTACCAAATTTGTAAAATAAACAAAAATTAATTGATATTTATGAAGTGAAAATCCAAATATGTGAATAGAATGAATTATAGATAATTTGATAATTTCACTATTAATGAAATGACAAATGGTACAGTAAGAATAGTAGTAGGTGGTAGTTCAGTGAATAGAATGTTGGCCACTTAATCTAGAGGATTTGGGTTTGATCCGATGTACAGTCAAACCTGTCTTTAACACTCTGTACTGTAGTTGTTTTCAGTGAAATACAGTCAAACCTGTGTTTAAGTGGTCTCCTTTATTTAGCAGCCATATTTACTATTACCCATTTCTATATTTTCAGAGCAAATTTACTTGTTGTTATATAATTGTATCACCATCATTAGTTTAACTTTTTTGTTTACAGGTGTTTACAATGGTTATATTTGGTGCTGTTGTTGGCGCCATCTATTGGCAGATTGACGACTCGTGTAAATCTGGATTACAAAACAGGTACATTTGTCGCATTTTAAAAATTTGAGTCGAGGAAAATCTCAAGTTGATATGTTTAGGTGAAACTGAGGCTTTATGCCCCGAGTGACTGTTTTTAGATGGATAGCTCAGTCTGATGCTTAGATAAGTGACTGATGTAAAATGGAAAAACAATTGGTCACTTTTAGTAATTGTTTTATTAGTTTCCTGAGATAAATGATGGTACCACATTTTATTATGGTGACATAAGAGCTAGTTATCTGTATCAACTTTGTGTAATGGGTGCTAATGTAAAATGTCTAGCGTACAAAAATTCCAATCATGTGTGTAATATTGTCTGCTGTAGTTTATTTTACAAAAACGTTCATTGTGGTAACTTGCTGATGATCGTTTAACTATCTGAGCTGGAACATTTGTATGATAACTGTCTCCTTGATATATTTTAGGACAGGAGCATTTTTCTTTATCATTATGAACATGGTGTTTGGTAACCTGTCTGCAGTGGAGTTGTTTATCAAGAACAGAGCTATATTCTTGTGAGTATGCATAATATTCCTTGTGTTATATGGGTTATACAATATACACTCGGGGACTTTGAAAACTCACCATTTAAATACAGGTTATTTTAGAATGCCTGAACCAAATCTTTTGAAATTTCAATACAATGTTTATAATGATAAAACACAGGCTAAGTTTGATTTTAGACATTTGTCGTTCTACAGTTATGTCTCTTAAAATCATGCAATAATTTAAGAATGCCTGAATCAAATCTTTTGAAAAAAAGGCAACAAAATACTGTAAAGCACTTTTTATTAGCAAGAACTTTATTTTCACTATTATTTGCGAGTTTGATCCCCTCATGAATTTAAAGTTATTGCCAAAGTTGCAATCATGTTCACAGTCGGAATATTTACTTTCTCCGAAATCCAACAAAGACACATTTCAAATGATTATAACTTATCTATGAAATATTAAGACTTAATGCCATAGGTTCACCAAAGTTTATACACCATTTAAACATTTTTGTGTATTTTTTTACAAAAGACAATACTTTCTTATTAATTTTTGAACGTCGCAATGTCAATATTTTGCGCATAAATAAAAAGAAACAAATCAAAGCAAATTTACAAAATGAAGTTCATGCATATTTAAGTGTTTTACAGTACTGAATTTTTTCCCAATGTCAAAATAAAACTCCCCAACAAAACCAACGAAGTACAAGTATGTTAAATGATACTACAGTCAACAACCTGTATTAAGCAACAACCTATCTTTAAAGGCCACATTCGCTCCATCCCTTGACTGGCTGCTTAAGACAGGTTTGCCTGTATATATTGTATATTTTCAGACATGAAAATGTGAGTGGTTTCTATCGCGTATCTTCATATTTCCTTGCTACAGTGCTTTGTGATGTCATACCCATGAGGCTGCTCCCTACCCTTGTATTTTCTGCAGTCACTTACTACATGTTAGGTATTGTATATTATATTATCAGTCTCCACTTGAACAAGTAAATTATTAAATGATTGAAACTATTATATGGTCGTTTTATATATAAAATACTTATTTTAGTACTACATAGAATTCAGCCATATATTTTTAACATTTTAATAATCCATATCAAAGTGTATTTCCAGATAAAAAATTTTTTCCTGTAATACTTCAAAATAACGCCATAAAAAGTGTGATCACAACACATACCAGTCCTTGCAGATAGAGAAATAGTTTTAAAGAAATTGAACACTTTCTAGTTGTATTTTCTTATTGAGGTTTAATGCAAATGTCAACACATTACCCATAATACATGTTATTACATCCGGTTTTATTGATTGGGAATGGAAAGAAGATATCAGAAGCATATAGAGTAGAACTTTGATGGCCCAAACCCGACAAAACTGGACAAAATAGTTTGAGTTAAAGGTTGTTCGAGCCAAATATTGTTCAAGGTCATACCATGCATGTATATACACATCAAAATAGGTATCAGCTGGGATAAGATAAGTGGTTCGAGTTATATGTGGTGTTCCAGCTGTCCGTGTTCATGCCAATGAAGTTCTACTGTACATGAATCTAAATAAGTTTGAATATTAAACGCAATTTTTATGCCATTAATGGCAAACAGATGATCAGTTAACCCAACAACTTCCTGGAATAATGGAAAGTTACAAGGTACTAGAGCACACCCATCTCTGAACATAGCTAATAAATTTCCCACTTGAATCAGCAGTGAGAGATGAACAACAATGAGACATAATATCATATATCAGTTGTCAGTGACTGTGGCCAGGCCTGGAATACAAACTCATGACCCCTGGATTTATTTTCAAGACACGCTACCAATTAAGCTTACAGGACCCAGTTGAACTTGACATGTAACTTTGTGCTATTTAGACTTGTAATACCTGCCATTGATACCAGCCATTCAGGAAGAAGAACTTTATTGTTTAAGTGCTTTCTAAAGGGTTCATTTACTAATGTAGTATATACACATACATGTATTTACTATCACCTTCATATACGGTTGTGAAAAGTTATTCTAATGTTTTCACTGCAGCCGTGGTCTAGGGATAGAGTATCTGCCTCGTATGCTGAAGGCTGTTGGTTTGATACATGTGTCTGCTGTTTGATATTCCAGTGTGGCAGCACTTAAAATACTGTCTAGGTAGATAGTGTCGCAATACAACTGAAAAATTGTTGCAAGCGTTGGTTACCATCATACAACAACAACATCTAATGTTTTATTTTCAGGATTCCAGAAGCCTTTTGATAAGTACCTTGTATACTTCCTCGGGTTGTTCTTTGTGTCTATGGCCTCATCTGCACTGGCGTTCTTTTTAAGTGCTCTTGTGAGAATATTTGCTGTAGCCAACTTACTGATTGCCATGTGTTATGTTATAATGATGGTAAGTCAGTTATTCATGTAGTATTGTAACTATTGTTAATATTTCATTTTTAGCTCTACTGGCCAAAGGCCAGAAGTGCTTATGTGATGGCGCGTTGTCCGTCGTCTGTTAGCAGCACTTTCTCTGAAACCACTAGGCCAATTAAACTGAAACTTCACATGGATGTTTCTGTTGCATAGGAGACTGTACAGAAGATTTTTTTTTAATCTAAAATTCAAGATGGCCACTGTTACTTAAAAATAGTCCAAAACTTAAAAAATCTTCTTCTCATGAACAACCCAACAGATTTCCAAAATGTTTATGCTGTAATGATGAC
Organism: Panopea generosa; assembly: GCA_029582155.1. Taxonomy (NCBI): domain Eukaryota; kingdom Metazoa; phylum Mollusca; class Bivalvia; order Adapedonta; family Hiatellidae; genus Panopea; species Panopea generosa. The sequence continues at coordinate 10,766,867 of CM055895.1, read as the reverse complement.
CAACTATAGTTTTGTTAGATTTGTTCAAATGGTGTCCCTAGGGTTAAAAATGACCCCGCCCCGATATTTCTATTGCATAGGAGAATTTCAAAAAGTGCTATGGCCACTATGAGTCAGTAGAGCCCTCTTGGGCCTCTTGTTCTTATGCTTTCTGAAAAAATTCATAGGAGAATATAATGCCACCTTTTCCTTCTTCAGTCCATCGGCTATCTTGCATGGAGCAAACTTAAAAAGTTTGTAAGATTATTTGGTGAAACTCCGTAAACTTGTAAAGCACAACAATGCAATGTGCAGGGCCATTGATTTTTTGAAAGATTACTTCCCTTTTTTGCGTCCGTCCTTTCATCTGCCATCTTGTTTATTTTGTTAAAAATTATTGGTATGTTTAATAAATATTCAGAGAATAGTTGTATCAGTATATATTATTTCCCCTCTATCTTCATGAATAGCGTAACTTTACCTTGTATTTTCTGTTCACCAGGTATTCAGTGGACTGCTAGTAAACCTGGACACAGTACCAGACTTCCTAGAATGGCTGAAATATATCAGTATCTTCAGATATTCACTCACTGTAAGTAGAAGTCATAGTGAACTAGTTAAAGCGGATACTGCCAAGTTTTGATAGTCTCTAAAATTCATGAATTGAGCTTCTTGCTATTATAGTTTAAATGTTCATTTTTACATAATTGTCTTTAATAAAAATACTAAGTTTATAACAATCTTTAAGTTCTGAAAAACAGTTACCTTTATCAATATTTAAATACAAACGATTGATTGATTGAATATCTAGCATCTATTTTTATGCCATCAAGGACTAACAGAAGATCAGTTAACTTAACCAGTTTCCTTGGATCCTGAAAGGTTAACCGGTACTCGAGCATACCCCATCTCTGCATGTAACTTTCCCATTTGAAACAGCGTTGAGAGATAAATGATAATGAGACACATTGTCGTATATCTGTCATCACAGAGACTGTTGCTGGGCAGAGATTCAAACTCACAACCCCTGGAATGATAGTCAGATGCGCTACCGACTGAGTAATCAGGCTTAGCAAATACAAACAAAGGTCAATCAGAAACTAAAGATATCCTCCTTGCATACATTGAACTATTTAAGGTTATATGAAGACAGCTAAAAGGAAGGTGCTAGACTCTCTCCATGTACAAAAAAAATAATTAAAATAAATTTTTGAAAAAAAAACATATGTGTAGGAAGAATCAAAATGAATTTCCATTATGTTCATGTGTTGTATACCTGTACATAATTTCCATTATGTTCATGTTTTGTAAACCTGTACATAATTTCCATTATGTTCATGTGTTTAATGTACAGTGTTGTATACCTGTACATAATTTCCATTATATTCATGTGTTGTATACTGGTACATAATTTCCATTATGTTCATGTGTTGTATACCTGTACATAATTTCCATTATGTTCATGTGTTGTATACTTGTACATAATTTCCCCCTTTAAGATTAAAACTTTTCCATTGGTTGGTACTCGCAGTGATGAAAACAGTGAAATAATTGTGCAAATCTAGTTGATTTAAATTTGTAGATTTCAACTAATGAAGAATGATTTTTTGACTGCAAAAAGGTCCTCTGTGGTCAAGTGGTCTAAGGATCTGTCTTAAGATCACTCACACCGCTTATATTCGTAAATTCCAGTTTCGCCTGCTCCAAAAACTTTTACACCAGAAAGTTTGCCAGTAATTAATGAAGGTTGGTGGTTCTACTCAGATTCATTCCGAGGTCTTTCTCCACCAATAAAACTGGACACGTCATATATATATATATATATATATATATATATATATATATATATATATGTATACAACCAGAAATGTGTTAAAAATGGCATTGATTCCCATTGACTGCAAGAAGACATTTGTTGGAGTTTTTTATGTCTATCTTTTCATCTTGTTACCTTCAGTGAGGAAGTTAATAATGAGAGGACCGAGTATGGTTGATATGATGGAAGTTTATTGTGTAATAGTTGTTTCGTTTTTCCCCCGATTAAGAGAAACATACTTAATCTGAAGTTTTAATCAATATTATTATTTATTTCAGGCTCTTGAAATAAATGAATTGAAAGATTTTCAATTTGATGGAAATTGGTAAGTCTATAGTTAAAGGATCAACTTGTTTTTAATGTCAAAAACAGGTCTATTGTTTGCAGACAACTGAAAAATTAATGCATGGTTTTACAGAAAGTACTAAAATAAAGAGAAAACACTGTCAGTCAAATAATTAAAAAGCCATATTATCTTATTGCATAGCGTATTTAATAGTAAGGTACCAGTATTTTTCTATCGTAGCCGACCAGATTACAAGAATTCATCAGGAGTATCCATGTGGGATAGTTGTTAGAAAAATCTCACCCGAGGGGATCGACATAAAAGAAAAATAGGATACACAGCACCTCACATATCCTAAAATACTAGAATTTCTAACCGTATAGCATTCTGTCAGAGTTATGGTAAAATGCTCAATGAAAAATTGTGTTCTGTATATAGTTGAAAATTCTACAATTCTGGGTTTAAGAATCTGAAGTTTTTGAAGAAATAGATAACTTCTGAAATTAAAAATTGTAAGTTTTGGGTGACATTCTGAATTGATAGTTCTCGGAAGTAAATACTGAAACTATATGGAATGTTTGTTATTGTTACATTAACAATATATAATTAAACATTTATAGTATACTGGTAACGATCCATAGATCCTGAGTCGTACCTAACGTAACACTAGATGAGACACATCACAACAGAAAGTAATTATTAAGTAAATTGCTGATTGTACAAGTTGAAGATGTATTTGTATTTTACAGCACAACTGGCAACGAATTCTTGGAATCCCAGAATATCGATTACAAGGAAGACTGGGACCTCTGGGTGAACTTTGTGGCTCTTGGGGCCATATCAGTTGGATTCCTCATCCTGGCATTCTTGAGACTACTCTTCATGAACAAGCTCAAGTAAACACAAGTAGCTGGATTTGGACAATGAACTCTACTATAGAAATAGAAACAAAATATAGTATTGGATAAACTACCATGATGTAAAACAACCATGTCAGTGTGGAGAAGTAACATTTTATAAATCAAAATTGTTCATTGTTGTTAATTATAGAAAGAAATCAACAATAGCAAGTGAGCTGTTTAAGAATTTGTATATGATTAAAAGGAGCCTGTCCATGACAGAGGGAATTCAATCATAACATGCTATGGTTTAAGGGCTTTAAAAGATGGTCTATGGCTACTAGTATATTGATTGTCATGATCAGCTTGAAACCAGATCAGTTTTAGCTGTAATTATATGTGCCCGCTATTTAAAGAATATTGGAGGTGCATTAAGTGCTACTCCTGTACATTGCTATGTTCATGTATCCTCGCTGTGCGGGGGTCAAATTTCATATCAATAGCTTTTGAAAAGGTCTATGGACTTAATTAATATATTGTGTGTTATGTATAATTATAAAATACAGGTAAAGTTTGACATTCAATGGTCAATGTTTGGTGAATTTTACAGAAGTTGGAACCCTTTTTTTTATTTAATTTTCAATAAGGCCATAACAAATTAATTACTAGATTATCATCCCAGCCTGCACCCTAATTTTCATGCTGCCCCGACCCTTTTTATTTTCTTAAAAAAAAAACAAAATAAAAAAAACAACATCAAAAATAAAAAAAATGAAGAAAAAAATGAAATCTTCCCGCCCTCCCCGTTTTTAAGAAAAATTTGGATGATAATCTAGCAATTAATTTATAATGGCCTTAATGTAATAATTTCCACTCAATAACTTTTGAAAGGGTCTCTGTATTTAATTAAATTTTAAATTGTGCGTTAAATCAAAAAGTACATGTAAAGGTAAAAAGCAATGCTTCTTGATATCAACCAATGTAGTTACATGTAGATGTGTACGTATATGTTGATTTTAACTTCTTTCATAGACATTTTCTGGAATGCTGTGCCAGTATTGCCCAACCAATATATTAAATAACAATATTTCTTAATACATACATGTAGTATTAATCACTGGATTTAACCAGTACAAAGTGTGTCAAAAAGGTTAGTAGACACATTCGTTTAAAAACTAATCCGACAGTTATTAGTATGATGCATACCTTGCCGGAACCATGACATCTTTTCTCATCAAAAAGGCAACAAATTATCAATTGATAATAAAACTGAATGATTTTGTACATAATTACATACCACTAACCACATAGCGGCCTAGGCCATAATAGACCGTATTTTAGTACCCATATTAACATTTTATATTGCCCATGTTTTGGTACAAAATAATGTCTGCTTATTGCTTTGTACACCAGATTGAACATTATTCTATACCTGTAGTGTATAGCCAATCAGCTACCCCTGATGTTACCAACTGACCGTACAATATGTAGAAGTTTATTGGATCCAATAACTTTTATATTGTACAGTTCAATTTTCAATATGGCGTCTTAAAAAAAAAGGAAATAAATTTAGTAGAAATTTTAATGATAATGAACTCACAGTTTATTTACTTGATTTATTTACCCATTTGATAGATTTCTTTCAAATTGGGGTATAGAATGAAAAAATCATTTTACAGTGTTTAGTACAATATGGGAATATATTGCAATCGTACATATTGTGGTGAAAACTATATTGGACTCGATGTCGAAATTTATAAGTTTTAATGTCATTGGCAGTTTTGTTTTTGTAAACACACCTGCAAATATCTGAAGTACAGTATCATCTAGTTGTCTGTATGATCTGTTTTTGAAGTTATGAATAGACCTTTTGTCAGATCAAGTGATTTAATATGGATCATGTTTATGGAATTTAAAAACTTGCTCAATTTGCATTTCAAATTTTCACTCTCTTTAAAATTTCCATGTTCAATTATTTTGTTATTGTAAAGGACAAAGAAATCCATTATTGGGTTTTATACTGTATTTAAACAATATTATATTAATATTTTCATGTCCTGATTTTTGTCTTGTCGCGATGAAGGAGCCAAAGCTAGATTAAGGTGTTGGTTTTCTGTCGATGGCGGCAGCATCAAACATTCATATTTAGCTCCAACGTTAACTTTTCGTTTTTTACACTATTTCTCAATAAGTACTGGTGCTAGGACACTCATACTTGGATCAAAGTTACAACTAACAACCTGCATTACATAATATAATGGAGATGCTGAGTACTTTTTTTTTTTAATTCATTTAAACTTTTTTTTATTCTTTTGTTATTTTTGTTATTTTTTTTGTTATTTTTTTTTTTTAAATATGTTTTACTAAGAAATACTGGTTAAATTTTTTTTTTAATATGTTTTACTTAGAAATACTAGTTAAAGTTTTGTGTGCAACTACCATCAAGTTCATATCTCAAAAATCACTTAATGTATTTGGTCGAAACTTCACACAATACTTCCTACAATATTTCTTAGTCATTAAACCTACTATATTAACCAAGTTAGATAACTCTTGCATGAATATGATGCAAATTCTTGTGTTATATTTTTGCAAATCGTTGCTGTTACTAAATTCATCAAATCAAAATAACTATTGTAAATAACCACTCTTTAATATATTATGGAAGTTGTTATGTCATTTCTCTGTTACCACTGGATTAAAACAATAATTTTTGAGCTTTACAGATACATGCGGCCATTTTTGTCTTTGTATTTTAATTTCATTCTCTCCCATGTGTGTATTAACGGTCAAAGTGAACACGGCGAGACATATCATTCTGCTGAATTCTTGTTACAGAATGACTTTTGTATTCTGACAGGTGCATTATTTTTTGTCAAACTTTGCTGCATTTATAATGAGACTTTCATATGTATCTGTTAGTTCTAACTCTCCTTGTAACTTTCCCAGTAGTGCCAGTATGTCGTCTCATGCCAGTAAGATGTGTATCACAAACGGATGCATTGTTTTCAGAAATGAATCATGTTGAGATGTTGAAAAATGTAAATATGTTGTTTTTCTTCTGTCATGTTGCTGGAGACAAGCGTATTTATTTCTTGAAGGTTCATGTATATGATTTTCTCTTAGGCTACGTGCAGTTGGAGCATATCGTGGACATATATTTATAAGGGAGATCTCTTTCAATGTACAACTATGTGATTTTGATTTCTATTTGTCAAATGACAAATTTCTAGTATTTTTCAAATGACAAATTCTATACTCATTCATTCATTTCCTTTCAGTCAACAAATTATTGGTTGTTTTCAAGATGTGTTAGTTCGATTATTTCTTAATAATTTAATTTTATAAAATGAAAAATATCCATCTTGTGTTCTTAATGAAAACAATCATATCTCACTTTGTATCAACTTCCACAGGAATTGTTGTTGACTTATCAAAGAGATGTTATATTTATTATTATGTAATTACAAGTTGAGTTGTGACCAATAAAAACCTTGTTTTAAAAAAAGCATTATGTAGGCATGTTTATTAAATTTTAGTTATAGTTAAGTAATATGTATATCAGTATATTAGCACTTTTTGCCAGAGTATATTTTTAGTATAACAATCCTTATAATTACACAAATATTTGTTGATAGTACCCTATAACCCATTATTAATTAGTTGCTAGATTATCATCCAAATTTTTCTTAAAAACATGGTGGGCGGGAGGATTTTATTTTTTTTTATTTTCATCTTTAATTTTTTTTTATTTTTTTATTTTTTTTATGAAAATAAAAAGGGTCGAGGCGGCATGAAAATTATGGGGGAAGGGGGAGGCGGGGGTATGATTTGGTTGGTTGGGGCTTGGGTTATGAAAATAAAAAGGGTTGAAGCGGCATGAAAATTATGGGGTGGGGGGGGGGGGTGTATGATAATCTAGCAATTATTATGGCCTAAGAGACATTTAATAAATGATGACTGTATAGATGTGACTGATAGTAGAGAGTAACTAAATGGTACATCATGGTGTTATGTCAGTGGTATGATGTGCAAGCTGAATAGGTTCTAGGTGTTGCTTGTTCGTGTCTTGAGTGTATATTCAGTACATGTGGATACTGTACTTCAGTCCTTAATTGAGACTGTATATAGATATGTGTACTAAACTTTATTGTTTATTGACATTCCAATCAAAGTCTTGCTTGTTCAACTTTAAATTTCCTCATTCTCTTTAAGGGAATTTATTAGGATTGAATTTTAAAATTGGCTGAAAACATTTTTTTCCAATATACCATGCTTGGAAGATATTTATTAAATTATTTTAAACATGCCAAAATAGTGTATTGAAAAGGGCTTTCCTAACTTGGTCTACGTGCCTAGGTTAGACTAAAATAGGTTTCTTGCTTAAAATGGTAACATATTTTGTGATGTATTAAATAAGTCACATGATTTCATTAAGATTTCAGTTTGATCCATTATACAGGTTTACACATAGTAAAAAATCTTTCATCTTAGAGAGAGAGTCCCAATGATAATGTGAAGGTCATCAAACAGTATTTTAGTGCTGTCTATTTTTAGCATGAGGATTTTGTTTCAAGTTTACCATTCCCATTTACATATCAATTTTGTCACGTTTTGGTGGATTTGACATACTAAACTATTCTTTTATATTTATTTATGATAATGAGATGCTTTTCTTAACCATTTTGATCATTATTTACTTTATAAGACATTTATGATGTTTCATCCCGATACACTCCCTTAACATATCATCTTGTTGATATAAATTTTATTTCCTGTTTACACAAAAAACCAATTGTATTGTTCTACAAATGAGAAAAACTTTGAAGTAGTACAATGATGCATTGGACAGCTTTAAAACCCCCAGTACTTTCAATTTTAGAGCATTTACTCTGTTCTTGGTACATCCATTTATTATAGATGATTGCATCATGTGACAAGTTCTGGGCCAAATTCATACCATTTAGTTCTTGCTTAATTGTGTTCATTCTCAGTTCAACAAAGGTAACTTTCCTTTCATTGCAAGGTGGATTTAGATAACGAATGGAATGATGGGAAGTCATTTGAATGAACTGAAGACATTTTATTAGTTTTAACTTATTTATTTTTCTTTGATTGTGAAACAAGTTCTTACAACTTAGGCAAATCACGCTCAAAGTCATTTACCGCGAGTCCTGGTAATCCAAACCAATCAACACTCTAGTCGGTATTATTGTTTACTTTGACTATTCATATGGATCAAATATTCATTTTTAGCTCTACTTTTTGTAGAATAAGGGGGCTATTGTACTCGCCCTGGTGTTGGCGTTGGTTTTTCAGGTTAAAGTTTTTTATCAGGCAAGATATCTATGCAACCACTCATTTGATATGAATGAAACTTCACATGTCTGTTCAGCATCATCAATGGAACTCACAGACAAAAGAACCATAACTCTGGGTTGCATTTTGGCAGAGTAACGGGCCTTTTTGGACTTAATGTTTCAGGTTGAAGTGCTTGATCAGATAAGATATCTATGCAACAACTCATTCAATATGAATGAAACTTCATATGTGTGTTCTGCATCATCAATGGAACTCATAGACACAAGAACCATAACTCTGGGTTGCATTTTGGCAGAGTTATGGCCTTTTTTTTTACTTAATGGCCCTTTTTGAACTTAATTTTTCAGGTTTTAGTTTTTTATCAGGTAAGATATCTATGCAACCACCCATTCGATATGAATGAAACTTCACATGTGTGTTTAGTATCATCAATGGAACACAAAGAGATAAGAACCATAACTCTGGGTTGCATATTTACAGAGTTATGGCCCTTTTGGACATAAAAATTTGGTTAAGAGATTTTTAGGAGTTAAAGTGTTTGATTTGGTACTTATTTCATGATCCTATCATTGGACATGAATGAAACTTAACATGTGTTTTCAACATCCTATAGGAAACTCATAGAGACAAGAATCATAGATTGCATTTTGGCAGTTTTTTTTCCCTTTTAGACTTAGAAATTTTGTTTTTAGCAGGTTAAAGTTTGTAGTACACAGGCTTGGATCTAAGATGTTTGACAAATAGGATCAATTTGTGGTCCTCTCTCAAATTTGTTCAAAACCATGACCCTGGGATCAAAATTGGCCCACCCTAAGGGGTAATTTTTTTTATTTAAACTATAGATTTTCGTGAACTGATACCAGTATATTGCCCTCTGAGGTGAAGTTAGTGTAAAGGCCTATACGTCATGTTGAATTATTATCTTCCATTTGGTACTTATTTCCTAAAAAAACTGTTGTTTTAGAACAGTATTGAAATAGTCAATTGTTAGTTGTTTTTTTTATTGTTTACCAGTAATTGATGGAAAAAAATGGTTTAAAACAGGACTGATATTTTGCACAACATTATTTGTTTATGCATGTTTGTTGTGATCAATTGAAAATAAATTTAATTTTACAGTTAATTGTCTTCTTTGCTTCAAAATTAACTGTAGTTGGCTCGGGGAAGAGCTGTACTAAAAAGACCATAGATAATCTTGTGTAAAATATGTCTATTTTTGATAATCAGGATTTAACCAGCTTTGCTTATATAAGACATCACAACGTCAATGAAGATTTTTATTTTGTGTATTTGTTATATATTTATTTACAGTTATAAGAATAAAACTCAGTTAGACATTGTCTTAGTTGTTGTGATGAAATACCAGCAACATATTTTCTAGACTGAAGGGTTCAATACCTAAATTGATGTGAATCAGCCATGCAAGATATATAAAAAGTCTTGCGGAATTATCACCAGGAGAACGAGTAAAATATATGAAAAAAACGTAACTTTTGTGAAATACTTTGCTTATGTCACGGATATTTGGCTGCAAGTTAGCTTTTCCTTCTTATTAATCCTATAAAAGCTTTATATACTTGAACTTGGATATGTTATACATAGCCACAAGACCTCAGATCAGTTTAGATTCCAGGGTGAACCAACTGCGGTCAGTATGTGATATTTCTTCTCATTTATATGATAAAATTTCTATTTTCGATCTGATTTTAATTAAACTTCGATGTGTGTTTATAACTCTGAAAAGTTTGAAAACCAGATCAATCTATCAGTGGTTGGCTTAGTTTAATTTCCTTTAATATCAAAAGAGGCCCAAGAGGGTCTGAGAACACTACTGGCTTAAAGTGGCCATAGTACTTGGATTGGATACTGTTATTAAAGAAACGATACGGTATGGTACCTATACTAACAAGATGAAACAGTATATTAACAATACCATTATCGTTACCAGTGAGGTTATTATTTATTGTTTTTCAATATTGAGATTTATTTACTTTTGCATGTTTTGGAATTGAAATATGATTTTTCAGTAAATTATAACTCAGTTTATATATGACAGGAAAAAAAATTACTGTTTGGAAAGAACATTAATAACAATTTTAAAAAGATAATGTTTCAATTCGAAACTATTTGGTGGAAGTTGCAATTAAATGAGGGTAGTAATATTATACAAACTCTCCAAGGGTGCACTGCGCTACAAATGGGGGGGAAGGGGCCAAAACAGTCAAACTTAATGTAAACTTCTTACTATAGGAAGCTCTGGGAAACAAATGGTGAGCATGATTATGTCAAATATGGGTCCTTTATAAATATTGTGGATTGCATGTCCGTGTCTCACGGTTTAGCCCTGGGGGTGGGGCCTACTTTACTAAATCTATGTAAAAGAAAATGGCAAAAAAACATAATATCTGATGACTAAATAAGACTCATTTCAATGGTTTTTGGTGTGATTTGTTATTGCTAAAGTGCTTATGCTTTATTGACAAAAGATGGAAAATAGATTCATATAGCTTTATATCATCAAGAACAAACAGGTGACCATTACGGCCCTTGGGTCTCTTATTTTTGGGACTGGTGTTCATCACAAAGTAACCAAAATTCTTCAGTGTTTATATTTTTAAAAGGAAATTATTTTGGGCAATATGTATACTGGAGAAGTTGGTTCCATAAATAAATATGGTGGCTACTTACTAATTGTCAATATAAGATTTGAAGGAATAGTCGTTTCATTCCTTTTAATTACTAATGTGTAATTATTTGGAATTTTTATTGCAGATGAGAGTGTGTACCCGTATTTTTTAATATGAGTTTCAGTTCAGTCTCAGTAGCCTGTCCAACCCTACATGATAGTTTGTTTTGAAATTCCAAAATATAAACCATTTTGGGCAGTCATTTCAACTCCCCTGCCCAATGTTTCTGGACAAAATGTTATTTACAATGAAATGGAAACGCAGTTTACCATACCATTCCTATGTAGAAAATTAGTCCCCCTATATATATCCCAGCCCCTTTGTGGCAATGTGCTATGATCTTGCAATGTTTTAGATGTCAGGTTCCTATACATCTCAACCCCTTGACTAGGAGAAACTTTAATCCCTTTATTTAAGAATAGTTTACTGTAGAATCTGGTAATTAAGCTCCGATAATCGTGTTGTTTGAATAGTTTTTCATGAATATAAACACAAAACAAGATGTTAGTTTATTGCTCGAGTTGTTATACCTAACAGTTTGTTTGTGGCCATTCTGAGAACATTAATCATAGATAACACTCCTTTAAAAAGAAAACCATACTCTCGAGAGAAAAAAGTGGAGATTATTGGTTTCATAAAAACTAGCAATCAATATAAAACTTGTAAACAATTTAATTTTAACACACGGTGTTCTATCCGTTAATGGAGAAAAGGTTAAACTGAATTTTGAGAATTGCCCGCTAAAGGATTAAATATCAAACACTGGTGGTTTGGCACAAGATCGGATCAACTATGCATATTCTGATACGGCTGACAGTGATGAAGATGATATCCCGTTGGCATCTTTTATCAATCTTGATCAAAATAAAGCAACATAGACGCGGACCTAAAACTGTGTTGAACTCTATTGAACTTGTTCATGTTTATATTTTTTTTACATTTGATAAATTTTATATTTGTGAAATCAGTTATAAAATAAACAGAGGTAACACCAGCACATGTCGGTACAAGTTTTAGTATTTTACTTTCATAATCAAAATGTTGAAATTTGGTGCATATGGCTTATGTATAAGCGCTTATCAAATATAGGTGTATAGTTTAGAGGTTCAGTATAAGCCTTACCAATAATAAGCACATAAAAGAGTCACTAAAATTAATACTTTAAAGTGCATACGCTTATTTATTAGATTCTACAGTATATCACATCATGAACAAATTTGACAGATCTGTTCTTGAGAGGGAGAATTTTGACAGCAATATCTTTTTCTGGTTATGGTTATTGATACAAATAGAAGGTGTGCAAAAAGCAAATTTTTTTTTTCTACAATGTAATAATTTCTTACAAAAATACATTTATTAAAAAAACCCAACAATTTCTGATTATAGATAAAAGTTGTTTAAGAAGCATCAGTTTTGTTTTAATCTATAATATTATAACACTTCAGTTCTTTGTCGAACATTCTGACCATCATAAAGTCATTTTATAATACTGCATCTATCACAGATACAAGATTAAATATATGTCCAAAGTTTACTCTGCTTTGATCTCCTTCTTTACATCCTTTTTGTTTTCCATTTTCATCTTTTTGGGGCTGCCATATTTCATTTGTAGTTTTCCAAATGGGCAAACCTTTTTATTGAGACACTGGGAGCATTTCGGGTTAACAGGTAAACATGTTTGTTGTCCAAACCCAACTAGAAGATGGTTAATATCAGTCCAGTGTTCCCTGAAACCAAACAAGAAGATGGTTAATATCAGTCCAGTGTTCCTTGAAACCAAACACGAAGGTGGTTAATATCAGTCCGGTGTTCCCTGAAACCCAACAAGAAGATGGTTAGTATCAGTCAAGTGTTCCCTGAAACCCAACAAGAAGATGGCTAATATCAGTCCAGTGTTACCTGAAACCAAACAAGAAGATGGTTTATATCAGTCCAGTGTTCCCTGAAACCCAACAAGATGGCTAATATCAGCCCAGTGTTCCCTGAAACCCAACAAGATGGCTAGTATCAGCCCAGTGTTCCCTGAAACCCAACAAGTAGATGGTTAATATCAGTCCAGTGTTCCCTGAAACCCTACATGAAGATGGTTAATATCAGTCAAGTGTTCCCTGAAACCCAACAAGATGGTTAATATCAGTCCAGTGTTCCCTGAAACCCAACAAGTAGATGGTTAATATCAGTCCAGTGTTCCCTGAAACCCTACATGAAGATGGCTAATATCAGTCCAGTGTTCCCTGAAACCCAACAAGATGGTTAATATCAGTCCAGTGTTCCCTGAAACCCAACAAGTAGATGGTTAATATCAGTCCAGTGTTCCCTGAAACCCTACATGAAGATGGCTAATATCAATCCAGTGTTCCCTGAAACCCAACAAGATGGTTAATATCAGTCCAGTGTTCCCTGAAACCCAACAAGTAGATGGTTAATATCAGTCCAGTGTTCCCTGAAACCCTACATGAAGATGGCTAATATCAGTCATGTGTTCCCTGAAACCCAACAAGATGGTTAATATCAGTCCAGTGTTCCCTGAAACCCAACAAGTAGATGGTTAATATCAGTCCAGTGTTTCCTGAAACCCAACACAAGATGGCTGATATCAGTCTTGTGTTTCCCGAACCCCAACACAAGATGGCTGATATCAGTCTAGTGTTCCCTGAAACCCAACAACAAGATGGTAAATATCAGTCCAGTGTTCCTTGAAACCCAACACAAGATGGCTGATATCAGTCCAGTGTTCCCTGAAACCCATCAAGAAGATGGCTATTATCAGTCCAATGTTCCCTGAAACCAAACAAGAAGATGGTTAGTATCAGTCAAGTGTTCCATGAAACCAAACAAGAAGATGGTTAGTATCAGTCAAGTGTTCCATGAAACCAAACAAGAAGATGGCTAATATCAGTCCAGTGTTCCCTGGAACCCAACAAGTAGGTGGTTAATATCAATCGAGTGTTCCCTGAAACGAAACAAGATGATGTTTAATATCAGTCCAGTGTTCCCTGAAACCCAACAAGAAGATGGTTAGTATCAGTCAAGTGTTCCATGAAACCAAACAAGAAGATGGTTAATATCAGTCAAGTGTTCCCTGAAACCCAACAACAAGATGGTTAATATCAGTCCAGTGTTCCCTGAAACCCAAAAAGAAGATGGTTAGTATCAGTCCAGTGTTCCCTGAAACCCAACAAAAAGATGGCTAATATCAGTCCAGTGTTCCCTGAAACGAAACAAGATGATGTTTAATATCAGTCCAGTGTTCCCTGAAACCCAACAAGTAAGATGGTTTATATCAGTTCAGCGTTCCCTGAAACCCAACAACAAGATGGCTAATATCAGCCCAGTGTTCCCTGAAACCAAACAAGATGAAAGTTAATATCAGCAAACTATCATAACCTTTGATGTAACTTACGATGTAAATTGGTTTGATAATATGATTTATACATTTTTGTATCAAATAGCCCTTTTTAAATTTCAAATACATTTCTGTTATAACTGCTCAAATACAAGTGTAGGAATGTTAATATTCATTTGAAAAGAGTTGACAATTTGAATATCCTGAGAAAAAAAAAATGTTATTGTAAATTGTTACCTTGGCAACCAATCTTGAAGAGCCTTTCTCGTGTCCTCCGGTTGCTTTGTCATCTTTTTTACCCATCCTAGCCGGTTAGATATTCTGTGTACATGAGTATCCACCCCTATACCTGGAGATATATGTACATGTATACTACTCTATAACATTACTGTTTGATAATTATCTTTAAATTTATGCTTTTAACATTTTTTTAAAGCAGAGGTTATGAAAATTTCATTCACAAGAGAACAATGCCTCACTCAGGTACCTTTTAAACAAAGAACTTTTGGACTCACACCACTAGTATCTCCCTTGAATACTCCAGACCTACAAAATGATAAAGGATGTAGAAGTAGAACTTTAGTTCTCTTTTTCTTCACATTTTATTACACTGGAAATTGATAGGTATCACAAAACCATTGAATTAAAAAAACAACAGGGCCATAATAGCCCTAAATCACTCTCCTGTGGTAGAGGAGACAATGCCAAAGACAACAATTTTTGCAGGTGACAGAGTGCACACAAGGTCAAACATTGCATTTTTTAATGTTTCAAAGGCCAGAGCTCTGACAACAGTAATCCGATTTGGCCATTTCAAGAACTTTTCCAAGATAATGGTTATATAACTACTGTGCAAGTGTAGTGATGATCAAATGAAAAATGCAGGTGCTAGAGAGCACACACGGTCTAATAGTGACAGTTTACAGCTGCTGCCTACTTAACAAATAGTGATGTCAGACGTTCTAGACCTACATTTTACTTTACAGCTGCTGACTACTTAACAAATAGTGGTGTGTGACGTTCTGGACCTATATTTTACTTTACAGCTGCTGCCTACCTAACAAATAGTGATGTGAGACGTTCTGGACCTACATTTTACTTTACAGCTGCTGCCTACTTAACAAATAGTGATGTGAGACGTTCTGGACCTACATTTTACTTTACAGCTGCTGCCTACCTTACAAATAGTGGTGTCAGACGTTCTGGACCTACATTTTACTTTACAGCTGCTGCCTACCTAACAAATAGTGATGTGAGACATTCTGGACCTACATTTTACTTTACAGCTGCTGCCTACCTAACAAATAGTGATGTGACACATTCTGGACCTACATTTTACTTTACAGCTGCTGCCTACTTAACAAATAGTGATGTGACACATTCTGGACCTACATTTTACTTTACAGCTGCTGCCTACCTAACAAATAGTGATGTGTGATGTTCTGGA
This sequence comes from Panopea generosa, assembly GCA_029582155.1. Lineage (NCBI taxonomy): Eukaryota > Metazoa > Mollusca > Bivalvia > Adapedonta > Hiatellidae > Panopea > Panopea generosa. The sequence goes on along the minus strand of CM055895.1, from coordinate 10,751,145 downwards.
CCTACATTTTACTTTACAGCTGCTGCCTACTTAACAAATAGTGATGTCAGACGTTCTGGACCTACATTTTACTTTACAGCTGCTGCCTACCTAACAAATAGTGATGTGAGACGTTCTGGATCTACATTTTACTTTACAGCTGCTGCCTACCTAACAAATAGTGATGTGACACATTCTGGATCTACATTTTACTTTACAGCTGCTGCCTACCTAACAAATAGTGATGTGTGACGTTCTGGACCTACATTTTACTTTACAGCTGCTGCCTACTTAACAAATAGTGATGTCAGACGTTCTGGACCTACATTTTACTTTACAGCTGCTGCCTACTTAACAAAAAGCATACTTTCCAGATTAATAAGATCAGTATTAATCGTATATTAGTCGTATATCAAGAAGTATACATAAAGATTGTTACTATACAAACTTGGTTACTCGTATCATTTCTAGTGAATTTGTCACAGGAGAGGCAAAGTCTTGAGGGGAATTAGCTGATTTGATATATTCATGAGATGATGCTGGTAAACGTTTAGTATCATTTTATTACATACCTCTTTGTTTTTAGTACCAAGTCATTGAGATACACAATCAACAAACAACATCAACATCATAAGAAACAAGACAGCAGAGTATTGCAAGCAATACATAAGTCCCCTACCAGTTCACAGGTAGGAATTTGTTAACGTACAAAAAATTAGTGTTTTTGAGGACTTTTTCCTATAAATGGTGACATAAGATTTGCAGTGCTATAAGCAAAATGTGGTTGTTGCCATACCAATCACAAGTTTTTATCTGCTGAAATAATAACTAAAGGATCTGTATGATATTTCTCTCTATCCGCACTTTTTCTGTTATCACAGGATCAAGGTTGTATCTGTAATTTCACTTATTTAGTGCCATAGCAACCCCAACTTTTGTCAGACTGGAAAAACAAAATGACCCACATTATCTCCCTATTTTCCTCTATCCACATGCAAAGTTTGAAAAACTAAGCTTGGATACTTTTTTAGTAATTTGTCCGGACGGCTGGATGGACACTGGCCAGACGTGGGACAGAGGGTAATCCTAAAAACTTGAGTAGGTGATCTATATGGAACACTTTACCACACTGTAGAAATCCTGTTGAATCCAGGTTGTATTAATAGGTATATAATAAATGTAGATTCTGCTTCATGAGTCAGCCTGGTTTTCGACCCCGTTTTTTTCTAGAGAACAAAATTAACTTCTGGTCACAAAGGCAAAGTATTGCCATATCAGGGCTTTTCATCCTTATATAACAGAGACCGATATTCAGCCACTTCCCAATTGAAAAATGCATTATTTTTTCCCAACTGTGGCAGAGAAACTTCCCAAATAAGCCAGTTAAGATTTCTCAAAATCTCTACGTTTTGTTTACATTTCAACATATCCGCCAAAAGCGCTGGTCTGGTATCTATTTGCCTAAAAGCATCTATAGCGCGGCAATCGTACATGCAGGTTACGTGTAACCAGTCTAATCCGTAATATTCTGTGGTTTGGAATTTAGTCTATGCTTTTCTCAAGGGAAGCAGTCTAGATCATCGGCAACGCCTCTCTAACACATTCGACTCATAACTCTGCAAAGACAACCTTTTAGAAAGCAAGCGTCCTCAATGATCTAGACTACAAGGAGGTAAATTATTCTGTTTTTTTTAACGATGTTTACCTCCGGTTGATTTTCTCTGATTAAAAATGTCATCCAATAAGAAATATTATAGTAAGTTCATTAAACATCAGTTTCTTTCAAAGGAAAGTCAAAAAATGTTGTTTGATTGTGGTGTAAAAAAAACTTGAGGCTGAAAGTATCGTAAATCAATCAACAGCTACCGAGGAGGCCATTGGCACTGACAATGACACTGTCCCAAGCTGCAGTAATATATCCAACACTGAAGAACAGCCCGTTAAAGTGAACTCTCTTCCTGTTGTAACAGATTCTACCATTCAATGTGAACCAGAAATTTCAAATTTTGATGGCAGGAAACAATGTCTCCTTCAGTATGAAAACAGGTACACATGGCTATACTTCAGCCCAAAAAGGAAAGGTTGTATTTGTAAATATTGTGAGCTTTTCGGAGAAGGTGTATCTACTGAAACAGCTTTTGTTTCAACTGGTGCGTTGCTTGGAAGTCATCCATCCCATAGACTGGAATTACTTAGTTGAAAATACTGTTCAAATTTATACACTGTCCATCTTTCAATAAAATGTCTTTTTCCCAAAATGGGCAATTATCGCGCATGAATTTCCCAATTTGAGAGGCCAAGGCCTCTTCCCAATTTTCTGATGAAAAGCCCTGCATATATATTATACTCACCTGAGATTTATGATCCTGTTCAAAACAGAAAAATGACTAACCTGTCACCTGATTCCAGGCACATTTCATGACAAGGTGGGCCATCTTGGGCCCAACCCCTGGCAGTTTACATAGCTCCTCCACCGTGGCTGGAATGTCCGCATCATACCGACTTCTCAATATTTCACTTGTTCTTTTGATGTAGTCAATCTTTTTCTACAAAATGCACATAAACTGAATTAGTAAAATGTTAACACATTTCATACACTTGCAGTGTTATATAAGTTTGGGGAAAACATTACAATAATCATGGGGAGATCATTACCAGTAATCCTGGTGATATGATATCAATGACAAAATCATCAGTTGGTGACATGATAATAATGGAAAAATCATTGCAAGTAATCAATGTGATATGATAATCATGGCAAATTATTACCAGTTTTCCTGCTGATATGATAATTATGATAACATCATTGCTAGTAACCCTGCTGATGTAATTATAGAAAAATCATCACTGGTAATCCTTGAGATATGGTAACAATGACAAAATCATTGCTAGTAATCAAGGTGGTATGAAAATTATGGCAAATCATTATCAGTATTCATGGAGATATGATAACTACGGCAAAATCATTGATAGTAATCATGGTGATATGATAATCATAGCAAATCATTACCAGATCTTCTTGGGATATGATAATTATCGGAAAATCATTACTAGTAATCCTGGATATATGATAAAAACAATGACAAAATCATTGCTAGTAATCAAGGTGTTATGATAATTATGGCAAAATATTTACCATTATTTATATGATAATTATGGCAAAATCATCACCAGTAATCCAGGAGATGATAATTATGGGAATACTTTTACAAGATTATTATTAATTGCTTCTTTATATTGCTTTCAGATCAGTCTGTAATTTTGGTTATAATCGATGGCCAATTGGAACATTAATACACTGTTATAGTTTTAGCATCTTAAGTCAATGGATTAATGGTCACAGATACAATGTACATGTCAAATAGTATACGGGTTCCTTAGGACCAGCTACAAATTATAAGCAACTGCATAGACTTCGATTTTTAAGTCTTGCTAATTTTGATAGTAACTTTGACTTATTTTAATTGAAGTTGCATTTTTTAACAAATGAATGGGGTTTAATGCCATTTACAACACATTTCAGGTTATATATGGCATATCCAGTTTTACTGGTGGAGGAAGACCTCAGACTGAGTCAGACTGAGTAGAACCACCGTCCTTCCGCAAGTAACTGGAAACTTTCTCATATAAAGTTTTTGGAACGAATGCGACTCGAACCTACGACCTTAGCAGTGAGAGGTAAGTGATCATGAGATGGAGCCTAAGACCACTTGGCCATGGAGGTCCCTATAACAAATGAACTACATGTACTAGTATTTCATATTTTTAATTGTACAAACTTCGAAACCTAGATTTTGAAGTTTGATGATTTATATTCAATGAATATTTTCAACAAATGATTTTAATTGTCATTGATATGAATATAATTTCCATTACCTTCCAAAAGCCAACAGGGTATATGAGATCTCCTAGGACTTTATCTGAGGTGGCAAGAATGTTGTCTACATTACAACCGTGTTGTCTCAGTCGTGACACGGCTGCGGAGGTGATCTGATCCTTTGTCTGGCTGGACAACATCAGGGACAACAACACTTGGTATCTATACACCTGGCAGAAGAAATATGTATATTTATATCTATAAATGTAGTTCTATGGTATATACAGATGTGCATTCAATCAATTTCTTTCTCTGCAATTCTGAATTGCCTTCTAATAAAAATACTCAAGATATGTCGCAGTTAATCCAATTGATTGTACATGGTAGACAGACAATGAGGCCATCCTTAAAAAATATATTGTTTGCCATGCTCCTACCTATTCACTCAAAACTGCAGCTACCGGTACCCAAATTTTTTTTATTAACATTCAAAGCATGTTTTATGATTTATGTCTATTTTTCTTTAAAATGACTATGCAAAAATCAAAATTTGGAGAGAAAAAAATTAGCTATCTACCTACCCACATGAAAAATACTGGGTTGGAGCACAGCAAACAAATATTTTTTTAAAGTTTGGCCTAAAGAGCAATAATTAATTTGAAAATGAATAATGCAGTGAGATGTTATTCTATTTAATATTTAGTTTTACCAGTAGCATTTATTTTAGAATTAGATTTAATGTTAAAAAAATTTTTTTTAATGGGGTTTTACGCCATTTTCAACACAATACAGGATATGTATTATATGGAATCTAGTGTTATTCCTGGAGAAAAATATCAAAATGGAACCGAGTAGAAACACTGTTCTGTCACAATGTCATGTAAATGGTAAATTTCACACAGTGTTTGGACCGAGCTTGGCTTGAACCCACAACTTAAGTGGTAAGAGGTTAGTGTGCCTCAGTCTGTGCCTAAGATTATTTTGTCATGATGAACAAAAGAAGAAGTAAACAAACCTGTGGTTCAGCCTTTGCATCACTGATTACATCACATCCCATCGTGTCAACCGGAGCATCTCTTGCTTTCCTCATCTCGTATAAGTTCTCCATCACATGTCTCCACAAGGGTGGCTCCCAAGTTTCTTTTTTAACATTGTTCTTTGATTCAAACACTTTCTCACATACTGAATTATCTCCAACAGAGTCAAGTGGTTCAGTTTTAATTGTTTTCGTATCCAAATATTCTGATTTCACTGCAATGTTTTTAAGTGGTTTTGAAGGATGTTCCTCTTTGCATAAATCATTTTCTACTTTAATTCTAATGTGCTTTCTTTTCCTTCTTTGTCCTGTTGCTAGTGATTCTCCATCAGAATGTTCATTCATGTAATTCCTTTGAATTTCAGGTCGTTTGAACCCAGTGATATCTGTTTTTGTCTCATTGAACTGCAATGAAATTTGACAATTTGAAGAAAATTAATAAGGTTTACAATAATATCAGTAATGACACCACCTTGCAAGTTCAGTTTGAAATGACTGAAATGATAATTTTATCTCTATAAAAGTGTTTAGAATTGTATTGGTCAGATATTTATAAAGAACACATTTTCTTTCCATTACTTCCATACCCCTTTTGAAGAACTAGGAAGCATTGTCCCCAAGAATGATTATGGGTACTTTGGATCACTGTTTGAGATAGAAGTTTAGCAAGATCTTTGGAATGGTTCTCCCAGCACACTTCCAGCGGACCTACTGCTTTACATCTTCTACAAGACCGCAGCGTGGTCTAGTGGTAGAGCTTCCGCCTCGCATACGGAAGGTCATGGGTTCGATCCCTGGCCAGGTCATACCAAAGACTCTAAAAGTGGTACTAGAAGCTTCCTTGCTTGACACTCAGTATTTTGAAGAAAGTTCTAGGTCTAATCGGCCTGATGTCAGTATAATGTGACTGGGTGGGGTATCATACCATATGACTGTGGCACCCCAGTGTGACAGCGCTCAGAATACTGTCTCAAGTGGACACCATCGCAATATGACTGAAAATTTTTGAAAGCGACGCTAAGCACCATACAACAACAACAACATCGTCTACAAAGGATAGTATACTTTCACACCACCTTGCATAAAATACTGTACTGTGAGCGTACATTTAAAAACTTCCTGGATTTAACCCCATTGAAAATCAAATTGGAAGCCTCTGGGCCTTGGAGCAAGTATTTTAACCACTGAAACACCAGTCACCTGCTGCGGATAATGAAGAGTCAAGATTTGTTTCAATCGCATCAGATGAATGAAGACAAAATGCATAAGTAGCTGATGTTGTAATGTCCCTTTATAATAATTTCATTAAGCAGACATCGAAAATTCCACTCACCTGTTGGGAAATACAAGTGACATAATTATAACTCGTCTCCAAAAAAGCCCTTTAGAATTTTTTAATTTGCGTCTCCGAGACAACATTTATTGACAGCAAAGCAGATACCCAAATATTAATAAAGCTGTCCATACAGTTCCATGCCTCATTTAATCAGGAGAAAGTGACATGCTATCTATTATGAATTCACTTTAGGAAGTCAAAATATGCCAATTATGAAATAATAATTCCAAAATAATTAACTATGAATAGGTAATCATGACTGAACATCAGTACTTTCATAAGGCCATAAAAAATTATTTGCTAAATTATCATCCCCACCTCCTACTTTTCATGCTGCCCCCGACCTTTTTTAAAAATGAAAAAATGACAAAAAAATCCTCCCCAACCCCTCACTTCCTTTTAAAAATAATTTGGATGATAATCAAGCAATTAATCTATAATGGCGTTAAATAAATTTATTAATTGGATGTTTCTCAGACATCCCTTCTACATCTACAGTTAATAGAGAACATATAATTACAGAGTACTTGTTTGCCCAATTTTTGGGCCGATATTCTGCCCCATTCTCAATGGCAAATAGTTTATTTTTTCCCCAAATCCAAAGCAACAAAATTCCCAATTTCAAAATCAAAGAAGCCAAAATATTTTAGGGGAAAGTTTGGATATTTTTTAATATTATGATTTTAATGCAGTTTACTACAAGACCATCACATGTGATGTACATTACACATGCATTGTTACGTACACTAAAGGAACATAATATACTATGTAGTTTTCCCAATTTCTTTAAAGATAAGCTTATTTTCCCAAAGTCAGGGGTCCCGACCCCATTCTGGAAAGTGCGAGCAAGCAAGAGTCCTGAATTAAATAGGCTAATGATTAAATAGTAGAGAGTGCATACGTATTATCGCTATTTTCTATAACTGAAAAGAAAAATGAGCAATCAGTCTGTTTCTAGTCATCACCAAACTTGGAGCAGAGGTAGAGGTGTCTGGAATACCAATGAACTACAAATTCCTTGGGGATACCAAGAGGAGCTCTTTAACAACATTTTAGTGTGCCAACTGTTATTACATCTATTGGTTTGATGTCTCAATAACAGTGTTGATTGCTTTAGATCTGTTTTTCATTTTTCCACCTAGAAATAAATACATTCCCCAAATCCTATCTGAAACACTGGATCCGCCCCTGCTAAAAACAGTTAAGTGAAGCACAGGACCTATGTTTCTATAGCTTTCGGCTAGCTACATAAAATAAATCATATAGAGTGGAGTGAAGGGGATACCTCATCTTTAGATTTGGTCGATCGCGTTGACGCTGGATCTATCTGCGATGAATTCAGTTTAGATCGGGTTAGTCGTGTTGTTGAGAAGTATTGCGATGTTGTCATTGTTAAAATCAACGACCAACTTGGTGTAATTGATTTGTAAACAAATAAGGTTCTCAGCATGTGCATAACCCAGACTAATAACCCCGTTACATCATGGGGCCACCAACAACAATCAGCATTAATCGTCAAAAATATATGCACAGTATAATATATTCTTACGCATTAATTTTGATTAAAAAGTAGTAAAATAATATTGAAACCCAATTTATTGTGCCTATTAGATATTACTGTATAGTTGTTTATGATTTTTTTTTATCTTCTAAACGGCTTGGGTCAAGGTCAGAGATACTCGATTGTTTTGGTAAACAGCAAAAAAAAAAAGCACGATGTCTTTACCAGGACAACGATGTCCTATGGTCGTTTTTACGGGGAATTCTCATCCAGAACTGGCACATATGATTTCAGAGTAAGCTGCACGGATGCATTCTTGAAATGAAACTTTATTTTAGTTATTGAAACGTGCATGAAAATGATTGTCTCCCTTGGCTGCACGCACATATGGGCAGAGTTAAGTTTGCTTAAACATTTAATTTTTTTGCAAACGTTTGATAACAGAAGACAATTAGGTAAACGACATGTTCTGTTTAAACGTTTGCTAATAGAGCCTCCGAGAGCTGTTAGCTTGTGTTTAATCTCATGACTAAATGAGAAATGGAGGGATAGTACCAAGTTGACCAATTTCCGTTTACTTTTCATTCATTTTGTCATCGTTTGCGTATATATAAACAGAGTAAAGATGTTTAACCGTGCTGAACGCAGCCTTGTTTACTAAAAGTAAGCGGAAATCTGACTATATTGATGCTGTGCCGCAATTTCCCTTAAGTTGCATGGTTAAACACTTGTTCTTTTCTTCAGTCAATTAACCTCAATAACTCTCTAGTTTAAATTTATTCATTTTACTGCGATTGTGTAACATGTTATTACAACTTAGACAAATCATGCTCAAAGTCATCCTGGGTACTACCAGTACTGAAGCATATGTGGAAAAAGTGTCTTGCTCAAGGACACCACTTGTAGCCATACTGAGGATCAAATCACGATCCTCCAATCCTGTACCCACTGGATCGTACACTCCACACAATAAAGCTCTCGTACATGTCTATTAATACACTGGTAATAACTTACTATAATGTGTCATGGGTATGTTTGTAAGCAAACATCTCTCATTGGTGTTGTAAGCAAAAAGCTGAAATGTGTTTGCTGTGTTAGCAAATGAATTGACTTGTTTAATCGAATTATAGCAAACACATTAAATGTTAAAAAAATATTTTGATAACACAAGTCAACTGAATGACATGTTTCTGTTAACATCTAAGAACTTTTGCTTCTGTTATATCACAAGGCCAGAAGAGAATTGCAGGGACAGCACCCATGTAGTTTGAATCTCATTAACTGTAATTTTATAAACAAATTAAACATGTTTCAGTGAACTGAGCAAAGTCCTGACCATCGGAAATCAGAAGATCCTTAGTCTCTATAGAGTTTTTTTTGTAACACATACTGTACATAATTTGTGTTTTTAGCTGTTTTAGGGGCTAGATTCAGCCACATTCCCTTCCCAAAAACATGTTTTTTTCCTTTATTGAAAAATTCCCGTTAATAATAAAACAATTATAATGTACTAGTAATTAAAACGAGGAACTTAAATGGTTTCAAACCAACAAATAAACTGTTATAGAAATAAAATGGTTTTACTTTTCAGAAAACTTGGTATACACCTGGTAGAATGCTGCTGCTATCACAAGGCAAACAGGGGTAAGTCTGATTTTAAATATACAGTTACTTTTTTCTTGTATAAGTCTGATGAAACATACAAAACATTGCTCCACTTTATGTGTTCATGAATTGGTTTGATCATTTAATAAATGAGTAAAATACAAATCACATTTACTCATCTCAGGGATGGGGTGAGGGTAACATATTTTTTTCTACTTTGCAGAATAAAATTTTGCACATACTGATACAATTTCCAACAATTTTGTTCAAAATTATTAAGTTTTATTTTTTACAAATTCTGTAATTTGCCATCTTAAAAACAACACAATTTCTAGTGTTGCCAAAAACTGCCATCTTATTAATTCAACACTTACCTCTCGTCGCTAAGGTCCTAGGTTTGAGTTCTGCTTGCTCCAAAAACATTATGCAAGAAAGTTTCCAGTTACTTGTGGAAGTACTGTGTTTCTACTCAGTTTCATTATGTGGTCTACCTCCACCAATAAAACTGGATATGGCATATATAACCTGGAATGTTATGAAAATTAATTTGTCACCATTTTGTATGGCCAAAACATTTAAAAATGTTAAAGGTTATAAAAAAAAACCCTTACATTTTCTGAACAAAATTTTAAATATGTTTATGAAATTTAACAGGTTGACATATTGATTATTCCCATGCTATATTATCAGCATTTTAGTCAGACGATGCAAGTTTTCTATCTTTCTCACATCTTATTAAAAGTCTGTCATCTATCTAGGAGGTATAAATAAGCTCAAAGTTTTCTCCTAGAATTCAGAGTTAAAACATGTGAATCAGCAATATTAAACAATATCTTATGTCCACAAATACACTGGTGTAATTATCTAGTAAATTTCTTGCTTTCTTTTTAAGATTGACTTTCTTGACAATAGTTAGAATTATGTCATTTATTACATGTGCATGTATAAACAAATATTTTATACAAATGTGTTTGTGTTTCAGAGACATCTGTAGAGATGAAGGAGTCTGTGAGAGGGAAGGATGTATACATTATACAGACTGGCACTAAGTAGGTGGAAGGTTGTTATTGGAAGAGATCAGTATCAAACCAGTTTCATTTACTGTCTTATCAGTTCTTTAAAAATTATAAAAAAAAAAAATTATTAAAATATATTATTACATACCAATTAGACAGATCCTTATAATATTTTGCTATAAATACTGTTTTTTATTCATCAGTTTTATATTTAGCTTGGCCTTTTCTCTGTTTTTGAACAAATTACTTTTGTTATATTGACTAAACTTCATAAACACATTCATATTATGTTATATATTAACAATTTATTTAGCTAAGTTTCCATCATTGTGCCTCTAAAACATGATTTTTTTTTTTTGTTGAGCTTAGGTTCGATATACTTATAAATCTATTTTAATTTTCAGTAATAGTATTGATTCCTTAAACTGAATACCATCATGTTAAAATTTTTTACATCTTTGATGTTGTCTTTACCTACTTAATGGTTTTAATAAAGATGAACGTATGCACCCACATGCAATGCTCTTGTTGATAGTTCTTATACACCTTTTGTAACCATGTATATACCATCTTCTGTGGCTTGATGATTAAGGCATCTGCCCCAGAAGTGGGGGGTTCGAATTCCATGGTAGCACTTGTTTTTTTCTGATGCAGTCGGTTGCTCACCAAGCAGTTAGTTAAATTGAGAGCTATTGAGTGTAACCGTGCACAACATGAAAGTGTCTCGTAAGCCCATTGTGGCCCTTTCAATACGGATGACTCTATAATTAACAAAGACTTTATTTTATGATGCATTTTGTACTATAAAAATTCTTATTATTTTACACCAGAGATGTCAACAACGACATGATGGAGCTGCAGATTATTGCCTACGCCTGTAAGACGAGCTCTGCCCGTAATATAGTTGGTGTCATTCCATATTTACCCTATTCCAAACAGAGTAAGATGAGAAAGAGAGGATCGATCGTGTGTAAACTTCTTGCTAAAATGTTGAGCAAATCAGGTAGATATAAAATTCAAAGATAACGAAAGAATATACATGTAAAGGAAAATATAAGTTATTTGACAGATATATTTACTGATTCATAATATCAATATATTATCACTATACTGCGAATTGATGGGTTTTTATGAGGCCATTTTTGTTGATAATTGGTATATTATGTTTTTTTTATATTTTTTTTTAGTTTTACAACTTTAAAAAAAAAGATATATGTTTGAACTTTTTAGATTGCTGTATCTCAGGATCAACAAATCTAATGTTTGGGTCATAGATCTAGTGACTAAGTCTCTGCATCACTCATATACATTATTTTAAATAACAGTCTGTTACTTAGTTGGGAATGGATGGTTGTTCTTCTTTGATTTTTACATCTGATTTCTTTTTGTGTCCATTAAAGTATTTTGGAAAGATAATGTAATTGCAATGTCTGTCCGAAACATCACAACTTTATCAAAATAGTAAACAATGAATGTATACATCCATATGTCCAACCTGTAACACTTTCACGTATTAGAAGCAATAACTGGACTCCTTACTAAAATATGTTGAAACAACAAAATCTATGCACGGGCAAACTGCCATGCAGGGGCCAATCCAGAATTTCAGTTTAGCGGGGACGGATTTAGGGGGTGGGAGAGCGCAACACAAAATCTGAACTGGACCATGTTTTTCAGTAGAAATATAGAGGATTTGAATAAAATTTGGGACTTAAGTGATGGGGTGGGTGGGGGGGGGGTATACATTGTGTTTTTTTAGAGTTTTTCTGCCCTTGCCATGGATACATTACCATAGTGTTGTATGCAAAGGATGCCCGGTGATCCAGTACACACTAAAACAAACCAAATTCACAATACATCACCAAACAGACGGTGACACTAGTATGAAGCAGTGTATTAAAGTCACTCTTTGAAAAATTATACCCAAAATTGTAAACAACAGAATTTGTAAAGTAACCATTACCAGGCTAATCCATGTGAATGACAGTAACAATCCAATTAAGGATAGTACAGATTAATACATTAGTCTCATTCTTAAAAAGAACCTTTTTCTGATATATTTACCGCTTACTCAAAACATTTGTTTTTTTGTATTTGCAGGTTTGACTCACATTATCACTTTGGATCTTCATCAGAAGGAAATCCAGGGATTCTTTGATATTCCAGTAGATAATCTGAGAGCTTCACCATTCCTTATAGAGTTTATACGACTAGTAAGTGCAGTTGGACAAGAGTTCATATTCACCACTTTCGTGATTTATGATATGATTTTTATATGAAATGACCTTACAAGATGGATGTGACATAGTTTTTAAAATGTTATTGCTATTTTCCTGATAAAGGCATAATCTGAAAATTTGAAAAAAGAGTTTAATATAGACATTGATTTAAAATGGAATAGTTTGATAAATATCCAGCTGAAAAACTATATATGATGAAAAAAAACCGTGCCATACATGGGTTTGATATAATTTTTGGTGTCCAAAAAATAAAAAATTAATTGTTAAGTCATGTGGTACAAATGCTGAATTCTGATTGGAACATAAGAACTAAGTATATACATGTAATAATAAATATCCATTACTTAAATATGTGGAGATGTACTGTATTATAAATTTGTGACTGGATGTGAGGGTCCTCAATTGCCGAGTGGCCCAAGGCTCTGTCAATCACCTACCTCTCACTGGTGAGGTCATAGGTTTGAGTTCTGCTTGGTTCAAAACTTTATGTGAGAAAGATTGCCAGTTACTTGCAGACTGATGATGGTTCTACTCAGATTCATGCTGGGGTCTTCCTCCACCAATATAACTGGATATGCCATATATAACTGAATTGTGTTGAAAATGGAGTTAAAACCCCATTAAAACAAAAAGTGACTTGATATTCTAAACTTCTTTACAACACTTTGCTCTATTACAGATTCCAGACTACAGAAATTCTGTGATAGTAGCCAGAAATCCTAACTCAGTGAAGCGCGTGACGTCCTTTGCCGAGCGTCTCCGTTTGAGTATTGCAGTGATTCACGGAGAGGAGAAAGAGGATGATGACAGTGAGGCATGTGACGGGCGTTATTCACCTCCACCTCCCATGGGACCTCAGCTACAGGAAGCGGACTTTGGACTTGGCTCTATACCAGGTATTAGATATTACTGTATTAATGAGTACGAATCATTGATATTATTGGTTTATTTATGCTTTTACTTTCCTACTTACTGTTAGCATTTCTGCTTTTATTTATAAAAAATAGAAAGCATATTATGGGATTTTCCTGCAGTACTTATTGCATTTAATTAGATTATTTCAGTTTTGCTTCAGAAATCAAATCTAAAAGCTACTAGCTTAAAAATAAATGCTTTAATATAACATTGATCAATCGTATCTAAGCACTGTGGCGTAAATGGTTGAAGCCTCTTAAAATCAATGCCAATGAATATGGTATGGTTTAATACCTGTTAATCATAAAAAAACAACAACTTGTAACTCAAATAATATATCCATTATTACAATTAAACTCTCTTTATATTGTGTTATTTACGATAAATTTGAATTTGTTGCATGCCCTATGTGCTATTAATTATAGTTGGTAGTTGCATAATATTTGGTGATTGTTGCCGCATGTTTCAGATCACTGTCAAGGTCACAACACGAGGTTGTTCCCCATCTATGGAGCATTCAGCAGTGATAGTTGGTGTAATATTTGCTTAGCGTGATGTGTATATTATTAATGCATGTATACTCAGTGCTTGATAATGGCTGATTTTTTATTGACCTTGACTTTGCTAGACTGCTTAATACTACTTTAGTTAATATATTAATGTTCTGAATACATAAACGGTTGTTTATGTTTTCACAAAGTGAAATTTTGTTATAGTCATACAGGTTATCTAGAAATAAAAAGCAACATAAACATGCTGAGAGGTCATGGGTTATTTAGAAATGGTAACACTCAGGGACTACCTGGGAAACTAAGTCCTGTTAGCTATTGAACTAGATTATATTAGTATAAAATAATGTTAAACTATTTAAACAATATATTAGTTTCTCAAGCCATTATGCTCTGGAGTGCAGTCACTTCTCATCAGGGTGTTTCTGATATTTTGTTTCTTAAATACAAGACAGTGCAGTCACTTTTCATCAATGTATAAATGGTTTTTAGTGGATCAAATACATGTACACAGATTTGATAAACTTGGATTTTTCAGTTTCTTCCCTTAAAAATCTTCAGCTATACCACCAAGAGTGGCTTATCTTGAATTGTTGCCATTTGCAAATAAACAAGTCTCCATTGCCATAAGTTTTAATCTGAAATCTGTAGTTAATTCAAGTATGGATTTTAACTCTCATATTAGTTTAAACTTATTTATTTTACTGCGATTGTGAAACAATTTCATACAATTTAGACAAATCACGCTCGATCTTCCTGGGTAGAACCAGTACTAAGCATATCCGGAAAAATTGTCTTGCTCAATTACACCAGACATAGCAGTGGCAGAGGATCAAACCTATGACCCTCTAATCGTGAATTGATGCTCTACCACTGGACCCCTTGGTTATGTCTAGTGTCATTAAGCAAGACATTTATTCCGTATATGGTAAGTACTGGTTCTACCCAGAAAGACTTAGATTGTGATTTGTATAAGTTGTAATAACTTGTTTCTCAACTGAAGTAAAATAAATAACTAATACATTTAGTAATTGTTACATTTATTGTGTAAATAGTAGTGACATGTAACAAAGCCGGGTGGTAGTTGAGTGGAAGGAGGGTTGGCCTCTCACATCAGAGGTACCAGGTTCGATTACCAGCTTGATTCGATGTCTCTCATAAAACAATACTCAGTACTAGTTTTAACCCAAGAAGCGGACTTGAGAGTGAAACAAATAAGCTTTAAGCATTCTTTGCAATCAAGCTGAAATATATTAGTATAAACTAGCTGTGGTGGGATTGCTAGAGCCACATGGAAGCTTTTGTGCAGTGCAAAGAATTTGCTTTGAACATCAAAATGTTTCATTATGTAAAAGAATTAATTTGAAAAAGCAGTGGTAAATGGTAGTTTTAAAATGAAATATTAGAACTTTTTTTCTGAATAAAGTGCACATGAAATTGATTTCAAGAAATAGCAAGAGCCCTTTAGCACAGATCCAAAATAATTAATTTCCAATCACTTGAAAAAACATTTTATGTCTGTTTCATATAAAATGACAAAAGCAAGGCCACACATCCACATTGCCTTTGAGGATATTCATCTACTAATACTTTTAATGACATACGCTGCCCCGTATTGTATAAATTTGAATATCATTAGTTGCTATTTACTATCATTAACACATTGAATGCTGTTTTCTTTCAGTTTTTACTAAACATTTACTTATATCAAGGGAATATTTATATCAAGGACTTTATTTACTATAGTTTGTGGCACATGTTTCAGCCAAAGATCACTTTGCTTTCATGAATAAAATATCAATTGTATATATCTGACAGCCTTGTACTTATATAACTTAGTAAATACAAATGTGTCACCTTTGAAAATGTGCCAAGTAAAACAAATTTTACCACACTAACTGACTTTTAATGAGGAATGGCGAATTATTCTGCCAAAAGAGCAAACATCTAGATATTTTTCAATATCTTCTGATATATAAATAATATTGTAATAAACTTTCAGAAAATTTTAATATAGGCATTTGAAAAATATTAAATTGAAGTTTTGAAATAAAGCTCTGAAAAAGATTGTATTAAAAAGTTACATTCACCCAAATAATTTTTTGTGATATTTCAAAAAATGTTCAACAGATTTTGAAACATGAAATATCTTATTGACCTCTATATACTGTCTAGCTAATATCTGCTATATAATTTGCATTTATTTCCATATATACTGTGTTCAAAAGTAAAAAAACTGGTCCTCTGTGACCGAGTGGTCTATGACGCCGTCTCAAGATCACTTACCTCTCACCGCTAAGGTCATAAGTTCGAGTCCCACTTGCTCCAAAATCTTTATGTGAGAAAATTTGCCAGTTACTTGTGGAATGACGTCGGTTCCACTCTGATTGTTTCAGTGTGACTCATCCTCAACCAGTAAAACTGGATATGCAATATAAACTGAAATGTATTGAAAATGGCATTAAATCACATTAAAAAGTAAAAAAAAAACACTTGGACTGAAACAAATGTCCCAAACAGTAGTAGAAAACATATTTTTGAAATAAATTGCCTGAGAGGTAAAAGACCAGACAGGCATATATGTCATAGTTTGTCTTCATCTGTTGTCATCATCCATCAGTACTACTGAATCTGAAAGGGTCTAACAAATTATACTCCATAAGTTTCACATGGGTGTTTCTGATATATAGCAGATACATTGGAATGATTTTGGGTCTGAAATTTAGGATGACCATCTTTAGAAAAAAATATCAAAATTTAATATCAAGCCTTAACAACTCCCCATTAGAACCATTTAGACTTCTATGTTAACCCTTTACTTCATATAAACTCCTTTGGACACCTAATATTGAAAGCATTAATTCACCACATATCAGCAATGGGTGAATTATGTTTATATTAACTGACAGAGTGAAAAACAGTGCAGGAAGTGTTCAGATTGCTCTTTACGAGCAATCTGAACTCTTCCTGCACTGTTTTCAAAGACCTTCTGTGATTGGTGCGGGAAAACGTGTATCTATGGAGTAAAGGGTTAAATGGGTCTAAGGTTCTTTCTCTAGATATGAAGTTGTGGATGTGAGACCAACTCAGTCCAAATATCACAAGCGGGGGAAGTTTGCCATTTAATCATGGAAGGATGCAGGTTCATCTGGTTCAGTCCAGATTCATGTATAATATGGATCTGAGTTTTTATTCACCATGTATAACCTACATTTGTATAGTGCATTGTATCCCATTGTCAAAGTGGATCATTTAAATTATATGGAGATAGATAAGAAAACCTTTAAAAATCATCTTCTTCTAGGATGTTACCTGTAGCATTTATTTAGCTCCTATACCCAGGAAAAATCTTAGTTTTACATTGAATTGTATATAAAATAAGATAAAATTCATTTTTATACCGATCACTGAAACTAAATGGTACAGAGCTCTGCGTGTAGCATCAATTTATAGTGCTTTATTAAGCTGAAACAATGGTGTCAAATTTGACTCCATTGTTGTGACCCCATCCAAATTGTGTATAGAATAAACTATAGATACTTCATACAAGTGGAGTTTGAGTTTGATGTAGAATATACGTTTCGCTTTGACAAGAAAATACAATGTTATGTTAATGTTTTTAGACAACATTATTTGTTAGAACAAAATTAAATAAATCTGTTTGTTAAACTGAAAAAGTATATAGGTAAAAAAATCAGAATATAATTTTTATGCTTACTGATATTTTCTTGTAATTTGTTGTTTACAGCAATGCATCCAAAAGAAAAACCACCATTGAATGTTGTCGGTGATGTGGGAGGGAGAATAGCTATCATCGTGGTACGTACATGTTTTGGTCATATTGTTTATTTGACACTGCATTCAACTATAAAGAAGGGGTCAAATACTTGCCCATAAACCAACAAGTACTGGTACAATCTAACCTGTCTTAAGCTGCCAGTTAAAAGAAGGAGCAAAAGTAGCTTTCAAGACAGGTTTTGGCTTAATACAGGTTAATTTGCTTTAAAACACTGGTGACTTCTTAATAGAGGTGACCGCTTACACAGGTTTGACTGTACTCTTGTCTTCTATGAGTAATATTTTATACTATTTAAGAGTTGTTTAAGAACAATATATGCCAGTTATTGTATTCTGATTATTCTTTGAAACTAGTTGGTATCAGAACTGAATAACAAATTTGCTTTAATACTGTATGAACAACATTGCTGTTATAATATCACATTATGCTTTTACACTAGTATGCTAATATAAAATATATATGATAGAAGGCTCGATGTCTATTCTTTAGATTAGTTTTTTCAACTGTATCAAGTGTTTACTTATTTCTAAAGTAGCAGGATCCAGTTAGCTCTGTCGGTAGTGTGGTTGACTATCAATCCAGGGGTTGTGAGTTTGAATCCCGGCCTGGCAACAGTCTTTGTGATGATCGCTAAACAACATTGCATCTCATTGTTAATCGTCTTTCACCACCGAGTTGAAAAATTATCAATAAATTACAGAGATGTGCTCAAGTATTGGTAAACCTTCCAGGATTCTAGGAAAGAGTAGTTTGGTTAATTGATCATCTGTAAACCCTCAATGGCATAAAAATGACTCTAAATAGTCAAACATATTCAGACATATTTAACAAATTTTAATTGAGGTATAAAACAAAAGGGCATGTTTTCATATTCTTGTCATTACAGGATGACATGATAGACGATGTCCAATCATTTGTGAATATTGCAAAAGTGCTGAAGGAGAGGGGGGCATATAAGATCTATGCCATGGCCACACATGGGCTCCTGTCATCAGATGCTCCCAGACTTATAGAGGATTCCTGTATAGATGAGGTGGGTTGTCTTGTATGTTAAAGAATTTTTCGCGACAATTTTGTGAGCTCATTTGCGTTTTTTTCTTTACAACTTTGGCCACATTTTTTGCATCAATTACACCTGAATAATGCAGATTGACAAGATAATAACTGCTTCTGGTTAAACACAGCGTAGTTTCATTTGCGCTATCTTATTTATCACGCATCAATTGCCATGTTTTAGCATGTACCAATTGTTTACACTTTAACCCGATATAGTATTGCCAATGGTTTTTTTTATATAGACTTCTCAAAATGAACCACATGTTGATCACATTGATGAAAAGACGTATAAAGATAGCCAATGTAGAATGTCTTTGTTTCAGAAACAAAGGTATTTTTGTCCAAATTATCAATATACAATAAACAACATATACGATAGAATAACATAATAGAACAGAAAAAAGATAATTTATCAATTCACAGTAAGTTACACATTATATTGAAAGAAACAGAAAAAATATGTTTTCATAAATTTCTACAGATGATGTCTCGCTCCATGTGTGGGATTTTCATAGACGTGATATTTATAACACGTCTATGTCATGGTCTGGCTCTTTGGCTCCAGGGACCATGTTATATATTTATTCTCTGGAACACAATAAATAAGATTATTTGGTACATACAAGAAAATATTTGTGGTTTATACTAACAAATATTTGTGGTTAAGGAGTTAGGATCAGGGTAAGAAACTGGTTTTCATACTAGCCTGGATTTCAAAATTTTAAACGAGTACAAAAACATCATCTTGCACCCCCTCCTGGCTCTCCTTGTGCTGTAATATAATATATAAAAGACGTAAAATGTATAATTTGACATTTTAAAAATGGCCATGGTAACAAAATGATCATGAATTAAATTTAAATAATTATTTAATGTGTTTAATATTCAAGAAAAAGAATCGTTTTTGTTTTCAAGCACAGAGATTTGTTCTTGCCTAAAAAGTTTACCCCAGGGACAAAATTTCCTACAAAAACTTCAATCCCATGAAAGATTTTTATTAAGAGTAGAAATAATTGACCCACATGTAGAATGTCATTTTAGAAAAATGAAAATAATTTTTTTTGCTTCTTCAGTTTTTGTTGGAAGAAGCTCCTAATATTAGCATGTCGGTTTATGATTTTAACCCTTTACTTCATATAGACGCCTTTGGACACCTTATATTGAAAGCATTAATTCACCAAGTATTAGCAATGGATGAATTATGTTTATATTAACTGACAGAGTGGAAAACAGCGCAGGAAGTGTTCAGATTGCTCATTACGAGCAATCTGAACTCTTCCTGCACTGTTTTCAAAGGTCTTCTGTGATTGGCGCGGGAAAACGCATATCTATGGAGTAAAGGGTTAAACATTGTTCTTGAGTCTGTGCAACATTAAACATGTTTTACGTGTGTGTTGGTACAGGTTGTTGTGACAAATACAGTCCCACACGAGGTCCAGAAGATGCAGTGCCATAAGATAAAGACAGTGGACATCAGTGGGATGTTGGTGGAAGCTATACGCAGAATACACAATAACGAGTCAATGTCATACTTATTTAGATACATTGGCATGGACGACTGAAGATTGTATATTAAAATACAGTTGATTCTGTCAAAAGCAGCCACTCATTAGAAAGAGCAATTTTATATTGGCTTATAAAGACAGTGGCATCTTAATACAAGTTGGATTTTCACTAAAAACTTGGATAAATGAAATTGGAGATAAGGCTTTTTACCACATGGTACTACTTGATCTGCTATGGCTAATGATAATTTGTCCGTTTTTAAGACAGAAAGATTGTTGATTGTTACTGGCAGTTGGGGTTAGATATTATGCTCAGTCAAGTTGTTTCATTAAAGTCTTGTTTGTGTTGGTATGTCATAAAATCAGGTTGTATTTTATTTTGTTTTTTTTAAGACCTGGTGTAAACAGAGGCTACTGTTTGTTGAAGTAAACAATTAATATATTTACAATATAGTGCTCCATTATTTTTATTTTTTTGATGATTTTTTTTATGAAAATGTATTATTGCACCATAAGAACAAAAAAGTACCAAATTTTATTTAAAATACACTTGGCACCATATTACACTAATAAGATGGTTTAGTTCATATGAACTTGTACAAGATGGTTCAATACGTTTTGGTTAAAATGTTTAAACTTACCTGTGCTTTCCATTACTTTAACAAAATACAAATACACACTCCAACACTTGTCCCTTTGGGTTTTTATCTTAAAATTAAACTAATTGAATTAATTTTGAATAAAATACCAGCCAAGCCTGATTAGCTCTTGACAGTTGGTTACACATCTGACTATCAATCCAGGGGTCATGAGTTTGAATCCCCACCCAGCAACAGTCTCCGTGATGATTGATATACAGCATTGTGTCTCATCATTTGTTCCTCACCGCTGATTCAAGCGGGAAAGTAACCAGTTACTTGGGGAAATGGGATGTGTGCGAGTACTGTTTAACCTTTTAAGATTCCAGAAAATAGCGGTTAGGTTAACTGATCATCTGTTAGCTCTTGATGGCATGAAAATGACCTAAATATTAAATCAATCAATAAAATACCAGTAGTATTTTTTTTAGATAAGAGCTTTCTAAAACTTTAATCAAATTGAAATCGAGCTTGTTGTAAAACTTGAAGTATACAAAGTATTAAAGGGGCTGTAATGTTTCCAAAGTCAACACCAAGTTATCTGGGGTTTGTTCCCTTCAGTGCACTAAACGGTAGTTGAGACAGACATTATGTTATATTATAATTATAATGATATGACTAGTAGTAACAAAGAGTTAGCACCCCCCCCCCCCCCCCCCCCCCCCCAATAACATTTTTAAGTATGAAAAGGACCATAATTCTGCCTAAAATGAAAATGGAAGTAATTTCATGTTATCCCTTCAGTCCCCTTTATGGTAGTGAATATTTGTGAAGTTTCATTGATTTATTGGTAGTGGCTACTGTCAGAGATATGAACTTGCCTGGAAAACAACAAACTGATGCCATTCCGGGATGAGTACTGTAGCTTCCTTTCTTCGAAAGTTGAGCTACAAAGGTATTAATGAATAGAGATAAAGAATACACAAATAATATTATACATGTAGATACATTTATATATTTGTAGGATGAATCTTCTTAAATATCGAGATCAAACAAATGTTTTGTGTGTTTGTGCTAGTGTGGCTTTCATTTGTGAACTGTTCTGTTACTTAAATATTATTTCATAAAATTTGTTTTTATTCATTGCTGAAACAAT
Organism: Panopea generosa; assembly: GCA_029582155.1. Taxonomy (NCBI): domain Eukaryota; kingdom Metazoa; phylum Mollusca; class Bivalvia; order Adapedonta; family Hiatellidae; genus Panopea; species Panopea generosa. Next base: position 10,729,097 of record CM055895.1, on the reverse strand, counting down.
TATTGAATATAGAAAAGCGATTGTAACTTTGATTGAATATTGTTTCAGGAAGTGGAGAAAAAGTAATTTTGCCTCTCCAATACTTCGACTTGGATTGCAGTGACTTTAACTGCATTTTGTAAACTTGTTGAAAATTTTTTATGTTTTCCACAGTGATACTGGTATTTTTGTGACATCATTAATATTTCAAGATTTATTCTCCACTTGTTCATTTTGTCAAACAGATTTGCTCTCTGGGTTTTATTGGATGAAGATTTCCGTTTTGTTAATTATTTTTCGTACAAATTTTTCATCCCCAAATGTAGACACTGGATGATTCAAGCTGATATTTAAATCACTTTAACTTTCGATTGTAACATGAAATTTGTTAATTGTGTCCTTTGTGGCCGAGTTGTTGCACCTGTCTTAAGATGATGTTTGATTTACTATTGAGGTTTTGGATTCAAGCTCAGCTGAGTGAAACAATTACCTAGTTTGTTGCAGAAGGATGGCGGTTTTACTCGGAATTATCCTTATTATTCCTTGGTAAATAAATCTTTTGCTGTATTCATGCATAATTAACATGAATAATTGAATAATGTGTTGAAAATGGCATTAATCCTCATTATTATTTTTTAACATATTGTTTGTTTTGTTAATTTTATATCTAGTTTAAGAAAAATGTGTATGTCTACATGTCTCTTTGCCTTTGCTTTTTTTGTGTACACGTCAATGAACGTCTCATTTATCATGGAGTTAAATTTTTGTTTTTTGTCATTAGCTTTACTGGCCGAATGCCAGAAGGGCTTATACGATGGTGCGTTGTCCTTCTTTGTCGTCTGTCGTCCAGTAACAGCACTTTCTCTGAAACCACTAGGCCAATTAAATTCAAACTTCACATGGATGTTTCTACTGCATAAGAGACTATACAGAAGAATTTTATTTTTCGATCTGAAATTCAAGATGGTCCCCATTACTAAAAATAGTCTAAAACTTATAAAATCTTCTCATGAACCACCCATCAAATTTTTAAAATATTTATGTAGTAATGGTTACCAACTATAGTTCTATTGGGGAACACATGTCATTATAAATGTAATTTTACATAGGAATATTATAGGGAAAACTGAAATTTTTCATTATTGCATCCATATGTACAAAGAAACTTCTATTTAAAATCTAAAGCATTTCTGCTCATGACAAATCCTAAAGAGTGGGTGTTTGAAGTTTTGACAAATCAAGGGGCTGGGATGTATAAGGGTTCTTTATGGGGACTATATTTATTTTACAGATGAATATTATGGGAATTTTAAAGTATTTCCTTTTCATAGCAATCAACTTTTTGTTCAGTGTGGGTGTGGTGGGGGTATTTGTCCATAAGTTGTTTAGATGACGCTCAAAGATGGTTAATATTGTGAAATTTAAAAAGTGCTATGGTCACTATGAGCCAGTGGAGTATCCTTAGGCCCTCTTGGACTTCTTCTTATTGTATAAGTAGTGTGAGGTTTCTTTGCATATAATATTGATGTCATTGTTTCATCCCTACTGATCAGGAAATGTTTTCTTTTCATGTATTGTTGAATGGTTTAATTTTTCTTGTCATTAACAGCAGTATTGTATTAAAGAGTTAAATATTATTGACATTTACAATAAAAATTGAATTCTGTTTATATTTGGCCACTGTTGTCGATCTCAATGTTTCATCATATAGATTAAATGGTAAGAGTTTTTAAGCAGACTTGGACAGAGTAGAAATGAGTGGGCATTTTATTTTCATTTAATTTAAAAGTTAAGTGTTTGCCACTCTTTATAATATATTCATCTGGTGCGTGTGTATTATTAATATGTTCTAATACTTATAGGTTTTCACTTCATGAAAGCCCGCGTGGTTCCGGCTAAGAATAGAATCGCTGCCGATCTCTGTAGAGGGGTAGGAATCTTCCGAATGGGTATCATGTTCATTTTATCTTTTTTTGTCATGTTCACTATTGTGGTTAAATTATCAGCCCCTGTGTGGTTTCAGGGAGCCATATGAGTGATGGCAAGAATAGGACCACTGTGGCTCATACATGTCGTAAGAAGCGACAATTGTAACACAGAAACATATGAACACTATAGATGGACCAGATTTATATGATGTTCTGCATATTCATTTGTTGGTGTATTTTTTTTTTTGTGTTTTTGTACATGTAGATTGAACCTAGAATCTTCCTTCCTGTTGGCGTCGAATAACCTATAATGTGTTGGTACGTCGTAAAACCATATTCATTCATTCATTCTCTTCATGATATAGTGAATATTTTGTTTTTGGTCTGTCATGAAAGTCTTCAACATAGATTAAGCCAATATTTGAAAACAAAAATTATATTAATGTTCTATAAATCAATCAAAATATTAAGTATTTCTGATAATTTGACATTGAATGATCTCTCATCTAGAGTGTGTGTCATTCTAAGGTTTTTAATTCCTTAAAAAATCGTCCAGCTAAGAATAAAATCATTGTTGATCTGTACAAAGGGGTAGGAATCCTCCAAATGGGTGTCGTGTTCATTTCATCATTTTAAGCTCAATTACATTGACGTCGGCGTTTTTCAGGTTGAAGTTTTATCAAGTAAGATATCTATGCAACCACTCATTTGATATGAATGGAACTTCACATGTGTGTTCAGCATCATCAATGGAATATACAGAGACAAGAATCATAACTCTGGGTTGCATTTTGGCACAGTTACGGTCGTTTTTGGACTTAATTTTTCAGGTTAAAGTTTTTTATATGGTTAAGCAGGTACATATTACATCAACCTATCGTTGGATATGAATGAAACCTCTAATGTGTGTTCATTATCATCAAAAGAATGCATAGAGATAAGAACCATCACTCGGCGTTGCATTTTTACAGAGTAATGACCCTTGCAGACTTTGGTTAGAGGTTTTTAGCAGGTTAAAGGTTTTAAGTTGGTACTTATTTCATCAACCAATCATTGTATAAAACTGAACAACTTAGAATATAGAAGGATATCCAGCATTGATAAACTGTATGTGTTGGTTCAAGACTATAGATTTATTAACAAGAACTGGTATATTACCATATGATTTTGCATAGTTGCATAGTGCATAATTGTATCGTATATGTAAAAAATATGATAAACTAATCTTGAAACAGAAGATCATACATTAGCTTACACTAAATTATAAATTCTTGCTGGAATTATTTCAGGTAATGTTTAATAAGTATTTCTTGATATGCTTGAAAGTTTGAAAGACAAATGTAACCAAATAATTGAAATATTAAGGCAATATTTGTATGTTCACTTTGTAGTTTTCAAAAAAACAAAACTGTTGTTGGTTAATTATTTTGCTAATTTATTGTAAGGCAATTATTGTAGGTTAATTTTACCACCCCTGAGTTTTAATTGTTTTGCATTTGGTACTTATTTCCTGAAAAAGCGGTTGTTTAAGAACAGCATCGAAATAGTGGAGCATGCTGTTCCTTCGACAGATCTTATTTGTCATGTTCATTATTGTGGTTAAATTACCATCCCCTGTGTGGTTCCAGGCAGCCATATGAGTGATGGCAAGATAGGGATCAAGGTGGCTCATGTATATCGCAAGAAGCGATAATTTGAGTAATACGATTTTTTCAAGGTTCTAGGTTCATTCTGCATTTTAATTTGTTGAAGTGTTTTCATCTTTATGTCAATTTGTTGTTTTTTTGCTTGTAGAGTGAACCTGGAATCTTCCTTCCTGTTGGTGTTGAATAACCTATTATGTGTTGGTACACTGTTAAACCCCATTCATTCATTCATTCATTCATTCATTCATTCATTCATTCATTCATTCATTCATTCATTCATTCATTCATCATCCATTAGTCCCTTCAAAAATCATCTCAAGTGAGCTCCTTGTTGAGTACTACAGAGTGGGACTGCTTTAGGGCCATATAAAGGATGATTTGATACTAGGCACTGCTGAATGAGGTTGAATTGTCTATTAATTACTAAAATGTTACTTACATTGTATGTGAAGATGAAAGACTAGTTTTGAAAATCTGGTGCTGTATAGATATAGATGTCAGATAATAATTTTTTGTTTCTGTTGGTATTTATATAGAAATCAAATGTTGACATCAATATTTTCAGCAATGATCTTATTGTATTTACCAGGGCTGCATTCAGTTTGGTTAAACATTTGCCAACGTTAGCTAACATAGTTTCCTGGTCACTGGCTAGTTTTCATATTAGCATTCAGTACCCAATAATTTTAGGGAACCAGGCATTAAAACATTATTGCTGATACACAGTGCTGAATGCTGCTCAGGGTATATGTATGTTATCAATGAAAATACGACAATGGTACATATAGAAGTCTGATTAGTAGACACTTGGAAAGGGAAAAGGTGTCAGTTGAGACTTAACTCTAAAATATTTTGTTAATCAATTGTAATACTTAATTGATGTTTATATAAGGTATGGCTTGGATTGTTACTTTTATTACAATTTAATTTTTCATCAACTTCATTTTACATATCCTCTGTATCTGATTATATTATAGTTACATTTCTTAAATGATCAAATCCCCTATTTATTGCAACTTTGCTAAACAAGTGGTATTCAAATCTTCCTCGTCGCTCTTACTTTCATTTGTTGTCTGACAAAGGTTACACATACTAGATCCATTTTTGTAAGATCAGTTTGTTATGACATAACACACCTGTTGGGAACAGAAAGTGATTCTGCGAGGTAGTCACATAATAGCATTTTTAAATGACATTTTCCTTTTTCTATTTTTGTGATTTGAAGGGCATTTATTGATGTACTTTGAACAGTTTGTAAGCATTGTCATGTTTGATTTGTGCATTTAAAAAAAAATTGATGCTTGGAAATTGGGGTCTGAAAACATTATTTTTGAGGTCTACTTTCACTTTGTCAACAAGTGTACAGGGAAAATGATCCCTACTTTTCTAATGATCTAAATTTTTTAATTTTGTTACTGTTTCAATACCAAAAAATATGGTAATTTAGTCACAATACATAGGTTAAATACGATAATTTTGGATCTTGTGTATAGTATAGTATTTTAAATTTTTTTAGGCAAGTTATAAATACAAGTAATTTAACCCTTTACTCAATAGATACACATTTTCCCGCACCAATCACAGAAGGCCTTTGAAAACAGTGCAGGAAGAGTTCAGATTGATTGTAACGAGCAATCTGAACACTTCCTGCACTGTTTTCCACTCTCTTAATTAATATAAACATAATTCACCCATTAATTCAAAAGCATTCTATTTTTGGTGTCCAAGGGTGTCTATATTAGAGGTGTTAAAAGGCATCTATATTAGGTGTCCAAGGGCGTCTATATTAGAGGTGTCGAAAGGTGTCTATATTAGGTGTCCAAAGGCGTCTATATGAAGTAAAGGGTTAATGTCATTCTCATTTTCATGGTTCAGTAAATTGGAAATCGTTTATTGACATAAACTTAGAGGTGAAGTCTCTTTAAAGTAAAATATCCCCCGCCCGGCAACAGTCTCCGTGATGATTGATGTACGACATTGCGTCTCATTATCATTCGTCTCTCACCACTGATTCAAGTGGGAAATTTATCAGTTACTTGCGGAGGCGAGGTGTGCTCGAGTACTGGTTAATCCCAGGAAACAGTGGTTAGGTTAACTGATCGTCTGTTAGCCCTCGATGGCATAAAAATGACGCTAAATATTCAATCAATCAATCATTTAAAGTAAAATAAACATAAGCCTCCATTTCATTTAACCTACTTCAACATTTATTACAGTGATGTAATTGTATATTTAACCATAAATCATGAGCCTTGCAGTTTTTCCCGAGATAAATATTGTAACAGTTACAATATTGCATATTATATGGATATAAATTACCTTGATCTATTTTCTCATAATAACATTTACTTCTTTTATGTATATAAACATAAATGATAAACATTACCATGTTACCCTCCCTGACCAATATCACTGTCTATATTTTTTTGTTATACATAGTGTGTTCCAACTAACAATGACTAGTAACTTATGTTTAATCATTATCTTTACAAATATGAATTAGTTACCATGTTTTCAGATAACATTATTGTTGGTCAGGAACCATGGTAACAAGAATAGTTGTTGTTGCTTTTTACATTTAATCATCTGTACCGTTGTCATGATGAACTGTAAGGTAGTCATTGAGAAAGACTCAATTCTGTCCCAATATTTATTTTCCACCATTTGAACAATGGTGAATAGTGGGCACCAATTCTGTCCAAGTTTTTATTTCCTGTCATTCCAACAATGGTGAATGGTCACCAATCTGTCCTAATTTTTATTTCTCGCCTTTCAAACAGTGGTAAATGGGCACTAATTTTGTCCCAATTTTTATTTCCCATCTTTCAAACAATGGTGAATGGGCACAAATTCTGTCCCAAAATAGATTGCCAGGACGAAGTCCAAGGAGAGCTATTGTCATGACCCCGGCATCATCGTCGTCGTTGTCGTCGACTGTAGACACCCAGGTTAAACTTTTGCGTACAAGTTTCAGATATCTATGCAACCACTCATTGGATATGAATGAAACTTTGCATGTGTGTTTACCATCATCAAGGGAACACACAGAGATAAGAATTGTAACTCTGGATTGCATTTTGGCACAGTTATGGACCTTTTTGGACTTAGACACCCAGAGGCAAGCTTTGTTTGTCTTCTGACAACTTTTGTTATTTCCCGCCTTTCAAACAATGGTGAATGGGCATAAATTCTGTCCCAATTTTTATTTCCCGCCATTCAAACAATGGTGAATGGGCACCAATTCTGTCCCAATTTTTATTTCCCGCCTTTCAAACAATGGTGAATGGGCATAAATTCTGTCCCAATTTTTATTTCCCGCCATTCAAACAATGGTGAATGGGCACCAATTCTGTCCCAATTTTTATTTCCCGCCTTTCAAACAATGGTGAATGGGCACCAATTCTGTCCCAATTTTTATTTAGCGCCACTCAAACAATGGTGAATGGGCATTAAGAGGTTTCCATGTCCACCTGTCTATCTAGTATGCATTCGTCATTTTTTTTTAAATTGGTTTCTATTGAACAACTTCTGAAAGGATATGATATTAGTGTGCGCAGCTGTGAAGTTATAAAATAGATATTTGTCAATTTTACTGGAGTTATTACCCCTTTTTACTTAATTTTTCATAAAATTTATTTACATATAGCATGAAATTACAGATGATAGTATATATATAGTACATATAGTAGGGCATTCGTGTCTTAGTGACACATTTTTTGTTGATACCATTGCTGTCTCTATAAACAGAAACTGAGACCCTTCAGCATGTTCCAAGACCAATATTGTTAAGATTTTTCCTTGTTATGTATTTTGTCATTTTATGATAATGTTGTTGTAAGATTGTGTTAACACCGTTTTGTAAATTAAATGAGATAAATCTACATGTGTGCTTTTGTTCTTATCAAGCATTGTTTTACATTTTGTTAAGGGGTCCTACTTGACCGAGTGGTCTAAGGCGCCATCTCAAGATCACTTACCTCTCGATACTAAGGTCGTAGGTTCGAGTCCCGCTCGCTCCAAAAACTTCATGTGAGAAAGTTTGCCACCTTGCGGAAGGGTGGTGGTTCTACTCAGTCTGACTCAGTCAGGGGGTCTTCCTCCACCAGTAAAACTGGATATACCATATATAACCTGAAATGTGTTTAAAATGGCGTTAAACACCATTTAAAAATTACATTCTGTTAACATAAGTGCAATATTAAATACAACACATTAAATGGGTACTTTAGACTCTCTTGCCAAAATTTCGACAAGAAAATCATAAAGTAATAATTACAATTATCTTTTAATTCTCGATTATTATAACTATACTTTATCAAAATCAATCTTTAATCAAATCATTATTACAAGAACTGTAATGTGGTGTTATAATGTGGAAAACAAGACAATGTTGATATTTAAAATAACATATACAGCAAATAAATACATGAAAACAGATGTTTTAAAAATAAACATAAAAAAACCCTACATACCAGTCCACTTTTTTGCCGTGCTACCAGAAACACAATTATTTGTTTTGCCTTAATTATTGAATGTAAATTAACAACACTATATCGGAATTACTCCTCGAATAAAAATACAAGGAATCCAAACAGGTATAGCCTTGCAGAGAGCACACTATTGCTGTATATTACAATACCAAAATAAGCATTAATAATAATGGCACGGATGATATGCTTAATTTTTTTCATATAAATCAGGTAAGATAAGATATACAAATGTGATACAAACTCAATAAATGAGTGAGTAGATAATTATAAGGACAACATGGTATTACGTACTCCCAATATGTTCACAAAGCTATTTTAAAAAAAATCCTTTGTGAAAGAAAAATAATGGTTTGTTCACGTTCAATAAGATATTCAATATAATCGACAATATTAAATTCTCCCCATTTGGGTAACGGACACCCCCATGTTGTTATTTCGTACTGTATGTGGATGATTGCCTGGCGATTTGAATCTCAGAAGGGTCTTGAAAGCTTTCCGGAATTTAGTGTTCCTATACCCATAAATAATCCAGTTTATTGCAGAATTGAACATTCCAGGTATTAGCGTGCATCTTCTTATAAACTGTGTGTAGCTCGTCTCGTACACTAAAACAATTACAGCACTGCACATGTACGGAAACCAACATAATACAAACAACCCTAACACAACCACCATTGTCTTCAATTGTTGCAGATCTTTCACCGTTCTTGTATGTATGACGATTTCATTGCCAAGACGAGTTGATTTCGCTTTCTTTATAGCGATATTCATGACAATAGTGTAAAGAACAAAATTCAACAAAAGCGCCGCAACAATTTCTATGTTGAGCATGAATTTGTACCCGGGTGCGTAGAGGGTGTCACTGACGCACTCTGTGTCATTGACATTGTATCTATTCCAACCGTATATGGGAAGCGTTCCGTTAACGAACGTAATGATCCATCCAAAGGTTATCATCAGTAGAAGTTTAAATTTTGTGAAATATTCTCGGCTTCGGAAAGGTGTTATTATGGCGATGAATCTTTCAATGGAAATCAGCAATAAGGAGTAACAAGAACACCCAAGACACATGACAAAGAATGACAATTTAACCAAGCACACATACTTTTTGGCATTGAACTTCCCAATGTCGGATGCTATATCAAACGGTATCAAAACAGCACCTACAATAATGTCTGCAACAGCTAAGTTTCCAATAAGGATGTGCATACTGCACCTGAGACTTTTAAACTTGACGATACTGGCGATGATAAGTCCGTTTCCAAATATGGTAGGGATAGTGATAATGACGTAAAGAGCATGCCATATCGTCATATATACGTCAGTATTTGCGAGCTCCATGACGATCAAACCACTTTTACATGTGTAGCTGCATTTAAAGTTTAAACTTCTTGGTTACATATCTTCCAAATAATTTTAATTTCTTTTTGCCTATAACGGCACAGAATCATTCTTACCATGCCTATCATTAATTTATCTTTACATTAGGCTATCATTTCATAAGTACCCATTTTCTGTGGGTATTTATCATATCATTATTCATACACAATGTACATACTTAAGTCGCCAAATCAATTAACGTTCTTATTGTGCTTTCAAGTACACTCTAATAAGTAGAAAAGTCCAAGGTTGTATATAGGCAATGGTATCACGTTTAACATACCGTTAACCCTACTTAAAAGTGACATTCACAATGTCTACCTAAACACTCGCTAACGCATCCCGGGACTGATTATGTGTATTACTAAGCTATATATATGTTCGTATAGCATATCATATCGTGAAATGTAAATCGAAGCTTATTGACTTGTAAGACACGAGATTTAGTGTCCACAGAGCGTCATATTTCCATGTGTAGCGTCCATGTTTTAAACATTAAATATTTTGATTAAAGCATCATATTTCCATGTGTATCGTCTATATGTTAAGTATAAAATCATTGATTAAAGCGTCATATTTCAATGTGTATTGTCTATGTGTTGAATATAAATAATTGATTTAAGCGTCATATTTCCATGTGAGGTGTCTGTAAAAATGAAATATTTTGATTAAAGCGTCATATTTCCATGTGTAGCGTCCATGTGTTGAAAATAAATAATTGATTAAAGCGTCATATTTCCATGTGTAGCGTCATTGTGTTGAAAATAAATTTTCATTGATTTCAGCGTCATATTTCTATGTGTATCGTCTATGTGTTGAATATAAATAATTGATTAAAGCGTCATATTTCCATGTGAAGCGTCTGTGTTAAAAATGAAATATTTTGATTAAAGCGTCATATTTCCATGTGAAGTATCCATGTGAGAAAAATGAAATATTTTGATTAAAGCGTAATATTTCCATGTGTTGTATCCATGTGTTGAAAAATGAAATATTTCGATTAAAGCGTCATATTTCCATGTGTAGTGTCCATGTGTTGAAGAATGAAATATTTTGATTTAAGCGTCATAGTTCCATGTGTAGCGCCCATGTGTTGAAAAAGAAATATAAACAATCGACATTTTAATTTCGAAAAACAAATATTTCCAATATCGATGGTACGTGATCTTATTATTAAACGTAGATTTCCATTTAACAGCAATACATTCGCCAAGAGGTAATTTCCAGATTTAATACAATAGTGTTTATACGTTCAGCTGAGATCGTTTATAAATGATATCACGCCGCGTCAATGTCGTAAATTACTCAATTGCTCCATTTAACTGCATCCGGAGAATCAACATGCGCGAGATGTGACACCAATACCGAGCAAACACGTGACTGAGAAAAACAGACACAAGTGTGGAGGTAAGCTACATTTGAGATTTGAATATTTGTTTTAGCATAAAAAGTTGCGGAAAAGTAATAGCTTATAGTATGATTTATAAATTAAATACATGTAACATGTTAAATATACAATTTGAATAGTGTTCAAATGAAATATATTCGTTAATGTGGTTCTGTGGATCGAAGAATCACTGTACATTTAAATGTTTACATTACGTCATGCTACCCTACTTCCGGATAAATCGAGATACCATAGTTGCAAACTAAACACTCAGTTAATACTCTGGATACGTTAGTTTCCACCAAAATGTCGTAAAAGCGTATTTATTCAGATCTTAAATACATACTGAAATTGTTTTAGCATAGTTCACGTATCACTCTTAAATATCCACGGCAGTCAACACACGATTGAAGTGGATAATATATATTAATAGTTAATTATTACATGCTTTTAGCAGAATTACCAAACAAAACGTTGTAATGACTAATAAATATTAAGTACATATTTCGTAATATTTATTTTAGTTTTATAAAATCATTCAGCATGCGCCATGCGTAATGTTTGAATGGAGCTATTGGGCTTAAATTTAAGACTTGATAATACATTTTTTCTAAGTATATTGTTCATTATATATATTTTTTTATTTGAATAATTTGAAATTTAAAACTCTTTCTTTTTTTATCTAAAACGTATTCTTGCATTTTTATATGAATGATAATGTATGTCTGTAATCTTTTACTACACGCATATATTGTCAATAAAATATAACTAAGCCATCGGGATATGCTATAATTCATCGTTTAAAGGGGATGGCCGCCGTCCCTAATATGTAAAGAACATCTATGACCAGACAGACTCCTTGCCTTATTTATTTCAATATTCCTTGTATGCTTGCAATGTGTATATATGTGTGGCATGATACAATTTGTCATGTCTTGTTCCGCAACAAAAGAAAAAAAGATTTATAGAATTAAAATATGTTTTGTAAAAATGAAATGGACTAAATAATTATGCTGGATTTTCTTAAACTAACAAGGGATATAAATAATACAAACTATGAAGATGGAAAATGGCCATAATACAAGCTAGTACAGATCATTTAACAGGATATTTACCGAACGCTTAACAAATCGCTGTGTGCATTTTTTTTTATTTTGAAGTATATATTTTAAAGGCAAAACCAGAGGTAGTAATCTTATACAATGTTTTGCCACATCTTTGTCCCTGAATGATTTTTAAATGGAAATAGGTACTATTTGTAACAGATTTTCTTTTTGAGCTTAAGTAACAATAATTTTGTATGAACAAAACCATCTAGAAAATTATGATTAAATAAATCATACATGTGCATGTATCTAAGTTATAATCATATTATTTATAATCATATTATATTTTACGATGACGCGTCTTTTATACTTACAACTTTAAGTATTGCCGAAACCATTGCTATCGCTATTTCAAACAATTCGATCTCACATACTTCCTTTATTGTATGTACTTTAGTAGGATATTCCTGAATAATCTTCGAGAGTTTTAGCCCATATTATCTTTTAAAATCTTTAATTAACATCCATTATATATATTGGTCCAATACTTCTTAATGAATTTAGTCTGACGGCGCAGAAATAAAACGCATGTAATGGATTGGTTAATATTCATTAGTATATGAAAAACTGTTCCCGAGAGAAATCAAATTATACGATATTGCTATGATGGAAAGATATGTATGATATTTGCTTTTATGTTTGGAGATAATTCTCAAGTTTAATGACACTTCTGATACTTAATGTAGTTAATGTTTAGAGTTTTATAATGAGTTGGTCACATGGTTAAATGGAAAGGAAAAAACATTTACTGGTTAGAAGGTTATGCTTCAAGTAAATTCTCTAATGAAATAAACTCCATTTTCAGTATATAATAAAACGTTGAGCGAAATGGACTCAACTTCTATCTATGATAAATGAAATAGTTAATATTTTAAAAGGAATATGAAATTTCGAAAAATTAAAGGTTAAAGAAATTAAAAATAAAAATAGAATTAATTAATGCTTCTATGATGGAAAACTTAACATTACACGATGATTACAGTACACAGATGGATCTACTTGTTGTTTTTTTAAACTTATCAAAGGTATTATGGTTATATATAACATATCTATATTTTAATTAAAAATCTGATTAGAAATAGAAGTTTTATCGGAATAACGTGATTGCATTAATTGCAAAATATCTTCTATTTTCTGTTTTTTTATTTACATGCCTGGAAGTGCACTAAATCGTTGATAGTTGTTTTTAAAAGAACATTTATCAAAATCATATGAGATACTGATTAATTGATAGCTGTTACCAATTGGACGATGTCAAGGTGAAATATAGCATTAAATTGATTAAATATGCACGTAACGAAGCAAATTATTGAATTTGCCTGACTATGTAATGCATCAAATGTGTCATTAAAATTATTCCTAATGAAAAATTAACTCGTTTAATTGGAATGAGTTCTCGTGATATTTATTTTCGATGGAAAGCAAACATCCTGATTGTTATGAAGAATGATTCCATGCAATTGAATATACTTCCAATTTCGCGTGGTAGATTCATGAATTAGTGCACAGCAAATATTAAAAAAAAGAAATGAGTGACACGTTTTATGACTATATGTGGTATGCATTGTACATCGTCGTTGCTGCACCCATCATATTTGGAAACGGACTTATTTTAGTGAGTATTGCGAAGTTTAAACGACTCCGTTCTAGTATTCACATTCTAATTGGAAATTTAGCAGCGGCCGATCTCATGATAGGCGCAATTTTGATACCGTACGATCTTGTGGCAACGATAGGTGATTACAATGATATAAAGTATGTGTGCTTGATAAAACTGTCTATGTTCATAATAAGCCTGGGAAGCTCGTGTATTTGTTTGCTTTTGATCTCAATTGAACGGTTTGCAGCAATTGTTTATCCGCTTCATTTAAAAAAGCACTTTACAAAGCATAAGATGTATTGTATGATTACCATCGGGTGGATGTTCGCCTTTGTCAACGCGACACTGCCGATATACGGTTGGAACATGTATGGTACTAACAACACGGAATGCATCAGTGACACGCTTTATCCACATGCTTATAAAACATTAATCAACTGGGAACTCATAGTAACACTTGTTGTCAGTTTCATTTTGTATACTGTAGTCATGAAAATTGCACTGAAGAAGGCGAAATGTACCCGTGTGGATGGAGACGGAACAATACATAACAACCGGACTCAGAGAGATCTACAACATATGACAACAATGGTTATTGTTCTTGGATTATTTGCGTTGTGCTGGTCTCCTTATGTCGTCATCAGTGTTATAATAACGTTTCACGAGACGGCATACACGCAGTTTATAAGACGTTGTACGCTAATTCCTGGACTGTTCAACTCTTCAGCCAACTGGTTGATATACGGTTACAGAAACCAGGGATTTAAGTCGGCATTTAAGAGGATATTAGGTGTCAAGTCTCCGAGAGAGAACCTCCATAGTACGAGTAACATTTCAATGTCTATTACAAGTATATACAGAAGGCGGAGCTCATGATTGGCTCTGTGAGTCAGGACATATATAGAGACATACGTACATGATATGATTTTAGAATTTAGATGATATTGTTTTTTTTTAAAATAATTAAATCTATCAAAAACGTTTCAGTTATCTCTTTTTAATAACGTTGCTGGACAACATCTTTTTTCTATTGGAAAAATGCAATATCTTATAACCGCCATAAGAAAAAAATCATTATGTACCATATCGTAAAAATGAATATATGCATGCATAGTTTTAATGCAATACAAACCGCTATTCTTCATTTTAACGGTTCAGTATGACTTTATTTACGAGACGTCTGGGATATTAAGCATGGGCGTAATGAATTGCGTGTTGTGTAATGGCCGTTAAGTTTGTTGTAATAAAAACAACGTCTATTACCGTAAATTATGTCAATTTCTCCCGTGAATAGAACTGACGTTTTTTTAAACATAACATTTTAGGCCTGGACCTGACGTAAATACTACGCCGGGACATGGGGAAAATGACGTTAAATGTGTCTTACTGTCAAATTAAAATATACAGATCATGTCAACAGGATGTATCCGTCAACTAAAAAGGTTTAATATTTTTTAAGTATAATTAATGTTCAAGTATTTTGAGACAGTTTTATATGTTCCGGATAATCGTTTTAATATAAGTACCATTGCCATGCGCGACGTCTCCGTACTCGTGATTTTGTTAAACGTTTCTCTCTTTTCTTTTTACAGTTAATATGGTGCGATTTATTTAATCTAGAGTGTTGAAATGCTGAATGGTCGAAACACATTCTAGTAATACTTACATAATGCCATATAAATAATATTATATCTAGTTTTATTTGATTTATATTAATAACTGTATCAAGAACACAAGAGAATTATTTAATAAAATAAAATAAACCATAAATGCTTTTTCAATTTTTCGATGGGTATTCACGGTCGAAGCCCCAAATTTACAAATAACCCCTGACATTATTTGGTTGCCATTAGCGATACATACTTCTGATAATCATTATGAAATGACTTATCTACAGTTCGTAATACTATTAACCAGTATTAGTCAATAAGCAAATAAAACAGCAGATTGTTTAATATTAAATAACTAACAAACTAATAGCATTACGTAATCAACCTGAAGGTTAACCTCCAAAAACAATTGGTTTATTCATCATTTACATTTTAAACTAGTTTAAACTTGAATAAGTAACTTAAATTTAATTACGGTCAAACAATACTAACTAAACTTTCGTCGACGTTCCATTAAACACATTTTCTAACACCTCTCAGACATTTCCTTTATTTCATTGGATGGTGCTCTTAGATTTGCGGTTATTAAACACTGCATATACTGTTTGTATCAAAGTATATTGTTAACGATTCATTATTATGGAAGCGTTAAAGGATCTCCGCCTACGAGAAAATATATAACAACAATTAAAAGATTCATAGACTGTTGTTTTAAAATTTCAGTCATTATGTTTTCCTATTTCAAAATGCTATATTTTAAAAGCTTGTGAAACCGAACTGAAACCAGCGGTAAACTTATAATTATTATGTTTAGATTAATTGCGTTTCACATTGCTTTTAAATCATTTAAATAAAATACATTAAAATGTTCTCTCTTTCAGTTTGAACATCATGTAATTGAATAACAAAGATTTTATTCTGCTATTAAAACAAACTAAATATGGTTTGCGGAAGCGCCACCCATTCAGTATGTTGTTTGAAAGAAAACGCATTTAACCTCTTCAACACTAATGTTTTCTATCCATTAACCACATATGAATTTCCGGCGTCCGTTTTTCATGCGATATTTCAATTACAAATGCAATTATTGCAACAAAAAAAAAAGATCTTCAGAACACGCATCATTAGTGAACATATCTGGCTTAACACCACTCTAGTTAACAAATATTCATTTTCTCAGATTAAACAAACACTCACAACCAAGTGTAAATAGTGACATTCAAAGGTTTGTTTTTTCAAATCAACACATTACTAATGTGATGGACTAGCGCGAAGTATGTGTGGCCAAGGGGGTTGTTCTTTAAATGTTTGATTACATTCTGATAGCTGGCTTCAAAACTTAGTGTATATATGATGAATAGGTAGATATTTTGTCTAGGAACAATACATCAGGATATATTTTGCTATTAGACAGAACACTGGTTTAGGCACACCATGGTTGACGAAGTTTACGATTACATTTTGCACACATTTTACATAATAATAATTATTCCGATAGTGTTTGGAAATGTGCTAATTCTCATAAGCATTAGAAAATTTAAGAAACTAAGAACCAGTATGCACATTCTAATTGGAAACCTTGCAGTGGCCGATCTATTAGTTGGATTAGTTTTAATACCATATGACTTGGTTGCTACTTTTGGTAAACTCTACTCTCACAAATATGTTTGTTTGGGTCGGTTAACGCTGTTTGTTACGTGTTTAGGATGTTCTTGCTACTCCCTGTTGCTGATATCGATCGAGAGGTTTGCGGCCATCATGTTTCCACTTCATGCGAGAGCACACTTTACAAAATATAGACTCATATTTATGATCGGATTCGGATGGATGTTTATAGCTGTTACTGGAATGATACCTATATACGGATGGAATGAATATGATGCAAACAACTCCGAATGTGTCAGTGACACTCTTCTGAAACCAGAATATAAAAATTTGTGTAACTGGCAACTTATATTCGGTCTTGCTGCGAATTTTGTCTTGTATGCCGTTGTTATGAGAAAGGCTTTGAGGCAGGCGAAGACAACACGCCTCGGAGGAGATCTAACGATACACACAAAGGCAAAGACGGACTTACACCAGCTGACGACAATGGTAATAGTACTTGGGATGTTTGTACTTTGTTGGTTACCGTACATTTGTGTTGGTGTTGTTATAACTTTCCATGAGACGTCCTATACACAATACATAAGAAGATACGCATTGATTCCGGGACTTTTCAATTCTGCAATAAACTGGATGATATACGGGTACAGAAACAAAGGCTTTCAAACAGCTTTTAAAATTATTCTGAGATTTAAAGGATACAGCGGTAGAACTACAGGAGATCGACGTGAGGACAGTCGACCTAATACATCACTGTCAGTTATTACATCAGAAACTATACATTGAAGCCACGATTCTTCACTATTTATGTTTTGTACTGCTAATGGCAGCGTTAACCGTTAATGTACATAGTACAATCGGCGAATTTGTGAGCATGTTCCACCATGACCGCAAAATAAATCATTTTTCTCAAATGCTGTATCAACGATACATGCCTTGTACGGTTGTTGGGAATAAATGAGCGTGGAAATATATCACAATATCGTTTCTGAAACATTATCACATGTTTTAGCTTGACCTTTGAAAACAGCATCATTGTACCAACTAAGTACAATTTGCCTTCATTTACGAACTTGATGAGCTATTTGATGAATTCAGATCGCGAGAAACGGGGGAGAAACACGGAATACCATTTTCATCAGCAGTATGAACCGAAATAGTGAAAATGGATTTGCGTTCTGCAATTTCCAATGCATTGACAGTGTTGTGCTTCTTAGATTTTAAAATATTTGCTTTTTTATCTTTAATATTAGTTAACCTTTATCACAGTACCCTGCTGGGTATGCACGGGAATCGTAACTTGGGTATTTGTTGAAATCGCTCGTAGGCACTATTATACATCTTCTGATGTAACTTTGTCACAATGTGATTTCTGCCTTTTAACATTCGTCACTTTTACAATATACAAGTATGCCGTGAATTGTTCACCTCTCAAACTGTATTAAAGGTGCATGTTTTTGTTTGCATTGGTCATCATAAAACAATTTTAATTTTATAGCAACAAATCATTCAACCATATGTTTATTCTCGTAATTGTATTCAAACAAACCATAATTACAGCACCGCCGGTAAACACCCGTATACTTGGTGAATTGTGCTTCACACTGATTGATTAGCCGGTGTAACATTAAATTTTGACCACGTCGAAATGTTAGAATTGAGCCGGGTCACATTTCAACAAAAACAGTCGTTGAAAACTGATCAGTGTTAAATTTTGATTAGACATGGGGTTTGCTAAATATAAGTATAACCCGTTCTGAGTTACTTTCTTAAAAACATCTAGAAGGGAATCTAAACCTTTTGTAATATAGCATTGCATCTGCAGTGCGCCATGTAGATTTTAAGGGTTAAATATCTAGTTTGTAGTGATCTTGAATTTACACAAGAGGGTCATGGTGGTCAAAGGTTGCTTAATTGATTATATTATGACCCATGGTTGTTACGGTCGGTGGCTACGATTACAAATGGTTGCTATAGCAGTTAGTGATAATAATAAAACAAAACAATTTCGTTTCAAACTGACATTGACCAAATCCATGCGAACCATTTAATTTATTCATATCATTGTATAATGCAAGGCAACTCCCTTTAACAGCGTTGTACAATCTGCATTATCGTTTATGTTTATGTTGTTAAAATATATTCATATATTACAAAAAAGGTAATGAATTGCATCGAAAATAGGAAGGTATTGGTAGAAAAGCAAGACATATCTGTAAGACAGCGCGCTGGACTATTCGCACTGCTTTGTCAATAAATACTAAAGACCTGACCAAGTTATATTATTTGTTACACACATCCACTTTTCACACATAAGTGAGAGTTATTAAGTTTTGGGTTCTACAACTGTTTCTGATTTGTTAAACGTTTTAAGTGAGGAAATAAGTTTAACCAAGGTGTTTGTTTATGGTTTCAACACATCTATTTCTATTTATAATATAGAAATTGGGTTGGGCCACAAGGTCTTCCAACATTACATTCGGCCTTCTCCTGGGTCAGATGAGTATTAAATATAAAAATATATACAAATGCAAAAAATGGGGATAATTGTTGTCAAAATCACCATCAGAGGTATGGGACATAGCTGGGAGACTATGTTTGATAACACGAGGGCGTTAGTGTAGTTTCCTATCAATCGTATATGAGGTTACTGATATATGTGCATGTTATCAAGTTGCACGGAGTTGATGCAGGAATGATTGATCGCATTCATATCTTGCGAAACAACAACCACACTAAAGTCAATTCCAACAAATACCATTCCGATACCACACGTGTTATTACCGATGAAACAACGTATCTATAGCATACCGGCCATTTATATATATATTATCCAAACATTTTCAGGTTATAATTCACACTTTATATCCACGAGAACATCCAAATTAAAAATAGCAGTTTTCAATGTTAAAATGTGGTCCGGTCGACTATTTGGTCAGCTTTTAACGAGGGTAAATTGTTCACGTGCGAGTGGGTTATTTAATAACGGTCGGAGTCAGTTTTCAATGTTAAAAACGGATCACTCATCCGTTGAAACGTGAACTATGGGGTCGGTTTTAACAGGGTCACCGGCATAGAAAAATCAGTCGCCATGAACGCTGGGTTGCCACAAATCAGTATAGCTGTGAGCAATCTGATCACCTCGGCCTTTATGCTGCGCAATAGACTTCTGACAAAATAAGGCGTCATTTTGGAACTACTTTCAGTCACATGATTAAATAAAATGGCGGCCCCCTAATGCCACCTTTGTAGAAGTTTTGCCAAAGACTTTTATTTTCTGTCTGGGAGGAAGAAAAACACGGATGTTTTAAATGTGATTACCATCTTCCCTTTCATACCTTTATAATAACGCCATATATTCAACTTAATGACGGATACATACTTTGTTACTTTCGCGCGAGGTGTATTATACGGAGGATACGGAAATACCCGATGTTTCACGATTGTAACAGTGAGCTTTGTAAGCGCTTTGCTGATGTCGCCACATAAACCATATTGCAGGACCCATTGAATCACAGCAAACACGTTTTTTTTTGTTATATTTATAATACGTCTTTTATAACTAGTGTTTATGTCAATTCCCTTGTCATTGCATTTATTATTTTTAATTAATTGCTATATTCGTTATTGTTTATACTTGAGTTTTGATTTCGTATTTTCATAAACAACGATCAAAACATTCGTGTTACTTGTTACAACTACGACGTTTATTTGCTATAATTATTAAATATCGGATTTTTGTTTTGTGTGGACTTGTGGTATAATTGATCAATTCATCTAGTATTACTTTAATGGAATACAAATATTCAAAACAAAGCGACATTTGAGCGGGATGATAGTGCGTTGAAAAGAATGTTGACCGCTCACGCAAGAGTCGCTGATTCAGTCGCTGACTCGACCCGATAACCTTTCGAAAACAATACTCAAAACTCATTGCCCAGGAAGCAGACTCGAGAATAATTCATGTAAACTCGGAGTTTACAAATCAACCTACAAGCAATTAGTATAAAATATTTGCCAATTTGATTTCATTTCATGTGAAACGTATTTTTTTCATCATCGAGGGTTAACAGATGATCAGTTTACCTAACCACTCTTTTCTTTGATACTGAACAGTTAACCAGTACTCAAGTATACCCATCTCTGCAAGTAACTGATAACTGTCGGGCTTGAATCAGCAATGAGAGACGAATGACAATAAGAAGCAGTGCCTTAAACAATCATCATGGATACTGTAACCGGGTGGAGAATAAAATTCACGAGACCTGGATTGATAGCCAGACGTACTACTGACTAAGGTAATGGGACCCGGTAGACAATTTGTCATACAAATCATAACCAATATAGCACACTTACATTTCATTTGTCGTACACAATGTCTGTAAAGCGCAGGTAATGTATATATACATAATGGGTGGGAAGTAATCTATACCCACATTCTATACTACTTGGCTAAAAATCGATAGTATACGCTCTATTGATTCCATATAAAACTAGTTTTAGGTGAAGACATTCTTTTTTTGAACATAAGTTGGATTTCACTGACGGAATAAAATCTAACTTAATACATCGTCGTCTGTAAGTATTGTTTATAATATCACAATTGTTAACATATCTTTGAATAAATACATATTTCACGCTCACATTATGATTATTTGATACAGAATAGGAGCCATCACAGAGTATTGTTTTGTAGTTAACGGCCGATCACAATGGCTGTACGAAAGTACTGATTCGTGACCTATTTATATATGTAAATATACTGTTGATAATATTTCATAGATTGTAGGTGAAGTCCAAATATTTAATATATCAGTTAAGTAACAGCTGCCGAGTGACAGTATTCAGATAAAGAAAACATACAGTTCAGAGCTTAAAGTCGAGTACATTTCCTATAGCAGACGTCCTCTAAGTTTAACCGTTCCGAGGTCCATGTTCTAGTATATGACCAATGCAGGGAAGTTTAAAAACAACTTCATGTGTGATGTGTTAATCACACAATTAACGATGCAGATGTGTTATGAACCCATGACATACGTTCGATTTTAACATTTTAGTGAAAGTGTTATAATTCAGATTCAACGTTCGGCGTTTTCCGTACAACTCGACTCTCGTACGTAAAATACCGAATTACAATTCAGATGTAGAAAACATACAATTCAGAACTAAAAGTCGAGTACATTCCCTAAAGCAGACTTATGGCCAATGCAGGGGAGTGCAAAAACAATTTTATGTGTGATGTGTTAATTACACAATTAACGATACAGATGTGTAATGAACCCATGACATAATTTTGATGTAAACGTCTTATCATAGAAAAAATTCAGAATGAGGCAGCGCGAATTATAACTGGACTCACACGATCTGCATCATTAGAAAAGTTATACCAGGAATGCGGATGGGAGAAACTTAAATGGAGACGTGAACTCCGAAAGAATTATTTTATGTTTAAAGTTCGTAATAATAATGTCCCTTTCTATATTAATGATTTAATTCCATCATATGTTGGTGAGACAACACAATACCCACTTAGAACAATTTTACTATCCCACACTGTAGAACAAATTTGATGAAAAAATCATGTATACCTTCATCCATTTCTTTGTGGAATTCTTTAGATAATGAAATTCGAACCTCGCCTTCACTTATGGTTTTTAAAAAACAAATCAACAAAAATCACAAAAACAGTAATATACTTTTACATTTTTCTCATGGCAAGCGGCATTTGTCAGTTTAACATGCTAGGTTAAGAAATAACTGCAGTAATTTAAATAATGACCTATATATAAACAATCTTAAATTCAGCCCATTCTGTAAATGCAGCGATACAATTGAGGACACAGAACATTTTTTCTTTAAATGTTCCATTTATAGAAATCAAAGACTAATACTCTTTCAATCAACTAGATTGTTTCACCCTCTTAACGTTAAAAAACTATTATTTGGCGATAAGAGTTTATCTTTAAACGCAAATAAGAAAATTGTTGAATCAGTACATAATTTTATTAAAACAACAAAAAGATTTAACGATTATAATGATTAAGTTCTACATATTTGTTTTTATTAAGTTTGCAAAATAGTAGAACCTGTCAATGCCAGTTGACTGCTGTTTCTGTTGAAATTACTTATCACGTGCCGCAGGCTGTTAGTGGGAGGTGCCAAACAAATGAGAAGTGAACTATCAAAATAACTGTATATATCGTAAACTTTGTTATGTAGCAACTAACTCGCTCTATCTCTTTCTTCTTCTTTTCTCTCTTCCTCTCTTAAAAATACTCACCTTAATATTGTTTTTGTTTTTTTCGTTTTTCCATAATATTTGTCAATTGTTTTGGTTTTGTTATGTATTTTATGCCATTGTTAAAAACGATTATGTAATCTGTAGGGGAAGGGCCGAATCTAATGTTGGCAGAACTTGTGGCCCAACCCCATTTCATGTAAAAATTATGAAATAAAATATGTTTAAACTAAACTATGTAAACGTCTTAGTTTAAGTATTATAATTCAGATTCAACATTCGGTACTTTCCGTACAACTCGACTCTCGTACGTAAAATGCCGAATTACTTTTCGACTTACATAAAAACGACTTATATAAAAATCGATTATACAGGTGATTAATGTACCATTTCACCTATTCCCATTTATTGTTCAATGTTTTAATCTCGTTAGCAAACATAATATAACTCCACTAGTCTATATATAGACTGCATATGTGTATCTACTGCGTTAACTGCATTATGAATAAGACCGTTTAATACATGTTTTAAAAAACAATGTTTAATCTATTTTTCTCACAGGCGAGGCATAACGTGTAACGTAGTCATGGGAAAGGTGTTTTTGCGATACGGCCCCTATCATAAATGAAACGGGGTCGTCCACTCTGACCGAAGACTGGCAGGACTGAAAAGTTTGTATTGCATTGCTTCTCTGTAAACTATGATATCAAAACATTACATGCTTCACTTAAATCGACCAGTAAGATGGCTTTAAAGTGACTAATGATAACAGTCTAATTTGGGTGCAAAACAAGTTGTTCTGTAAAAACATAATATGTTACAGAGGCTTAGTTTAAACTTATTTATTTTACATCGATTGTGAAACAAATTCTTAGACAAATCATGCTCAGTCTTCCTGGGTGGAACTAGTATTAAGCATATGCGGAAAAAGTGTCTTGCCCAAGCACACAGCTGTGGTGAAGGATCGAACCCACGCCCCTCCGATCATGGGGTCGGTGCTCTACCACTGAGTCACGCGTTCCACTACATAAGTTTGACAGAGTAACTGTGAGAGTTTATTTGACTATATATTATGTGTCCCTAAATCCATACAAATTTTGGTCTAAAAAATTGTCTTTAAGTGTGTTTTAAGACTATTCTTAAGAATGATTGGTGAATACTAGTACGGGTTGAATGTCCCCGGTGGCAGTAACCGCTGTATATTGGTATTGTGTTTCAATAATTACTCTTTCAAACTGTATGATTTGCATTTCATAATTGTGATGTTTGCTGTAGCTTAGTTCGACAAATACTGCATCTCCTATTGGACATATATTCTTTTATTTTGTTTACAGACAAACTTGGTTCAGCCGGCTTTGTCGTGGTGCCTGTCCAAATACGCAAATTGGAGGCGTGTGAGCTCTTCATTGACAACAAAAAGGTTTGGGACTGTAAAATCACATCGTTAGCAATGGGTAATTTGATTGGATACAATTTTACTGAAATGGATAGACTTAGCACATAACAATTAGTTTATTAGATGACAGTAAATAATATTGATATATTAGTGTTAAACTAATAGGAAATAAAGGAATGAGTGTTGATCAACGTTTAGGGTTCAGCCTTTTTTGAAAATGGTAATTTCGAAATTAAACATTAAAAAAAAAATAAGAGCACAATAACACACATTTAGAAACCAAATATATAAAGAAACACATTCTAAACTAAAATTATATACTTAATACGAGTAAAATAAACAAATCTATATCTAGTCTATACCAGAACCTGATATCTCCCGAATCTCACCATATCTAGTCTATACCAGAACCTGATATCTCCCGAATCTCACCATATCTAGTCTATATCAGAACCTGATATCTCCCGAATTCCACCATATCTAATCTATACCAGAACCTGATATCTCCCGAATCTCACCATATCTAGTCTATACCAGAACCTGATATCTCCCGAATCTCACCATATCTAGTCTATGTCAGAACCTGATATCTCCCGAATTCCACCATATCTAGTCTATACCAGAACCTGATATCTCCCGAATCTCACCATATCTAGTCTATACCAGAACCTGATATCTCCCGACTTCCACCATATCTAGTCTATACCAGAACCTGATATCTCCCGAATCTCACCATATCTAGTCTATACCAGAACCTGATATCTCCCGAATCTCACCATATCTAGTCTATACCAGAACCTGATATCTCCCGAATCTCACCATATCTAGTCTATACCAGAACCTGATATCTCCCGACTTCCACCATATCTAGTCTATACCAGAACCTGATATCTCCCGAATCTCACCATATCTAGTCTATACCAGAACCTGATATCTCCCGAATCTCACCATATCTAGTCTATACCAGAACCTGATATCTCCCGAATCTCACCATATCTAGTCTATACCAGAACCTGATATCTCCCGAATTCCACCATATCTAGTCTATACCAGAACCTGATATCTCCCGAATCTCACCATATCTAGTCTATACCAGAACCTGATATCTCCCGAATTCCACCATATCTAGTCTATACCAGAACCTGATATCTCCCGAATTCCACCATATCTAGTCTATACCAGAACCTGATATCTCCCGAATCTCACCATATCTAGTCTATACCAGAACCTGATATCTCCCGAATTCCACCATATCTAATCTATACCAGAACCTGATATCTCCCGAATTCCACCATATCTAGTCTATACCAGAACCTGATATCTCCCGAATCCCAATCGGGAACGCCTGGTCCGTTTTACAGACTAAAACCACATCGTAATACAAACATGTGTTTAAATAAAAATGTCCAATCAACCGTGTCTGATTCTAATATTGCACATGAACTTCAGAGTAAAAGAAAGCATAATGTAATCCATGTTTATTGCAATCGCAGCACTGACATAAAACAATATATATATAGTAGTTTTGCAAATACTGCTGTACAATGTTCTAAAATAATCTAAGAGTTTTTAATAACCGCTGCATGTTTTAATTGACAAGGAATAAAAGTTGATATGAACTGACTAAAGGATTAAGATATCAATGAATAAGTCAGTTGTGTTTTATAAAGCTGTTCTCATCATATATCTTCGTAGCAATACCAACCATTAATCTTGTAGATTAAAAGTCCTGTAAATTAAATTTTATTTTAATTTTATTTTTACACGAATTTATCCAACGAACAAACATTGAGCCATATCTTTTTTCTTTGTCATAGCCATGTGGTATAAGCCTTGGTCAATTACTTTTTGTAAATTGATATTTAATATTTACCTTTAAAACAACTATATAACGAAAGACATGCAAGATGAATTAGAAAGTCAATACCCTCCGAGCAGTTTATTAAAATTATGTATATACATATTATATGTATATTTAAATTTAAGCATTTTATAAAGATTATAATAAAATAGTTGGAAATAATCTAATACACTTTTTATTTATATTTATACATACAGGTTTAGATAGCAATAATCCGCTGTTACAAGAAGCTCTGGACGCCTGTCAAGCAGCGACAGCGAAAAACTATGTACACCAACACGTAGGGAACATGTGTTAATAATCATCGTTCCAATCATGCATCGTACTAATCATGTAATAAGATACAAAGAAAGAGAATGAACGTTTAAATTGCAAATTGTTCAATTTCCTTATTTCGCACGCACGCACACACGCACACACTCGCATATGTACACACTCGCATGCAAGAACACACACGCATGCAAACACACCTACACACACACACACACACACACACACACACACACAATATATATATATATATATATATATATATATACTAAGACATATCATGTATTCTTCATACAAGTCGTTTTTTACCCGTTTTTTATATGATAAATTTGTGTTTGAACTGTGTAACTATATAATAACATGTTAATTTCTTCTTGCCGACTTTGATAATGTTGCATCTAGAGAATGACGTGTTTGTCACCAATGTCTCGTCCCAGGACAAACACTGATGAATTCAAGGTCGACATTATCATTGTTTTTAATTTCTAGTGTGTTTAGCTAAATAAAATAACAAACTTACTGGTTGGAGGTTTCACTGTAAATAATGTAATAAAAATATAACTATGCCGACGTTTTCAGCCTTAGCTTTAAACAACAAAACAATTCCTTTTTAACCAGAGCTAAGTAAATGAGTATGCGGTATTGAGCTTTTTAATGACAACGGTATCCTTACATAGTTAAATAATAGTAAGACTAGTATTATCAGTGTCAAATATATTATATAGACACGCGCATGGAAATACTATGATGGTTAGACACATGATTAAATAGATAAAAAATAAAATAAAACATAAAATTGACACATTCATCATAATATACATGTAAATACCAATGAAAGTTTCACAGATGATGAAATAAAGCATAACATTGACACATTCATCATAATATACATGTAAAAACCAATGAAAGTTTCACAGATGATGAAATAAAGCATAACATTGACACATTCATCATAATATACTTGTAAAAACCAATGAAAGTTTCACAGATGATGAAATAAAGCATTACATTGACACATTCATCATAATATACATGTAAATACCAATGAAAGTTTCACAAATGATGAAATAAAATACAACATTGACACATTCATCATAATATACATATAAATACCAATGGAAGTTTCACAAATTATGAAATAAAGCATAACATTGACACATTCATCATAATATACATGTTTATACCAATGAAAGTTTCACAAATGATGAAATAAAGCACAACATTGACACATTCATCATAATTTACGTGTAAATACCAATGGAAATTTCACAAAGGATGAAATAAAGCACAACATTGACACATTTATCATAATATACGTGTAAATACCAATGAAAGTTTCACAAAGGATGAAATAAAGCATAACATTGACACATTCATCATAATATACATGTAAAAATCAATGAAAATTACAAAAATGATGAAATTAAGCAATTATACATACATTCATCCGAATATACAAGTTTCAAGTCTCAAGTTTATCAGCAATCGGGAAATTTTGCCTTTGGCCATTTACAAAGTTTACAAAGAAATATGGCATATACACGTAAATACTATTGAAGGCCAGACAAATGATGAAACAAAACAAACAATTCCCACCTTCATCATAATATACAAATATCCATGTAAAAACTATTAAAGCTTAAGCAAACAATGAAAACGAGTAATAAGTTCACACCTTCATCACAATATACATGTGAATAATATTGAAGGTTAAACAAATGATGAAAAAGATTAATTTATTTACACATTAGTCCAGCTTATACAAGTGTATGCAAATACAATTGAAGGAATATATATCAAAATTAATGGAACTATTCATCCAAATGTTCAACATGTTTATGATTGTTTAGGACATACGAATATCAAATTTATTCCATGCGCTAAATTTTTATATTTTCACAGAGTGAAGAGAAAAGTTTAAAATCCATGTACGTTATACTATTTATAAACACGTTTTGTAGTTTGTAAGGTTAGTTAAAACGTTTGATGTGTTGTGCGCCGTTTTAAGTTTTTATTGCAATTCGATAATTTGAAATATTTAATTGCATAATACTACTTATTTCAATATGTCATTATGTGATATCATGTATTTCATTATGTAATTTAACCATGTCGAATATGCAATTGGATTTATCCAAATGCAGAATACCACATGTCATAAGTGAGGATGTAATATCATATACACGAATATCTGTTATCATATATCTCAATGAGTGATATCACGTACAAACTTATTTAGAATTATTCATATATTGCATTCGAGTTCGTTATATATCACATATTCAAATGGGTGATATAATACATTAAAATTAAATTAGTGCTAACATCGACGCGATATTGTAATAATAAATGAAACAACCATTTTCTCAGTTTGTTCGCAAAATATAAGCATTATACTCTCCTCGTGATCGTTCAGTCTGAATGCTGAATATTCTCAGTCGACAATGAGTCGCTATGTTGCCAAATTTTATAATTTGCAATAAGTGTCATATGGAAGGACTCGTAGTTAAAGCCCATCACCTACCCTGGTAGGGATACTTTGTAGGAGTAGCTGCCGTATAGCAGCAGCATACAACTCAGTTACGTCACATGATATACACTAAGTACTACTAATTGCCATTATTAACTGTTATATATAAACACTCATTTAAATATGATTTTTTTATCAGAAAACAGTATTGCATTCTCAGATATAAGGGTACGCAGCATGTCACCCTATGCAACTTTGAAATACATTAATCTATGTTTATTCTGATAACGACACACCTAATCGACAAATATCAAGTCCATTTGCAATAAAATATCTAAAATGCATTTAGAGTTTTCTATTAATATTGCAACATCTCAATAGCATTGAGTGGACGTGTATCAGTTAGCCTTGATTGCTTAATTGTAAATCACGATGTAGGAGAAACTGACGCAAAACCCTTGGAAGCCAATCCTAAACTCTAAGAACATGTAGAATAGCAATTATCATGGGGAATATTTGCAATTAAGGCACATTATCTTGTGGACTTTTTGAATGAGATCTGTTTTAATGTCCGATAAATCAATGCTACAATTAACTATAATGTTGGTCAATTTCTAAGAATACGCGTTTATCACCATGTAATGGGATATGCCTTTTGCATCAAGTGTTTATTCACAAGAACACAAATCAAATCGAGATACCGATGATTTTACGATAATGCGCCCTGCAGCATTTCGTCTTTGTATTATATAACGGAAGCCAGGCGTTAAGGTAGTCGTAATTGATGCCGAGGTAACGAATTACTGAGGAATAAAAACAGAATATATGGCTACAATACGTACATATGTTAATGCAATACTCTTACGTTTATGACGAAAAAACACACAAGATTAATAAAACTTTACTGAACAACAGACATCAACAACACAGAAAAAGGATATTTGATTGTTTAACAAAAATCAAACGGAATTAAGTTATTTTATAAATTTGCAGTTGAAGAATTAGAACAGAAAATATTTAAAATAGAAAAAAAAACGATAATCACTGTGAAGAGTTGTTCAAATGAACGGTACGATATCACTTTGGATATGTTTAATTAACATCACGTGGTAACTAATGATTACTTTTTACCAACCGTTCCAGTCAGAGATCTAGTAATTTTAAGTGTTTAGCTGCCGGCCGATTAGTCCGCTATAGTGATTATGTGTTTTACTAATAATAGACGTTTCATAAAATATATGTTTAATTACTGATTTGTGAACGGCATTGGATATAAGGGTTTTTATTTATTAACTATTGATTACTTTAACATAACATATACATGTTTGGAAGAATTTGTCGTGACACTGCTTACACGAGTTTAACAATCCATGGGTGTTATTTGCCAAATAGGTCTTCAGAAGTAATCAGTATCATCTCAGGGGAATTTTAAAAGAACGGAATAGATTCTTTATTTAGACCGATGCATAAAACATAAGCATGCAAGTTGTGTTAACTCAAGATATGCCATGAACAACAGCAACATAAATCATGAATCTTATTTCTTATTAATTCAGAGGAATACTTACTCCTTCAAGTTAGATAACGTCAGTATGTATGCTATAGAAATGAATGGGGGAACTTGGAAACCATATTGTTAGTGGCAAATATAATGCGTACCATTATTCAAATAACATTACTGTGGATGATGTCTTAAGATTGAATTTAGGGACGATCGAACAATGAATGCAAAAACTATTTGTTTATTCACTATAATAAGTGTATTTATTCCGTAGTTGCATTATATGACAAACTGTCGAATCACACTATCTTTATCTACATTTGTGACGATGAGTGACGAGGTGTATGATTCCGCGTGGCATGCCCTTTATATTCTTATTACCATACCAATATTGTTTGGAAATGGTCTTATCATTGTAAGCATATTTAAGTTCAGGACACTTAGATGTAACATACACATTCTCATAGGTAACTTGGCGGTTGCGGATTTGATGGTTGGTGCAATTCTGATACCGTTTGACTTAATAGCAAAAATCGGTCGACTCAATGGTTACAAATATGTTTGTTTAATAAAATTGTCAATGTTTGTAATAAGCTTAGGCAGTTCCTGTTATGGATTGCTGATAATTTCAATAGAAAGGTTTGCAGCTATAGTATCTCCACTTCGTGCAAGAGCTTACTTCACAAAGTACAAGCTGGTGACGATGATTGCAACAGGCTGGATTCTTCCGTTCATTAATGGAACTCTCCCTCTATACGGCTGGAATACATACGGTGAAAATAACACGGAGTGCGTTAGTGACACACTTTTCACTTCCGAGTACAAACTAATGTGTAATTGGGAGCTAGTCGCCGCCCTTATTACAAATTTTGTCCTCTACACGATCGTTATGAATGTGGCTTTAAGGAAAGCGAAGGCTACAAATATAGGTGGCGAAATGACAATACATTCGAGAGCACAAAGGGACTTGCAACAATTAACAACCATGGTTATTGTTCTAGGAATATTTGCCTTATGCTGGTTACCGTACGTGTGCATAAGCGTTGTCATCACATTTTATGAGACATCTTACACTCAGTACATCCGGCGATACACTCTGATTCCTGGAATATTCAATTCTGCAATAAACTGGATCATATATGGTTACAGAAATTCCGGATTCAGAAAAGCATTTAAAATCATTTTACGATTAAAACCATCTGAGAGAAATAGACCTCGGATAGAGAATAATAATAATAACGCATTTTCGATTGTTCATTCGAGGACACCATCACGGAGAAGTCAAATAAACAGACAATCGAGTTTTAACTAACACTCAATCATATTTAAATAGCTATTGAATAGTCAGTTTATCATTTTCTTTTCTTTATAGTAGAATATGCTTTTTGTCTGACCTTATGTCATAGGCATAGTCCTCTTAATGTAACCGTGATCATGCCATGCAGTCTTTAACCCTGCCAAAACCAGCATACACAATATGGACTTCTTTTTATTCCTCAAACTTCATCTTTGTTCATTCATTTTACATTTGCAACAAATCAATTAATAAAAATATATTATGAACATGGTATTATATAATTTTTAGAAATGTTGTATAAAATAAACCAAATGCTACAATAATATTAATCAAATTAAAGAGGCGTATGCATATTTATCAAACCCCGCCTATCAGTACTAATAATATTTTTATATTTCCTCGTCACAGACAAACTGGGGTCGAGGCTATCCACAGTAAACCTTACACAGCAAAACGAAGTAAAATTTGTTAAAGAAAAAAATATTATATTATGTTATTATTTTCTCATTAGTTCAATAATGTATCAATGCCAGCATAATAGAATGTATATTTCATTCAAAAGCCCATCAGCATACGCTAATAACGTATTAACTTAATGCGACGAAAAGTTTAAAGGTTAGTTAATACGATACATGCTCTATTTATACATGAAACATTAGGATATACACTATTTTTGTAGAAACCTTTACACATGATGTTGTTAGTTGTTGTTTTACAGCCTAAGAATAACTCATCATTTTAGTGAATCTAAGTATTACAACAATATTTCATAAAACTAGCAGGTAAAGATAATCTTATATGGTAAGTTCAAATCGGACATTTTTGTAACCTTTACCATGATCTCAATTAAAAGTAAATCGAGACTGTTAAAATATTTTCGGTTTGAATTTATTGCACTAATAAACTTTGCAAATATGATAAACATCGATAAGGGAAAGTCAAAATACGTTAATAGGATATCATGATGGTTATATATGTATAACTTCCTCACATAAAATGTTTGCATTGAATAGGACTTGAATTCACGATCTCAGAATAAGGAGGTAAGCGATTTTTAGACGATGCCTTAGACCTCCCAAGCATGCAGTTAATACATCGCATACTTAATTTACACAGAAATGAGTGGGTTTAGGTAAACGTCATCATATCACTAGCTTCAAGTACAAGACAGACAGACAGACAGACAGACAGACAGACAGACAGACAGACAGACAGACAGACAGACAGACAGACAGACAGACAGACAGACAGACAGACAGACAGACAGACAGACAGACATTATTCTGCAAAATTGACTCTTATAAAATTTACAATAAAAAATTGCTTAACATAGTCGAATACAAAAAAGCAAATGAATAGAATGTGGACACAATTTTTGATTGGATAAAGCAAAGAGAAGATCAGATCAAATCTAGAGTGAAAAAACGTGAAATATCCTTATCTATGGTGATTAAACGTCGACCCAAGTTTTGTTGAAAAACAAATAGTTCAATAAATGATTATGCTTTATGAATAAAATATTTACATAATGTAAATCAATATCAAGCGAAACCTTATACAAATATAAAATGATGGCGTACGGGATGATACAAAGGGAAGCATGTCATTGCATAATTTTTATTCTAGAGAAGTCATTAAATACGATTTAAGCTATTTGTTGTCTACGGGCTATCTTACAAATTTTATAATAATTATATTTTGTTTTTTTAATAGTCCCTTTCG
The DNA here is from genome assembly GCA_029582155.1 of Panopea generosa. Classification (NCBI taxonomy): domain Eukaryota; kingdom Metazoa; phylum Mollusca; class Bivalvia; order Adapedonta; family Hiatellidae; genus Panopea; species Panopea generosa. Next base: position 10,695,611 of record CM055895.1, on the reverse strand, counting down.
TACATTATGATTTTGACGGTAAACAAGACTGCAAAACATAATCATGCCGACATGAAACAGTGCAGCCTTTCGATTATTTCTAAAGTGTAGGAGATTACTAGATTATCGTGGTGTTTGTTAAGCGTATATGCGTTTCTGAAGTTTTCAGTTACGATATTGATAATGACAAGCGATTATGCTGTCAATATATTTGTCATATGGAAATATATAAGAGGGGCGGTAGTGCAGTGGATAGAACTGTTGGTCGCAGAAGGTTTCGGATTCACCAGGCCTCCGAAGTTTTATAAATAAATTAAACAAATTGTTTAACATTTAAAACAAATTTCCTGAATGAAAAAAAAAACACATTAATTAGTTCGAACGAATTTCAAATGATTCACATTCGTTCGACAATTCAAGATAACCTGCACGCACGCGCGCACGTACACACATATGTACATACAATTAAAACACATTCAGTATCCAGATAAAGTAAACAAAGCAAAACTTTTTTTTGGAAGAGATACAATTCTGGTTAATGCTTTAACAGCATATCTCACCACAAATTTTGTGGTTATTTCTGACATAAGGAGCTAAGCATAGTTTAATTTCATCAGTTGCTTTATAGTTACGAAATAGAAATTATTATTATAAATATTTCAATGTTTTTTTTAAAACTACAAAATAATGAAACCAGCTTATTGATTTAAAATGCTTATAAATCTAAAATAATCATTGATCTATACAATAGCACAATATGCGATGAACGTCACAGATATTAATTAAATCGCAAACTAATTACAGTATTATTCATTATTGAAAAATTGATAACTATATTTTACTTGAATACTTATCATAAGTAAACCCTGATTATATAGTTCCTATGAAATGCATACTTCTTATTTTCTTTCTTACACATTTGTAAAAAGTGTATATTTAACTGCATTTCAATTATGTGTACGAGAATGGACCACCCCAAACCCTACAGACGTATTACTGGGCGAATAACCGGGTCAACATATATTTGGTGACTGAATTTTAAATTTTAAGATGAAATAAAAGTGAATTTTAAAGTAACATGAAATTATTGGAAAGCTTAGTATAGTTCGAGGACGTGTGTTGGGCCCATATAACGCGGTTTAAAGACTATCATTAGACACTAGCAATAATTTGGTTATATATTTTACTTTAGAAATATGTCAAATAAATAAATTATTAAAATTATATGTTTTACAAATAGTATATATTATTTTGATGTATTTGTCTGCTTATATAGTATAAACAGATGCGAAAATATTGCTTAAGATTACATGATTCAAGTTAAAACTAATGTACATTGTACTTTAATAGTTCACATATTTACAGATCCTACCAAAAATTAAAAGGTTAGTTTTAAAAGTTTAGACAATTTTTCTTAACATCTTTCTTGAATCTAATATGATTTCAATTGTTTGAACTTTCTCAAGAACAGCATTCCGTGTGTAGTAAAATGTTGTTACCGTATCCCAAGAGTGAACATCTGACCGTTTCGTGGAGTGTTTCAACAAAACAACGGACACCTATTTTTAAAAATTAAAAGGTTCGACCAATAGTTCAAATTTTAATATACTTAATTACTTTGTCAACTCTAACAATCCTCAAAATATAAAGTTTGAAGTTTGAGTTATCAAATTAAAGTATTAAAGATTTTTTTCAAAATATTTGTATTATTTAGACTTTAGCCATAGCGATATGTATTGATGACAGCTTGGTTCAAGGCTGTTGAAACCAGCAACATCTCTAATTTTGGAAGTATTATGTTTATTGTCAATAAAAGTCTGCAAGATGGAATGTCATGATCGCTATTCGGGAAACTTTTGTTCTCGATACTCATATTATTTTACTGTCTGACCTAATGCTATAAATGCAGTGATAGTTTTAAGTTGTGAATGAAATCCTAGCTCACTAACAGAGGTCACATTGTGTTTACACATCTAACGACTTCCAATTGTATTGATTCAAGGGTTCCGCATAGTATTATTTAGGCCCATTGTTATGTTTACTTTTCATAAACGACCTACCTTAAGTAAATAATAATGGTTCAACAACTGACCTATGTCCCGACGATACATTGTTATATGACATACAGTCAGATATAAATATTTTAAAATTAAATTCAAGAAATTTAATTAATCTATTTACTATGCAGTGAACTCAAATGTATTAAATATTGATAAAATGAAAGTGATGCTTATCACCTATCGCCAGAAACGGAAGCATTTAAAACATATCAATTTATAATTTTACGTGCAATAGTACTGAATACTACTACACCAGGTGATAAAACTCTTGGTATAGAAATTATTATAGCAACGACCAAAGAAAAGCTTGGACAAATTACAGCAAATGATACAAAATTACAAGTGAATTACTGACGTCAACAAACTGATTTCAGACTAAAGAGTTTTAAGTACTCTTCCTTTTTAACATAATCCTCCATTTCATTGTCTTATCTGCTCTCCTTTATATACATGCAACTTATTTCTCATTTAATACATAAAGGTATTTGATATTTATATAAACAATAAATATAGTAACCTGTTTTTATATTGAAGCATTGGCACGATATAAAAACAGTTATAATATTCATTGTTAACATATATTAACATAGCCTGAATACACTTGTACTAGAAAGTTATATATCTTAACATGCTAGTATTATATCCACACTTATCCTTCTTTATTGTATTATGTACAATGTGTTGCTATGTATATGTATGCATATGTTAAATGAGAAATAGAATATTAATAGACAAAACATAAACTCACGTATGAAATGACAAATTTAACAGCCCTACCATATTTGTGTGAACTTTCCAGCTTCGAGAAAGGCAATGACACATGTGGGCATATTGGTCATTTTGAGTTGAAGCTGAAAAAGAGTCTTTATTCCGATATTTAGAATAGAAATGCAGCTAAGGGACGAGAACTCATGATTGTGAAATAAACAATGCATCATTATATACATATCGCCAAGTACCAATGTATAGCAACCTTTATAAGTACATATAATAAACTGCACACATAATAGTAATTACAGCTGGGCTAAAGATCAACAATTTCGAAGGCTTAAACTAATAAAAATGGCAGTTGGATAAACACCAAAACATAAATTATAAATCACATAGTAAAGACAAATGGGTTTAAGCTATGACTGCACCAATAAACATATATAGACTAAAACACGACTGCTCCCCATAATAGAAACACTTGTTTAATTGACAGCTGGACTAATGCAAAAATGCACTTAAAAATGATCATACAGAAAAATATTGCTCCCAAAACAGATGTATATCTAGTAAGCACAAGTTGGCTAAAGCATGACTGCTCCCGCAATGTAAACATAAACATAATACAGACAGAAGGGGTAAAACCTGACTGCTCCCTCAATGTAAACATAAACATAATTAAGACAGCAGGGATAAACATGACTGCTCCCACAATGTTAACATCAACATAATGAAGATAGCAGGGGTAAAACACGACTGCTCCCACAATGTAAACATCAACAGAAAAAGACAGCATCGGTAAAACACGGCTGCTCCCAGGACGTAAACCTATAATAAGTACAGCGGAGTGAAATCATGATTGCTTCCATTTAATTGAAACTTGATGAGCAAAACTTGACTTTCAAAACATAACAAACATGGTCAGCACAAACAAACTGGGCTAAATCGCGAAAGCCTTCAGCAAGTCACAGACTGAAGAAGAAAATAATTATATTAGGGCATACGGAAAATAGATAAATGTTAATGAATAGAAATGTAATACGTGATCTGCTTGAAATTAAACGTAATTTATGCATCCGTTTTTGTTTTATGTAAATGGTTCTCTTTTTACCGTACACCACTGAACCGTAGTTGAGAGGAAATGGGATGTTCAATGATTATAATAAACATGATCTCAATTGATATCTAAAACGGAATTGACGTTTTGGCTTTACGCACCAGTTTGGATAGATTAAAAGGTAGATTATTTGTCTCATTATCGTTATTAAATACTATATTATTATTGGATTTATTTATCTCCTAGTAGGTTATATTGTTTCACTATCGCACATCATTAACACATGAAGCACGATTTTCTATATATATTTAATTTCTTACATTGTTACACTGTCATTTAAACTTCTATTAAAAAATGTGCAATTTTTAAAATATAGTTCAAAATACGTTTCCATTTTAAATATTAGTTCCTACATAAACACTCAACTGCCATAACCCGCATTCTATAACAACCCCACCATACTAAAACCCGTCTTAACATCTTGTCTCTCCCAAAGTAAACTGTCCTCGTTAAACTAAAACCTGACCCCACAGCTGGTCTCCCCAAAGTGAACTGTTTCCCCATAACTAAAACCTGACCCCTAAGCTGGTCTCTCCAAAGTTAACTGTCCCCCCTAAACTAAAACCTGACCCCACAGCTGGTCTCCCCAAAGTTAACTGTTCCCCCTAAACTAAAACATGACCCCACAGCTGGTCTCTCCAAAGTTAACTGTCCCCCCTAAACTAAAACATGACCCCACAGCTGGTCTTCCCAAAGTAAACTGTCGTCTCTAAACTAAAACCTGACCCCACAGCTGGTCTCTCCAAAGTTAACTGTCCCCCCTAAACTAAAACATGACCCCACAGCTGGTTTCCCAAAGTAAACTGTCCTCTTTAAACTAAAACCTGACCCCACAGCTGGTCTCCCCAAAGTTAAATGTTCCCCCTAAACTAAAACATGACCCCACAGCTGGTCTTCCTCAAGTAAACTGTCGTCTGTAAACTAAAACCTGACCCCACAGCTGGTCTCTCCAAAGTTAACTGTTCCCCCTAAACTAAAACATGACCCCACAGCTGGTCTTCCTAAAGTAAACTGTCGTCTTTAAACTAAAACCTGACCCCACAGCTGGTCTCTCCAAAGTTAACTGTCCCCCCTAAACTAAAACATGACCCCACAGCTGGTTTCCCCAAAGTAAACTGTCGTCTCTAAACTAAAACCTGACCCCACAGCTGGTCTCTCCAAAGTTAACTGTTCCCCCTAAACTAAAACATGACCCCACAGCTGGTCTTCCTAAAGTAAACTGTCGTCTCTAAACTAAAACCTGACCCCACAGCTGGTCTCTCCAAAGTTAACTGTCCCCCCTAAACTAAAACATGACCCCACAGCTGGTCTTCCTAAAGTAAACTGTCGTCTCTAAACTAAAACCTGACCCCACAGCTGGTCTCTCCAAAGTTAACTGTCCCCCCTAAACTAAAACATGACCCCACAGCTGGTTTCCCCAAAGTAAACTGTCGTCTCTAAACTAAAACCTGACCCCACAGCTGGTCTCTCCAAAGTAAACTGTCCCCCCTAAACTAAAACATGACCCCACAGCTGGTCTTCTTAAAGTAAACTGTCGTCTCTAAACTAAAACTTGACCCCACAGCTGGTCTCTCCAAAGTTAACTGTCCCCCCTAAACTAAAACCTGACCCCTAAGCTGGTCTCTCCAAAGTTAACTGTTCCCCCTAAACTAAAACCTGACCCCACAGCTGGTCTCCCCAAAGTTAACTGTTACCCCTAAACTAAAACATGACCCCACAGCTGGTCTCTCCAAAGTTAACTGTCCCCTCTAAACTAAAACATGACCCCACAGCTGGTCTTCCCAAAGTAAACTGTCGTCTCTAAACTAAAACCTGACCCCACAGCTGGTCTCTCCAAAGTTAACTGTCCCCCCTAAACTAAAACATGACCCCACAGCTGGTTTCCCAAAGTAAACTGTCCTCTTTAAACTAAAACCTGACCCCACAGCTGGTCTCCCCAAAGTTAAATGTTCCCCCTAAACTAAAACATGACCCCACAGCTGGTCTTCCTCAAGTAAACTGTCGTCTCTAAACTAAAACTTGACCCCACAGCTGGTCTCTCCAAAGTTAACTGTTCCCCCTAAACTAAAACATGACCCCACAGCTGGTCTTCCTAAAGTAAACTGTCGTCTCTAAACTAAAACCTGACCCCACAGCTGGTCTCTCCAAAGTTAACTGTCCCCCCTAAACTAAAACATGACCCCACAGCTGGTTTCCCCAAAGTAAACTGTCGTCTCTAAACTAAAACCTGACCCCACAGCTGGTCTCTCCAAAGTTAACTGTTCCCCCTAAACTAAAACCTGACCCCACAGCTGGTCTTCCTAAAGTAAACTGTCGTCTCTAAACTAAAACCTGACCCCACAGCTGGTCTCTCCAAAGTTAACTGTCCCCCCTAAACTAAAACATGACCCCACAGCTGGTCTTCCTAAAGTAAACTGTCGTCTCTAAACTAAAACCTGACCCCACAGCTGGTCTCTCCAAAGTTAACTGTCCCCCCTAAACTAAAACATGACCCCACAGCTGGTTTCCCCAAAGTAAACTGTCGTCTCTAAACTAAAACCTGACCCCACAGCTGGTCTCTCCAAAGTAAACTGTCCCCCCTAAACTAAAACATGACCCCACAGCTGGTCTTCTTAAAGTAAACTGTCGTCTCTAAACTAAAACCTGACCCCACAGCTGGTCTCTCCAAAGTTAACTGTCCCCCCTAAACTAAAACATGACCCCACAGCTGGTCTCCCCAAAGTAAACTGTCCTCTTTAAACTAAAACCTGACCCCACAGCTGGTCTCCCCAAAGTTAACTGTCCTCTTTAAACTAAAACCTGACCCCACAGCTGATCTCCCCAAAGTTAACTGTTCCCCCTAAACTAAAGCATGACCCCACAGCTGGTCTCCCCAAAGTAAACTGTCGTCTCTGAACTAAAACCTGGCCCCACAGCTGGTCTCTCCAAAGTTAAATGTTCCCCCTAAACTAAAACATGACCCCAAAGCTGGTCTTCCCAAAGTAAACTGTCGTCTCTAAACTAAAACATGACCCCACAGCTGGTCTCCCCAAAGTAAACTGTCGTCTCTAAACTAAATACTGACCCCACAGCTGGTCTCTCCAAAGTTAACTGTTCCCCCTAAACTATAACCTGACCCCACAGCTGGTCTCCCCAAAGTTAACTGTCCTCTTTAAACTAAAACCTGATCCCACAGCCGGTCTCCCCAAAGTTAACTGTTCCCCCTAAACTAAAACATGACCCACAGCTGGTTTCCCCAAAGTAAACTGTCGTCTCTAAAATAGAACCTGACCCCACAGCTGGTCTCTCCAAAGTTAACTGTTCCCCTTAAACTAAAACATGACCCCACAGCTAGTCTTCCCAAAGTTAACTGTCCTCTTTAAACTAAAACCTGACCCCACAGCTGGTCTCCCCAAAGTAAACTGTCGTCTCTAAACTAAAACCTGACCCCACAGATGGTCTCTCCAAAGTTAACTGTTCCCCCTAAACTAAAACCTGACCCCACAGCTGGTCTCTCCAAAATTAACTGTCCTCTTTAAACTTAAACATGACCTCAGAGATGGTCTCTCCAAAGTTAACTGTTCCCCCTAAACTAAAACCTGACCCCACAGCGGGTCTCCCCAAAGTTAACTGTCCTCTTTAAACTAAAACCTGACCCCTCAGCTGGTCTCCCCAAAGTTAACTGTTCCCCCTAAACTAAAACCTGACCCCACTGCTGGTCTCCCCAAAGTTAACTGTTCCCCCTAAACTAAAACATGACCCCACAGCTGGTCTCCCCAAAGTTAACTGTTCCCCCTAAACTAAAACCTGACACCACAACTGGTCTCTCCAAAGTAAACTGTCGTCTCTAAACTAAAACCTGACCCCACAGCTGGTCTCTCCAAAGTTAACTGTTCCCCCTAAACTAAAACCTGACCCCACAGCTGGTCTCCCAAAAGTTAACTGTCCTCTTTAAACTAAATCATGACCCCACAGCTGGTCTCTCCAAAGTTAACTGTTCCCCCTAAACTAAAACCTGACCCCACAGCTGGTCTCCCAAAAGTTAACTGTCGTCTTTAAACTAAATCATGACCCCACAGCTGGTCTCTCCAAAGTTAACTGTTCCCCCTAAACGAAAACATGACCCCACAGCTGGTCTCCCCAAAGTTAACTGTTCCCCCTAAACTAAAACATGACCCCACAGCTGGTCTCCCAAAAGTTAACTGTCCTCTTTAAACTAAATCATGACCCCACAGGTGGTCTCTCCAAAGTTAACTGTTCCCCCTAAACTAAAACATGACCCCACAGCTGGTCTCCCCAAAGTTAACTGTTCCCCCTAAACTAAAACCTGACCCCACAGCTGGTCTCCCCAAAGTTAATTGTCCTCTTTAAACTAAATCATGACCCCACAGCTGGTCTCCCCAAAGTTAACTGTTTCCACTAAACTAAAACCTGACCCCACAGCTGGTCTCCCAAAAGTTAACTGTCGTCTTTAAACTAAATCATGACCCCACAGCTGGTCTCTCCAAAGTTAACTGTTCCCCCTAAACGAAAACATGACCCCACAGCTGGTCTCCCCAAAGTTAACTGTTCCCCCTAAACTAAAACATGACCCCACAGCTGGTCTCCCAAAAGTGAACTGTCCTCTTTAAACTAAATCATGACCCCACAGCTGGTCTCTCCAAAGTTAACTGTTCCCCCTAAACGAAAACATGACCCCACAGCTGGTCTCCCCAAAGCTAACTGTTCCCCCTAAACTAAAACCTGACCCCACAGCTGGTCTCCCCAAAGTTAACTGTTCCCCCTAAACTAAAACATGACCCCACAGCTGGTCTCCCCAAAGTTAATTGTCCTCTTTAAACTAAAACATGACCCCACAGCTGGTCTCCCCAAAGTAAACTGTCATCAAAATTTCACATCTGCACTCTCGAAAGTAAACTGCTCCCCCAGAAGTAAAAATATCATCTCTTTTTAAAGCTTGTAGCTTGAGAATTTCTTCCGCTCATGGTCATGATTTATCAGTATACGCTCTGCATAGATGTCGCTAAATGCCCATAAAACATGTTAAACTTATATACTATTTTTAGTCTGCTGTACGCGAACTTTTGACAGTGTTATATATCAAAAGTGACTTCTGAAGTATTCCCATTAGGACTAACATTATGTAATCTCATCTACACCACGAAATATCCCACATAATTACATACTGAGTTTAAAATTTACAAAATCAAACTAATAAAATATAATAATTAATAAGTGAAGTGACTGACAATAACACCATGTACACACTGTGACATACTCCCTCACAAACTTGGAATTCGTCTCCGAATTTTCATAGAGACCAGAGAATCATATGAACGTTTCTCGGAATAAAATATAAGTCACAGCCCCTGTAAGGGCGCTTATCTATTTATTGGAGCGTGTGGTTCAGTGGTAGAACACCAAACCCATGACCGGCTATGTGTGGTGTCCTTAAGCAAGACATTTTCCCCGCATATGCTTAGTACTGGCTCTACCAGGAAGACTTGGCCTGTATCTAAACTATATGTTTGTTCTGTAATTGTTATGATTATTCTACGTATAAATTAAGATCATGAATAGAACAGAACATTTGTTTTACAAATATTTGTAAAAAGTTCATCGTCACAAATTATATAATACATAATAACAAGTTTAGTCATTTGTCAGCTAAAACGGAGATTTTCAGAAGCATACTTGCATAAAGATGATTTATACTATGGTATGTAAAACCAATTATTTAAAAAGACATGCATAAATAAACTACTTTGCTTTTTGTGCTGTCTACGTCCTTCAAACGCTACGTCTCCAGTTTGACATTTATTTTCGTATACTTATATAAATATAACAAGGTTGACTTTATCTCAGGCATGTTAATATGTTAAGTTTACTTCGGCTATACAATATGGAAAATTAAATTATTCTGTTTGTAAACTAGTTTGTAATCGTATCTCGTATCATGCATGGTATGTGGTACTTAGTGTAAAAAAAAATCAACTAAAAATTTATTTGTCTCTGCTATGAAACGGGGCCATAAAGTGTTACTTATGTTCGTCCGTCCTTCTGTCTGTCCGTCCGCCCGTTTGTTGTGTTGCGTAGTGCTTTTAATATGCTTCCTTATCGAATTTACACACATAATTTAATCTAAGTGATATCCAAAATAAAGACGAAGAATACTTTTAGATTTTTTTGTAATATTACCTTTTATATTTTGGCAAGATCACTGATACAAATATTACAAAAAAATAATGCTAACTTAACGGTATCTTGAGGTATGATTGTCAGAAAAGGAATATTCATTTTTGCTTGGGGGTTGGGGTCGATGGTTAGGGAGTTATGATTGTCAGAAAAGGAATATTCATTTTGCTTGGGGGTGGGGGTCGATGTTGAGGGAGTAAGAGGTCAAGATCAATTTCATTAAAATAGAACAATGCATTGATACTGTTATATGTATATAACAAATTGTTCTATATTTTTCTCACATTTTCAACTCTTGAAAGTTACAAAGCCCGCTCTAGTTTTATTTTGGTTCTGAATATTTTTTTCTTCATTTTATCACACTCTTTCCAAAAGTATTAATTTAAAGGTAGGCTGACGTTGTAATATATCATTAAATTAACTGGATTTTATCTTAGACATTTTATAATCATGGAGCATTGCTTATAAAAGTATCATTTAGTATTTAAAAAAAACGTTGTTGGAAGATAAGAAGACACTTATCAAAAACCATAAATAAACAGCCTTCTAATATAAAACTATGCGTCTCCTTTAAAATATCTTTTTTTTTGCTTCAAATTTAAATAAAACTTGAACTATTTACCAGAGGTTAGGAAAAACGCCCACCAAGTACATTTTGCTATACTAAGGGTTATTTATAACCGAATGCCTTAGCGTAACAAAATATGTTGATGGGGATATGAATTGGTGAAGAAAAATGAATAAAATAAACAAAACAATCGTTGAAATAATTTTCTGTTTGCATGATTTCATACTTTTTGTTTTAAAATTATCATTATTCCAATATTCCACAGCATTAGTTGATAAAAATTGAACACTATCGAAACAACATAAATGCCCCGCATCCCTGTCTATCAATTGTTTAATGGTGATCTTGACCCCAGAATTCAGAAACGCAAACTCGTTCGATAATACCTGTGTATGAATAATACATGTAGCGGTGTAATAAAACAACCTGCAGTACATTTACCTCTGTACTGTCTTACACTACCATAACGAACACTAAGATTCTAGGTTGACCATATTCAGGTATATATTCAGGTATATACTTAATCATATTATCTCATTTTAGTAAATAGATTCACATGGAGGTTGTAAATAATCAAGTGGATCTAACTACAAATGAACATGTTTTGTAATTATTAACACCGATTAAATTATGTGTTTTATTGCTGAATTCACACATATATTGCAAACATGCTGTTGACAAGTGCACGAAAATATATGTGTCGATAACTTGTGACACGCTTTGCTAACAAATTGAATGCATGGGCACGTGTCGTTGCTTAAAAACTCCGTCAAACAATTTTGCTCTATGATGTATTTTAAAGTGTGTGACTTATTCATTATGTGATCTCAAATTGGTTTCATATTCAATTAGCATCTGATGCATTTTAAAGAAGATATACCGGCTTGCACACTTGTACATTGTATCTGTTGAAAAAACAAACAATCTTCCACCAACCTAGATTGTTAATTAGTGCTAATTAATGACAATATATATCTAAATGAACAATATACTTTTGTTGCTAGTTTTTGTTAATTATACATTAACATATTACCTGCTTTATTTTTCGATAATAAAATCAGTATGGTTGCCTCCCACGCTTTTATTTGACGTGAATATAGACACTGCTCCTTTTTTCTTTAACCCTTTTTAACATTGACTTCAACTTAATTTGTATCCGACATTTATCTATTCACTTGTATATCATCAGGGTAACATATAATGTACAACACAGTAAGTATGTTTGTAAGCAATTAATACTGAGTATCATTTAAATAAGTCAAATGAAAAACTTTCGGAAAGAACTAGGTTCACGAAAACCCGATAATGGCCCTGTAAAATTCATTTCTTTTAAATATTTAATATTCAGTAAAGCTTGGTGTATTTGTATAAAATATATTTTATTCTTTTAAAACATGCATATATATATATATATTTTTTTTAATCTCATGTTTTTCTTTCATAGAATGACTCCAAAGACCGTTAAAATAGGTGAAAATGCTATTTTTTCCAGAATTTTGTCCTATTCATTTTGCAGTTTAACCTGAATATAAAATAAAATAGAAATCTTAATATTGATACAAATATTCTCACATAGTATCAAAACGTTAAATTTGCAACTGCAGTTTATTTAACGTTTGCATACTTTAAGAGCTATCTATTTTTCAAATTACATAGTAACGTGTATTTTTTATTTTGATTGTCATATGAATAGGTGTCATAGAGTATTTTGTGATGTTTAAGCAAATTTTATCCATACACAATAGTCCTGTCCGAAAAGTGTTGTTATCTCCCTTGATAATTTATCTCCCGTAGTAGCTCTTTAGTGTGGAGTTTTGGCATAACCTACTTCCGGTGAGCAAAAAATGGATACGAAAATAGTGAAATCTACGGTGAAGAAAAGACATTATTGTTGCATTTGCAGTAATTTCAGTGGAAAGATCGTAAATGGACTACCTATTTCACTTCATAGATTTCCTGCTGATAGCAATCTAAGGAAAATCTGGATAAGTCGCATGAAAACTGTTAGTGCAAAGTTCAGTTCAAACTTGAAAACAGACCGGTTGTGTTCAGCCCATTTCATTGGTGGCGTATATACAAAGGAAAATTGTGTTCCTTCAGTCTTCATCATCAACAACAAAGAAAAGATCTTCAAAGCTACAACGGTATGCCTTTTTTTGTGTAAAATAAATCGTGTTTTACTTTATTTGTGACAGGAATGTACATTTAATACTAGTTAAGTGATGGGTGGGGTAAAACCATTGTATTTTCCCCAATAAATCCATGATGCTTGTATAACTTTATTACTAAATCAGAAATAAAATATTTTGAAGAGTTTTAAAGTATTAGAATTACATGACTGCTGGATTTGTGGCTGAATAACCATGTGAATTCTATGCCAAAACATGACAGATACATAAGTCTTCTGAGAGAAGAATCTACATAAACACATGTACATATCCAAGTGTTGGACCAAATATAGAAAATAAACATATACAAACCTTGGAAACTGATTTATTTATTTAAAAGTGTTCAAACAGTTACTAGTGTTGTTTATGATCTAAATGGAAATACATGGAGTTGTGGAATAAAAAATATTTCAAAATACAGGTATTCATGGACATGTGGTAAAAATGTATTTTGTATATTTCAGATTAAGAAGGAAGCACAGACAGCCACAATGACTACTGGTTCAACTGTAGGAAATGACAACACTGATGACCACGTTGTTTACAGTAATGCATCCTTTAAGGTGAACAAAACTGCATCAGAGCTCGAAGTATCCTGTAATTTTCATGATTATTGTGGTGAAGTAATATCAGTATCCAAAATAGTTAACAAAGAAGTACAGACAGTCAGTACAAGCACTCGTACATTTGCTTCAGTTTCGACACAAACTACAGTTGAAACTTCAACTGCACAAACACAAACAGAAACCATTAATGATTCTCTGACTAAATCTGTAGGAATTCAGGTTAATAAACCAGACATTACGTTTGAAGACATTGAAAATAGCAAAGTTGATGTCATGTTCTATACTGGCATCCCAAACGCGGGAACATTTTACAGTTTGTTTGATGAAATGGAAGAAATGAACACTGGAGATGGCTTACAAGGTAGACCACGTGCATTGAGATGCATTGATGAATTCTTTCTCGTGCTAATGAGACTTCGTCTTGGGCTTCTACTTCAGGACTTGGCACAACGTTTTCACATTTCGAAATCAACGTGTAGTGAAATTGTGAGTCGATGGATTTCATACTTGAGTGTGAAACTTTCCTTTCTGACACCATGGCCATCAAAGGATATAATAAGAGGAAACCTTCCTATTAAATTTAAGACATATCCTCATTGCAGAGTGATAATAGACTGCACAGAAATTTATACTCAAACTCCACAATCATTACAGAATCGCTCTCTTATGTATTCACATTACAAGTCGCACATGACCTACAAATCGCTGATTGGAATAAGCCCAAATGGTGTTATTACTTTTGCTTCTGATTTATGGGCAGGAAGCATAAGCGACAAACAATTGACCAAAACATGTGGAATTTTAGACCTTTTGGAACCTGGTGATCAAATTATGGCTGACAAAGGATTTTTAATTAGTGACCTGACATCAGAAAAGGGAGCTCAGTTAATAATTCCGCCACTTAAAAATCATAAGTTCTTTCGACGAGAAGTTGAAGACACACGCCGCATTGCCAATCAGCGAATATATGTTGAAATGGCCATTGAGAGGGTAAAGAACTTTCGCATCTTACAGGGTGTTATGCCAATAACACTGTCACGCCAGGCCAGTCAAATTTGGAAAATCTGTGTCCATCTCACAAACTTACAGCCACCATTAGTACCAAGACCGTAAATATTTAATAAATAGTGCCTGTGGATAACACAGTTGTAAAAAACTTAGGCCGCTCTTGCAGTAGCATGTGTATTGGATGAATAAATGGCAAATTGGAACACAACAGTTTTTTAATAATGTTGGTATGTAGTTCTGAAATAATGGTGGAATTATGGATTTACATTTAAATTAAATAAATTATTTAATACGACATGATAAATAGAATATCACGTCAATGCCTGATATAATCTGCCATTTTTTTTCTTTAGCATCACCTGATAAAAACTTGATATCTGGTATTTTCTGTAAAAATTGTATTGATATGTTGTCAAAAACCTTCAACTTGTTCACACATATAATTTGATATGAAACTGATATGTATGTACTATCTTATTTATGTTATTTATTTGTGTTTTACTGTTACTTTGAACCAAAAGGAAAAAATATGCTTGCATAATAAATTTAAATTAAAAATATTTTTGTTTAAATGTGTATTTGTTAAAACCCTTTTGACAATATAATTCTTCCTTCAAGTCAATATGAAATGATAAATATATGGGTCAATACCAAATAATTTTATAATAGTAACTATGTGGATTTGATGTGGACCCCCCCCCCCCCCCTTCCAATTGATCCTTATTTTTTGGGCATATCTGTGGAGATGTAGGTTTGTTTTTAGGCCTTAGGAAGACAAAACAGTTCAATTTGTTATAATTATTATATTTAATAGAGATACTACGTATTAATATTATTATAAATTTACAAAACTTTTTTTAATTTGTCTATAATTATATATCAACATTTGGTGCAACTTTTATCAGCATAATTATGAAATAATTCTGAAAACAGATCACCATCTCTGCCTACTACCTCATTAGTCAATATAGGAATCTGAAATTATTATTCCTGATTTTATTTCATTGCACTTTATTATGTACTAGTGTGCCAGTGATGTAAACCTTTAAATCCAATTTTAATATATAGTAACTAAATACATAAGTCAGTGTCTATTTATTTGCGAATGTCAATCCAGCATTAACTACATCTGCCAGTGTCAATACAATGCTAGTCCTCTTTTAACTCTTTCAGTAAACCGCTCTGCTATCACAAATCTCAAATAAAACCTGTTTATTTTATTAACACAGTCATCCCACAAAACACTGTCAAATTGAATTCTTTCAATTGAGTAGCCACACAGTGTCCAAACAAAAAAATCACAATATGACACTCCGCAAACAGCCATTTGTCCCTGTATCTGGTAAAAATAATTGTGATTTCTTTTTAATCTTAAACTTCCATTGTGTATTTCACAAAAAAATGCAGAGTCCTTTGCTGCTTCAGTTGGATGAACAGTTCTGTGAGTGAAGGGGCACTTTATTTCTAAAACACCATTTCCCTTACATTCATTACACTTGCAGCAAAGCATGGCATCTGGACTACTCCCCAAATGAGGGTAAACTGGATTAATAACTAAGCCACACTGTCTCACTTCCATAGCAGGGTGTGTTTTTTTGATGACAGATTCATACTTTCTTCTAGCTGCTGGTTCGTGTTTTACTCCCCATTCTGTACTGGCAGCCTTAAACTCTGTGTACCCTAAAATTGTTTTCAGTGCACCGTCTGGTGGTGTAGTGTCTTTGCGCTTTACGACAAGTCCAAAATTCGACGTAGTTAACAAACCCTTTCTCATGTCTTTCCATGTATCATTTCTAGACTGTCCCCGAGTCTGTTTTTCGATATCAATGCACAAGTTTTGATTACATTCCAACCTACTGAAATAAGATTTGAACTGACTTTGGCACTCTTCACTTTCTAAATCTACACTATCCCTATACATGAACTCCACATTAGTATAATTCTGTGGTTTTGTATAATTTTCATTATTTTTAACACTGCTTTCAACAGTATAAAGCCAGGCCGCATGTGGATTAAACGCTCTCATTTTCTCTGCAAAACTGTTGACGTCTACAGGTTTAACATTCATAACTGAAGGAGATTGGGATTTGTCAAATAATTTTGTCACACACAATTTCTTTACTTTAGGCTCAGAACTTCTACTCTGTTCAAATTTAAATTTCTTAAAATGAAGATCTTGAGACTTCTTTGGCGTTAATTTCCTTTTTCTTGGTTGTTTCCATTTGCATTCTGTTGATGTTGCTGAATTAAGCCCCTCCTTCTTTGTACAGTTGATGTCAACCAAGGCGTACAGCAGAGCAGCTATGTGGTTGCAGGATTCTCCTTCCCTAGGAAAATAAAAGCAATAATTAATTACCGTTATTTGAAGAATTGATATATTCTCAAAGCATGTCAACGTTATGGTGGCTGGCCAGGGTTCAACACAAAACTTTTTGTAGTTGCACAATGAGTGGATTAAATTAGTGGTCCAGTGGTTAAGGCCTTCGTCTGTGAACCAAGGGGTAGCAGGTCCGATGCCACACCTCTAACTAAAAACACTTATCAGATGGGACTTAAACAATAATCGATGTACCATGTATTGGTGCTTAACATCGGGCATGTAATTTAAGAACCAGAGATGCTACAGAAGTGTCTTATGTATCTCTGCAATATCTTCAAAAAATCTTAAATTACTAATACTCTTCTAGAGGCATTGTTTAAACGGGAAACTGATGGTGACGATTAATAAAATTGTCATCATCAGCACCATCAAGTACTCAGTCACAGGCTGATAGGGTCTATGGGGCACAGTTATACTGGTCATACCTATTACTGCGAGATTAAAACTCTTGTCAACCATGTTAATAATGGCATCAATAATAAACAGTTAGTTATATAGTGTGCTGAGTAATTAACAGTTCCTGGTACGAAATGTAAATAAATGCGGACGCTAATGGTAGTTGGAGCTTTGCATGTCTTGAATATATTGTTATAATGCGGTATTCGGTATACAAGGGATAATATCAATAAAACGGTTGGAACTATTTGTAGACCTGAAATAAAATTTAACTTATTCTACATGAAAATAATATACATTATTGGAGTTTAACAGAATTAATTCACAAATAAATAGATAAAATATTTGAAATATATAAAAATCAAATACATACCCAGCTGCACAAGTACAAACAGCAGAATGAACCTGGCCAGAAACCTTGGACAAACACACCCAAACATCATAGTCAGCTTGTTTTCTCTCAGACTGGGTAGGGTACGATGGTATAACCTTCGATTTCACGTAAGTATGTGATATCTCTGGGTCAATGGCATTACACTGAACACTATGTACATGATCTTCAAAAAACACCTTGGCTTTCAGCTGTCTCTTAGCATTATTCGAGGCACCATCACAAGTTCTTTGTTTATTAAGCACAAGGTAATTGTAAAGTTCATTGTTCGTAAACGGAGGAAATGTGTTAATATCATCAGTCCAACCATTACTGAGGTATGTAGGTGGTGGCAAAATTTCGCCTAAAGGTGTCACAAATCTGTCCACATGTCGAGTTTTTGCTTCAAGCACATCGCGATCCACAACAGTTTTCATAGATTCAACGCCAATATTTATCACTCCTAAAGCACGTTTTATCAATACAGATTTGACACCAGACACTGGACATCCTTTATCGCGCAGAAAATCCTTTAATTCCGTTATCTTTGCCATATTCGGGTCAAACGCATTAACGACTCCATTGTTCTCTTTGTCCGCCATTGTATTTTATGCTCACCGGAAGTGGATATCAATCAAGACCGATAATTAGCGAAGGGAGATAACAACACTTATCGGACAGGACTATATCAAGATATTAAAATTCAAATGCTATATCTTAATTGCAAAATTGAAAAACATTTGACTCTCTGCCGAAATGATTTTGTTTTTAAAAATCCTTAACAGTTAAATTTAAGCTTATACTTACTATTACCACGACGATTTATATGAGAAAAACAAATATTGGTATAGCATATACTGCAATAAGACATCACTGGTGTTAAAAAGTGACTTTTCAACATATGCATGTATTTATGAGCATTTAAGGACTTTCTTTTTAAAAGATTCTCAGGGTGTCACTGCACCCTCTTTTTAAAAAACCCAACGTGGACAACATACCAGTTACTGTGAATTTGATGTGGTTTTACATTCCTGCTATGAACAAAAATACTCTTTGAAAAATTCTATGTAGAATTATTTTTTTACAAGGGAAATCCTAAACGTTATTAGCTCGGCTTTTTGAAAAAATCGAAGAGCTATTGTCATGATTTTGGCGTCGTCGTCGTAATCATCGTCGTCGTCTTCCGCTGGTTAAAATGTTATGTTTAGCCCAGCTTGTCTCTGTTTCTGAACAAACAACTCATGTTACGATGACTAAACTTCATTAACACATTCATATCATGTTATACAATTAATGTATATAGCGAACTTACCTAAATTTACATACTTTGGGCTATAAAACCTTCATTTAAAGTTTTTTGTTTAGCCAGGGTTTGGTTAAAGTTTTATGTTTAACTCAGCATTTTCTCTGTTTCTGAACAAACTGCTCATGTTTTGGTGACTAAACTTCATAAACATATTCATATTATGTTGTAGATTTCCATACTTTGGGCTTTAAAACCTTAGGTTAAAGTTTTTTGTTTAGCTCGGGTTTGAATTTTTTTTTAAATCAATATCAATTTTCAGTAATACTATTTATTCTGTAAGCTGATCACCATCAACTAAAAAAAGCTTACCGATTTAATTGCTTTCCTGCCCGCGCCAGACCAAGACCCCAACCCTGCTGCCCTTATTGTTGTTTTTTTGTTTAAATTTGTTTTGCATTAAATCAAATACTCTGCCCCATTTCAATTTTTTTTCCGATCCAAAGACCTTCATCCCAACCCCCACCCCCACACCCCATCACCGCCCATTTTTTTTTTAAATTTTGTTTTGTATTAAATCAAATACTCTACCCTATTTCAATTTGTTACCAACCCGAAGACCCTCACCACAGACACCCCTTCCCCGCCCATTACTATTATCATTATTATTTTTTTTAAGTTTTGTTTGGTATTAAATCAAATACTCTGCCCCATTTCAACTTTGTTACTGACCCCAAGACCCTCAACCATACCCCAACCCGCATCAACGCCCATTTTCTTATTTTTTTAAAATTTTGTTTTGTATTAAATCAAATACTCTGCCCCATTTCAACTTTGTTACCAACCCAAAGACCCTCACCACTATCCCTCCACTCCCCATGCTCTCCCATTTTCTTTTTTGTAAATTTTGTTTTGCATTTAATCAAATACTCTGCCCCATACTATTTTACCTCTTTGTTACCAACCCCAAGACCCCCCATCCCCTCCAATTGTTTTCTTAAAATTTTGTTCTGTATTGAAGTAGACACCCTCTCTCTCCAACTTTTTTTATTTTATTAAACTTACCAGTCCTGTTTATCAAACTTTGGCACATACACCCCTACATCCACACCCAGATTTTAAAATTTAATTAAATACATTTCAACTAGCTAGCCTCAGTCAGACATAGACATAGTGTATATTCTGTTCTAATAGTTCTACTTGCACGTACGTGTATTTACTATTTGCTAATATGAAAGATGGTTTCATTCATACAGATGTATCTGTTTTTCTGATGGTATATTATAACATGCTGTTCTGTGATCGACAAGGCTAGAATAGTCGAGTAAACGTTTTTCTTCGACATCTCTATTTTTTTGGTGATTTTTTTAAATCTGTTTTATTTTTTTAAGTAATAGTATTGATTTTTTAAACTGATCACCATCAAGTTTAAAAAGTTTATTTCACTGACTTTGACTTACATAATAGATTTGGGAAAAAGACGAGCGCCTGCACCCGCTTGCATTGCTCTTGTTTTATAAAGAACAAAGAACAAAATTCAGCTGTGTAGTGAGACCTATTTATAATAGTTTTTAATTAGATTCTAAACAATTTTAGATAATTCTTTCGCATTGCTTGTAATATCTACATTATTTTGCCAACTTTTAAGCGCGGGTATGTTTATTAGGAGGTAATTCTAAACAATTTTTACGGTAACATGTGTCTTTTATTTTGACATTGCATGAACATATATTAAACTTAAATACTGGAAAAATTCATACTATTCTATCCTTAGAAAAAAAACCAACAACTATAGAATCGTCTTTAATTCATTTTTAACTGTACCTTATTTCTCAACAATAACAACGTTAGAATTTACGTTAATACAATCTGCAGAACACATGCACTATGTGACAACGTTATTTTGTATAACTGTATGTGTCGGTATGATCTTTCATCTAAGTAAAGATTAAACAATGTGCTAAACGAAGGCACAAGTGGGATAGTTAATAGCATTGTAAATTGGATGGTTTGTAAAACTGAGGCTAGCACGGTTTTCACGTGATACTTTTATAATACGTATAAGGTATTTTATTTTTAATGTTGCTGTTTTTAATTATGCTATCAAATACTTTATTTCTTAAAAATCATTCCATAACTGTTTTGTCACTGATAGATTCAAACAATTGTGTGTAGCGATGTTTCAATGTGCCATGTAAGTTAATTGTATCAGAATTTACAAGTACTGCTATTGCTACACAATTTGAATATGTATGTAGAAAGTTCAAAACGAAATGTATTTATTAATATAAATGTATTGTTGTTGGTGGTGGTGTATGGTGTTTAGCGTCACTTTCAACATTCTTTCGGTTTTATCGCAACTTGAGACAGTATTCTGAGCCCAGACACATGGTATGATACTCCACTCAGTCACATTATAAGAACACCGGGCCGAGAAATATCCTCTTAATGCTGAGCGCTAAGAGAGGAAGCTTCTAGTACCATTTTTTAAATGTCTTCGGTATGACCAGAACGGGGATTGAACCTGCGACCTCCGGTTTCGCATGCGAGTCGGACACCCTATACCTACATCACCGCTGCGGTCGTTCATAATTTATGAACTTCTATGCGTACACAATATTCACGTCAAATTTGCCCGCTACACGCAACTTCATTTTCCATGAACTTCAGTACATCCCTTTTATTTATTTATTGTTAATGCATAACCTCTTTCCCAGCATGTCACACTGATAATTTATCTAACACCAATATTTCACAATTACATTTTAACTTCATAAGCTATCGATATACTTCAGAAAACAACAACACCATACAGCTACAATAATGGTTCACCTGGTTGCGTTCATATGAAATTAAAGTCTAAGCAAATGGTTCGATATAGGTAACTAAAGTTAACATCGATAAAACGGACTATTTCAGACCCTTGAAGTATCCCCCCGCCACACTTAGATACTTTTTCAAACGTTTAATCCAATCAGAAAATGGCTGTCTGTATTCCTCTGTCGGTATACTAGTAATACAGTGAAAAAATACTAACACGAGCCTCGAACCGGCGGCCTGTCAGGCACTGATTGATAATAGAATTGAGCCAAAGGTTACATGATGCTAGGTTTGTGCTGTACGGAGGATCTGACAATTCCATTTCTAGCAAAATAATCAATAAACACCACAGACTTGCGGGTTGGTATGTTATCGTGCACTAGTTTTTTTAATTCCGTGCACTCTGGTACGTGGGTGGAACTTGCCGAAGAGATTAGTAAGCATAGGGAAGACCTTTTGTGCGTAAAACCTTCTAGTAACAGTAGTGTTTTCAGATACCGACACCCGTGCCACCATTCAGTCTGCTTTATAAAATAAGGCATAAATTACACGTTTCACAGCGTTACACCTCCTTGCTATTTGAGGCATTTTACTATTTTCACTTATCCATACTTTAATATTTTTCTTTCCTTTTGGATAAAAAAACGATATCCATGTTTTACCACCAGTACATGCAAATTTAATCATGACCGTTCACAGGCTCGCGTTCATGGGGAATGAATTACAGCTTGAGGAGTTATGCCACGATTGTAAACAGTTAATTAATGTGATGTAATTTATTAAATGCTTTTTTTATATAAAAAGACACGAAATAATATACCTGTATTTTGCTTCATTCTTTCAGTCACCAGGAAAATGACTTACAACGTCTTACTAGAAGATTTGATACGAGACCTAGGTGGATGTGGTATATATCAATGGCTGTTGTGTATCATAGTACACATGGGAAAGACTGTAAGCACATGGAGTATGATCACTATGACATTCTCCGGACAAGACCCAGGTTATTGGTGTAAAGGCAACATAGAAAATGGGACAAAGTTTGATGAACTAAAAGGAGAGTGTAAAATAAACGGAACCGACAGAAGCTGTACTGAGTACTATTTTAACGACGACGAAATGACTACGGTTGTGTCAGAGGTGTGTTTTAATACTAATACAACTGGGTCAGAGGTTATAAACTTGTTTTCGATGCTCAACTTTTTATTTTGTCGTTGCAAGATTTAAGTTAATTAAGCAAAGATAATTATGTGAAAATATATATATACAATGTATGAATTTAGGTATGATTTCTTTGTCATTGCAACTGATATCATAAAAGGGATATGGTCATAGACACACGTGTTCCTTGTTTCAATACCTTAAAAGAAAATATCCTCTTAATTAACTTGTTTGTTTAGATACTTTATATATCTTTGAAACAATTAACTGTAGTCACAATTTAGATATATTTTTTTATATCTTTGAACTATTTAACGACGGAACATTATAAATATATCAAAATCAATTATATCACTGTAAGAAGTATAAACAAATTGTGCCCTTTTATACCAACAGTTTATGTATAACTATTTGTGTCATATATCTCTATTTTATCTTCAGTGGGATCTTGTGTGTGATTTGAATTGGACCGTTGCTACGATAACGACTATTCAAATGGCCGGGGTGTTGATTGGCTGTTTCATTTGTGGTCATCTGTCAGATTTAATTGGCCGTAAACCAACATTCTTTCTTGCTCTCCTAATACAAATAGTCTTCAACGTGGCTGCTTATTTTTCCGTTTCCTGGGAAATGTACGCTGCAATGCGTTTTTTAATTGGATTTGGTATTGGTTTCTATCTGACAGTACAGTACATGCTAACAATAGAATTTGCATCATCAAGATGGCGTCCAGCAATAGTAGCTACACCATCCTGGGCGCTAGAATCGGTTCTGTTTGCTCTTTTTGCTTGGCTTCTTCATGATTGGAAAAGTATTCATCTGGCCATTGCACTTATTGGGACTCCCTTTCTGATAACATGGTGGTAAGTTAACAAAACTCCGAACTATTTAACTGATTATTCCGTACTTTAGAAAATAATTGAACCCATCAGATTACATGCTACTTACCTGATTTTTTCAAAAGCAATAATTGTCTGAAATCGCAATGATAATCAGAAATTTCATAATAGCGATACGGTGGGTTATAGCACGAATATCGTTTTTGCAAGCACAAGTTGAAATTATACAAATTCACTATATGTATTTTAGGTTTGTACCAGAAAGTTTTCGCTGGTTAGTTACAAAGCAACGATTTGAAGACGCAGAGAATGTAGTTGCTGCCATTGCGAAAGTAAACCGGTCAGAGAAGCCAGACCTAACTAAGATCATCGCTACAGTTAAGGATGAAGAGTCCCACCAATTATCGAACAAAAAATATTCAGTGATCGACTTATTTAAGACAAGGGAAAGCATCAAGACGACAATTGCGTTACTGTTTATTTGGTAAGATGTCGTTTCGCAAAAACGTTTATGACATAGTTTTGTTTCTCGTGGTTACTAGAAATAACAAAATAAAAAGAAAAAAAAAACATATTTGGATTAATCAACGAAATATTAAATTAGGGAGCATAATAGCTAAACTTTTAGATATAAATACAGATATTGTTGTTGAGAGAAGTGTTTGAATAAATGATATTTCAAGGACATAATTTTGGTACCAATAAATATATTTCTTTATAACTCTTCAATGCATTATATTGATGCTGTCGTGGTTACTTGACATGTGATGCTATATTTGACACAGTATTTTTATATTAATGACTATTAATGACTAGGACAGAATATTTATCTTTGCTATTTTCTTCGTTAATATATTCGGCACGTACGTCTGAATTATTGGTAAACATATTTAGCAATTGCTCCTAACATATCAAGCAAGTGTTTCTAATATATTGGTTAACATATTAAGCAAGTGTTTCTGATATATTGGTAAACGCAATTAAATATTTAGCAAGTGCATCTGATACAACGTTCGCGTATAAGATAAACAAATATATATTTTTCATAATTTAGCACGAAGCCAAATACAAATTTCATGAAATAACTTTCGGGTCAAGTTTTTCTATTTATATTTTGGTGTAAATTCAGGTTTGCTGCAAGCTATGGTTACTATGGTATAACATTTGGAGTGAAAAGTCTATCAGGCGATCTGTATATGAACATCTTCCTTATTAATATAGTGGAGGCTCCGGCAACCTTCATCGTCATATTCCTAGTGAATTGGTAAGTTTTACAATATACCTGAACATGTTATTTGATTTCGCTTACATGCAAGTCAAATAAATTTTCCAATTAATTTATCGACACTTGGAATATTTTTTGTGTTTTGATTATATTATTGTCATTTATTCCGTACATTGCTTCAAGGGCTTATATAGAAAGATTGAAAACTTGCATCTCTCTACTAAATGTTGATAAAACAACACGCGATGATTTAATAGTTTGTTAAATTAATCATTCAGATTACACATGCAACTGATTTCCGATACATTAAATATAGAATGTATGTAATCTTTGATGTTTTATACTATTTTTAACGCAAAATATGCTATTGAATTAAAATCATTGCAGTTTGAAGTAAAAATTCAAGTACTTGTTTTGATTATTTAGTTGCATTTTACACATTTTTAATCATAAGCACTGCAACAATTTTAAACACAATTCGCTGAGAATGGTCTCATTTTATAGAGAATTTCGTAACACCTTAATGTATTATTTCTCCTATTATACATAATTCCATGATTTATTTCAGCATAAAAGTTAAAAAAATGATAATGTGTTATATGTTGTTATGTAATTGCGGTGTCGCACTATTAACAATGCATAATTTAAATGGCAATGAAACATAAAAATGAAAGAAAATCTATTTGTTACATGTTTATAATTAATAAATGTTGTGTTGTATCAAAATTGAATTTCTTCAATCTCGTTTTCACGTTCTCTTTTCATTTAGGTTTGGTAGGAAGAAAGTATGCTTGGGCTTCTATTGTCTGTCTGGTATAGCCGGTATAACCGTGGGTGTTTTACAATACACAGGTATGTACATGAAAACCGTGTAAAGAATTACCTTTATTCATTTATGTATCATTGCAGTAGGTACTATCAGATAAGCCTTTACAGTACTAAATGTGACATCAGCTAATATAAGCTACGTTCCTCGTTTATCATTAAGATAATTTTAACTTACAAATTCAAAATTTACCAAGTAATGAAAACAAACAGTTCTTTCAATTTGATAAACAGCAGTATCAGTACAATTTACAATTCTCACTTGATCATTTACATAAACACACTCCATGATTTAAAAACTGTTTCGTAAATTGTTTTTATTCTTGTGTAGATTCGCCAATTACTGGACAGGTTACCAACGTTATAGCCTTGGTTGCTAAATTAGGAGTAGCGTGTGGCTGGCAGGCCATGATTGTATTTACTTCAGAGCTCTATCCTACTGTCGTCAGGTATACAGTATTATTTAATCACGTTCGTTTTTTAAATAAGTTTTCATTGAGATCTTCTTTAGTATTTGTTAGTAAGATTTTGTTCTTGAAATCAACATTCAACTTAAATTTAAAGGATACATAGAGCTTCGACCACTATAATATTTAGACTACAGTCACTACGCTCAAGATAATAGGATATATATTTCTCACCCATTCCACTGTAATGACAATTTATAAAAAGACCTGAATATGTTTTTAATTATTTTTTAGCTATCTCTCTTTGTGTACATCGTATGCATATGTTTATGTTTTTCGTTTATAAAGTGTAGTTTAACAATAATATACCACAGTTATTTAATGACTTTCAAAATATATTCTTATTGTATGGAAACGCTTGAAATACGTGTCCATACAATTAGAATATGCTTTGAAAGCATACATACGTGTAGTTTAACCACCAATTCTTATATCATATAGTGAAATTTTTATTTTCTACAGACAAATGTTTGCATTCCGATAATTTAAGACTTCCTTCCATTAATAACTTTATTAATTGCCAAAGTATTTTTGTTTGTAAATTAATAAATTGGCCTTAATCCTGGATAAAATCTTTAAACGTTTTTTTTTTCGTTTTTTTATCACTATCAGGACTATCGCATTCGGATTGCACAATACAGCTGCGAGACTTGGTGGTATGGTTGCCCCACAAATTGTCTTCTTGGTAAGGATTATCTATTATCTTATCTGTTGTGTCTTGTCACAATGAAATTGAATTACGATAGCTATATATATCACTCTGGCTGTCCACATATAATTACAGACTTTTGTTGATGTGTTGGGTTTTGATATTAACTCTATTACTGACTATCAACATATAATTACAACATTGGTTGATGGATTGTGTTCTAATATAAACTCTATTACTGACTATCAACATATAATTACAACATTGGTTGATGGATTGTGTTCTAATATAAACTCTATTGCTGACTATCAACATATAATTACAACATTGGTTGATGGATTGTGTTCTAATATAAACTCTATTGCTGACTATCAATATATAATTACAACATTGGTTGATGGATTGTGTTCTAATATAAACTCTATTACTGACTATCAACATATAATTACAACATTGGTTGATGGATTGTGTTCTAATATAAACTCTATTACTGACTATCAACATATAATTACAACATTGGTTGATGGATTGTGTTCTAATATAAACTCTATTGCTGACTATCAACATATAATTACAACATTGGTTGATGGATTGTGTTCTAATATAAACTCTATTACTGACTATCAACATATAATTACAACATTGATTGATGGATTGTGTTCTAATATAAACTCTATTGCTGACTATCAACATATAATTACAACATTGGTTGATGGATTGTGTTCTAATATAAACTCTATTACTGACTATCAACATATAATTACAACATTGGTTGATGGTTTGTGTTCTAATATAAACTCTATTACTGACTATCAACATATAATTACAACATTGGTTGATGGATTGTGTTCTTATATAAACTCTATTGCTGACTATCAATATATAATTACAACATTGGTTGATGGATTGTGTTCTAATATAAACTCTATTACTGACTGCCCATATATACGAGTAATTACATACATCGGTTGATGAGGTTCTTATCAATGCCTTAGCAACCTGCGGTTTACTTCACATTTTAGAACACTGTTTTCTCAATTATATGCAAAATAAATAAGACTATGTGTAACATATATTTATTCTACATGACTGATTTCAATGATTTATCTAGGATATAATTATGTAAGCGTAGACATCAATGAATAAAATTTAATTTTACATAGGCGTGGTGACACTAAACTATTCATGTATAAATTTGTTGTATTTCTCAAGTCTAATATTCTGTGCGCACTTTTGAAATGATTATTGAAATAATGAGACAACCCTTGACTTATAACACACAAAACAATTTGTTTATTTGTAGGATGACGAGGTTCCAGGGCTGCTGTATTTCCTGAGCGGAGTGTTGATGATAGCTTCGGCATGTCTCATTCTGATATTCCAAGAGACCAAAGGTCTAGTTCTGGAAGACACATTTAATACAAACAAAAATGAGGAACCTTCAGAAGATGTTACCACGGCAGAGGAAACGTTCACAAAGTTCTGAATCAATAAGTAAACTATTGAATCTCGTTGGACATAAGTAATTGAAAAGTGTTTATAAAAGTATACCGTATGTAACTATAATAATAGGTCGCTGTAAGCAGCAATATTTAGCATTGATGAAGAAGTGTTGATTAATTCTTTTCAAATATTCGTAATGCATGTCTTATTAAATTACCAGTTGTGAAGCAATATTAATATATAAAATCCGGAGTTGGTGTTTTATTATGTGGACAGTGTAGCAATAAGGTCTTACTCTCATGTTAGAATAACACAAACGGATCATTCTGTAAGACACACCAAAGGCTAACATTATCCGAAAGAAAGCTACTAAATGGGAGGACATTTGGTTTATAATATTCGAAATATAATATATATATACAAAAATATATGACAGAACAGAACATTTTGATTTTGATATTGTTAATCTTTTCTCATAGGAAAGAAATATGCCCTCAGCTATATTATTACTAAAAATTACACTCATAGAGTAATGTTACTAGTATCACAAATTACAAGAGACAACTTTTTAAAGTGTACTGCTATGCTTCATCTCCTATTTGCAAATAAAAGAATAATCTATTGACATGAGTTTTCATTACATAACATTAATCGTTAGATGTTCCTTTTATTCTACATCGTGCTGCATGTCTGGCGGTTGACCCTTAAACAGTTGGCTATCACACTACTATTTCCTCTAACATAGACGCGTAGGCCATGTTAGAAAACCTGTCTTTTCAATTTATTGTTTTGGCACGTTTAAATATAGATGTTTATACTTGTAAAATACTTACTTACCGACTGTTCACATTATAAATTCATACATTGATAAATGAGTTGGGTTCTAATCTATACTTACTTACTGACTGTCCACAAATAATTACATACATTGATTAGTGAGTTCTAATCCATATTTACTTACTACTGATAGCCACACATAATTACATACATTAGTTGAGGAGTTGAGTTCTAATCCATAGTTACTTACTGGTAGACTCTTATAATAACATACATTGTTGAGGGGTTTAGTTCTAATCCATAGTTACTTACTTGTAGCCTCATATAATAACATACATTAGTTGAGGAGTTGAGTTCTGATCCATAGTTACTTACTGGTAGCCTCATATAATCACATACATTAATTGAGGAGTTGAGTTCTAATCCATTTTTACTTACTGTTAGCCCACATATAATTACATATATAGTTGAGGAGTTGAGTTCTAATCCATAGTTACTTACTGGTAGCCTCATATAATTACATAAATTGGTTGAGGAATTGAATTTTAATCCATAGTTACTTACTGGTAGCCTCATATAATTACATACATTAATTGAGGAGTTGAGTTCTAATCCATTTTAAATTACTGTTAGCCCACATATAATTACATACATTAGTTGAGGAGTTGAGTTCTAATCTATTGTTACTTACTGGTAGCCCATATATAATTACCTACAATGGTTGAGTAATTTGGTTCTTATCCACAGTAACTTACTGGTAGCCCACATATAATTACATACATCGGTTGAGTAATTTTGTTCTTATCCATAGTAACTTACTGATAGCCCACATATAATTACATATATAGTTGAGGAATTGAATTTTAACCCATTGTTACATGTACTTACTGGTAGCCCACATATAATTACATACATCGGTTGAGGAGTTGAGTTCTAATCCATAGTTACTTACTGGTAGCTTCATATAATTACATATATAGTTGAGGAATTGAATTTTAATCCATAGTTACATGTACTTACTGGTAGCCCACATATAATTACATACATCGGTTGAGGAATTGAGTTCTAATCCATAGTTACTTACTGGTAGCCTCATATAATTACATATATAGTTGAGGAATTGAATTTTAATCCATAGTTACATGTACTTACTGGTAGCCCACATATTATTACATACATCGCTTGAGGTGTTGAGTTTTAATGCCATAATTACTTACTGGTACCCTCATATAATTACATATATAGTTGAGGAGTTGAGTTCTAATGAATACTTGATATGCTTCCCATAAATGATCGAGTTTTATAAAACGTTTACATAACTATTTAGAACGCTTACACTTTTAAAGTTTATATATTTATTTAGTTATTTGAGATTGTTTTTCTTAAACCAGTTATACACAGTTCTGTATACTTTTATATCGTAAGTATTTACTTAGCTTGGTTAATGTTTGTAGCTCTATCAAAAACAGATTTGACCGCACGATTTATCTTTAAATTACTGTATAAAACTGGAAGTTGCTGTTACGTATGTGCGGTTGATATTTATAATAAAACAGTGAATACTCTTATTACAAGATTGTCTTTTTACCGAACTGCAAATATCTCTGGTTGTTTAATGATATGTAAGCGCTCCAGAGTATTGATCAGTTTATAGAACACTCAAACTCTCATACTTTAAAGCTTGAAGACAATCACTTTTGAATCACCAACAGAGTCCCATTTTCATAATTAGAACATGTCACCAAACCCGCGTTCTTATATCTTAATCAATCAATAAACAAACCATCAACCATCCAAACAATGCTCTTTAAATATAAAAACACGGATTACCAATAACGGTACGTCATGAAATAAAAACTATTCGACACAAGAACTTTTTTTCTCTCAATACCTCATTAAACACAGCTAATAGATTTGGTTCTTTGCAATTACGCAGTTATTTCAGTGTTGCTAAGAAATAACCCTGATCAAGATCAAGTCAGTGCTATTGGACACGAAAATGTTCAATTTTCATTTACCCCGCGGACAGAGTCAATAAAACCGAATAAACTTATTTTCTTTCTTTGGTGTGTTCTGCGCTTTGCGATACTGGAATTAAAAATGTACATATTTAACACGTTAATCAACGTTAATGTGTTATGATATCCATTCCTATATTAAAAATAGCGTCAAACGCGTTTTATATATTGAAAACTCTCATTTGTTGATATGCGGGACACTGACAACTAACAACATAATTCTACATACGGCCAATATAAATCGCTTGCTTTGAGATATTTAATGGGTTACTGCATCGATTTATGCCAAAAACATTTTAAATGCGTTAAACATTTTGCATACAATATATTCTTAGTTCAAGAAACTTGATTACAATTAAAACAAATTATATGTTTTTATCAATATGTCCGTCTCTAGAGTTTTGATTGTGTTTGTTTGAATTAGTGACAGTGTTTTTACATTTTCCCAACATTATATCAATGCACCGGAGATCTGCTAAGCGGTTTACAAGTACTGGGCACACAGTATATCTGCAAATCACAGGCTAATTCTGCTCAAAATAAGGTGTTGGGGATCTCATAGTCAGTGAACTTAGTTCATTACCAATTATCATATATATTGTCGCCTGGCGGGGAATAGCACAAACGACCTCTAGTGTCAGAATGAGGGCCAGAGACGTTATCCACTGAAGTAGCAGGGACCAGCACCTAACTTTCAGAAAGTACCATACTAATATATATAGTTTGACCTTGTATTACATTCATTTGAAGCCCGTCACAACAATTTGCTAACAAATCGAATGCATGGACACATGTCTTTCATTAAAAACTCAAACACCATTAAAACTTAGCTCTATGATATACTTAATAATGTGTGAATTATTTATTATGCGTCGTCAAATTCAATTTGCATCTTATGATTATTTTTAAAGTAGACGTACCGACTTGTACAGTGTGTCTGTTGAATGTACAGTTTGACAACCAACCTAGATTGTAACATATTGAATATAATATAAAATTATTTATCTAATTGTATAATGTTGTTGTTTGCTTTATTTTGTTTATTATACCTTTATATTCGTATGGCTGTCTCCCAATAAAATGAGAACCTTTCTCTGTTCATTTTTAATTTGAAAAAATAGAAGTTCGGTAAGAGATGTCAAATACACATTATTTCGTTTTATAATATGATTATAGGGAAAGAACGTTATCGAGTGGATCCACCTACCGGGTTCAAGTTCCAAAATGGCAACTGACTGCTTCAAGGCGGCAAACCGTGTTGTCACCTCTTTTATATTGTTCTAAATGTTTATGAATTTTTATGTATATTGATTGTTTCTGTTTGAATATTGATTGTAACTGTATATTTGAACTTCTACGTCTCTTGTTTTCTCTTTATTTTTTCATTTCTGAAAATAACGTTATACAATACAGACACTTCTTTTTCATTAACGCATTCTTGTTTTTGTTTCGCATATTTAATGATTGGAATTTTAATAAGTTCCGACACTGATATGATAGCTACAAACGTGCAGATTACAGTGATATTGAATATTATTATCAATTTAAAAGTAAAATGCAAAACTTTTCTGGAAACTTGTTTAGCAAAGCACTCATTAATTAATTAAACATTAATTGATAATGAATCAATTTTAGAACCGGACCTAAAATGACATAAATGCCTTTTGTATACAGAAAAATCAAATTCAGACTGTATTGTTTCTGTATGTCACTTGATGACTTTTATCAAGCCATTTCATTAACAACAAATTTAGGTATATTAGAATAGATATTTTAGGAAAGTCATAGTATAATCGTATCAGTTACTGTTTTCACTGTTGTCGATTACGATGCTGTTGCGAATTCTAACGGTTAAGATACAATCCTATTGCTTTTGAAAATGATGATGATGGCGATGATAATGATGATGATGATGATGACGATGATGATGATGGTGATGATAATGATTGATGTTGATAACGGTTATGATAAGTAAACGAGTGTATTTAAAATCAGGTAATAAGTATAACTTTAATCTATTTTTGCCGTCAGTTTTAACCTAGATACTTATATCTCTTAAATTAATATTTTTTAATCCTGCCTTATTTTTTCAACAATTATAACGCTTGTAAAAATGCAGAACAATATATACAATAGGTGTATAACGTTATGTTGTCACCTAATAACGATACGATGACTTAGTTTGACATTATAAAGTAGTGTATTGGCAGAATTTTCATTTAAGTAAAAGTTAAATGACGAATTAAAGAGGCACAAGTGGGATTGTCAACTGGATTATGTGTTAAATTGTACTGATTTCACGTTTCATCCTGATTTTACAGGTATTCTGCTCTTATGCAATCGATTTTTTCAACTTTTCAACGAATAAAATACGATTGAAAAATACCCCAAAATTCAAAGGACCGCTCATAGGAAATGAACAAGAGCTTGAGAAGTTACGTCAAGGATTATAAATACTTGTAAATAGTAAATGTGATGTAATTTATTGATTTTTTTCCAATTAAAAAGAAATAAATACTTGTATTTTGCTTACATTGCTTTCAGCAATCAGGAAAATGATTGACAACGTCTTACTTGAAGATTTGATACGAGACCATGGAGGATGTGTTAGTTATCAATGGCTGCTGTGTATCATAGTACACATGGGAAAGACTGTAAGCACGTAGAGTATGATTCACTATGACATTCGCTGGACAAGACCCAGGGTTTGGTGGAAAAAGCAACATAGAAAATGGGACCAAGTTTGATGAACTAAAAGGAGAGTGTAAAATAAACGGAACCGACAATAGCTGTACTGAGTAGTAATTTTAGCACGACGAAATGACTACGATTGTGTCAGAGGTGTGTATTAATACTAATAAAACTGGGTTCGAGGTTATTAAATTGTGTTCGATGCTAAAATATTTTATTCGGTAGTTTAAAGAGTTAAGTTAATCAAGCAAAGAGAGGTGTGTGAAATAATATATACATACGTTTAGGTGTACATGTATGGTGCATTTATCATTGCGACTAATTTGATAGAAAAGAGATACGATAATAGACACATATTTTCTTATTAAAAGAAAATATCATCTTAATAAACCTAATTGCTAAGAACTTTTATATATCTGTGAAAATTTTAACTTTACTCCCAACTTTACCGATGGAACCTTATAACGCCAGCATTAACAGTAAATTATGTATTTACTTGAACCTTCTATGTTTTACGTACATATGTGCATAGTGTCGTACTTGTAACAGAAGAGTTGGGTTGGATTTATCTGCACGGTCTCGTTTAATAACGACGTGGGGCTGCTTGATGGATGAGTAGATCAAGGACGAGA
The DNA here is from genome assembly GCA_029582155.1 of Panopea generosa. Classification (NCBI taxonomy): domain Eukaryota; kingdom Metazoa; phylum Mollusca; class Bivalvia; order Adapedonta; family Hiatellidae; genus Panopea; species Panopea generosa. The sequence goes on along the minus strand of CM055895.1, from coordinate 10,661,327 downwards.
CCGGCTGCATCCGTCAGCCAGATTTAAGCTGTTTGCCTGTTTGCCTTTTCCTGTATATATGTAATACTATGTACCTTACTTTGGTTAATTGATATATTATCTGTATGCTGTTGTGGTAGCTGGTACCTTACTTTGATTAATTTATATATTTTGTTGTGGTGGCTGTCATTGAAATCCGCATCTTTTGTTGTACAAATATATTTTTTGTTTTTGACGACTTGTATTATTGTTTATAAATGCTGATATTTGACATGAATATAATATCAACATCAACTACATCCTTATAAGAAATATAAGCGGAATAATGTTTTTATTCCAAACATTTCCCATACATTGTCATATTTTCTATTTTATCTTCAGTGGGATCTTGTGTGTGACTGGAAGTGGACCGTTGCTATGATAACGACTATTCAAATGGCCTTGGTGTCGATTGGGTGTTTCATTTGTGGTCATCTGTCAGATTTAATTAGGCCGTAAACCAACATTCTTTCTTGCTCTCCTGATACAAACAGACTTCAGCGTGACTGCTTATTTTTTCGTTTCCTGGGAAATGTTCCCTACAATGCATTTTCAAATTGAATTTAGTATTGGTTTCTTTGTGACAGTACAGTACATGCTAACAATAAAGTTTGCATCATCAAAATTGCGTCCAGTGAAAGTAGCTACACCATCTTGGGAGCTAGAATCGGGTCTGTTTGCTCTTGTTGCTTTGATAATTCATCTGACCATTGTAATTATTGGGGTGCCATTTTTGGTAACGTGGTGGTAAGAAAACTAATATATCTATTTATCTATATATATATATATATATATATATATATGCTACTAAGTAAACGTGATATTTTCAAAACAATTAATATCGGAACATGTAAATACAATGATAATAAATAATTTTATAGTAGCGATACGGAAAGTAATAGCACGAATAACGTTATAGAATGCGCAAGTTGAAATTATAAATTAATAGTTCACTATATGTATTTACGGTTTGTACCAGAACGTTTTCGCTGGTTAGTAACTAAGCAACGATTTGAAGTTGCCGAGAAGGTAGTTTCTGCCATTTCGAAAGTGAACCGATAAAAAAAGCCGGACCTTACTGACATCATTGCTACATGAAGAATCCCACCAAGCATCAAACAAAAAGTATTCAGTGATCGACTTATTTAGGACAAGGGAGAGCATTAAGACGATAATTGCGTTACTTTTTATTTGGTGAGATGTCGTTTTGCACAAATATTTATTGCATAGTTTTGTTTCTCGTGATTATTACATAACAAATAATAAAAAAAAAATTATATTAAAAACATAATGGCTGAAATTATGGTTATAAATACATTATATTGTTATTGAGAGAGGTGTTTAACAGATGATATTTCACGGATAAAATATGATACGTATAAATATGCTTCTATACAGTTATTCAATGTATTATATTTATACTGTCAGTGGTGAATATGACATATATGAATGCTATATTTGACATTGTATTTTTATGTTAATTACAAGAGCGGAATATTTATCTTTGCTATTATCTTGGTTATATTCAGCAAGTACGTCTGAATTATTGGTATTTATATTCAGCAAGTACGTCTGAATTATTGGTAATTATATTTAGCAAGTGCTTCTGCTATATTGGTAAACATATTAAGCAAGCAAGTAAAATATTAATTTCATTAATAATTTTCAAGTCAAGTTTTTTCACTATTTATATTTTGGTGTAAATTCAGGTTAGCTGCAAGCTAAAATTCAGGTTCGCTGCAAGCTAAGGTTACTATGGTATTACATTTGGAGTGAAGAGTTTATCAGGCGATCTGTATATAAACATTTTCCTCGTTAACATAATGGAAGCCCCTGCAACCATCATCGTTATGTTCTTGGCGAATTGGTAAGTTTTGCCATATACATTATTCTGAACACGTTATTTGTTTTCCCTTTTCATGCATGCCAATTTTTTATTTTCTTCTATTAGATGATCGACACATGGAATATCTTTTGTATTTGGTTATCTCATTTTCATTTATTTCGTAAATTTTTTCCAGGACTTTAATAGAAGGATCGGAAACTTACATCTCTACTAAATGCTGATAAAATAGCACACGAAGAGTTAATAATTTAAAAATTTAATCATTCAGATTACAAATGCAATTGATTTCTTATATATACAATTAAGACTTTATGTAATCTAAGATGTTTAATAATGGTTTGAATACAAAATCATGATTTGAATACGAAATATGCTCTTGAATCAAAATCATTGCAATCTTAAGTAAATTAAGTACCTTTTGTGATGTTTTAGTTGCAGTAAACGTATATTTGTTTTCATAAGCACTTCAATAATTTTAAATACTATTTGCTGGGAATGGTCTCATTTAAAGAGAATATTCATTGAGCAAAGAAAGAGTTTTGATTTGTATTTCTGAGATGAAAGGATGTTAAGATAATTGAAAACAAGATTTCGCGAAATTTTGCAAGAGTACGCGAGCGTTAATAACATGTCAATGCTTTTCAGTGTGTGGAGCGCTGTGGTCCAGTGGTAGAGCACCGAACCCATGATCGGAGGGTCGTGGTTTCGATCCTCCGCTACGGCTATGTGTGGTGTCCTTGAGCAAGGCACTTTTTTCGCATATGCTTTGTACTGGTACTACCCAGGAAGACTTCGAGCGTGATTTGTCTAAGTTGTAAGAACTTGTTTCACAATCGAAGTAAAAATAAATAAGTTTAAAACAATGTTTTTCTTTTCCTCCTCGATATAAGTCCTTGATTGTTAATGCATAACAATTTAAAAACTGATACCATGTTACGTGTAAATACCTTATTAAGAGTCAATTATTTAAATGACATTAATTTCATTAATGTTTGGTAGAAAAACGTATGCTTGGGCTTCTATAGCATGTCTGGTGTAGCTGGTTTAACCGTAGGTGTTTTACAATACATATGTATGTATGTGAAAACAGTATAATGAATTGCCTTAATTCATTTATTTGCCATTGGAATGCTACTGGAAACGAAATATGCTCAGTTATAAAATGTGATTACAACTAATATAAGCTACGTTCATCGTAAATCATTGAGATAATTCAAACGCAATGCAATGAAAACAAACAATTATATTGATTTTCTTGACATCAGTATCAATACAATTGACGATACATTTTCATTAGATAAACTGAATTTATATAAACACGCTCCAAGATTAAAAAACTGTTTTGTAAAGTGTTTTTATTCTTCATTAAGGTTCGCCAATTAGTGGACATGTTACCAACATTATAGCCCTAGTGGCTAAATTAGGAGAAGCGTGTGGCTGGAAGACCATGATTATATTTACTTCAGAGCTTTATCCTACTGTCGTCAGGTATACAGTATTATTCATTCATGTTCTTAAGACATATTTTAGAAATATGTTAATACAATTTTAATATCGTAAACAAATTTAAATTGAAAGAGCTTAGACCACAATAATATGTAGAATATTTTGACTGCAGTTCAACTCAATATAATTATAAATATATTGCTAATTCATTCTACTGTAACGGCCATTTATAAAAAAAACATGTTTATGTTTTTAATTACTTAAACTACAACTTGGTGTGTTCATCGAATACATATGTTTATGTTTTGCGTTTCTGTAATTTACCACGGTTACAGATTAACTGACAATTAAAGCAAATCACGAGTGTATCAAAACGTATTTCTGGCTGCAATATAGTATATGTGGTTTAAGCAACGTATTTTTAATTATATAGTTAGACTTTCATTGCCAAAGTCTTTATGTTTGTTAGATAATGACTTTAATGCTTGGTACATTCATTATATAATTGACGACTTAATCTTCAACAGAAACTCAAACATTTTTTTCTTTTTCATATCACTATCAGGACTATCGCATACGGATTACACAGTACAGCTGCGAGACTTGGTGTTATGGTTGCACCACAAATTGTTTTCTTGGTAATGATATAATTTTATTTTTTTTACATCCTGTCAAACTTATGCAGTTGAATGACGATAACTTTACATACTACGCTATACCTACTTATTGTTGATCAGTTGGGTTTTAATCTATATTTTGGTAGCCCACATATAATTACATTCATTGGTTGATGAGTTGGGTTCAAATGTTTACTTATTTAATGACTGTCCACATACAATTTCATTCAATTGGTGATGGGTTGGGTTCAAATGTTTACTTATTTAATGACTGTCCACATACAATTTCATTCAATTGGTGATGGGTTGGGTTCAAATGTTTACTTATTTAATGACTGTCCACATACAATTTCATTCAATTGGTGATGGGTTGGGTTCAAATGTTTACTTATTTAATGACTGTCCACATATAATTTCATTCAATTGGTGATGGGTTGGGTTCAAAAGTATACTTATTAACTGACTGTCCACATATAATTACATACATCGGTTGATGAGTTGGGTTTAAATGTATACTAATTTACTGACTGTCCATATATCATTTCATACATTGGTTGATGAGTTTGGTTCAAATGTATATTTATTTACTGACTGTCCACATATAATTACATACATCGGTTGATGAGTTGGGTTCAAATGTAAACTAATTTACTGACTGTCCACATACCATTACATACATTGTTGATGAGTTGGGTTGTAACCAATTCTATACAACATTCAATTATACTACCAATTTAGCAATGGTCACATTAAACCATTCAAATATTAATTAGTTCAACTTCACATATCTAATTAAAAATGATTATTGGAAATAATGAGACAACCGTTGACTTATAACACATACACAATAATTTGTTAATTTTCATTTAGAATGGCGAGGTTCCAGGGCTCCTGTATATCCTGAGCAGAGTGTTGATGATAGCATCGGCATGTCTCATTATGATATTCAACGAAACCAAAGGTCTAGTCCTGAAGGACACTTTAAATACAACCAGAAATGAGGAACCTTCAGAAGATGTTACCACTGGGAAACGTTCACAAAGCTCTGAATAATATTATTGAAGTAATAACACAGTAGACGTTAGTGCTGGGATAGTGTTTTATAAAAGTATACCAATATAACTATAAACATTTGTCGCTGTGAGCAACAATGCTTAACACAGATGAAGACATGTTGATTAAATCTTATCGTATTGCATGTCATATTAAATAACCCTTTGAGAAGAAAATCCGGAGTTGGTGTTTTATTACGCCGACAATCCAGCCATAAGGTATTTTCCCTCTTGTTAGAACAATCCAAACTGACCATTTAGTGAGACATGACAAATGCTAACACAAACGAATGAAACTTAACGTGAGGAAACTTGGTATATAGTTTTGAAATATGTTTCGTCTTTAATTTGTAAATACAGAAAATGTTCTAAAAAGCAAGTTTTTACAAGATTGAAGCATTTGGTATTTTGCTCGTGGTTTACACTGTTAACATGGCGTGATACCTTCTCAAGGAGATATTTTTTTCTGAAATATGATCATATCTAATTCAAAATCATATAATATTGAAATAAAATTACAGCATGTTCACAAGAATCCATATCATATTTAACTTTAATAATAGCTTATCAACACATAATAATTTTTTATTCAATTATCAATACAAAATCATATTTAATTGAAATATAAATATAGCTTATCAACATGAAATATTTTATTACAATGTAATAATAGTGATATGTTATTGAAATATATGTATAGCTTGTCAATACGAAATGATATTTTATTAAAATATATAAATAGCTTGTCAATAAGAAGTCATATTATGTTGCTTAGTATTATACACTGTTCAGGGTGTACTGCATCTTTTAAACAAACAATGTTTTTATATTATCAAGTAATCATATTTTGTCATTATTTACTAAAGTATGGTCGTCACCGTCCTATTAATTAGAATCGCATTTGATACTTTGAACATGTCATTTCATTTTGTCATCAAAATATCTATCATTTTATATATAAGCATAGCTTGTCAACACTGAATCATATATGTCAACTCGTTTTTATAATATTTAATGACGTTAACTGGTCAACGCACATGTTGAAATACTAAAGAATGTAGTAGACATGGAATCCGAAATAACACATCTAAAGCACAAAGACCAACAAGGAAAATTGAACGAGTCAAACTAAAGATCACACAGGAAAATTCAGAGATTAAAACATGATAACATGAAGACCGAACAGTGCGGTAGGTGAAACAGTGTAAGAGTTGATGGCAATCTCAGCTGAAGTAACCACGGATAATGTTGTCGAAGTGATAAAACATGGACTAAAACATGGCTGCTCCCACAATGTAACCACTTATTGCTGAATAAAGCTGTACAGTAATCAAATTATGAACATAAGGAAAGTGTGTTTGTGCTTAAACATAATTGCTGGCAAAACATATATGTAGCTGGTTAGCACAAGTTTGCCAAAATAATGACAGCAGGGATTAAAACATTGCTGCTCCCACAATGTAAACATAAACAAAATAAAGAAAGCGGGATAACACATGGCTGCTCCCACCATGTAAACATTAATAAAGTAAAGACTGCAGGGACAAAATATGATTGCTCCCAGGACGTAAACATATAATAAGTACAGCGGAGTTAGATTTTGATTGCTCCCAAATATAGCACGATTTTAATTGAAACTCGAAACATAGAGATACGACGGCAAACACAAACCAACTGCACTAAATCGCAAATGTTTGAGAAAGTCAATATTAAGACACGGACTGAAGTAGAAAATAATGATGTGGTAGATAATTAAAATTTTATGAATATAGATAAAATGAAATATAGTCAGCGGCAGATTACTTATGTAAATACGTGATTAAACTTAGTTGAAGTATATTTTATATGTTAATGTTTGCATTGCTTATAAGCACACTAAACTGGCACTTGAATGGAACGACACAATATGTAAATGAGTTATAATCAAGAATATGTATATTTAACCTGAATTGACTCCATAGCCTTGAACATCAGTTTGAGGTTGGATATTTCGAAAGGTAAATTTGTTAAATTTGTTTTATTATCATTATTGTATAATATGTGATTTATTTAATACAACACAATTTTGTATTTTCCACCTATATTTAAACTTGTATGTTTGTACTGTACCTGGTGTGGTTATTCTTCGTTTTAATTAAGATTATGCTGTTTGTGGTGGCTGTATACTGTAAATGGTACGTCACCGGCAGGACATATATTTACGTTTAATTTATTTTATATTATAACGTTGGTTTTACCTCGGCTGTACAAACTAACATATATTTACATTATTCAATTTGTAAATTATCTATACTAGTACATTCTTCTTTTATAAAGCTATCATCAGACTGGCTTAAATAAACTTGTGTGGACTTAGATTTGTTTTAAAGTTTCTTGTAGGAATAAGAGATAACACCAGCTCAGTACTACATATCATAAACTTAGAATTACGATAATCAAAGTGTTGGAAGCATGTTTATATGTTCATCAATTGAAATACACAAATATCTATTTCGATGTATAGTTTACTCATCACACTTATAAATAATTGAAGTATCTATTTAACAGTAGAACATTTAATTTATTTACATATAACTGTGTACTGCTGTTGTTTAAGACTGTGGTAATAATATGATAAATTAGTAGACAACGTGCATCTATATAATACAAACTGATTGTTAATCTCACCGACGTAGGGTCGGGTTTCGCCAAGTTGGGTTAACTGGTTGTTTGTTATAAGCTTAAGACGTATATATGTGATTTTATGTCTAAAAGCTCATTAATTAAAACTTTATTATTGTGATATGGACCAATGACGCATTACTAAAAATATTCCTTTCCTTATTTATATATACATGTTAAATCAAATACCAAAATAAAAATTGACAAGACAGATACTTTTGTTTGATGTAGTATTGCTTTGTTCTCATTTACATAGGAACGTGCCCAAAGCTACACCATATAGGGTTTATATTTTTTAACATTTTCAGTTCGCTAGATGATGCCGTTTTGCTGTTGGTTTTATTAAATAAAACATTTTTCTACTAAAAAAACTCTTAAAACACTAATCACAAATTACGAAATCCATAGTCTAAATTCATCTCTCATTTGCAATACAACAACTATTAAAGAACAATCAATGAGCATAATTTGTCATTACATGATCTTTATTGTTTTATAATTTTACATATATGGGAGAGATAATAAATTGATTATTAAACATTAATTTATACACCAAACAATACTGAATTCTTTAAAATTATTAAAAAAAAACCCGAGCGCTTTCGAAATATATATTATTCCTTCTTCAGGGGATGAAAATGAAAATTTAAATGATGATAATGTTAAGATGTCAAACGATTACGATGATAAAAACATGGAAGTGTGGAAAACTCACAATAAAAATTAATAAAATAAAGTTATGATATGCGCCTTAAGGCGCGCATATACTTCACAAAAATATAAAGCAAATTGTGAAATTTATAAGAAAAATGCCGTGTTTTCAGTGAAATAGGCCGGTAAAATTAAAAATGTGCTGAGTATATTATATTGCTATCAATAGGATTGTGCTATGCATTTATTGATTTTTTGATATTGTGGTTGCTTGCTGAATCCTACCTCCCCTGTTTGACTTATATTATAAAAGAACAGTTGTGAGTCACGTAAGTAACACATTTTTCAAACATTGGATTTATAAAAAATATTCACCCCATTGTGAGTTCGTCGTCCGTCAGTAACATACATGTATAAACGAAGTATTATTTTATTGTCATCAAGACATTAGAGCTGAACGGGTTAATTCCACACGTTCAGAAATCATGATTTTCAAAAATAAACTTCTGCTTTTCGTCAGTCTGTAGAGATATGTGCAACAGTGTGGTATTATTACACAACGTTTTATAAAACGTCGACGTAATGTTCACGGAATGAGGAGAAGATGTGATGAACGTTAATTGGATGAATAACTGTTGTAGAAGTGGATGAACACCGAAATATAGTGTCTCCCACAGTAAATGACGAATATGACTTCTAAATTTGATCATTTTCATTTGTATATAAGTTGGGATAAAGTGTTTATTAAATTACACATTAAAAGTGGTGTTCATAACATTAACCATTTGTGAATAAACTTAAATAATAACGCTGTTCATAAAACATATAAATATGAAGTACACAAAGTTAAATTAAGTTTCATAAAGTCTCAACGCCAAACTGGTAAAAAATCAAGACAGTGACTAGATACAAAATTAAATAACATTATTAACATCTGTCTAGCCTTGGACGCATTGTACGGTAATAGCTCAATAAGTTAATTAATCATAATATGAAAACAATAAAAATACGAGTTTGAATAATGACAAAGTGATGATAAATGTTTAAACCTGTTCGCATATTAATTAGATATGCATGAGTTAAGAAAATATGTATTTACAGATGACAAATGTTTATTACAAGTATAATGAATGCGATGGGACTTTTACATTGCCTTGGTAGTGCGCGGTTGGTGGCAATGCATGCTTATTTATTTGTGTACATTGTATACGTGGTGCTTCCTGAGGTAATAAATTGACTGTGATTTATATTATCAGACATAGTGTAATAGCGTACATGCATAACTTTCAAATTAACACAAGATGAACAAAGAGCATATCATAACACGTGTAGTAGGAAACCTGCAGGACATACTAACAATTGCAGCTTCAATAAAGCGACATTACTTTTATACATTTTAAAGTCCTAGAAATACCACACTTGGGTACATTTCTTAGTAAATCATATTGCCTCTACTATGTACAAAGATTCACACGGATATGTTTGTAAATACTATGTAACTATACTAGTTATGAACATATTTTCTGAAGATTCAATTCTAGTCGAATAAGGACAATACATTCATTATAAGTAACATTTTACTGAAACAGACAGACTATGTTGAGATAGGAAGTTTACATTACACCTTCGACTGGCTTAAGATATGAATCTTTATATAGTATATTCTGAAAATCGCTGTAAATTTAAACAGATATGTATAATAAAATGGATACATGGAATAAAACATATCATTATCATACATAAATCAAATGCGAATGATTTGATATTTTAATTCCCCCTATACACATAACAAAACAACGATGTTTTTAATTGAAGTTGTATAATTGATAAAAAAAATCCACATTCTAAAAATAAGTAACAGTAGTATACTGCTTCTCGTCATTCGTACTCTTTCTTATATGTAACAATTTCTACAATTTGTAACCACGTGACTCAAATGATACGTCACAAGATACTTTGCAATTTTAAGTGGAACACTCTGTTTTAGTCAAACTTGGGCGCGTAGGCCAAGTTAGCAAATCTTTTATTTCAATAGATTATTTTGCCATGTTTAAATATATATATTTATGGAAATGCGACATCGTATATTAAACACGTTTTTTAGTCAATTAAAACAATTATGAAAATCTTGAATATAGTTAAAGTGTCGATGTTTCATCATACGTTTACATAACTGTTTTAATATGCCTTACAATTTTAAAGTTAAATGTTTATTTAGAAACTTGAATTTGTGTTTCTTAAACCAGTAACATACAATTCTGCATTCCTTTAATTATTAAAATATCCACTAAGCTGTGCTTGTTACTATATCCAGAAGAGTTTCTACCACTGGCTTAATCATTCATTATTGATGTACAACCTGGTTTTAAGGTTACGTTTGTTGTTACATTATGATAGTTAACAATTCTGATAATGTATAAAATTCTTAAATTGTTTTAATATTTTAAGACGGAGTTTAAAGTAAGGGTTAAGAAATTGATTGTATACACCAAAGGTCAACTATGTCGACTTAATCAGGTGATATATAAGATGTAAATGGAAATAAGATGATGTCAGGCAGATGGATATGTTATTATAAGATATAACAGTTAGGTTTATCACGATGTAGAGATCGACATGTCAGGTTTTGTGATAAGATATGAGCGTGTTTAATAGACTAAGTAATTAAGAAACTGACCATACGCCGGGTAGTAATGAGTTGACCAATCCGGAAAAAGTGCTCGAGGACTCTTTGGGAGGGTGGAAAATAGATCTCTTTAGTATGTATGAAAATAGACCTTGCTTAGAGTAGGTTAGTTTTAGACTAACCTTAGTAAGTAAGCTTATGACTTTGAACTTATGTGAGAAATATATAAATAGGTGAATTAAATGACTTTAAATAAAACCACCCTGTTTGAGTGTCTGTTATGCTTCAAGTGTGTGACAAAATATTTATACTAAAACAGTGAATACTCTTTTTACAAGTGTATCTTTTTACCAATATCTAAATATCTCTGGTGTTATAATGATATTCAAGGGCTCAAGATTATTTGTCCGATTGTAGAACACTCAAACTGTCATAGCTGTCTGTGTTGATACTGCCTCCGTGTTTGGAAAATTGTTAAGATATGCCATTGTCCCGCTGAGTACAGTAGTATACAGCGTGTGTTCCTCACAACTCATCACTTGTCATGATTCAATATATGTTTAACTTTAAACTTTTCACAGAGCTGTCTTTAAAATATCTTTGATATTGTAAAAACTACATTTATAGGAACAAAATAATCCATTTATGTTTACTCAGAATTTATGTGTATAAGGGAAAAATGCTAAACAATATGTCCATTGTTCAATTGGGGTTAAACCAGTGATCTGATAAACATCTTGGTGAAGAAGGTCGCCATCGAATCATCAAACAGAGTCCATATTTTCAAAATTAGAACATTGTCTGTCATTAAACATACGTTCTCTCAATCAATCAATCAATCAATCAATCAATCAATCAATCAATCAATAAACTTATTGCATGCGTACCAAAATTTTGGAATATTATTCTTAAATCTGAACAACATAACAGAACGATAACCTTCTAAAAAAATCACAACTATCAATTGAAATTGGTTGGGTTTGACTGTGACTTTTTCACCCCTCTCAGAACCATTTGTAGTTGTCGTTAATTTTATGGGTTAGATAATGGTGTATCTGAGCTGTATTTCTGGTAGGAGTATCTTACTCCAGATAAATATTGTTTGATTGTGACATGGCGTAAGCCTCTTTCTATACAGAAAGCAGCAAAGTATATTAAAGTTTGTTCAGAGACGAGTGGTGGACGTTGGTTATGATATGACCATAATGAGTGTTGCTCCAAAAACAATTTAAATAATTATATGCTGAATCATACAAAGCCACTGTTCCTTTTGCAAGTGTTGCATTCCAAAGGTTGGAGACTGTCTTGTCTTAGCATGATAAAGTTCCGCAAGAGGAGGTACCTTGTTTGGGAGTAGATCCGCTTGAGGTACAAATTCTGGAAGCGTCTTATCTGAAAACGAGAAAGACAGTCGTTATAATATTATGCTTTTCTGGTATATGTTTAGCATGAATAATAAAGTTGCCTTTTGCCACACATAATGTTAGTCTCCGCATTTATTTCATGATTGAAGAGGATTTGCTCCGGCCTTTAGATATAATAGCCACGGTGGCAGTATTGACGCAATGGAAAACTTTTTCGTTTTTTGAACCACATATTTTGCCATAAAACCACGCTTGCCACGACAGGGACAAGTTCCAGAAATGCAATTGACATATCAGTGTTTCACAGTTTAGGGAGATCTTCTGGCCATGGTTCTGAGAACCATTTTCCTCGGTAGTATCCGCCGAAGCCATAGCTACCACTGGCATCTGCAAACAGCTGCATATTTGCAGATTCCGTTTTGTTGTCATCGTAGAAAAATGAGACGCTATTCCAGCTATCTAAAATCTTTATCCACATGTTGATGTCAGAGCGGCATTCTTTGTTGAGTTTGACGTGGTGGTGTAATTCCTTCACGGACCATGCCAGGCTTAACAAATAGGAAACAAAACTTCTACCAGGTATGACTACTCTTGAAGCAAAGTTATATGTCCCAAGACACTGAGAAGTTTTGAAATGGAATCTTTTGTGCGAATGTCACTTAGGATGTTCTTTATTCTACTGATTTTTTTCCTCTGGTAAGGCAGTTTTCATTTCTTTGGAGTCCAGAGTTATACCTTAGAAAATCATTACAGTATCTTGGCCAAATGTTTTCTCTGGATGAATAGGTATGTTCAATCGGCCAAATTTATGAGTTAATGGAGCCATATTTCAGTGCCCATCACACAGCACAGGCGTAACTGACAGGAAATCGTCAAATAGATACAGCAAGTGTGGAATGTTATAATTATTTGTAGCAATCCAATGGATTGCTTTTTACAGTGATGTGAAGATTTTTGGGCTACTACGAGACCAAAAACAGAGTCTTTTGAAAAAAAAACAAACTTCCCATTCCAAGAGAATCCATGAAATTTTCATAAATCAGGTCTTATTGAAATTAGTTTGAATGCATCCATTATGTCTGTTTTACACCAATAGGCTTTGAAACAACACCTTTTAATGACATCAATGGCATCGTCTACACGTACACATGATACGGACAATTCATTTTTGTCGATTAAACTGTTAACACTAGCATGTTCGCTATTGATATGTGGAGCACTCAAAGCAATGATGAGTCGTTGTTTTTTAGAATATTTATGTTTTGCCAAACCTATAGAACTGACCCTATGGGCCATATAGAAAACCTTTTGAAAGTTCTTTTTCAACGAGTTCTTAGATGTTTTTCACTGATTGTAAGTTCTTACATTGATATATTTTTGTTGGTAAGTTTTGAAGCCCTGTATCGAAACCATAGCGAAGACCATTAATGAGTTTAGATACATATTGCCTGTCATGGTGATTTTACAATTCTAAGTTAAAAATATCAACGTAAATTGGTATTGTAGCAACAAAATCTGCATTGAATTTCGTGTATGTCAATGATTCGAAGTTGATAACATTGGATTTGCCATTGAAGTTTTTCTGTTGCTTCATTCTTTGGAAGAGTGACTTGGCAGATTTGCAGATATCGCATACGTGAACAATATTTGTGTTCTTGTGGGTCAAGTTGCAACCCATACCATTAAAATTGTTGCATATTTCTTTCCCAAGGTGAAATGACCGGTTTCGACCATGTTTGTCCACATGGGAACGGTTGGACGGACTAGTGGAGAAAGCCAACACATTTTGTTGTCTGATACTGTGTTATTCTTTACTTTTCTAAGCTGCAAAGAAACTTGCATTTGCAGGGCAAAATGAAGTTGCATGATCGGTGCTTCGGCAAGTTTCACATGTTGTTGACCGTAGACCCGAGAAAGTTGTCATGTATAGCCGAGTGTCAGAGGATGACCAGTTCACAGGCATTTTATGGAGTTCATATTGCTCGGCCTGTCTAGAAACACCAATGTGATAGTCATAAAAATGGTTGCCGCCATATTGTCTTAAACATACCGTCTATCATATCCCTATAAGTGTCTAATTCCTTACGCCGGTACGGTTCCACATCACAGATGACATTTTTGAATTTAGAAAAGGCACATCTAAACTCATGAATGTTCAAACTCCGGTGTAACCTGGTATCTGTTGACCTGATCACCAACTGACCATTCTAGTCTCACTGGCAGTCTCCATACCAGGAATCAAAATAAGGGCAAAGGTGATGTATATATGTGCTGGAATGTCGTTTCTTAATTTCTGTGGGTTAATTTTGACTTCTGGTAGCTAATCAACGCACCTTCAAAGCACGGCTGGGTTCGTCTTCAAAATTTGAAAGAGTTCTTATGTTATATGCAGAGGAAGTGCTGTCTGTATAAACCCGACACGCGATTTCAGCCATATTGGCCTGCATAGACTGCAGTTCTTGTATTTATTTGTATGTTTTCAGACGTCCCCGGAGAGGTTTCATGGGTGCCGCCATGTTTATTGCTGACGTCATCGATATCAGTGTACACAATTTCATCGCGCGCCTCACTTTTGTTTACGCAACGAATTGCACTGTCCATTATATTGTTAGCACTTCTTTGCTTATCAAGTTGTTTGAACAAGTTCACCAAAGTATTGTGAGGAGTACTGCTAGGCAAAACTTTATCTTGATTCTTTAACTTATCCTTAATTTGTTGGAAGTCCAATTCCCAGGCAAACGTTGATCGAGGCTAGATCCTTTTGTTGCAGTTGGTACAGTGGCTACAGTCTGCCTCCGTGCGACTGGAGACCGGTTACGATCATAAGCGGTTCTTTCCTCACGTTTCCTTGGCTTTCTCGAGTTTTCTGACCTTGTCGAGCTTCTGCCACGCCGTCCCGACATGTTAGTTTTAGAGAACGGCAAAAATCGTACGAGTTAATCCAAATTTTTTTTGAGAATATATATAAGCGTATACAAAGAGATATTGCACAGAGCGTTATCCAAAATAAAGTGCCTGACCCACGCTGCAGAGGGGTGCGCGTTATCGGAACAAGACTAGGGATGCAGGCATATGATTGGCCGTGGTCAGTTCTCATACAAAATCCTAGACAAAATCAAACAAACGCCTAGGCTGCTGCAAATTGTCTGCATGCGAAAGTGCCTGACCCTCTCTGCAGAGGGGTGCGAGTTATCAGAACGAGGCTAGGGATGCAGGCACCTGATTGGCATTGGTCAGTTCTCAGACAAAATCCCGGACAGACACTTAATCTGCTGCAAATTGTCCGCATGTGGCTGTTGAAAAACAGACATCGGATACGCCCTAATTAGTACACAGGCTGTAGTACAGATGCTTACATTTGTTGGACCCTTCAAAACACGGTTGCATACAATTCAACCTCTCCATTTAGGGAATGCAAATCTTCTTGAATAAACTGAGAACATATTTAAGAAATATGAATATAAGCTTAAATCTATGTTTAAAGTCTATTCCTTTCGGTTCGATAGATTGGACGGAAGCAGTCAATTCCAAATTTTCAGTGAAAATATTATATTAGCACCAATAAGTTTCCAAATGTCACACAACAGTTTTTCTTTTTCAAACAATGTTTACAAAACTAAATATCAATCGTAGAACACATAACATTTCAATACGATAAACTTGTCGAACATAACAATAAATGGAGATTTTTTTCCAATAAAATGTTATTATTTTTGAGAATGCTACATATTATTCTTTTCCCACCTCTTTTCATTGGCCTGCGTTAAATTTTCTTCTCATGTATCTAGTTTTCTTTAAACATCAGTGTGTCTTCCTTCTATACCGTTTATACCTCCCATAAACTATTTCATTAACATTATTTATATAGCGAACATGGTCTCGGTGTTTTAAGTGTCGATATCTTTTATATGGAGTTAACTCAGTTCAATTCAATGTTTAAATAGCAACATAATTATGGAAATGTCGAGCACATGGACTAATTATATGTACATCGCAGCTTAATGTACTGAACGGAAGAGCTAATCCACCATTTCTTTTTTGATATCTTAGTCAAAAGGTTGAGAAGCGTCATCAAAATAAGTATACACCATAAACAAACACTTATATGTGGAGTGTACATAACAATGCTCTTTCTCCGTCAAGTCCAAATTTCAAGTAAATTGCTTTAATAAATTTTGAGAATATAATCAAAATGTCAGGTACATGAAATATCTGGTGGCGGGTTAGCTGCACCGTTCATTATGTGTATGTTTTAATATATTATGACTAGGGTTTTGCTTATATAGTGCTGATTTATGAAATAATATACTTATTCAAAAAAAAAAAGACTAATGATTTTGATGACGACGATAATGATGATGATAATGATGATGGTGACTTACTGTTGACAACGGTTATGATAAGTTAACGAGTAGTGCATGAAACCAGGTAATGAGTAACTACAACCTATTTTTGTCAACAGTTTTGTTAATTTGCTTTAACCAAATTATTTAAATAACCTCATTTAATCATCCATCACAACGCTAGTATTTACTGTAATAAAACAAGCAGATTAATACAATCAGTTGTATAACGTTATCTTGTTACCTAGTAACTATACAATGACTTAGTTTGACATAAGTAAGCAGGTGTATTGGTGGGATCTTCATTTAAGTTAAAGTTAAACGATGAACTAAAGAGGCATACGCGAGGTTGTAAATTGGATTGTGTGTTAAATTGTACGGATTTCATGTAAAAGGTATTTCGTATAAATTTCCTTATTAATGGACTAGTTTGTGTGAACGTTGTTGAGAGCGGACGTGTTTTATTGGCTCTCGGAAATTTTGGATTTTATTTCTTTCTAGTTAAGCTTAGATCTGATGCTATTATCTAAAATCACTAATAAGCGTTTATGAGCTATACGGAGTACATTCTATGGATAATATATGAAAATTGGATACTTTATGAATTTATAATTATTACTACTATTCAGCATACAGTAGAAATGCAGTCGATATTATCAGAAGAAAACATATCACAGGAATGTGAAAACAACGCCAGTTATGTTGCATCAGACGATTCAACTGTGTCAACTTTACACATAATATCTAGTTTTGAAGAGGACTGCAATAGTGGTCATTCATTATCGAACTGAACACAATGACCATCAACAAACACTTCATTTCACGTCTAAGTCATTTTATGAATGTCTTGCTGCCATTCCGTTTCTGTTCTGGAGTAGGACATGTTTTGTGGAGAAATGAAATATTTCCAAAACTTGCAAATCAATTATAAAAGAGGTATGTGGAGGACATAGATAACAAAAGTTTTCAAGAAACAAACACGTACGCGATTGTTTCGGACTCTGTACCACACTCATATACTAGAAACACAGGAGATCCTTTATGTACAAGTACATCCTGTGATCCAAAGACCGGCACAGTTACCGAACGGTGCATTTCCATTTAGTGAGCAGTCAATTGCCTCATTGATGAAGACAATCATGAAAATGGAATCTGACATCAAAGTTGTAAAGGAGACATTAATAAAATTAATGAACACATTAACACCTGTAACCTACGCTAATGTACTTGAATCTCCTGCAAAATCTCCAAGCCTTCCTGGCACCTTTATCGACCGATACAGTCACTGCCAGGTCAAAAGAAACAGCCCCATCAATCAAAGACGAACGCTACCAGATTCCAGTGATCATTAACTCTATTCCAAGAGACACTACCCATCAAAAGTTTAAAAATCAGCACAAGATGTCTACAGAAGCGCCAAAAACACAGTATTAATTCATTGGCGATTCAATCCTGAGCGGAATAAATCCAAAAAGTCTCGATAATTATGTTCGGAAACACGCATCATGCGGGGCAACAATCCAGTCACTATACAAAGATATACGGCTGAAAGTTATGAAAATATTTAGTAAGGTTATAATAATGGCTGGAGGAAATGATGCATCAAAAGGTACGGACCAGGCCACATTTGAAGAAGACTATGAATGCTAGCTGAGTCTCATAAAACAGCAAACCAGAACTGCGAAGTGTATTTATGTTTCATAGCACCACGAAAGGACGTTGATGTTCAATATCTGAACACGTCCATTAAGCGACTGGGTGCTTATTGGGGACGCTTCGGGGTACAATGCATCTCAGAAACAAGTGATATGTTTTAAGGACAAAGATCATTATCCTGGAACCAAGGTATTTTGCTAAAGATGGAATACATGTGTCTCAGTTTGGAACAAAACGGCTACTAGACGTTTTGAGTAGAAAAACAGGCATTTCAGTCACTTTCAAAACATGTACATTTGGCTTGCAAAATAAATCATCTTTTATAAGAAATGGCCAACAGCATAAACGGCCGGAGCGGTATCATACAAACATATTAACATCGCGCAGATCAAGACAGGTGAATTTCACGGACAATCGGCCACATTTCAATGATTTTGCAACCCAGGCCCAGCCTTCAAGAGAAAACGACTACACGGAAAATCAAGTTATTAGTTACGCACGTGGTAGTGCATCACCAAATTGTTTAGAATGCCATAATGATTACGTAGATAATAGGGTTTTCAGCCATGCACACGGAGGTCATAAATCTCGAGCAATACGATGTTATTACTGTAGAATTACTGGCCATAATGAAAGAGATTGCTGGTATAGATAGGAATTCGGCATTACTGCCGAAATAAATGGCGCCAGACTTGTGAAAAATAAATTTATAAACTTATCATTTATATGTGAAACATGCAATTTATTAAAATGGGCCTGTGTAACAATTAACTTTACCTGGAAATGACGGAACATATAATCAACAGTTATCAAGTAATGAAGATAAAATATTAACTTGTTAATAAAACACAAACAGTAACTGAATCAAATGAGAAAACAACGCTCAGTGACAAAGAAGACACACACATGCTTAAGCATGATAATAGTGAAAACAGTTCGGACGATGTTTTAAATTTGTGTCTTAATAAAAAAAGTATTTAATATAGGACATATGACTTTTCAAGGTCTATGTGGGAAAAACCTGACACAATGTTCAAAAATTAAAATATTATTAACAAGGCCAGAAAATAAGTATTTGCATATATTTGGATTGAGTGAAACCAAACTTAATGATCATAAAAATTCAAATGTATTTAAAATTGAAGGATATCAAATGCCATTTAGAAAAGATAATATGTTAAATGCTGGTGGAGGTATTATAGTGTAGGTAAAAAATGGAATTCAAGTTAATCGTAAACAAGATTTAGAAATGAATGATATATCATGTTTATGGTTGGAAAGTTTACCGGAAAGGGGGAAATCATTAATTGTAGGCACATTTTACTGTTCCCCCAGATGCTAAAATTGATTGGAAATGATAGATTTGAAGGTCTTATTGATAATGCATCAAAGGACAATAATGAAATCATTATATTAGACAATATTAATGAAAAATCTTTTGAACACTGTTATAGACAATAATTGGAGTAATTTTGTTTATTCTCTATGTTTAAGTCAATTAGTCTTATACCCAATTAAGGAAACTGCCCAATCAAGTACACTTATTGATTATATTTATAGTAACCGGGAAGACAATATTTCGAACGTGTTTGTTAAAAATTATCTATAAGTGATCACTACGCGATATTGTGTAATCGTAAGTTTAACTGTATCCAGACGAAAAATTATCACAATTTCATTACTTATAGTTCTTTTAAAATTGTTAACAAATTTAACTTCTTAAACGACCTAAGGGAAATCCAACGGGAAACAATAAATACTCATACAAATGTTGATTACATGCTAGAACATTGGATCAATTTATTCTTAAAAGTAGTAGACAAACATGCTCCCATAAAGAAACATAGAACAAAGCATAACAAACAACCAGACTGGATAAGTACTACCATTTTAGATATCATGAAGGCCAAAAATATATATTAAATCAACGGGGATATGGATAAATACAAAGCAGAACGAAATAAGGTTTCACAAACGATACACGATGCAAAGAAAAAATCGTATAGTACAAAAATAGAACAGGGAAAAGATGATACACGGTCAATATGGAAGTTGTTTAAAGAATTCGGCACGGCTAAAAGCTCTAATAATAATCAAATTCTTGGGATAAAAAACAGATGGAAATTGTATATCTAATGGCATTGGTCCAAGGTTGCTAAAACTATGATCCCCTGTTATATATGAAAGTGTTATGTTTATTGTGAATAAAAGTCTGCGAGATGGAATATTTCCACATATATGGAAACAGGCAAAGATAAAACCATTCTATAAAAGCGGCCGAAAGGATGACGTAAATAATTATCGTCCTATATCTATTTTGCCAACATTATCAAAACTTATAGAAAAATTTAGTCATATTAATTTAATGAAATTTATAAATAAATATAACTTACTGCATAAAACACAAAGTGGTTTTAGGGAAGGTCATTCAACCGAATCTGCATTAATTCGTATGATTGATAAATGGCTAACGGCAATTAATGATGGCAAGTTAGTTGGAGCTGTCATGGTCGATTTTCGGAAGGCCTTTGATCTCGAAAGTCATACTTATTTACTAGCAAAAGTAAAAAGAGTTATAAATGTAGTGATCGTTTTTTTGATGTGGATGAAATCTTACCTTACAAACAGAGGTCAAGTTGTATACGTTCAGCAACTTCAAAAACCAATTGTATAACATCAGGGGTTCCACAGGGTTCTATTTTAGGTCCATTGTTATTTTTACTTTTCATAAATGATTAACCATTGTTTATAAATAACGTTTCAACAATTGACTTATATGCAGATGACACAACGTTATATGACATACAAACAAATACATATATTCTAAAAGGTAACTTGCAAACTTCAAATAATCGTCTTAATATGTGATGCATTCAAGAATGGTATGGTATTGAATATTGACAAAACATAGAAATGTTAATCACCTCTCGTTAGAAACGACAGCATTTAAAGCAAATCAATTATATCTTACGTACAACAGTACAAAATTAACTACAACAAAAGGCGATACTATCCTTGGAATATTAATTGACGATTGCATGCTATGGAATAAGCATTTACAATCTCTCTAAAAAAAAATCATATATCTGGCAATTATCAAAGGTAAAATATTATCTTTCCATCAACCAAAGAACATTATATTATAAAGCATACATACAACCACATTTCAATTATTTTTGTACAGTTTGGGAAAATACTTCAAATAAAAATATAAATAAGTAATTAAACTGCAGAGGCGAGCCTGCAAATATATTTTAGGAAATGAATATGAAAGTCTTTATATTTCATTTGAAGACTGAATATTTTATCTATCGATCAAACTGTTTTTCTACAAACAGCAAAACTCATGTATAACATAGCAAATAGTACAGCTCCGCCATATTTATGTGAACTGTTCAACTTCGGTGAGTCAATCAATAATACATCCATATTGTTGCGTTCACGCTCAAATAAAAATGTCTTTATTCCGAAACCTAGAATAGAACTGTTTAAAGGTAGTCTATCATATTCGGGTGCAATTATTTGGAATAGTATTCCACTTAGTATAAGAAACGCGTGTTTGTTAAATGTTTTTGCAAGTAATTGTTTGATTTGGATAAAAGGACATTGAAATTAGAAATACATGTACCTCTAACAGCCATATGCTTAATAAATACCATACTGTTATTAGTTTTTGTAAAAAAAAAGATTTTTGTTTTTTTTCTATCGATTTTATTATTGTTGTGTTGTTATTCTCTATTATATTCAAATTTACATGTACAATTGCATGTGTATCTAAATTGAAAAATGGTCTTTATACGAATATAAAAAGCGAGAGTGTGTGTATGTGTATGTATATACGTGCGCGTAAATGAGAGTTGTAACCAGGAGCATAGTGTGAAAATTGTGTTAATCTATAATGTGTGATATATGCAGCAGTTGAATGAAAGTTATTTTTCTATCTTTTTGAAAATGTATATGTACTTGTTTGTTTATACGAGGGACTCAAGGAAGATTGGTTTACCAATTGAGTTACCCTCTTTAAATAAAGAAATTACTTACTTACTTACTTCAAAATATGCAATCGAATATGTTACTATAACTTTGAATTATCGTTTTGTCACTAGACGATTAGAGAATGTGTGTGAAGCGATACTTAAATATAGCTTGTGAGTTAATTGTATTAGAACTGTAATGTTATTGCTATAAGTTCTTTATATGCTTGTAAAAGGTCAAATTCTTACGAATTACAAATGTACTTGTAAAATGTTCAATGTTCATCTTGTCCTTTGCAGGAGGGTATATCTCTCATGAACTTCTAACAAACACTAAATGTTTATATCTTATATTTATATAAATAATGCGCACATTTTATACAAACATGTCTCATTTATCTATTGTTCATATGCATTATTATTGTTCAGTTTGTTACCGGAACGGCAAAAATTATTCCGCATTTTATTGACGTCAGTTTTATATATAAAACACCTGACTTTATTACCATTCTTAGCGTATCAGAAATACGAAATTTGTAAAAATATCCCAAGCTTAAGTTAACGTACACAGGCATGCGTTCATGGGAAATTATCAGTTGGAGGAGTTACGTCATGATTGTAAATATTTAAAACAAGTAAATGTGATGTCCTTGAATAAAAGTTCATTTTCTTATAGAAAAAAAATGAAAATAAACTTCTTGTATTTTGCGTACATTCTTTCAGTCATCAGGAAAATGACTTACAACGTCTTACTGGAAGATTTGATACGAGACCTTGGTGGATGTGGTATATATCAATGGCTGCTGTGTATCATTGTACACATTGGAAAGACTGTAAGCACGTGGAGTATGATCACTATGACATTCGCCGGACAAGACCCAGGGTTTTGGTGTAAAGGCAACATAGAAAATGGGACCAAGTTTGATGAACTAAAAGGAGAGTGTAAAATAAACGGAACCGACAATAGCTGTACTGATTACTATTTTAACAACGACGAAATGACTACGGTTGTGTCAGAGGTGTGTATTAATACTAATACAACTTGGTCAGAGGTTATAAACTTTTTTTCGATGCTCAACTTTTTATTTATACTCATTTAGGTATGATGAATTTGTCAATGCGACTAATTTCATAAAATGGACAAAGTAATAGACACACAGTCATTTTTTTCAATATATTAAAAGTAAATATCCTATTAGTTAACTTGTTTGTTAAGATACCATTTATATCCATGAAAATATTAATAGTACTCACAATTTCGCAGATGAAAATTTATAATATTTGCATTAACAGTAATTTATATATTTACCTGAACCTTTGATGGTTTGTATACACATGTGCATATTGCCGTACTTTAACAGAATATTTTTTCTTAAATACACGGTCTCGTTTGAAAACGGCGAGAGCTGGATTGGTGGGTAGATAAAGAATGAGACCGTGAGCATCTGTTAGCCAGCTTTAAGCTGTCTGTCTGTCTCGTACCTTGATTAATTTACATATTGTGTTTATGTTGTTGTGGTTACTGTTTTCATTGAAAACAATAAAATATGTTCTGTTTTTGACTCGTATAATTGTTTGTAAATGCTGATATTGGACAATACATAATATTAAAATCTACTACATCCATATAAGAAGTATAAACGGAATGATGCCGTTTTATTCTAAAAGTTTATATCTAACTACTTTTGTTATATTTTTATTTTTTATTTTCAGTGGGATCTTGTTTGTGACCGGAAGTGGATTGTTGCTATGATAACGACTATTCAAATGGCCGGGGTGTTGATTGGCTGTTTCATTTGTGGTCATTTGTCAGATTTAATTGGTCGTAAACCAACATTCTTTCTTGCTCTTCTGATACAAATAGTCTTCAACGTGGCCGCCTATTTTTCCGTTTCCTGGGAAATGTACGCTGTGATGCGTTT
Source organism: Panopea generosa (assembly GCA_029582155.1). NCBI lineage: Eukaryota > Metazoa > Mollusca > Bivalvia > Adapedonta > Hiatellidae > Panopea > Panopea generosa. Next base: position 10,637,151 of record CM055895.1, on the reverse strand, counting down.
TCTAATTGGATTTGGTATTGGTTTCTATCTGACAGTACAGTACATGCTAACAATAGAATTTGCATCATCAAGATGGCGTCCAGCAATAGTAGCTACACCATCTTGGGCGCTAGAAGCAGGTCTATTTGCTCTTGTTGCTTGGCTTTTACATGACTGGAAAAACATTCATCTGGCCATTGCAATTATTGGAACTCCCTTTCTAATAACATGGTGGTGAGTAAACTAAAGTCAAAAATCATTTCGATAGATTTTAACTGAATACTCTATAATATATTCTACTGACCTGATGTCTTTAAAAGTTATAATTATCTGAAATCGTCAACAATAAGTAGTTTTATAATACTGTAATATGACGAGTATCGTTGTTGCATACATAAGTTGAAATAATACAACTAATTCTCTACATGCATCTCAGGTTTGTACCAGAAAGTTTCCGCTGGTTAGTTACTAAACAACGATTTGAAGACGCTGAGCATGTAATTTCTGCCATTGCGAAAGTAAACAGAGCAGAGAAGCCAGACCTTACTAAGATCATTGCTACAGCTAAAGATGAAGAATCCCACCAAGCATCGAACAAAAAATATTCAGTGATCGACTTATTTAGGACAAGGGAGAGCATCAAGACGACAATTGCGTTATTGTTTATTTGGTGAGATGTATATTTATACAAACATTTATGGCGTATTCTGACTCATATTTCTCTTGATTCATGCAAATTACAATGTAAAAGCAAATATATACCGTTCTTTTGATTATTCAGCAAATGATAAATTGGATTAATTAGGTAACACAACAGCTGACAGATTCAGTTGTAAATACAAACATTGTTATTCATAGAAGTGTTTGAATAACTGATACTCTATGGACAAAATATGATACTTTCAGATATTTTTCTGTTCAATGCATTTTATTTGTGCCATTGTGGTGCAATGCTCTGTGATTACTTTTTTGCATATTATTTTTATACGTATTACGAGGAAAGAATATTTAGTTCCGCTGTTATCTAGGTCAAGATATTTTGCAAGTGCGACTCAATATTTGTAAACAAAGTAAGCAAATGCGTCAACTATATTGGTAGACATATTTAGTAAGTGTTTATTTTGTACTGGTAACAGGTTAGTCAGTGTGCTTGCAACTTTAGTAACTATATTTAGCACGAGTGTCCGATATATCGGTAAACACATTAAGTAAATGGGCCTGCTTTTTCGGTTATATATTCAACATAGGCATTTGGTATTTTGCTCAATATATTTAAAACGTCCGTCTGCTGTAGTGGTAAACTAGTGCGTCGTTTTTACATGTATATTAGTATAAACCATTTACGCTTATCTAAAATGATTGATAGTTAGAATCGGCCAATATTGGACGTTTTGTTGTAACTTTGTATTAATCTTATCATACCAATACCTTATACGGTAGGTTCGAATTCATTCTAATGATAAGATCGCGTAGTTTTACAATAGCGTAGTGTAGTTAATAATTAGCAAGTTCGTCTGTTACATTGGTAAACATATTTAGCAAGTGGGTCTGATATAACATTTGCGTCATCGTAATAAGAATAGATAAACATTTTGATAATAAGTCAAAGTCAAATATCAATTTCATTTATATATCAATATATATTTTCAAGAAAAGCTTTTCTATTGATATTTTGGTGTAAATTCAGGTTTGCTGCAAGCTATGGTTACTATGGTATTACATTTGGAGTGAAAAGTCTATCAGGCGATCTGTATATGAACATGTTCCTTATTAATATAGTGGAGGCGCCTGCAACCTTCATCGTCATGTTCTTGGTGAATTGGTAAGTTTTACCATTTATTTTAAACACGAGATTTATTTTACCTTCATATGCATCTCAAATTAAATTTCAAAATAATTGAACAGCACATGGATTATATCTTATATATTTAATTTTCTTATTGTTATATCTATTTCATACACTTGTAAGCACAAAAATGAAAGAATATTAATTTGTTACATGCTTATAAGTAACATTTGTTTCGTTGTATCAAAAATGATTTACTTAAATGTCGTTTTCACGTTCTCATTTCACTTAGGTTTGGCAGGAAGAAAGTATGCTTGGGCTTCTATTGCCTATCTGGTGCAGCCGGTATAACAGTGGGTGTTTTACAATACATAGGTATGTATGTGAAAACAGTATTAAAACTATATATTGTTACGTGTCTTGATGGTAAGTTGTTATTTTTGCACGTTCATTTTGTTTTGTTAAGTTTTATTGTTAAGTTTTTATGTTTTACTGAGGTGATATATGGATTTTTACAGGGATGGTTTTTGTATAGGTATTGTGTTTCAACTTGGGATGTTCGAATGATTCTGACATGTTAACTGATTCCTACATATAGATACATGAAATTCACTCCTGAGATTTACTTGACATGTGCTATTGTGTTATTTATAAAACTACAATTTTATCGGGATACGCTATAAAGCGGGGAAATTGTTACGGTTGACTAGCGCGCTTTGTGTTGACGCTGTGTTGACTCGCCTGCGTTAGATATAATTCGGCCAGCTCTCCCGATCAAGCAATGACTTCTACTGCTACTGACTCTTGCGATCTGATAAAGAATGCTGAGGAGAACGTTGAATCCATTATGTCCTCTCAGCGTATTGCCAGTGTTCACATTGCTTCTGAACCATCAATCAGTAACTCTACAGTCAAAAAGCCTCGTGTTATGGCAAAAGCAAAGCGCACCTTAAATATGAATGGCGGTAAACCAACTCCAGCTCCAAGATCCGTTGTGGTGGCGGATGCTGATGTACGTGTTAATGCCACTCCATTGGTAGAGCAACTTATAGGTAAACTCTCTGCTGACATGTACACGATATTTTCTTCCCTTAAGTAACGCATGGACACACTTAAATGAGACCTGAAGCAGAGAATATCAATTATATATTGTAAGGCAAACGTGTCAACTCTGAAATGAATCGTATCCGTAAGAATGCTGAGAAAAAGTTTAACTATTTTAAAGATTTCTTCAAAGTTGAAGTAATAGGGGAACTTTATGAAATGAGTAAAACTTCATTCAAATGTCACCAATGTACCACCACAACAGTCTACGATCCCTCTTAACGTAGTTATTATACGCCTTCCAGAGAATGCTAATGAGAATGTCAGTAGCAAAGGTATACTATCTAATACGCGATGGTCTCCGGGTGAGTGATGTGGTGTGCTGCAGTGCTCAGCGCAAGACTTATGCCAGTGATATCAAGCCTTGCATTAAAATTGGCAATTTCCAACGCCGATAAATGTAAGGTCATGAAACAGAAGGCAAAAACTAAAGACCAGTAAGCAGTATGTGAAAGTCATACGTACATACACCATCATCAATCCTCAGCAGACCGGTTGATGGCCAGTAACTTCCGAACTATTCTTGGTGCTCTTAATCAGCGCGATATTGTTTGTGAAAGAGTCATGTTTTATTCGTGTTAACCGAGATGACCATATTGGAAACAACCCACATAGCAACAAAGTGGATGACACAGCACCAGTTCTTGTTCCAGTGAATTCAATAGAGACTTTCGTGACTCTCGCGATAGTAGTGGTAGGTGAACCAGAGCAGGACGTCGCTATAGCAACAATAATAATTGCTGTAGCAACAACAGCCAACGTCTGAACAACCGAGAACAGAGCAATCGTACTTTGCTGTCAGCCGGGTTTTTGAACGTTCGTGGCTGGAGTGTTGACTGTGAATCTGACACTTTTATTGAAGATCATTATGTGTTCTAAATACCGGAATTGACATTTGGGTATTAGCAAAAACTCTACTTCATGATCACAAATTTAAATTTAAAGGTTATACATGGTTTGGATTGAATCGAAAAAGTTATACATAAAAATGCTAGAGCCGGTTCTTGTGGAGTATAAATATAAAATTATCCTTCTCCGATAACTCGTTTTAAGTAAGTTTGTAGTGAAATTAGGGTAGTTCCGGCGATCCTATCGGATTTGATGATATCTGGCGTAAATTATCAAAAATCTGTGCACATATTCTATGAAGCATCACCTTTCAGCTAAGCTTTGTTATTTTAATATTGTTCCGCAAAATCTTGTTATCAGCGCCTCCTAGCGCTACGTGTTTTTCGGACGATTTTCACGGTTATTTCCTTACAAAAAAGCAATATTGATTAAAAATTGTTTTAAATAGCATTTTTAAAAGACTGCTTTTATTTCCTGAGATAAGAGTATAACTTATTATACAGATACAATGCAATCATTACGCTGGGGTTGATTAAAACACGGGTTTAAATAAATTCTTGAATTTTGCATATGTTAAATTCTACTTATTTCACTACAATATAATGGAATAAAAACATGGGGTGTTCTTGCTAGTTTTTTTTCGAAGAAACAAATTCAAATTAAAAACGAAACACTTAAAACACACGATGTTTACCTAATATTTCGAAAGACGTCGTATTCACGTTAGTTATATATAGCATTCTCTCAACGTCGTCCAAAATCACATACAAACGTCGTGTTTCATTTTAGTTTAAATTCAAATTTATAAAACAACTTGCGTGAACACTCACTCTTTTTATGCGGTCATATTTTAGCGAAATTGATAATGTTTAACATATATGAAATTCAAGAGCTTGTACCAGAGCATTTGTCGTGCCATCAGCCATGAATGTTCAAAATACGTTGTTTTATACCCGCGTTTATATTAACCCCAGCGTAATGATAAGATGTAAAGTGACACAAATCGTATTTTATCTGCATGAAAGTTTTAATGTCATCACATGACATAAAATAAGTAAGTAAATAACATTGTTAAAAACAATTTTGAATTGATATTGATTTATTACAAGGGAAAAAGGGCAAAAGTCGTCTACTAAAATAAATCAATATGGTAAGCTATTTATAGATTTTCTGATCGGTACCAATATTTGTATGTTAAATGGGAGAAATTGTTTCAACAACGATTTTACATTTGTTTCTATCAAGCGTTCGTCAGTGATATATTACGTCATTTGCGGTTATGATGATTTGTTCAGTTTTTAGAAATGTGGATTTAATAAAAAGGTCAGGTGATTTGAGTTCTCTTTCACCACTTGTACATTAGATCATACTTAGTTAAAATGGAATATAGCTTTAAACATGTTTCGTTTTGATACTGAAACACCATTAAGTAGTAGTTATGATACATTTGATTTAACTAAATGACCAGATTCATTTCTAAATAATACACAAGTGCTTACTGATGTTGATACTGCTATTGACAAGTTGGAGTAAGGATTACAAACACAACATGATATCGACAGTGTTGAATCAGTATTAGTGTAGTATAAATAAGAATAATAAAATGAAATGATAAAAAATCTTAAATCTGAACACATGTTCGTAAATTATTTGATCGTATTGAATAAAAGTCAAAGCGTTATTATTGGTTTGCTTCACACAATGAATTACTTAATGGTTGTAATGCAATGTCGATATGTCCAAGTTCTGGAAGATCGGTAAACCAGTAAAAAACTAAATGTAATGTAAACTTTTAAAGTAAAATTTCCAGATGGTTCTATTTCTATAACCGATGTTTTGGACAAATGAATAGCTGACTTAAGTTCTTTTTTTCACAATACTAGTAATGAACATACCTAGACTCATTTACATATAGACATCTCGGATGATAGTAACACTGCAAATTTCTCTTTTAATGATAATATATCTGTTTTTGACGTGAAAAAAAGCCGTCATTGAAGACAATTTCTACATGCTGGTGTCACCTATCTTTTATGAATATGAATGAAAGTAGACCCAATAAACGGATTGCACTCTGGACCTACTTCAAAGCTACATGTAAAGGTTTTTGTAAAAAGTATATCTTTACTGTAAAAAGGCATTTTTATCGCTTAATCTTCAACAATTTTCGAATATGAGTGTCAATATCCGTGTACGTACTCATGTTGATGATGTCATAAAAACACGTTCTGGTTATATATATACGCACCTATAGTATTTAAAAATCATTTTGAAGTTGAAAATTATTTTAAAATTCTATTACCTTTAAGGCATAGGTCCGATTTTAATAAGTTTCGTTGTGGTGTTGCCCATATAAGAATTAAGAACGGTAGATATGATAAACTTAAGTTAGAAGATAAAAAAAGCCCCTTTTGTAATAAGTGGAAGATGAAAGACAAATAGTTTTAGAACGCCATCTTTATAATGATATAGAAATGCTTCACAGTTCATTAATAGTATTTTTTATAATTTGTCAAATGTTGATAAGACAGTTTTCTTAATTTTGTACTCACCTTTGATTAGTATTTGTGCCAAAATCGGTTTTAAAATATTAGAAAGAAGTGTATTTTACTATTGTTAATGCATCTTTTTGTATGTATAGTGCTACCTCTTTATCAACTCCTATATATATGCTGCAAAAATCATTTTTTTCCTGATATATTCAGAGGGGATACTCGATACTTTCAGATATATTTTATATTGCACAATAGTGCTTTTGTTTTTTGTCAGAGTTTAAGTAGTTTGTTTATCTTAACAAACATTTAATCGATCGATTTGCAGCGTTAGACATAATCTTACTGTGTGAATAGTTAATTGATTTTTGCATTGTGTGATAATATCTTGTAATTCATATAATAGACTGACTATGTACATACATTGTATGATATCAATGTTATTATTATTGCTTTGAGACTGGAATAAATCTCAAATGAATATTATTTTTGATGAGATGTATTTGCATAAACAGACTACATGATTTAAAAAAAATGTTTTATAAAAAGCTTTACATTCCATTCAGATTCGCCAATTAGTGGACAGGTTACCAACATTATAGCCCTAGTGGCTAAATTAGGAGTAGCGTGTGGCTGGCAGGCCATGATTATATTTACTACAGAGCTCTATCCTACTGTCGTCAGGTATACAGTATTATTTATTCATGTTTTTTTTCAAAATTACCTATACATGTACAATCTATAAAACATTTTTTGAATGGGGGTAAACGCCATTTTCAACACGATTTCAGATTATATATAGCATATTCAGTTTCATTGGCGGAAGAATATATCAGAATGAATCTGAGTAGAATCAACGTTCTTCCGTAAGTAACTGACAAACTTTCTCACATAAAGTTTTTGGACCGAGCGGGACTCGAACCTACGACCTTAGCGATGAGAGGTCAACGATCTTGAAATAGCGCCTTATATATTTCGGTCACATCAAATATTTTACTAAATATAAGTAGAATATAATGTTTTTAATATCAACATTCAAATTAAATTAAAATATATAAAGAGGTTTGACAACAATATGTCGAGAGTAGCATTAGGACTGCATGAACATAAATTGCTCACTCATTCTATCTTTTCTCAAAGTGTACATCGCATGTATATGTCTATGCTTTACGTTCTTTAATATGCCACAAGTATAAATTTACTGACTTTCAAAGCTACATTAAAGTATACATATAGTTTTACAAACATTTCTTATATCATAATGTTATTCGTTTTTGTATATACAAATATTTGAATTCCAATAATGTACGTCCTTTGTTCATAAAAAATGTCATTAGTTTCAAAAGTATTTATGTTTGTTTATTGATATAAATACCCTAACTCTAGGTACATGAATTATAAAAATAAGCAGTAAATTAAAATCACGACATCTGACAACTTTCTTTTGTATATCATTATAAGGACTATCGCATACGGAGTACACAGCACCGCTGCCAGGCTTGGGGGTATGGTAGCGCCACAAATTGTCTTTTTGGTAATGGTATTATTTATCTTATTTCCTTTCATATTTTCGCACCAGTAATATATATATTGCTCCATACTTACTTACTGACTGCTCTCATTTGATTACATATATTGTTTAATAAATTGGGTTATAATGTATACTAGTGTTTATCTACGAACCGTCCACAAATGATCACATACATTGGTTAATGAGTTGAGTTCTTATCCATATTTTCTTACTGGCAACCCACATTTAATATCATACATTGGTTGGTGAATAAGGTTCTAATTTATACTTACTTTCTTACTTGCTTACTTACTTACTTACTTTATTAAAGCTCACATTTAGTTACATACATTGGTTGATGAGTTGGGTTATAATGTAAAGTTACTTTGTGGTAGCCCACTAATAACGACAAACATCGGTTGGAGAATTAGATTCTAATGGATACTTACTTACTGAAAGCTCACATATAGTTACACACATTGGTTGAAGAGTTGGGTTATAACGTATACTTATTTACTGACTGCCCTGATATTATTACATACAAAGGTTGATGAGTTGGATTATACTTTATACTTATTTACTGACTGCCCACATATTATTACATACATAGGTTGATGAGTTGGTTATAATGTATAATTATTTACTGACTGCCCTGATATTATTACATACATAGGTTGATGAATCGGGTTATACTATATACTTATTTATTGGCTGCCCTGGAAAATTTTACATACATAGGTTGATGAGTTGGGTTATACTATATACTTATTAAATGACTGCCCACATATTATTACGTACATTAGTTGATGAGTTGGGTTATAATGTATACTTATTTACTGACTGCTCACCTACTATTACATACATAGGTTGACGAGTTGGGTTATATTTTATACTTATTTACTGACTGCCCTGATATTATTACATACATTGGTTGATGGGTTGGGTTATACTATATACTTATTTACTGACTGCTCACCTACTATTACATACATAGGTTGATGAGTTGGGTTATAATCTAAAATTATATACTGACTGCCCTGATATTATTACATACATAGGTTGATGAGTTGGGTTATACTTTATACTTATGAACTGACTGCCCTGATATTATTACATACATTGGGTGATGAGTTGGGTTATAATGTATACTTATTTACTGACTGCCCTGGTATTATTACGATACATCGATTGATGAGTTGGGTTATAATATATACGTATTTACTACTGACTGCCCTGATATTATTACGATACATCGGTTGATGAGTTGGGTTATAATATATACGTATTTACTACTGTCTGCCCTGATATTATTACGATACATCGGTTGATGAGTTGGGTTATAATATATACGTATTTACTACTGACTGCCCTGATATTATTACCATACATCGGTTGATGAGTTGGGTTATAATATATACGTATTTACTACTGTCTGCCCTGATATTATTACGATACATCGGTTGATGAGTTGGGTTATAATGTATACCTATTCACTGACTGCCCACATATTATTATATACATTGTTGGTGAGTTGGGTTTTAATGTATACTTATCTACTGACTGTCCTGGTATTATTACATACATTGGTTGATCAGTTAGGTTATAACCAATACCGTAATAACCTGTAACTTACTGCCCGTTTTTAAAACACTATTTTCGCATTTGCATTCAATTTTACGGATAAATATATATTTACTTTACAAAATTTTTCTTAAAAGTTATATGTCCCTAGGAGCTATATAATTATATTGGCACATACATCAATTGATAACTTAACTAGCCATCGTTATATCAAATTCTAAAACATATATTAGTCCCACTTCTTCATTCTAATATTATGTGCGCACCTTTTAAATAATTATTGGAAACAATGACACAACCTTTGACTTATAACACATACATATTAAAAAATCATTTTCGTTTAGGATGACGACGTTCCAGGGCTGCTGTATTTCCTGAGCGGAGTGTTGATGATAGCATCGGCATGTCTCATTATGATTTTCAAAGAAACCAAAGGTCTAGTACTAAAAGACACATTGGATACAAACCAAAATGAGGAACCTTCAAAAGATGGTACCACGGCTGAGGAAACAATGACAAAGTTCTGAATCAATAAGACTTTTGAAGCTTGTTGGACATAAGTGTTGAGTGTGTGTTATAAAGATATACCGTATGTAACTATAATAGTAGGTCACTGTTAGCAGCAATGTTTTGCCTTGATAAAGAAGTGTTGATTTCTTATTTTCAAACATTCGTAATGCCTGTCTTATTAAATAACCAGTTATGAAGCAATATTAATATATAAAATCCGGAGTTGATATTTTATTATAAAGACATTGTGGCAATAAAGTCTGACTCTCGTGTAAGAATAACCCAAACGGACCATTTTGTAAGACATGCCAAATGCTAACATAACCCGAAGGAACGCTACCAAATGGTACCAACTTGGTATATCGTTTTGAAATATGTTTCTTTATTACTTTGTAAAACATTCTAAAAAGCAAGTATTTACAAGTTTGAAGCATTTAGGATGTTGCTGAGGGTTTACACAGTTAACACGACATTATATCTCCTCGACATATACTGTCAATACAAAATCATATAATGTTGAAATATAATTAAAGCTTGTGTACACGAAATAATTTATTACAATAAAATTAATAGTTTGTCACTACAAAAAAAATTATGTTGCGTGATATTTATACACATTTCACGGTGTATTGCATCTTTTTAATTAACAATAAGTTATCATACTATGTCATTATTAAAAAATGTATGGTCGTCACACCGTCCTATTAACTAGACTCTTATTTGACACTTTAAACATGACATTCCATTTTGTCATCAAAATGTTAATCATGTTGAAAAATGATCAGAACTTGTCAATATTGAACTATATATGTCAACTCGTTTTTTTATACTATTTGATGACTTTGTAACTTGTATTGAAATATTAAAGGAAGCATGTAGTAAATCTGGAATCCAAAATATCAGTCTAAAACAGATACAGACAAGGAAAAATGAACGGACCAAAACAAAAGGATAACAACGAAATATTCAGAGCCTAAAATCACGATAAAAAACGTCCTGATAAAATGTCAGCATTGAGACTGAGCGGTATGCTAGGAGAAACAGTGTATAAGATATTTTACGATGACAGAAAAGATCAGTTGAAATGACCGCGGATACTGTTGAAGAAATTCCATGGCGGTCACGGGTGTAAAGCGGAACATGTGAAGGTGGAATGATTCGTAGCCTCTTGGTTCAAATGTTTGGGATACTACCGTCATATGGGTTATGGGCGCATGGTCGCGCGCATTTGTAGTGTATATAGTTAAAAGTTTAAGTTTGTAATATTTTACAGTATGTTTCTCAGTCTGTCTACAGTATTTTATATATAGAAAATTGTTTATATTCTTGTGTTGTTGTTTTCTTTTCTTTTTGTCCTCTAATGAAGGCGTAAAGCCGAAAGCTAGCTAAGGATATCTCGTTATAAGTTTTAGCACTGTAAAATGGTGATTCTCTCTACTGTATTCACTATTTCTACCATTTATGTATTCTTCGCAGATCCAGTGCTCCTGAAAGGTGTTTTGTTAGACGTATGATTCTCCCTATTATATATATATCGCTAAAAAAACAAAATTGTGATACTTTGATTGTTATTATATTGTTATATATGTGTAATTTATTTGATGATAGTGGTTTTAGATGGATTTCATACAGTCCGAAACAACCATTCCCCACCCACACAGAAGGAATGCTAATGCAGCTTGTTTTGTCGATATTTCATTCGAATATGTTGTTTTTTGTGTTTTTTTTTGTGTTTTTTAATATATATTGCACTACCTGTTCATCAATTTGTTTAAGTTTGTTTTAGGTAAGGTTTTTAGCATCGTCGTGGTCAGTTCCTGGTAATTTCACGAGTCGGTTTGTATGGTTTTATAGTATCCGTTATATAATGTGTTCTGGAATTACTTAAAATAATTATGATTAGTACTGTAGGTTTAAATTATTATTCAATTTCACCTATCTAAAATGTTGGAATGAATAAAGGTCAATGACCATTGTAACGACGGAAAAGAAATTTATTGCAATCAAGGGAAGTAACCGTTAATAGTATTTTATCAGATTTGAATAGTTGTTGTATACCTTGGGTAAAAAAAAAAAAAAACAAAAATAAATAAATAAATTAAAACAAAAAGTTTTTATACACTTCTCCCTCGATGGCTTCCTGTAAAAGTCAGGAGTGAGCCAGCACCGCTACCCAGGAATGACTCGGGTAATTTACTAAGCTATGGAGACACTTTGGGTGTTACAATAGGTGCCACCACAAAACTGAAAATAATGAACCGGGAGTTTGTTGAGTTGGGACTGCTCATAAGCAATGCTTCGTATCCAGGGGCTCCAGTAACAGGATCTCTGTGGTTGATGGGGCAGCTTGTGTTGCAGCCAAGGGTTCCAACTACAAAGATGATTAACATAAGGCAGTGGTCTGATGCCTTTATAGTTTTTATTAGTATATATACAATAAGCCGCCTAGAATGTGTTCAGGGCTTACAGAAATACATGACCACAGTCCGACTTGGTGCGCAGCGATATGGTGGCATAGGGTGGGAGCTTTATTATGCGCAATTTAGAGCATATTGTATAGTATTGTAGACCAGGAACTATTGTTGCTATATATGTTCTATACGTCAACATCCAGTTACGGTTTAAAATCTGCTCTTAAATGTTATGAGTTCAATAATGGTCGGTGAAGCAAACAGCCGTGCATTTACAAACACATTTGCACGCGTTGTTCTGGAAATCATCCTTATTGGCGTTGCAATGTAAAAGGTTCAGCTCAGCTGGGTATGAATGGTTCTTATTTTAGAAATGGTGTCGGCGGTCAGCGAATGCCCCACTTCACATCTACACAAAGGTTCCCTGCACGAGCAAGTTTCAGAGCCAATGCACCAGTTCGAGGTTCTCCTAGGGGTTTCCAGAAATACGTTGGTCTTCGGTCAAACACCAATCAAGTTTGAGGCTTTATGTCGTGTTTTAAGCTACTATCCTTAACAAGAAGCAAAAGAAGAATTAATAAATTGTTTTAAAAACGGGTTTCCTTTGCATTATTCAGATCCAAGTATCTTTACTTGTTGTAAAAATATGGTTTCTGTAAGAAGTAACGAAAAACAAGCGTTGAATTTACAAATATAAGGCTGTCTCCCGTCGGCATTGTGCCAAAAAAGGATAAAACCTTTAGATTAATACATCACTCATATCTTCAAGGAGAAAGTGTGAACGATTTTATTGATGATTATTTATGTAGAGTTCATTTAACATCTTTTGATTAAGCAGTTGAAATGGTCAGTTCACTCGGTCCGGGGGCATTATTAGGTAAAATGGACACTAAGTCTGCATTTAGACTGCTATCTGTTAATCCACCTGACTTTGAGCTTTTAGGGTTTAGTCTAGGGAATAACTATTTTTATGATTAATGTCTTCCCATGGGCTGTTCTATATCTTGGCACTTTTCGAAAAAATCTCCACTTTTTTAGAGTGGGAAGTATTAACAAGAGCCAAATGTGGACAAGTCCTTCATTATTTGGACGACTTTTTGTTCGACGGTCGAAGGAGTATGTTCCTTTTATAGACCTTTGCTCAAAGAAAGGGGTACCTCTTGCACATGATAGGACAGTGAGTCTTACCCACATTCAAGTTTAATAGAATATGTTACTTTCCAGAGCATGAATTGTAAAGTAATTTCGGATTACAACTCTTTACAGATGCATCTGGTAATGCTGGTCTAGGATGCGTCGCATATGTTGAACCCTTTTGGATTTTCTTGATTCCTAGCAGTCAACAGAGATATTTAGGGACATAACCTTCTTAGAATTGATGCCAATTGTATTGGCTTTTCAAGCTTGGGAACATTTCTTTCGGGGCAAAAAGATTATTCTGAATACCGATACCTTGCTCTTGTTTCTATCCTGAACAAAAAGTCGTCCGAATTAAAGAGAGCAATGCATTTGTTACGACCATTCGTTCCGTTCCGCAAACACTGCTTTGTAATGTACAGTGTAAAACCATTCATATCGAATGTTAACTTAATAGCATAGCAGATGCTCTTCCATGTAGGCAATGGGTTTGTTTTCAGCAACTGGCACCCAGGGCGGTCCGACACCCTTTCTCAGTTCAAAAGTCTTTCAAGTTGATGATATCAGGTCTCGATCTCAAGTGCTGTTAGATTCATATTTAGCGGTTAATACTAGAAAAGTTACTAACACCGGAGAAAAGGCATTTCAATTATTAAGAGTTAATTATAAAATGGAGTTAATATGGCCTAAAAGAATACAGCAATTATCTGACTTTATAGCCCACTTGTCATTAAAAGGCAATTCCCCAGCAACAGTTAGATCATATCTGGCAGGTGTGGGTTTCAGATGCAAAATGAGTCATGTTTATGACGTAACACAGAATTTCGCTATTAAAAAAATGGTTTCCGGTATGGAGCGCCTTGATAAGAGGGTTGACTACAGATTACCAATTACACCTGATGTTAAAAATATTAAGTATAACCAGTAATTTGCAGTTCTGCATATGAGACCGCATTGTTCTCAACAGCGTATTCGTTAGCATGTTTTGGATTGTTAATGGTTTGGGCGCTTGTTGCCGATTCTAAAATGCTTTATTTGTATCTGATATCAAATTTACTATTGAAAATTCAGTCGTTGATAGCGTATTCCGCGTTCGGAGACAGATCAATTAGGCAAGGGTACTGTGATTTCCCTGCAAGCATTAAATTCTGCTTTATGTCCAGTCAGCCGTCTGAAAACTCCGGCCTAATAAACCTGGGCAATTGCTTATTTATTTTGGTGGCGGGCTACTTACTAGATATGAGTTTTGTTCAATTTTAAAAGGCTATCACAGCATTAGGAATTGATCCGAGTAAATATGTCGCATTCCTTCTGCAATGGGGCCGCCACTACTGCCTCAGCTAGGGTTTTGTCCGACACCGAAATAAATGGGTAGATGGGAGTCGAAAGCTTTAAATAGTTGTATAAGGGTCCCAACTGAAGAGTTGAATTTTCAGTTATATCAATAATCTGACCTGCCAGTTAAGTATTGCAGAAATCAGATCTAGAATATGGATTGTTGATTCCTCGTTGTTAAAAACAGCATTCACCTTCGCAAGGCAATCTACATCTGCTGGTGTCAACCTTGGTTTTGAGAGAGGATCTGTCAGTTTATGGTGGCAAGGAAAAGGCCGCATGAGATGGCAGCAGGTGGAGAAAACAATTAAAATGCTATTGACAGTGGAGGATCCTCCTAACAATAGTACTACACGTAGGTGGTAATGACATTGGACAGAGTCCTGCTGCTGATTTAAGAATCAGTATCATCAAGTGAATTCGGGTCATCAAAGACTTAATATCTGGTGTACTCATCGTCTGGTCACAAATTTACCTCGGCTAATGTGGCGTTATGAGACAGACCATAAAGCTTTTGGGAAGAATTAGGGTCATGGTAAACAGTTAAGTTGCCACTGAAGTACTCAGATTAAATGGAGCCTATATCAGACATCCTGAAATTGAAGAAGTAGATACGGGACTTTCTGCGACGGAGTACATTTATCGGACGGTGGTCACCAACTATTTCTAAATGGGCTGAAAGAGGGCATTAACTGTTTTTTTAAACTCAAGTGTTCGGATTTCTCCATAGGTTTGGTGAATAGGATCATGGCTTTACTTATCTAATGTGCAGTCAATTACATTGGAATTATATCATTGCATTTGTAGTACATCAGTATTCCTCCATTTGAGGAATTTTGTGTTATGTATGTTGGCGAGACAAATCGCTTCCGTTTGAAGTGCGTCATCCAAGCCACCAGCATTCATAGAGTTAAGTTAGTAGTTACAATTCAATATATCTGATGTGTTTTCTAGATAAACTTTTCGTGACTGCACAATTGCAATCCATATTAATTTTTGCCAATTTTTTTAACTTTCTTTTTTTATCTTGAGGCCGTGGCCATTTATGCCAATAAATATAAACTATAACTATTCATTTAATTATGTCATAATTATAACCCATCTTCAATAATAGGATTTGTTGTATAAAAGACTAAATCGGGTATTGAAGGGGGGCTGACTGGTGGTGTTTATAATGACAATATGATTCGAGCGGTGACTCCGTTTTGCTGTCTCTTTTTCAACAAAAACGGTATCCATTCGTCATGTGTTTTTTACGACTCTTGAACTATGAAGAAATTTATTACTTTATATATATGTCGCTAAAAATCACTCCTACCCAACCTTAGATATATTTTATAGAAGCATTTGTTGTGGCTGGTAAATTTATAATTTCAGACTATCATGACAGATGAGTGGGAAGATAATCGAGTTTGGGTCAATATTCGTTGAATAACCTTTGTCATGGCTTCAGACAGTGGATTCACGCAGTCATGTTGTAATTGCAATATATCGGTGTCTCAGAAGCTAGCGTATAGTGTTCTGTGTATAAAATATTTTTATTAAGATGATTGTGACTAAATGTTAAATAACGTCGCTGTGAATGTCTGTTCCCAGGATTCATAGAGTCAAGATAGGACAGTATATCGCGGTCTCAGCAGCATATAGTGGTCGGTGTATAGAACAATTTTATTTAGATGATTGTGACTAAAAGTTGAATAGTTGTCTTTGTGAATGTCTGTTCCCAGGATTCATAGAGTCAAGTTAGTAGTTACAATTCAATATATCTGATGTGTTTTCTAGATAATCTTTTCGTGACTGCACAATTGTAATCCATATTAATTTTGTCAAGATTTCTATTTTTATCTTGAGGCCGTGGCAATTTATGCCGATAAATATAAATTATAACTATTCATTTAATTATGTCATTATTATAAATCATCTTCAATAATTGCATACAATTAAAATAAATTAAACGTTACTATCAATATTTCGTTTTCTTATATAACGACGGGGGAGGAGTGATATTGGGTGCACCCACCAACACGGTTTTAGTTCCAATATGGCTACTGACTGTTTCAAGGCCGTTAAACGTGGTGTTACCCCTTTTATATTGTTCGAACTGTTTATGATTTTTTATGTATCTTGATTGTTTGTGTTTGTATATTGATAATAACTTCTATGTCTCTTTTTTACTCTTTATTTTTTAATTTCTTATAACTACATGCACGTTATACAATATAAACACTTCTTTTTCTTGAACGTATTCTTGTTTTTGTTTTTGTTTGACATATTTATTGAATTTAACTTGAGTAGTTCTCGACACTGATATGATAGCTACACAATTTTATGTTCATATTACAATGATATTAAATATGTATTAACAAATCTAGGTATAGTTAGAATAGACGCTTTACAAAAGTCATAGTAATAGCCTTTATCAGCTATTTTCACCGTTGTCGATAACGAGGCTGTTGCGAATTCTTAAGCTCAAGATGTAATCATATTGCTTTTGATGATGAATGCTAATATGATGATGGTGATAATGGATGTTGTCAACGATTATGATAAGTAAACGAGTGTGTATAAAGACAGGTAATAGCTATAACCTATTTCTTTCGTCAGTTTAACATTCTTATATATCTTAAATTAATTTTATTAACCCTGCCTTATTTATTTAACAATAACAACGCTAGTAGTTACGGTAATAAAATAAGCCGAACAATATATACAGTAGTTGTATAACGTTATCTTGTCACCTAATAACTATATGATGCCTAAGTTTGACATAATTAAGTAGTATAGGATCTACATTTAAGTAAACGATGGAGTAAAGAGGGATACGTGGATTGGATGTTTAATACTACTGAATTCACGTAACAGGTATTCTTTTCAACTGTGTTTAAATATGCAATCGAATAGATTATTATAACTTTCAATTACCGTTTTGACACTAGACGATTCGAACAATAGCGTGTAGAGATGCTTGCACCATTTCATGATATTGGAGATGAATCCAATTACTTTCCTTAGACCGTGATAAACATACAGGTATCGTTCCTTTCTGACACAAATATTAAGTAGACGTGACGTGTTATACATGCCCTAGGGTATAATATATTTATTAGTTTTGACAAGGACTTTTGTGAGTCGGTGGTTTTGATAAGCATGTTTTGGTGGTTTTTGTTTAAAAAAAAAGAAATTAATGCCATTTTACTTAAGTGCTAAAATTATTTGAATAAAGTTAATGTGTGAAAAAAATAACATAAATTAGTGATTTTAACTATAAATTTAAATAAACTTTGTCATAGTTTAATTTATTAAAACTCAACAGATAAAAATTGATTATATCGTGATACTATAAATAAATGGAATTATTACGGTTATTTAATTATATAAACTTATATTTGAAAGAGACAGAATGATAATGAAGCAATGTCTGAGCTAACGGGCCAATGCAATAATATTTAAATGATATTTTAAACTTTATGCTGTTATTTTGGAAATAAAAATATAACAGTTATTTAATTATTAAAATTGTATTTGAAAAAGACAGAATGACAATGAGACATAATGTCGTACATCATTCATCACAGAGACTGGTGTCGGGTGGGATTCGAATTCACGACCCAAGTGTTGATAGTCGAACGCATTATTCAAATGGTATTTTAAACTTCATGTTGTTTTTTTGTCTTTTAAGATAAACTTAAAACGGTTATATAAAGTTTTATTTGAAACAGACATCTTTATATTAGCGCAGGTGTTTTTAATAAAGCCTAAAACGGTATTTAACTTCTTTTAAGTACCACGTGTTATAATATCATAAGATTATGTTGATACAACAGATTTATATTTTTCTCATACCACTTTAATTTCCAACGAGAGGCTTTATTTTTGAAAACTTAAAACGGTACGTAAGTTTAACAAATTATATAAGTTTTTTGTTTTTTTGTTTAAAGAATTATTACCAACATATTTAATTAATAAAGTACTCGTATAATTGAGATGTACACACATTTGGAGAAAACCGCTAATATTTGTTTTTATAAGAAAACCCCGCTCTATTGTCTGTTTATAAAATTTGAATTTATTATTAATTGATCTGAAAATCGATGTTCAATCAAATAGATAATTTTAAAAAAACTGAACAACAAACCGATTGTTAATGATTTGAGACACAGACAGGCGGGGAGACTTTGGGTTGTACAAGGATTATTAGATTTGCATATTATCTAATTGATCTGAAGAAAACATTTAAAATCAATATGATGTAACACTTAATGGTATGTCAATGTGATGACTAAAAAACGAACATTAAAATTCACAAAATGAAACATGTTTGCAGTTGGAATATTTAATTCAGAATGGATTCTTAAACATTAGAAAGTAATCTATGTACCATTATATGTCTTTAAATAAATAAATAAATAAATAATAAATAAATAAATAAATAAATAAATAAATAAATAAGTTTCGTTCCGTAAAACACCATTCATTTCGTTCGTTTCATTTGTGTGGAGATTATATTTTTACATTGAGTAATTCGAAACAATGATATGCTAATTATGCTGTATCAACCAATTACATTATTCAATCTCTTTATTCAATATAAAGTGCCGCGCGTAAAGTGGTATTTTCCCCATTGTTTTCATGGAACGTGTGATGCAGTTTTGGTCAGTGACCTATCTACATTATTGTTATTAAGTCACTGGTTTTGGTCTTTAAGAATCAAGTGATATAGTGATAAGTGGACCGTTTCTTTGATAACGACAATTCAAATGGCCGGAGTGTCAATTTAACTTCTGGTCATCTGTCCGATTCAATTGGCCGTAAATCAACAGTCTTCCTTGCTCTCCTTATACAAATAGTCTTCAACATGGTTGCTTAATTTTCCATTTCCTGCAATGCGTGTTTTAATTGGATTTGGAATCGGTTTCAATCTGACTGTATAGAATATGATTACAATAGAATTTGCATAATCAAGATGACGTCCAATGATAGTAGCTACACCATCTTGGACGCTAAAAGCGGGTTTGTTTGTTTTTATTGGTCTTCTTTTTCATGATTGGAAAAACATTCTTCTGGCCATTGCAATTATTGGAGCACCCTTTTTGGTAACATGGTGGTATGTGAACTAATTTCTAAAATATTTTAACTGACAGAATATTTTATACCTTGGACATTTATTGAACCTCTAGATTACATGCTACTTACCTCATATTTTCAAAAGCAATTATTATCTGAACATGTAAACGCAATGATAATGACTAATTTTATAGTATCGATACGGGAAACTATAGCACGAATAACGTTGTTGCAAATACAAGTTGATATAATATAATTAATAGTTCACTTAATGCATTTTAGGTTTGTACCAGAAAGTTTTCGCTGGTTAGTTACTTAGCAACGATTTGAAGACGCCGAGAAGGAAGTTTCTGCCATTTCGAAAGAAAACCGATCAGAAAAGTCGGACCTTACTCACACCATTGCTACAGCTAAGACTTAAGATTCCAAGTAATCTTCAAACAAAAAATATTCAGTGACCGGCTTATTTAGGACAAGGGAAATCACCAAGACAACACGTGCGCTTCTGTTTATTTGGTGAGATGTCGTGATGACTTGACATGTGAATGATATATTTTACATAATATTGTTATATTAATAACTAGACCGGAAAAGATTTATCTTTGCTATTATCCTGGTTAATATGTTCAGCAAGTACGTCTTAATTATTGGTAAATTATTTAGCAAGTGCTTCTGCTGTATTGGTCAACATATTTAGCAAGTGCTTCTGCTATATTTGTAATCATGTTTAGCAAGTGCTTCTGCTGTATTGGTCAACATATTAAGCAAGTGCTTCTGCTATATTTGTAATCATGTTTAGCAAGTGTTTCTGCTATATTGGTAATCATGTTTAGCAAGTGCTTCTGCTCTTTTGGTTATCATATTTAGCAAGTGCTTCTGCTGTATTGGTAATCATGCTTAGCAAGTGCTTTTGCTTATATTCGTTATCATATTTAGCAAACCAGTCAAATACAAACTTCATTAAATAATGTTCAAGTCAAGTTTCTATTTTTCTATTTTGGTGTAAATTCAGGTTAGCTGCAATCTTTGATCACTATGGTATTACATTTGGAGTGAAAAGTCTATCAGGCCATCTGTATATGAACATTTTCCTTGTTAACATATTGGAGTCCCCGGCAACTTCCAATCGCCATGTCTTAGTGAATTGATAAGTTTTACCATATGGATTGTATTCTGAACACGTTATTTGTTTTCCCCTTACATGAATGTCAAATTAATATTTTTTTTTAATTAAATGATCGACATATGGCATATCTTTTGTTTTTGATTATCATATTGTCATTTATTTCGTACATTGTTTCAAGGACTTATATAGAAGGATGGGAAACTTGCATCCCTACAAAATGTTGATAAAATAGCACACGAACATTATAAATAATTTAGCAAATTAATAATTCAAATGACACATTCAATTGATTTCATATACATACAATGTAGGCTATATGTAATCTAAGACGTTTCTACTGTTTTGAATACGAAATATGCTCTTAAATTAAAATCATTACAGTTTGTCACAAACCTATGACACTTAAAAATTAATAAAAATTGGTTAAAAAAAAGTAAAAGAAAAGTGCGTTAAAAATTTGTTAATGTTCAATGTTTTTTAAACAAAGAATTTTGATTCGTATATCTGAGATGAACCGACGTTAGGATAATTGAAAATGAAAGATATTGCGTGGATACACGAGGTTAATAACTTCTCAATGATTTGCTTTTCCTCCTCGATATAAGTCCCTGATTGAGTTAGTATAACAATTTAAAAAAATGAAAACGTGTTATTTGTTCATATATTATTAAGAATTATATGCTAATTTCCATAAAGGTTTGGAAGGAAAACAATATGCCTCGGCTTCTGTTGCCTGTATGGTATAGCCGGTATAACTATGGGTGTTTTACAATACAGAGGTGTGCATATGAAAACAGTATAAATAATTGCCTTTATCTATTTACGTTTGCAGTAGGTACCTGTACGAAAACATCCAGGCGGATTCTACCCAGAATCCAGGCGTACAAAGTAATGCTTTTCCAGGCGGACTAAATGTACGGGTGAATACAACAAAGTTGAGACGAACTACTAATTTTAGTAACATTCAATAGTAAAATTGACCGAAAAATTTAGATTAGTCCGGGTCATATGACCATGTCTAGGTATAAATCTACAAAATAATTCCACGTGGACATTTTATCCATTTGGAAAAATTCTAGACGGCCTTTTTAAATGTCAAGACAAGTTCTAAAATGTCAAGGCGTAATTTTAAAATGTGTTGGCGAAATTTTTAAATGTCCGGGCGTACTTTTAAAAAGTCCAGACGGATTTCTAAAATATGCGGATGGAATTTTAAAATATCCAGGCGAAATTCTAATATGTCCGGGCTGATTTTAAGAATGTCCGAGCGGACTTTCAGAATATTCGTACAGGCTTTTAAAATTTCAAGGCAGTTCTCAATGAAATACAAATTCTGGCTTATTTCAATCAAACAATTGGAGAATGTTTAAACAAAAAGGATGGCCGGATAAATTACCATGAAATGTGCATTTTCTATTCTATAGCTGAAACACAACGTAAGATCATACGTATCCTTAAACATTGATAAATATATGAAACACAAACAAAGAAGACATTTACAAATTCATTTCAGTCCTGCATATAGCAATCTTATATGTTTTTCTGCAGCTATATACATTCCCTACATGATGGTAAATGCAAACTTTTTAAATCTCACCCCTTAACATTAAAGTGAGGTACCATCAGGCATTTATAAAATTATTTATGTGTAAATGAAAAAGTAAAGAAATGGACTGAAAATTAAAATTTGTAGCAGACAGGTTCTGTCTAATACTTTTGTTATACAGGATTTTAATTTTTTTTAAACACAATAGCAAAAACAATGTCTCAAATTCATTTTAATCCTGGTTTTTATATGACAATTTTATAAAACGAGTTCAATGATTCTGATGGAGAGAAAAACAAGATGTCCATAGGGGCCTAAATCGCTCTACTAGCAACAAATGGACGGATGAATATTTCAGAGGAAATGATTTTTGTAAGTTCCATTTCAACAAATATTTCAGGAGACCGCCATTCGGCACTACACGTAAAATATCTAAGGTCTAGTTTTTTTTTTAAAGTTTCGCTTAAGATTTGCATATAAATACTGTAGCATGGGCATTTGTGGTCGAACAAACTGGTTAAAGAACGTGTCCGTGATCTTGTGGTTACATAACTGCTGTGCAAATTTGTTTAAGATTCAATGGAAAATTGGGGTGTTATTGCGTCTACAACATTTTCCCTATTTTACTCTTTGTAAAACAGTAACCCCTGTGGCGGCCCCAAATTTAATCCCAGGGATCCAACCTCATCAAAATCGTTAGGGGACCTCCGTGCAATGCTACATTTAAAACATCTAGGGTCTAAGCCAGGAACTTTCAGAAAAAAATATTTTTTAAAGTTTCTCTTGAAAGTGCTGATAATGTAGCGTTGGCATTTGTGGCCGAATCACGCTGGTTCAACAAATTGTCCGAGATCGTGTAATTATATAACTGTTGTGCAAAGCTGGTTACGATTCGATGAAAAATGGGAGTGATATTGCGTCTACAACATTTTTCCTATATAACTCTATGTAAAACAGTGACCCCATGTGGCGGCCCAAAATTTGACCCCAGGAACCCAACTTCAACAAACCTTTAGGGGACCCCCATGCAATGCTAAACATAAAATATTTAAGATCCAGGCATTGAATTGTCTGATAAATTATATCATTTATATACTCAGGAACCATACGATTAACCGATTTAGATATAAAAGAACACTTTTGATTTTCTATTCTTTGTAAAAGAGCTTCCCAACCATATTCTTTATATAGTTTTTCTAACGAAACGGATCTTGTAAGCCCGGTAACTATGCGAGCTGCTTCGTTTTGAAGCTTTTCAAGGGATTCAGAAGAAGAAACTTTACAACCGCCCCATACAATAGATGCATACTCGAGAATAGGTCAAACATATGAAAAGTATAATTGATTTAACACTGCTCTATTAGGGGAAAATTTCAATTTTCGCATTATACCAATTATATTTGATGAAGAAGTCAAAATTTCTTTTATATGGTTTGTCCATTTTCCATTTCTATTAAATGTAACTCCCAGATGTTTATGGTTTTGTACAAATATTATTTCAGTATTATCAAAAATCAAATGCGGATGAAGATTTTCATTTTTAAGGGTAAAGAACATTGTTTCAGTTTTATTTGGGTTGAAATTAACCAACCATTGTTTTGACCATTCTGTTATTGTTATCAAATCGTAATTAATTATGCCTTCAATGTATTGATGGGTGGCAGCTGAATAAAACAAAGAACTATCATCAGCATATAATTTTGTGAGACTAAGAAGTGAATCTGAAGTATCATTAACGTACATGAGGAATAAAATGGGTCCAAGAAAGCAGCCTTGTTAAACCCCTGCGGTGACTGGTTTAAGATCAGATAGTACCGAGTGAATGGCAACCTTTTGTTGTCTATTTGATTAAAAATTTTATACCCAATTTAATAATTTTCCGTTAATTCTGTTGTCATGTAGTTTAAGAAGCAATCTCTTACGCCATACTCTGTCAAACGCTTCGGAGATATCACAAAACACCATACATGGAAACTGATAACTATCTAGCGTTTGACAGATATGATGATATATGTCGACTAATTGATAAGTTGTACTGTAGGCAGGTAAAAAACCAGACTGATATTTATACAATAGTTAGTTTTTCAAGAAAAGTTATACATATTTTTAAAAACTCTTCTTTCAAAAAGCTTTCCACAACAGCTGAAAAGTGACACGGGTCTAAAATTAGAAGTTAATGTTTTATCTCCAATTTTGAAGATAGGAGTAACTTGAGCTATCTTTCACCTTAACGTTTGAGCTTGTTAAGGGTTTCATTCGTAATCATTTCCTAACAATATGCACAATATGTTATGTAATACCTGTTAATATTTCGCGACATTAAACTAATTTAAAGCAATTGATTTTTTTTTAGCTTCAAAACTGCAGTCTGGTCAGTAAAGAAATTACCAACAAGCATCTGTAATATTTAATAAATATATATGGCTCAGATCTGTAATTACATGTAAGCACATATACATCGTCTCAGATTAATTATAAGTATGGAGGACCAATCTTCCGCTTTAATAGTAGCTATTTATAACCCCATCCCCACTCCCATCCAATAAATTACGTAATTGAATTATAGCGTCGTCGTCGGCAATCATTTTGAAACAAAATTCTAAACAGATACCTATTTAAAAATAAATCATTGTATGCATATTTAACATATATTTTTTTTACATATTTTTTGCTATATCTCTCAGTATACAAGATTGATTACGAGTATTTTCGTATACTGATTCTTAAAAATATTTATAAATGATGAAATCAACCCTTTCCCCATTCATTACTCGTCGGTAGCAAAATCATATGAATAAAACAAAATTCGTTTTGTAAATTTCAAATAAAATTGGTTTTATATTCAATGCGCTGTTTATTCCCATTTGGTCTACTCCCATGCTGTTTACTGTTTTTACCACCCTTCATTCCCATTTGGTCTACTACAGTTTTGACACCTATTCCCATTTAGTAATAAAATCAATTTTGATAATTATATTGATGTTCTAATTACAGGTTAATTGGTAATCATGAAAACTTTATTGATTTGATTTTCTTTGATCTGTTCATCTTATAAAAAACATGGAATTATTTAATTCATCACACTTGTCAAATTGGACTTATAAGGACAGGAATATTTATCATTAATTAGGGTATTTAAGAGCCAGACAGGAAACAATTCCGAAACTCCCTGTGACAAAAGACGACATTGCAGTAGAAATGAATGGACAGAGACTTTAACGAACAATCGGTTCCTGTTAAGAAGTGATGGGGAAGGTGACCAAAAGATACTTATATTCGCCACAGATAAGATGTTAGAAAGACTCTCAGTTGCCTCCACCCTCTATATGGACGGTACATTTGCAGCTTGTCCAAGACTGTTTTACCTAGCTGTTCACCATCAACATCATAATCGAAGACCACCAATATCCAGCTGTATACGCCCTCCTTCCGGCCAAGTCACGTCAAACATACAACAGACTATTCACAGTTCTTAAATAAGAGATGTAGAACAGCCTGATTGACCTACTTCCACCACGGGTATTGACATACTTCGAGGTCCCTCTTATGCAGTCCATTAAGTTACACTTTCCCTACAGCAACAATGTCCAGCTGCTTCTTCCACTTCACCAATGCCTCTACAGATGGATCCAGACCAACGGAAATTCCAGACTATACAGTAGATATAATGTTCTTTTGTAGACAAAATAGGATTCACACCTTTAAGGTGTTGACATTAGTGTTATATATATTTTGTTGTGTAACAAGTTCTATAATTGTAATAATTTTAGAAAAAATACATAAAAATATATGTACGATAATACTGAAAAATAAAAAAAATAAATAAAAAAAATCAGTTATATTAGTATTTTACATATATAAAATAGAGAGTAGACGAAATAGGAATGGGTGTCAAAATAGGAGTAGACGGAATGGGAATGAATGTCAAAATCATAGACGAAATGGGAGTAGCCCAAATTGGAGTAGACCAATTGGGAAGTTACCCAATGTGCAATGCATGGATTCGTACAGTTATATTATGATATGTGAGCTGGAACTTGGAAGTTGACTTCTGACATTATTTATCCCCGTTATCATTATGTTATATTTGTTTTACAAAGGTAAAAAACATACATATATTTTGAAAAATGCACTTGAAGTGAATCTTGTTTTTTTCCCCTCATATTTGGGGTTCGAATATGGCTTCATAAATCTTTCTTATGCGATATCATTATGTAATACGCGTATTGCATGGGAACAAAAAAAATTACTAAGTGCCCTGGAATTACTTTTGCAAAATTTCAATCTCAAATGGAGTCTTATTAAACTTTCAAAAAAAATCTGAAATTATGATTATGTTTATATTATATATAATGACAAAGATTTACAACTAGGTTGATGATCACACTCTGTGCTATACCGCAACTTTTATGGCACTCAGTAATATGGACCCACTGTGATGTTATGTCATATTATCGCCATATGTGTCAGTCAAATTGCAAGTCAGCTGGTGCCTTATCGTTACAAAGATCACAAAAGAACCCTGCTGATATGTATATTTGATTGTAACACGTGCCAGATGAATGAACCCGCAGCATGTGATAAAATAGGAAAGATATAATGAAAACTGTCAATTAATTAAATATTTAGTTATCAAAATCCGTGATACTTATATCATTTAAATGAAACAAAAACTCAGCGTAAAATAATTAAGCTCCCGGTAGTATGTCTATTTGTATGTCAGCATTTACATTCCTTTTCTGTACATACATAAAATATACGGACTAAATACATATGCAGTATTCGTGCGGTTTAGGAAATCATTGAATGTATTCGAAAGCTAAATAGGACCGGTATGAACTTTACCAAATCAGACATATACACATGAGCGTAGGTTCAATTATTATGGGGGCAACCTAAGGAAAGAGTTTATATGGAAACGAACTGCACAATTTCATTGCATGTATTGAATGAAACAACACGTTCGCTGTCGTCTCTTTGATGACTGTGACGTCACCTTGCGTCGGCTAACATCAAAGCGATAGTGTAAGGGTGAAACGTACATGATTTCAAGTCCTTGAAAGTGGCACTGTTTCTGTCGTTTCTTTTTGAAAATTGAAGCATGTTATTGGATTGCGAAGTAAGTAATATGGATGAAATATATTAAATTAATGGATAAGATATATAAACGGTATGGAAATTTAATATTAATTATTTAGTTCAAGTTAAGTTGGTGATGCACAGATCTGTACTCTGTCGACAAATATGTGTCCAAACGTTATGGCTAACGCAAACAATTCAGGTCCCACATCAAAATAAAATCGGTCCAGGTTTGATAACCTTACTTAATTAATGTCATTAATTATTATAATTAAAGTCATTGTTAAAACTCAAGCAAACAAGTTAATTGTGCGCGTTTTATTAGATATTTTTATGACGCAAGCAATTTTCGGTCCAAAAATCACAGCTTTGACCACTTGGGGAAAAAAAGGTAATACATTGCGGCAAGCGGTATATCAAATAATTTACCGGAGCAAAACCGCTTTGATGAACCGATACGGGTCGCTGACCACACATTGAAGGCAAGGTTCGTAGTGATAGACTCTTCCGAAAAACTTCCCTACAATCCGCAATGGCTTAGTCAAAATTGACCTCCTTCCGCACAGCGGATGACAATTGCTTAATCGAATTTTATTGCTGCAAGACATATTTCACAGCTTATAGTAAAACATGATAAGGGTAATTTATACGTCCGATAGAAAATATGTGTACCGATTTCTTTTATTAAATTTAAAAGCTTCCAAACAAAGTGCATTTTCCGGTTTACTTAGTTATTAAATTATCTAAAATACATCTGACACCCTTGACACTTGTAAAAATGGCGCGGACAGACAGCAGTAGCTTCATTATGATTTGATGTATTACGAACAAATAAAATTGTTATTCCAAGCAAAGTATTTTATATTCTTAATTATAGAATTATTTAATACACCTGTTTGACTTTAAATGAAGTGTTTTGAGAACAAAAATACTAAGATTTTAGTGTAATTTATCACATAAATTTCGCACTGTATTTTGATAAGTGGTGAAGCGACAGTGTAAGGATTGCATGCGCAGTAATTTTCATGGTGATGAACTGCGTGTTGCGTAATGGCCGTTAAGTTTGTTGCAATAATAAAGAACGTTGCCGGAAATAATGCCACTTTCTCTCGTGTATAGAACTGACGTTTTTCCTTTCGCTTCGTATTCATGCATAACATTTAAATGTTACGCCGGGACATGGCGAAAATGACGTTAAATGTTACTCATTGTCTAATTAAACTACAAGGATCTTGTCAAGAGCGTGTGTTATACCATTCAACTGAAAACATGGTTTCAAACCCTTCATTTAGATATCTAATAAGTACAATTCCATTAACGATCAAGTATTTGGGGACATTTTTATATGTTTGGGTATTACTTTTATAACAAAAGCACCATTACCGTGCGCGACGTCAGTATGGTATGTGCTATAGTAAGGTATTATTACACCACGAAATGTGGGTTTTATAAAACGTCGACGTAATGTTAGTGGGTTGAGCGAAAATGTGATGATCTTTGATATAGATGAATAACTGTTGTAGAAGTGGATGAAAACCAAAATATATTGCTTCCGACAGTAAATTTTTATCAGTTTTTTAAAGTCCATAACATTAACCATTTGTGAATAAACATAAAAAGACAACTAAGCTGTCCATACAATATAGGATCATTTCGAAATATAAATATTAAATACGCAATTTTAAATTTAGTGTCATTAAGTATCAGTTTACCGACCAAACTGGAAAAATATCAAGTCAGTGAAGTGACTAATTCCAAAAAAAATTCCATTATTTACATCTGTCTAGCCTCAGATACTAAAACTGCATGTGGACGCAATGTACGGTAATGACTTGTTTTGGTAATTAATCATCAAATAAAAACATCAAAATATGAGTTTGACAAAAAACAAAAGTGTTGATAAACGTATAAAGCTATACGCACTAATTAGATATGCATAACTTGAGAAAATTTGTATCGACAGATAACATATAATTATTACACAGATAGTGAATGCGTTGGGATTTTAAATTGCCTTAGTTGAATTGCGCGGCTGACGGAATACATATGTGGAAATGATTTTTTTCTCAGCTTTATAACGATACCAAAACTATACTCCTACGATGAAGTTTAGTTTTTATGACTTAATTTCCGGTTTATTCAAACGACTATATTCTCAGCTACTGTACGTCCTAGACCCATCAGAGTTATATATTTGAAAACTGTTCAACAATAGCTTTCATATGATTCCATATTCGGTGCTCTACGATGATGATTAAAAGTTTTCAATTCTTATTTTTGACATAACTCGAAAAAGATTACAGTTTAACCTATATATCTAGTATAATTGGAATCTGCTTTACAATACCTTTCCAACGATATCTCACTTAATCATATAAGATAACGCATAAAAAACGTTGATGTTATGACGTCATTTCCGGTTGGCACCATGTTGTTTTGGAATGCAATCGTTAATACCTTTACAAAAATATATAACTTGCCCTACTTCGGAACAATTTTCGATTTTAGGTTCGAACCCTCGTTTTTCCGATATCTACGTTACAAATAAAATCATCTTTCTTCTTTAAATAAGTATTCACCTCTTGGTTAAAAATCAGTACATGTGTGCTCACAGTGATTACTTCAAATGGTACCACTAGCGACTTACCATTTTGGTTAGAGTTAATAGTCATATTGCATCCGCACTTTCATAAATAGAACATATTGATCTTTTGTTCAAAATAGTTCCACTAGCTTTGGTCAGATAAAGCATACCCCTCGACAAGCCGGGTAATATACTGAACGGTCGTTGACATTCAGTAGACCGTGTACACAAAGGATATTTTCATCTATTGTTAAGACATCCGGTGATTAGGGATCATGTACTAAATGATCGTTGACTTTCAATATAACGTGTGCACAAAGGATCTTTTCATCTATTGTTATCACGTCCGGTGATAAGGATCATGTTCTGAATGGTCATTGTCTACCATCTGGATTAAAATCAATAAACGCTAGGCATACTGGCGACGTTAAGGAGGTCACGTAAAGGTTTTAACTGTGACATATCAATAGGCCATTGTGGTGTGTCCGGCGTTTGTTGACTAATCGGCTTAGGGATTATGTATCGTTTGAATACAAGAGCAGACAGTTAGGAGACACATATTAGGCTTGACACTAATCTCTAAGCGCGGGGTAGTTCTGATGCAATGGTTGTGAAATGCTATACCTAAAAATAGAAAAATCGTGCGCAAAATCACTTTGTATCGTGTGCAAAATAACTTAGGGAGTTCATTTGAATGTTGGCCGTTGTAGAAGAAACATGTAAGTTATTTATAAAACAGAGTCTAAATTTCCTTTAATTATTTATTCAGTTATTTGTTCATGCTTATTTAATTTTAATTATTTATTCAGTTATTTATTTATTACAGTTAGTTTGAACTATTTTTTATTATTTATTTTTTTTTTTTAAATTCATTACAGTAGTAGTTGTTATATAAATAGATGTAGATTTTAGTTATTAAGAAACGGTTGTCACTAAACCGTCTCCGTCTAGGGCTGAGGGCCTGACCCCCCTAATGTCCGCGACCACGCCCTAGATTGAGTATATAAGTCAGCTCTGATACTTTTGAGACGTTCCTATCAAACGCATGACAATCGTTCTTAACTTAGATATGCTGTCAGTCGGCTTCTATATTAAAACTATGGCCACACATAGCGACGTTATCTAAAATGGCCGCCGTGCATGCGCAAACGTGTTACCATCAGTAGTAATCCAAGATTGTCACCTTGCATTCAGACACGCGTCCAAAATGGCCGCCGCAAACAATGACGAACATCAAAAATGGTTGCCACGCATGCGCATATAATAGAACAAGATGGCCGACGCGCATGCACAGTCCGAGGCCAAAAGTGACCCGTCTGCTACTTTTGTAAATGGAAGAGGAAAATATGTGATGAGCATTGATTATCGGAGATGAATAAAAGTTGTAAAAGTGGATGAACACCAAATTATAGTGTTTCTGACAATAATTATCGAAGAAGAGTTGTAGATTTGTATCAGTTTATTTATTTACAAAGTGACTGCTTATAAGTAAAATGTTTTAAAGATATTCTATAAAAATCACAATATTTTATTTAAGTTGGGATAAATAAATGATTTAAATCCCGCGTTAAAAGAAGTGCACATAACTAATAGTGAATAAACTAAGATAATAACGCTTTCCATACAAGATCGGATAATTTCCTAATATTATTAATATGTATTAAAATCACAAAGCTTAATTAAATTCCATAAATACTGGTGTTGTTTTCCAGTCTGACTGGTAAAGTATACAGACAGTGATAAGGTGCAAATCAAACCTCTATTTTTAGGATCTGTCTTACGTTCAATACTTCACGCCTTTCTAGCATTAAAATTTATATGAAAACCGCAAACCTAAAAACGGTTAAGATTTATATAATTCGGAAATTAGTCATTGAAGTAAAACAGAAAATATGAGTTTATTTAATAACATATAAACTTAAGCAAATAAATATAAACCATTAATTAGGATTGCATATGTTTATAGGATACGTGTCCGCACATACATGTAAATGTTTAGCATAAGGATCGTGAATTTGATGTGGTTTTACATTGCTTGAGTAGTATTGTAGTTGATGTGAATATGATTGGGTTTTACACCTCCTTAGTAGTAGTGTAGATTCGGTGAATGTGATGTACATTTTCATTGCCTTAGTAGTATTCAGCAGTTTGTAGAAGCGCATTTTGTACATCAAAGTTCTGTGCATTGTATAAGTGAGTATTCCTGAAATTAACTAGCACAAAATAACTCATTGTAGCAGGAAACCTGCATTAAATACGAATCTTAAAAGGTAGTTTATCCTGAAAAATCGCTTTAAATGTCTCAATTTTTTATTAAAATGAATATATGGAATAAAAGCATCTCAATATCATACATAAATCAAATGCGAATTATTTGTTTTTTTACCCCCCAGCCCCTTTCCCCCTCCCCCAACTCCCACCGTCACCCCACCTAAAAACATGTGTAATCAATGCTTACGATTTTAAAGTTAAAATGTAGAAACTATTTTCCAAGCATTTACTTAGCTCGGTTAATGTTTGTACCTCTATCCACAAAAGTTTCTACCACACGATTTATCATTCATTACTGTTTAACACTGGGGTTGAGGTTACGTATGTGCGGCTGATTAAACAATACAGTAAATACTATTTTTACAAGTTTGCCTTGTTACCAAACTGCAAATATCTCCAGTTTTATAACATGTTAGCGCTCCAGATTATTGATCAGTTTTAAGCTACCTATGCTGATAATGCTTCCATGTTTTAATAAAAGCACTGATGGGGGCAGAGCATATAAGATGTAAAATGTCGCTGTTGTGTTTTGTAAAAGACAAACAAGTCAGTTTGCACACGTTCAAGTAGATAAATCCAGTTTACCATTGATTTTAATAAAGTTTACAAAGTATACAAGTTCTGAACTAAAGGTTGTAGAACGTAGATTCTATAACAAAGACTGCAGCAAGGTGTGGATTTCAACAAACAACCTCAATAGTGAGAATACGATTCGGAGACGTTATCGACTGAGCTAGCCGGGCGCGGCATCCAGCTTTTGAAAATACCGTTCAAATATGACTGTGTAATATATATGCAAATTGAGTTTGTTTAGCAATTATTTGAAGTAATGATACTCAATGTTTTTGTTGTTGCATAATTTACACATAGATTGTTATTTAATATGCGGTTAATAGAGGCACTTAAATCATATTTGTCGATGTTTTGCTAATAAATTGAATGCATGAAGAAATGTGTGTGGTTAAAACCCCAAACACCATTAAAACGTTGATCAACGATATATTTTATAGTGTGTGAATTATTTATAATGTGTTCAGTTGCATCTTACTGTGTTGTTTTAAAGTAGACAATATCGACTTGTACAGAGTATCTGTTAAAAAATGTACAGTTTGACAACCACTTGGAATGTCGCATATTGAATATCAATTAAAATGTATCTAATTGTGTTATATATTGTTGCTTGCTGTTATAAATTATACCTTATCATGCATATAACGAGCAAACATTATCAATAATATACTTAGTATGACTGTCTCCCAATAAAATATTTCTTTGTTTATTGTGTTATTTGAGAAAATAAACGTTTTGTTACATACGGCAAATAAGCATTATTTCTCCAAAATGGCGACTGTCAGTTACAAGGTGGTAAACTGTATTGTCTCTTCTATTGTTTTTAATGTTGATGACTATTTAATGTATTGATTGTTTGTGTTGTTATAGTAATTGTATCTTTCAACTTCTACATCTCTTGTTGTCTCTTGTTGTAACTATATTGAATTATCTCTGAAATCTACTTCATATAATATAGACACGAACATAAACCTGTTTATGTTTCACCAATTCATTCAGTTTAACTTGAATATACTAGTATTTCACAACTGATATGATAGCTTCATACGTGTATATTACAATGACATTTACTTCTAATTAGCAATTAAATAATTCAAATACATTTTTCTGAAACCGTATTAAAGAACTCTCATTCATTAATTCATTATTTATATAATGATGATGATGATGATGCATCGGATAATGGCGATGGTAATGAAGATAATGACGAGGATAATGGCGATGGTAATGATAATGATGACGAGGATAATGACATTGAATATGATGATGCTGATGATGGATGTTGATAAAGGTTATGATAATCTATTTTGTAAGTTTTGTTAATTTGTTTTAATCTAATTATATCACTTAAATTAATAATCTTCAAAAGTACTTCATTTACTCAACTAAAACAACGCTATAATTACACATTAACATAAACAGAAACATGCAATAAGTCGCCTTACGTTTTGTAATTTATGTACCTGCCTGGGGCTACAAACTATCATCATTCCAATTGATAAAGGATATTCCTCATATTGTTTAATACGTGCAGAAATATCATACAACAAATCAACAGTATGTTCACAGTCGTAAAAGAATTGGTTGTTTATAGGGTGTTTAGCGCCACTTTCAGCATGTTGTCAGGTAAATTGCGACGGTGTCTACATACATTATTCTAAGTGCTGCCACACTGGAGTCACATGCCGCAGACACATGATATTATACCCCAAGACATATTACACTGACCCCGGGCCGCCTAGAACTTAAACTATCCTCTAAGTTCCCTGTCACGGAAACAAAACATTTTTATGTAGTCTTAACTACTTGTCCCGAAAGAATACTTTAATAATTTACATAGATGCAGCTGACATTGCAGAAATTGTATAAATAGGTATGTGCTCCATTGGCCCCTCAAAAAATGAATAAACTAAATCATTTTCATTCATAGTAAGGCCATGTTCAAGAAAGATTAGGGATACGGATTCTGTGGAAATGAAATCAATATTGAGCATTTTTTTTTTAATGGAAGATGTTCTAATTATTTTTTTACTCAGATGAGTGTAGCATAATGGAAACTTTGTTTAAAAAATAAAAGGTCTGCAATTTACTGGAATTCTTTAAAGTCTTTGATGATGCCATAATAAATTTTGATGATATTAAAATAAAATAAGATACCATAATGTAAATTATCATATCAAAATGAATAAATATAGTCAGTTGTTTTGTATTTGCACTCTCATATTATTGATTTCACGTGAGGTTTCTATGCGTAAAATTTTTTTTTGCTAAAATGTTTTTAATTATGCAATTGAATATGTTACTTTAACTTTCAAATACCATTTTGTCACTAGACGATTCAAACAATTGCTTGTAAAGATGCTTCAATATAACATATGAGTTAATTGTATAAGAACTTTATGTTATTGCTATTATCCCTTGAATTTGTTTGCAAAAGGTCAACTTATTACGAGTTTATTTAATTTAAGCTCATGAGATATGAACTTACGTCCATATGAACAAGGCGTTCACGTGTAAAATTACTTGTTACATGCAATTTCATATCTCATGGACATTAATTCATTTCTTATATTTATATCTTAATGTAAACGTCTATACCAGCATGCCCCAATGATCATTTATCTAGTACCGACATATGGCAAAATTATAATTCAAACTCGTTAGCCTTTTGCTTTATCTCAGGGGAAAAATATCGCAAAATATATCCACCGCTAAAAAAGTCGTGCATAGCCATGCGTTCATGGGAAATGAATAGCACAATTTCATAAAGAAGCAATGGAAGAGGTACGGCACTAGTGTGTCATAGTCACTCAGTAATTATTGTATTTTTATCAAATTAATTATTGGAACAATGATTGGATATCTATAATTTTTATCAAACGCTAAGTGGACACACTCTATGGGATAATCTGATGAGTACTTGTCAAACAATATAAAATGTATACACTAAATAGAAAGTCATGTTAATATATATCGTACTTCTTGTAACTGAATAATTGCATTTAGCGAGTGACACGGGTAAACAATTAGGAATTTTTTAAATATTACTTCTCAATCATTTGTGTGGCAAAACATTTTCACATGTCGATTGAGTATACAGGATACACGTATTGCAGCTGGTGTACGTTGTCTTACAAACGCACTAAAGAAACATATTTTAAAGCCTTTGAAATTAATAACTCGTAATACACGCTATTGATATTTTGATCTTCTTCCGAGTTATTTTGATTATGTTAATTAGTATAATTTAGAAGAGTTAGTGCTTTGTTTTATGAATGTTACAGGTTTCCTTACTCCTGAGATTTATCAATTGGTCTTAGAACGTGACTAATACATACCCGATGTCACGACTCAGTCCGGTGGAAAACGTTATGAAGAGTTACCATATGGACTTAGAACACGATTTTACATACCCTACAATGTATGCTGATTTTCTGGATGCCCTGATATCATTACCATGCATTGGTTGATGAGCTGGGTTATAATGTATACGTACTTACTGACTACCGTACATCGGTTGATGAGTTGGGTTATATTGTATGCTTATTTACTGACTGCGCTGGTAATATTACCACACATCGGTTGATGAGTCGGGTTATACTGTATGTTTGTTTATTGACTGCCCTGGTAGTATTACATTACGTCGGTTGATGAGTTTTTTTTCTAATATATGCTTATTTACTGACTGCCCTGATATTATTACCAAACTTCGGTTGATGAGTTGGGTTATTATATATGCTTATTTACTGTCTGCCCTGATATTATTATCATCCATTGGTTGATGTGTTGGGTTCTAATGTATACTTATTTACTGGCTGCCCTGGTATTATTTCTATACATTTGTTGATGAGTTGGGTTCTAAAATATGGGTATTTATTACTGACTGCCCACATATGATTACCATATCTGTTCATGACTAAGAACCAATACATTAACAACCTTAAATTTCAAAAGCCGTAAAATATATTTACTCTACACTTTTAATAGTTATATGTCTATAGAAGCTAAATAATTATGCTAATTAACAAGAAATGTCACTGGTAAGTGTCGCATGCCCCCCCCCCCCCCCACCCCCGCCAACCCCAAAATGGTCTGTTAATATAACAAAATAAAATTATATTATAACAGGAAGCGATGTATCCATGAATATCAAGTGTAATGTAATGACGTTTCAGACATGCAATTTCACGTTTTTTAACATAAAAGCATTACCTCGACCTTTGTGTAACTTTGACCTTGACATGTGATGTAACAGTTTTGGTATTCCTACAGGCAAATACAGGTGACACATCATCATGACATGCTGATCACTCGTGCAAGGCATTACATTAACCCTCATCCGACTGTCTAAAACAACGGAATCGTCAGTACGGACAAGCAAAATTTAAGGCTGCCTGCCCGACTATACAAGTGAAAATTCAGGAATTAAACACGGCATCTCTTTTTCGCAAATCCCCTGTGTTTTAAGCCTTGATAAAACTGTTTATTCAATCTATATCCATACGACTAGTACCATAATTCTAGAATAAAGTAGGACAAGTAGTTTTTTGTCAGGACAAGCAGATTTAAGAACTACTTGTCCGACTCGACAGGTGATACAAAAAATTAATGTTATTGCCTGACTTGTGTCAAGCTATTTCAAAATCCTTCCTCCATGTCAGACAAAGTTACAGTCCAGTTATGAAATATCAAACAGCATACAATTTTGACCTTGAGGTAAGGTTATGGGTCTTAACGTGACACGTCGTAATGTCATGTTGATCAATTGATAAATTGAGCCAAGTGTTTTCGAAATCCATCCATGTATGATAAAATTACAGGACGGACTTGAAATCTCAAACATACTCAAAGTGTTGTTATAGAAACTCAAAGTGTGACCTTGACCTTTGATGTACTGGTCTAGGTTTTACGTGTGACACGTCGTCATGTCATCTTGATTAATTGAGCTAAGTTAAAAACAAAATTACAGACCAGACTTATATTATCGAACAAATTGACAGTGTGACCTTGACCTTGATATTTGGATCCTGATGTGGTAAGAGTTTCACTATTTGAGATAATTTGATTCCTTACACTCTTAATGTTATTGATGTTTGCGGCTTATTTTTGGGAGTCAATTCCTTCATTTGATTCGAAGATTTCACATATCATTGAATGACCATCATGTTCATCTGTATGTGCGGGACCAATCAAAAGATCTGTCATGCTAGATACTGGATAAGTGTATACGGGAGGCTGATTATGTGACAGAGTTGGTCCATTACCTGGCATATTTTGATCGTTTGCTGATATTCTCTGTGGTAAATGTAATGATGGCGACCTTGGAGAGGGAAGCCTCGATGGTTCTGTGCTAGAATTCACAATGTCAGATGTTGACTCTATCGACTGATGGATCACATTGTGTACCTGTGGTAGACTACTTGATAACCTACAGTTAACACTGTGTTATTGGGTTTGCATATTTACAACATGTATGTTATCATATCCAGGTGCATGGTGATTGGATACCGGTGCATTCTGATTTACTGTTTCTGCACTTCCGGAGCTTTTGATATACTCAACATTCTTTAAACGATTATCTCGGGTATAATAGTTCCAATGCGATAGTTCATCATGCACAACCTTTCCATCGACAATTTTTGCAGGATTCAACATTTTTAATTTCGATCGTTGGTCCATTGCTTTATATTCCTTCAATTTTGGCTAACTTCTAGATCTTGCCTCTTGTATATCCTTTTGAAAATCTAAGTCAAATGAAACTCCTGGACCATTTCTTAATATATTCACTCTGTTCATTACCAATTCTACGTCATTCAAAGTGGTGCCAATAACATAAATTATTTGTGATAATAGCGCTGTCCATACAATATCGGACAATTTTAAAATATAAATTTAAATAAACACAGCTAAATCAAATTTCAGGCGGTTCTCCGGTCAGGCTGGTAAACTGTACTGACAGTGACTATATGCAACATTTAACTATATTTTTAACACATGTCTAGCCTTAAAGACTTTCACCGCATACGCAATAAATGGTAATGACTTGGTTAGATAATTAAATCTCAATTAAAACAGGAAAATATAAGTTTATTTAATAACACAATTAGCGATAAACATTTAAACTTAAGTAAGTAAATATACGCCCATAATTAGATTTGCATATGTTTATATGATACGTATCCGCGCATACATGTAGATGTTTAGTTTAAGGATAGTGAATGTGATGTGGTTTTACATTGCCTTAGTAGTATTCTGCACTAGATATGAATCTTTAAAGGTAAGTTATCATGAAAAAGTCGCTGTAAATGTTTAAGAGAAATTACTTTAAAATGGATACATGGAATAAAGAATCTCATTATCATACATGAATAAGTGCGAAGAAATCGCCCAAAACATAACAATTCGAAGTTACATGTAATAAGCGTAATTGATACGAAATCTCCATTCTTTAAAATAGATATTTGGCAAACACTGCTTGACGACATCCACCTCTCATTTGGGCTCTTTCTAATATGAAGCATATTGTACAATATGTAATCAATACAAAGGATCAAATTGACAATGAGAAGGTAACCGTGACTTTATTTATATGTCACAAAATATTTCGCAACTTTAAGTAGAAAATATATTTTAGTCTAACCTGAACGCGTAGACCAAGTTGGAAAGTTTTTCTTTTCAATATATTGTTTTGGCATGTTTAAATATACATGTATATACTGAGGCCACTACGCGATCATATATAAGATTCGGATTTCGGTTAGTTAATGGAGGTCCAATTGTTAGGATGTTGGGGAATTGTTCAGAGAAACAAGAGCTACTTTGTTTTGAATATGAATCATAAAACTGTATAGAAATGTATGTACACGAGTGAGGAACTTTCCTATTATGTGGTATATTTATAAGTAGACCCAGACATTAAGTATAGAAATACACATTATATTACAACTAATCGGATTTCTGATTTTTATAATTTCCACTTCCAATAAATGGCTGAGTTTTATCAAACGTTTACATAATTATCTAATATGCTTACAATCTTAAAGTCTAAATGTTTATTTAGAAATTTGAGTTTGTTTTTCTTCAACCAGTTATAAACAGTTCTGCATGCATTTATTTTTTTTAAGTATTTACTTAGCTCGGTTAATGTTGATAACTCTATCAAGAGCAGATTCTACCACACGATCACATTCATTACTGTATAAAACTAGATGTTGAGGTTACGTATTTGCGGCTGATTATTTATACTAAAACAGCAAAATCTTTTTACCAGTTTGTCTTTTGACCAAACTGCAAATATCTATGTTTATAATGATATGTAAGCGCTCCAGATTATTGATCCGTTTGTAGAACACTCAAACCGTCATACTTCAAAACTGTCAATGCTGTTGATGCTTCTATGATTCAAAGTCATTAAGATATGCCAATTTTCCGCTGAGAACAGAAATATACAGCGTGTGTTTCACACAAATCACCGCTTGTATTTGTTCAACGTATGGTTTACTCAAAATCTTTAACAGAGCTGTATTAAAATATCTTTGTTATTGTAAAATCTACAATTGTAGAAACACAATCAATCCATTTATGATGTTTACTCAGAATTGATGCAAAAAAGGAAACCATATAATCACTGTTTAAATGTGGCTCAGGTTAGTGATCTTATAAACTTGTAGGTGAAGAAAGTCACCATCGAATCACCAAACAGAGTCCCATTTATCATAATTAGAACAGTGTCTGTCATCAAACCTACGTTCTCTTATTTTAATCAATCTATCAACAAACCATCAATTAACAAATAATGCACTTAAATATAAAAAAACACGGTTTACCAATTACTTTACGTCATGAGAGAACATTCATTCGACACAAGATCGAACATTTTTTCAAAGCCTCAATATATCAAGCTATCATTTTGGGGGTTTTCACTGTTGTTCGAATAAAAGAATACTGAGTAATCCAGTTCTGTGAGACACGAGGATGTTTCATTTTCGTTACCCCCGTAGTTCAAGTCACGAAAACCGAATTTACTAATAATATTGGCTGAGTCCGTTTTATGCTTTCGCAGAATACAAAGAAAAAGTTCCGATATTTAACATATTTATCAACGTTTAATGTCATTTCTATATTAGAATTAGCATCAAACACGGACAATAAACATTTTTGAATACTAAAAAGTCTCATTTGTTTGTTTATGTCCTCTGGTAGATAACGACACACTTTAACACATGCTTAATATAAATCGCTCGCTTTGAGTTGATAAATTGGTTAATCACTTCGAATCAAGTAAACTCGCAAAATTACATCTTTTCAACCCAAGAAAATAATACAATGATTCATTAAGATGCCAATGCTGAGCATAAGACAGCTCCGGCGTTACATAATTGTATTTTAATCAAGGGCAGTTGTGCTAACCCTAGTGTTGCATTTGAAACCACTTTTCTCTCCATTACTTTAATATATACACAGTTGCAAAAGAAAGTGTGCACTTTTGTTTTCCCCATGTTTTTTTAACTAAAAGTGCTATCATGTCAAAGTCTATTGTGGAAGGTATAATACAAAATTTGCTTTCAGTGAAGCATAAAATTTTCACTGTTTATTTTACAGATAACAATTGTATAGTGAATAGAGTGTTTTCATTCTTTATGCATGTGCACATCATGGGAGAAGTAAATGTTGGCTAAAACCTGTTTAATCATATTCTCTATACCTTTTATGAGAGTAAAAACACAACCACATTCACTACATATATAGTTGTAAAATAATGTCTAGGCTCAGTAATAATCAACATCCTCAGGCAATGGTAATGCTTGCTAGTGGCACGCACCGCAGACTTAAGTAGAGCATTTTATTGCCGCAAAAATACATTGATTTGTCTTCGTCAACGATTTCATGCGACCGTGGTTATTGCTGACTGTGGACATGTAGGTCTCGTTTAACCATCGCTTGAACAGACCGTTATATTGCTTCGACGTCACTTTAAAACCGCGTTAGCATCTACGATGGCAAACGGTATTAGCAAAAACACAATATTAACGTGACTTCTGAATTACTTAAGTAAGGTCAAGTTAAGATATTAACAAATTGCATGATCTTTCCGTCGCTCTTGTTTAGGTATGGAATAACATACCCAACGTTGTGATACAACGGTACGTAATGTTAATCCGCCGACGTCTTATTGCTTGTATCAACGCAAGAGGTGGTCACAAACGCTTTTGAAGCAGAACAAAACTCACTAAAAATCAAGTTCTTTACTTGCTAAACAGTAGCCGTTTTTATTTCGACCCCTGTGTTGTTTGAGCAAAAAACTATTGTCAGGCTGCAAAACAAATGCATCCTTGTATAAGCCAATAACATGTTTCAAATATTGGTACCAAATATGATATAATTTGTTTTTTCCAACACGGACATTTTTGTGAAAAAAACGACAGTGCACACTTTCTTTTGCAACTGAGTATATTACTATATTGATAGTTTGTATATTTTGTAATGAAAATGTAATAAAAGTATACAAAAAAAAACAACAAATTGTGCAACCAGTCAAGATAGTTAGTTGTCCATAAAGATGTCAATGCTGAACGTAAGACAGCTCCGGCGTTCCATAGAAATTCCTTTGAACCACCAGCCGACCGCGAACACTAGTTTAACGTTATTAAGTATCTGCTGTCACTGTATTAAAACATAAACTCACATATACGACTGATACCAATTACGACATACAATACATATTACGTCATCAATGCAATCCAATACACAAAAAACGCCAACTAATACGCAATAAA
This sequence comes from Panopea generosa, assembly GCA_029582155.1. NCBI lineage: Eukaryota > Metazoa > Mollusca > Bivalvia > Adapedonta > Hiatellidae > Panopea > Panopea generosa. The sequence goes on along the minus strand of CM055895.1, from coordinate 10,594,441 downwards.
CGCAATCCAATATGCAGTAAGCCCGACATATAAGCATATCCCAACAGATCAAAATAGTGAAGAACAGCAACGCCTGATAAACTGTCCCGAGCATCACGCAACCTTCCCCGTTAGCTCATGTTCAGCTATCCGTACTGAGTAGTGCACTTATTCTAACTATCTGACGTATTATTGCCACAATTACTTACCGTAGACATGGATATATAAATAAACATTTTCAAGGTAAACAAATGCAACAAAAGCCCCAAGAATGGAAACGCAATTATTGCTGTATCTACTTAACTCATTTTAAAATTTCACCACGGATACTATTTAAGACCATGATGCGACAAGATTGTATAGAGGGTACACGATCGACTGTCGGCTGTCAAAAATGTCCGCAATAAATAAATTATGCAAATGTATCCCCCAAATTCATGGTGCTCTCAATTTATACAAATACATATATATATATACCAACAGGAGACAAGAAAATACCATCTTAAATACCAGCCTATAAAAACCTGCGGTCTTGTCATCATTATCATGTACAAGGGCACTGACATGCTGATCCTTGGACACTGCTGCACGGCGATATCTATTTTTTACGACGCCGCTTGACCTCCATGACCTTCACACACCCAGACCCCCATCGTAGCCGCTGCAAAATATCGAACCAATGTATTTGCACCTCAAGGAATACAGACCTTAAATAAACAATACAAGCCGATATCCACATACAGAATTTTATAATGCTGTGACTGGCTATGTTATTTCCTCCGAGGTTAATAACGATATCTTAGGTGCAGGTCCAAATCGGATTTCCAATTGTATTGTATGAAGGGAGTCCTGCCATGACACCACGGATTCCTATCCAGCCAATCCTTGCACCTTCTGGTAATTTTAAATGTTCTAGTGCCCTAAGTTTTGCCCTCTCAGCCTCTCAGTAAAGTTAAGAATCCACCAGGAGCCACACAACTGGAGTGAAAGTGACAAAACGCCAATTATGATATTCTTTTTACATTGTTAGGGCGGATATAACAATGAACAGCGTTACAATGTCAGCGACAAAGTTTCATAATGCTTTTACTAGAAATTCGAGCTATTACAAGCTGGGTAGCTCGGCCGATTCTAAAATTATGGGATAGCAAGTGGTGGGCAGTGACGGGCATGTAGGCACCTAGCAAGTACTGTCAGGTAAAGGAGTATTATCGCCATGAAGGTAAAGCAAGTCCATCTGCTGTACTGTAAAACTAGTTCGTCAGTATACGTTTATATTAGTTTAAACCAAGTACGTCTTTCTGAAATGATGGCCTTCTATTTATTGTTAGAATCGCAAATTACTAGTAGCTATATTTTTGTTTGTTAGTATTACAATTTTGTATTAATTTTATCATACTATATCCCTAATACGGTAGGTTTCCTCTGAAGAAAAAAAGATGGCGTAGTTTCACAATAGCGTATTGTAGTGCTTCTGCTATATTTGTAAACATATTAAACAGAGCCGTCTGCTATATTGGAAAACCCATTTGGTAAGTGCGTCTGGTATAACGTTTGCGTTTTCGTATTTAATAATTTAGATTGAAGTCAAATAAGATATAAATTTCATGAAATAGTTTTTAAGTGAAGCTTTTCTAATTATATTATGGTGTAAATTCAGGTTTGCTGCAAATCATGGTTACTATGGTATTACATTTGGAGTGAAAAGTCTATCAGACGATCTGAATATAAACATGTTCCTTTTTAACATAGTGGAGGCCCCGGCAACGTTTTATGTCATATACTTGGTGAATTGGTTAGTTCTACTATTTGGTCTGAACAAATTATATTTTTACCACTACGTGCATGTCAAAGAATATTTTCCAAATAATTGATACGTTTTGTAATTTAAGTATCTTATTGTCATCTATATCATACATTTTTAAGCATAGAAGTTGAAATACAGTTTCAAGCATGATTTACCTTAATCACGATTTAATGTTCCCTTTTCATTTAGGTTTGGGAGGAAAAAAGTATGCTTGGGTTTCTATAGCATGTCTGGTGTAACTGGTTTAACCGTAGGCGTCTAACAGTACATGTATGTGAAATGAAAACAGTATAAAGATTTGTATTTATTGGTTTATAGTGTGCTATTTGTTTAGCGACCAAAGCTCTGAATGTATTATAGCTTATATAAGTGTCTTTTCCTGTTCATAAGCTAATTAAAATACAATGAAACTTGACAGATTAAATAAAACAGTTTTAACATCAGTATCAAAATAACAGACTATAAAGTGTTTGTTGATAACATACATTTGCATTACATAGCTCGTTGATTTAAAAATGTGTCTTTACATTCCATTTAGATTCGCCAATTAGTGGACAAGTCGGTAAATTAGGAGTAGCGTTTGATTGGCAGGCCATGATGATATTAACTACAGAACTCTATCCTACTATCGTCAAGTATAGTTACTGTATTATTTAATCGTGTTCATTTTCTAAATTACCTATAAAACATTTAAAACACTTTTTGAAAAGGGGTTTAACGCATTTTCAATCCGTTTCAGGTTATACAGGTATATGGTATGTCCAATTTTATTAGTGGGCGAAGATCTCAGAATGTCTGTTTAAAATTATGCTATTTATATCAACATTCAAATTAAATTGAAAGGATATTAGGAGCTTTGGCCACAATGATATGTCGAACTTAGCATTTCGACAGCAGTTCAACGTAATATGATTAAAATATATTGCTCACTCATTATATCTTAAAAGCAATTTATAAAAATACATGAATATGTTTTTACTTTCTATTTTTCTATAACTCATTGTACATCATATGTATATGTTTATGTCTTACGTATATAAAATGTAATTACACAATTTTGTATTTCTTTAATGAACCACAGCTATAAATTTACTGTTTTTTTAATGAGCATTATAATAGTTTGGCCACAATATATATATGTAGTTTAATCAACATTTATTATATAGTCTTTTGTTTTTTTTAATAATCAAATATTTGTATTTCGATAATTAAAGTCTTTCATTCATCAATAATACAATATACATATATAATTATATATTGACCTTAATCTTTTGTACACGGCTTATAAATACAGGAACTTAATAAAAAACAGAACCTCGGACAACTGTCTTTTGTATACGATTATACGGACTATCGCATACGGATAGCACAGTACAGTTGCGAGACTTGGTGGTATGGTAGCGCCACAAATTGTCTTTTTGGTAATGATATTATCTTATCATGTTTCATTTGATATTTTCACACCAGTTCAGCTGAATAGCGATAGCTATACATATAGCTCTCGTCCATACTTACTTACTGACTGCCGACAGATAATAATATATAGTGATTGATGAGTTGGTCTATATTATATATTTGCTTACGGACTGCTCACATATAATCATATTCTCTGGTTGGTGAATAGGGTTCTAACCAACAACTTGCAATTTACTCCATTTTTTTAGAATACTGTTTGTTCTAACGGCAATTTTAACGGTTATACGTCCCTACAAGATATATAACTATGTTGACACGGGCATCAATTAATAAAAAAAACCCTCATAGCTGTGGTCTCATTAAACTATTTAATATAAATTAGTTCAATTTCACATGTTTAACATTCTTTGCGCACATTTGAAATGATTATTTGAATAAATGAGACAACCCTTGTCGTATAATACACACAAAATAATTTTGTTTTATTTCACTTCAGGGCTGCTGTATTTCCTTAGTGAAGTGTTGATGATAGCATCGGCATATCTCATTGAGATATTCAAAGAAACCAAAGGTCTAGTTCTTGAAAACACTTTAAATACAAACAGAAATGAGGAACCTTCAAAGATGGTGCTACGGCTGAGAAAACATTTACAAAGTACTGAATTAAAAAGTAAACTAGTGAAGCTTGTTGGACATAAGTGCTGAAATAGCGTTTAATAAAAATATACCATATGTAACTACAATAACAGGTCGCTGTAAGCAGCAATGTATAGCATTGATGAAGAAGTGTTGATTACTTCGAAAACATTCGTAATTCATGTATTATTAAATTACCAGTTGTGAAGCAATATTAATATATAAAGTAGGTGTTTTATTATGTGGACATTGTGGCAATAAGGTCTGATTCTCGTGTTAGAATAATCCAAACGGACCATCTTCAAGAGAGGACAGATGCTAACATAACCCACAAGAATGTTTTTAAACGGAAGGAATTTTGATATAAAGTTTTGAAATATGCTTCATTTTTAATTCGTAAACACCGAAAACGTTGTAAAAAGCAAGTATTTACAAGGTTGAACCATTTGGCATTTTGCTCGTGGTTTAAAGTGTTAAGATGGCGTTATTTCTTCTCAACAAGAAATCATATTTGCTAAAATATAAACATATTTTGTCAATTCAAAATCATATAATGTTGAATTATAATTATAGCTTGTCAACATGAATGATATTTTATTGAAATATATGTATTGCTTGTTAATACGAAATCATATTGTGGTGCTTAATATTATACACAGTTCAGGTTGCATAACCTATTTTAAATAAAGCATTATTTTATGTTATCAAATAATCATATTATGTCATTATTTACTAATGTATGGTCGTCACACCGTCGTATTATTTAGATTCGTATTTGATACTTTTAAAATGACATTTCATTTTGTTTTTAAAAATGTCAAGCATTTTGTCATGTTGAAATATAATCTTAGCTTGTCAATACTGTTTCATATATTTAACTCGTTTTTAATACTATATTATGACGTTGCAACATGTCAACGAACATATTAAAATATTAAAGGAGAATGTAGTAAACCTGGAATCCGAAATAACAGAGATTAAACATAGATATAGACAAGGAAAACATCAAACAAAAAGATTACCCGGGAAAATTAAGAGTTCAAAACACGATTAAAAAAAAAACGATACGATAAAACGACAGCATTGATCTCGAACAGTTTACTAGGAGAAACAGTGTAAGAATATTTGGCAATTTAGGATGACAGCCAAAAATGTAAATACATGGTATGGCAAGCGAGGTAAAAGATTTATATATGTGGACAAAAGCATGACTGCTCCCACAATGAGGAAAGTGTATTTGTACTTAGGCATAATTGCTGCCAAAGAAAAAAAACCAGAAATATAGTTAGTTCAAGTTGGCCAATGCATGGCTGCTCCCACAATGTAAACATAGACATAAAAACAGCAACGATAAACATGACTGCTCTTAGGGCGTAAACATATAATAACTACACCGAAGTTAAATATTCATGCTCCTTTATATAACACGATTTTAATTGAAACTGGGTAACAGAACTTTTCAAAACATACTAAAACAGTTCACCACAAACCAACTGTGCTAAATCGGAAATACTAAGAAAATCAATTTTAAGACACAGAAAATAACGATATTAAGGCTTGGAAAATATCTTAATTTAAATGATTGTATGTTTTTAAGGATTAAAAGCCGAATTTTGAGTTTTCATCGAGTGAAGGGCTTCTCAGCAACATTAAACTAACCTTATAATTTTCATCACCGGATATAAACTCAAAATTCGGCTTTTAATCGTTATATTTAAATTATATTCTCCAGCTAGTTAAAATAAAACTATTACGTTATGTTTGTAATTTTGATACTTAAAAAGCAAATTATACGCATTAAACGGCAAAACCAATGTCAGGAATGTAACGGCGACGTTGTCATCATACTGAATAATTGCATGCATTTGTAAAACAACTTACGGCAAAAGTCAAGTGAAACTAACGGCAACGTGACGTCTCGTCAGCAAAACAAAATCGTGCAACCAATGAAATGCAAATTGGTCCTTTTAGTCCCGCCCAGCTGTAAATAATATAAGTAGTTGATGCATCTTGTTTATATTCATATTATTTTGCATTTCTTATCAGCCCATACAATTGCAACGTGGACGGAATGACACTAGCCGTCGATTGATAATAAAAAAAATATGTAAATTAAATCTGAATTACTTCATAGCATGAAATCGTCAATTTGATGTTGGATATTTTCAAAGGTAAATTCTTAACTTGTCTCAATATCATTATTTTGTAATATTTGACGTTATTTAATATTACAAAATTGAAAATTATCACCTATATAAAAATTGCATGTTTGTACTGTACTTGGTATGATTGTTTTACTTTGTAATAAGATTGTTTGTGGTGAGTTTAGATGCTACGTCTCCGGCTAGATATAAACGTTCGTATAATTGATTAAAAATAATAACGTTGTTTTTATTGCCGGTATTATTATATAACTTTACCTCGACTGTACAAAATGTTAACACAGTTATATTAGTCAGTTTGTTAATGCATCTATACTAGTACATGTGGTTGAGCGCCGCAGGAGTCTGCGACGCAATACATCACTTTGGTCCGGATTTCAAGTCAAGACGGGAGGTCGGATGGGCCCAGTCTTGATCAATCGGTCTGTCATGATATTTTTCTTGGATTATATTTTATCATGTATCATCCTTTCTCCATTATTTCATCCCCATTGATTTTTTCCATTTTCATGTACTTGTCTACTTGTAGTCTAATTTCCAAATCTTTGAAAATTGTCATGGCTTATGGGCTAATCTTGTAAAGTAAAATACTATAAGGTTATACGTATGCCATTTTTAGATGGATGTTGGTGCGGTTCTTGTCTTGTCGGGACTTGAATTTATATCCATCGGGTGGTATGCGGAATCCAATGTATTGCTTTGCTTGAGTATATTGTTCACGTATTCTTGGCATCATGTCTGTCGGATATCCACAGCATGTGTCCCCTGCTCAGTCTTTGCACAAGCGTGCTAGACACGATTCGCAGAGACTGAATCAGATGCCGATTTCAATGAATTAAACTGGCCACAATTTTTGACAATCTCTTCAACAGATGAATTAAAACCTGTAACAAAGCTTTCACCTTTTGTGATTCACAAGGCAATACTTGATTTTTGCTGGTGAGCCGCGAGAGGTGAAAAAATTGAAATCCGGCAAAATACCAATCGAATGTTTGAAAAAGAATCACTCAGACAATTTAATTTCAGTCAAAAACTTTGTAGAAATACCGGTAGAGGTTCGTCCACACAACACACTTAATACTCCAAAGGAGTCATTCGTTCTAGGGAACCAGAACAATGCACTATTGAGGAGATGGGTGTTAACCTGAAATCACAGGGGGTCTCAGAAGTGACACGAATCAGTACCAAGAAAGATGGCATTGATAAATTTACAAATACTTTTATCTAAACGTTAAAAAACCCCAATCTTCCAAAAACAGTAAAGATCGGATATTTGTCTTTACCTGTTGATCAATTTATCCCAAATCCACTTCGGTGCTTTAATTGTCAACAGTTTGGACATCACCAAGAAAGATGTAGTCGAGATGCCGTGTGTGCTCGATGTGGTGAAACAGGGCACACCGACTACGCGTCATGCACTAAACCCGCCCGTTGCATTTATTGCAGTTGGAACCACGGGGCTTTCTCGCGAGATTGTCCAAAATGGAAATTTGAGAGGGAAATACAAAAGATCAAGTTGGACAAAACAATTTCATTTCCTGAAGCCAGACATCTTGTTCAGAGTCAATCTCAATCTACTCCATCAGGCAAATCATTTGCTGATGTGAGTAGATTTGTTGAGAAGAAATCAACAAGATGTATGGAAGTTCAGACGGATATCACCTGGCTAAATGAAAACCCCAAATCATATATTTCTATTATTCCTGGTACATCTCGTGTTACATCTGAGACTCAGACATCCTCTACTGTTAAACCATTTATTCAACCTAAACCTGTCATAAAAAATAATGCGAAACCGACGGTTTCTGAACCTGATAAGAAAACGTCAAAATCGGTGAACTCGGGGAATGTTAGAGAAAGCCTACGACACCACGTGGAAGTATGGCATTATGAAAGATCTTCCTAATATGGGCCTTCATGGCCGTTTAGCTAACTTTATTTTAAACATTTTAGACGATAGACAGTTTCAAGTCCGAATGGGCACGACCCTCTCTGATGTTCACAAACAGGAGATGGGTGTACCACAAGGCAGTATTCTGTCTGTCACACTTTTTGATATAAAAATTAAAAATATTGTTAAGAGCATAAATCCTGGTGTGGATTGCTCTTTGTATGTTGACGATTTTGTAATTTGTTACCGTTCAAAAAATATGAAAAGTATTTAAAGGCAACTGCAACAATGCCTTAATAAACTTCAGACTTGGTCTGGTAAAAACGGTTTTAAATTTTTTAAATCTAAAACAAATTGTATGCATTTTTGTCAACTACGTAAACATCACGATGATCCCAATCTAACTTTAGACGGGACACTAAACAAAATTTTTAGGTCTTATTTTTGACCGTAAACTTACTTTTATTCCTCATCTTAAATATCTTAAGACGAAGTGTAATAAAGCACTAAATTAATTAAAAGTTGTTGCCAATACTAATTGGGGTGCAGATCGTAAAGTTTTACTTAGACTTTACAGATCTCTAATCAGATCAAAATTGGACTTAGGCTCTATTGTATATTGATCAGCTCGCAAGTCTTACTTAGCGATGCTTGATCCTATACACAACCAAGGACTACGACTCGCCCTTGGTGCCTTTCGTACGTCCCCAGCCGACAGTCGTTATGTAGAGGCAAATGAACCATCATAATGATTGTATTTAAGACGTGAAAAACTGGCTCTTCAATATGCAATTAAACTTCATTCAAATCCATCTAATCCTGTTTTTAATCTTACTTTTGACCCAAATTATGAAACTCTACTTAATAAAAAACCTAAAGCTATTCGAACTTTTGGTCTCCGGATCAAACCAAAACTCACCGAAGCCAATATTGATCTTAATTTAATTGCTAAGTACAAAGTCCACTAGGACTTTGGAAACAAAAATCATTTTTGATCTTAGTGAAGACAAAAAATCTGACACAGACTCCACTATCTTCCAAAGTAAGTCAAATCGTATAACAATCATTATTGTCAAATATATACAGATGGTTCTAAAGATGGAGACACCGTGGCTGCAGCTGCTGTTACAGGACAGCACACCTCAAATAGCCGTTTACCAAACGGAGCCTCCATCTTTTCAGCTGAACTTAAAGCCATTGATTTGGCATTGAACTACATTAATAAATCCGATAAAAACCAGTTTATTATATTTTCTGATTCACTTTCATCTTTTCAAGCCATAGATGGCATGAAAGATGATAATCCTCTTGTTCTTCAACTTTTAAATAAATACAATGTTCTTTGTAATGAAAATACTATTGTTCTCTGCTGGCTTCCTGGTCATATAGGAATTAGTGGAAATGATAAAGCTGATAAGGCTGCAAAAGCGGCCTTAAGCTTGAATATTTCATATTTTAAACTACCTTTTACAGATTTTAAATCTAATATTAATAAGTATATTTTTAGTTCATGGCAGTCCTCTTGGGTTCTTGTCATACATAATAAGTTACATTATATCAAACCAAAACTTGACGAATGGCATCCTAGCAATAGGATTATTCGTCGAGAAGAAGTTATTTTAGCTCGGTGCAGAATAAGGCATACCCGCTGTACCCATTCATATATTTTAAAGCGTGAATCTGTCCCAGAGTGTGTGCCCTGTTTTGCACCGCTTACTGTTAAGCATATACTTATCGACTGTGTTGACTTTGCTCCAATGAGAGCGAAGCACTACAGGATTGATAGTATGAAAGAGCTTTTTGATAAAGTTAATGTAACCAGTGTATTTGCTTTTTTAAAAGAGGTTAAACTGTTTAAACATTTTTAGTTTAAAACTCGTTGGCGGGTTAAATGGTTTAATACTAATATCGTTGATTTCCCTGTATTTAATTGATGTTTACATTTATTTGTTTGTAAATAATTTCATTTATTTATTTGTAAATAGTTTTAATAAATTTTAACCATATTTATGTAATATAATTAGTTTTGTCATCACATTCATAAATCTTTGCGCGCACAAAATGACCTATTTATGTGTCGACGTGCCGTAAAACACCATTCATTCATTCATTCATTCATTCATTCATTCATTCATTCATTCATTCATTCATTCATTCATGCATCCATTCATTCATTCATTCATTCATTCATTCATTCATTCAATCATTCATTCATTCATTCATTCATTCATTCATTCATTCATTCATTCATTCATTCATTCATTCATGCATCCATTCATTCATTCATTCATTCATTCATTCATTCATTCATTCATTCATTCATTCATGCATTCATTCATTCATTCATTCATTCATTCATTAATTCATTCCATAACTTTTTTTCGTGATTACTACTCGTTTGTTGCTCATACATCTGCAAATACATCGCGTATAATTCCGTTTTATATTATGATAATCTTGCGCGTCTATTTGTATTTCGATGACGTTGTTTCATAATGTGACAACAAACGAAGAGCTAGGTTGGGTACACTCTCAAATCAGGTTTACGTTTACCATTGGTGGTTTTGTTACTGACTGTTCTAAGACGGTGACCACATTGTCACGTCTTCTCTCTCTCTATATATATATTATAATTAGTATGATTATGCTATGTGTGAATTGAATGGCTGATAGTGTGGTTGTTGCATTATTCTACTGGGCTAACTATAACGTCATCATATCCATAAATAAAAAGTCAAGTCATTAAGTCAGGTTATATATTCATCAAGCATTGAATTTAAAAAAAAGGACTCTTGAAACACCAACACACTCATTATAAAAGTAAGTTACATATCAATATTTCACAAGCGTTCGTGTTTTAAAATATATTTCAGGTCAACGTCAAAATTTGTCTCGCCTATTGCATTAGAAATGAACGAATTTGTGGTTTTCGTCAGTTTATAGAGATTGACAGATACAACACAATTGTAGTTTTGTATTATTTCGCCACGGTATATGGGTTTTATATAATGTTTACGTAATGTTTGTACTGTGAGGAAGAGAATATGTGATGAGCGTTGATTATCGGAGATGAATAAAAGTTATAAAAGTGGATGAACACCAAATTATAGTATTTCTGACAGTAAATATCTAAGAAGGTTTGTAGATTTGTATCAGTTTATTTCTTTCAAAGTCACACTGCTTATTAGTAAAAAGTTAAAAAAAGATATAATCAACATCACATTACATTGTATAAGTGAGTATTCCTGAAATTATTACGTGTAGTAGCAGGAGTATGCATTAGATACGAATCGTTAAAGGTAGTATATCCTGAAAATGGCTGTAAATGTCTAAACATAGTTTAAAACGGATATATGGAATAAAGCATCTCATTATCATACATAAATTAAATGTGATTAATTAGTTTAAACAATATTTATTCGTTTTCAACATATTACATATAAATATATTCAAATATACAGCGATACATAACAATAGAATTGAGAAGAAAGCTATTTCTAGCTTATACAAAGTTTCTGTTCTGAATATCTTGCAAGGACTATACAATGGTGTTACAAATGTAATGAAAACAAATTAATTACTAGACAAACGGATTATAAACAGCGCTTTAGATGAAAATAATAAATATGTGCAAGTATCTTGATCGTTGGGAATACATATGTAGCTGATTGGGTATGTATATAGGCTGCTGCGTATGCGACGCTTTAACTATTGAGAGTTGTGTATACTAGCATTGAACAATAATTGCCGTATATAACTTAAATTATTTAAAAAAAAAAAAAAAAAAATGTGAGTAGAAATAAAGTGGAAAGAGTAGATAAAGTAGATAGACAGAAACAGGAAAAGAGAGGTGTGATCACAGGATGCCTTTTAAGGTGTTGTGGGTCATTCTTATGGAATAAAGGATAGTTCAATTCAATGAATAAAACGCTTGGTCTTCAAAATGTATGTTTGGACATGGTGAAATATTTTACGATTGACATCATCAGAAAGAGAGTCGTTGCCGAACAGTAGTGTGTTTAGGTCTAGACGAGTAATATGACGAAGGGCGTCATGTAGTAGACTTCTTTGGCGTTGATATAAGGGGCATGTGAAGAAAAAGTGATACGTATCCTCAATTTCTGCACAGACACAGGTAGGGCTTCCTACAATTTTTTTTTGAAAACAGGTTCTCTTTCAAGGAACTGCAGTGCATCCGTAACCGCGCATGCTGAATTGCCGAATCTCTTCTACCAGCGTAATAAAATTTTGGAACAGTCTTCTTGTTAGAATTTAGATCGTGCTTGAAAGACAAGACCAAAGCAACGGACCGGGTGGCAGGGGGTAGTTTGTTCCATTTTGATATAGTGGAAGGGAGGAAAGATGCAGAGAAGTGTTGGGTATTGAAGGAAACGTTCCTAATGTGGTCAGAATTGCATAGGCCATAGGTTGCATTACCTACTGTCATGGGGATCATATTGGTTAAGTAGGAAGGAGTAGAGGGACTGTTGAGCATTTTATAGAAGTGGATAAATGTGTGTTTTCGTCTGCGGGACTTCAAAGGCTCAAGAGCGGATTCTTTGTATACGTTATTAAATGATACCAAGCTTGTTGCTCCCGTAATGATTCTAGCTGCTTCGATTTGGATTTTTTCGAGGTCTTCTTGTTCAGCTTTCGTTATATTATGCTAAACGACGTCAGAGTATTCGAGTGTAGGTCAAATGAAAGATGTGTAGATAGTTTCAAGCGACCGACGATCAAGAGTGAATTTGAGAGAACACAGATTATTCCAAGCTTTTTTGGTGATGTCTTCAATGTGTTTGTGCCATGTGTCATCGTTAGATAGAGTTATTTTAAGGTGTTTGTGATTGTCAAGTCCTGTATTTGAATAGAGTTCATGAATATGGGCGGGTGTTGGGATTTGACGTGTTTGCGAGAAATAAGTCGAGATTCAGTTTTAGCAGGATTAAAAGTTACTAGCCAGGTTGAAGCCCAGTCATTGATCTTTTGTAGGTCAGAATTTAAACGGAGAGCAGCATGTTGAGGACTACCGACAATAACATAAAGTGTTGTGTCGTCAGCAAAGAGGCGAATCGCAGAGCCTATTTCAGAAACAATATCATTGATATAAACAAGAAATAATAATAGACCAAGAATTGAGCCTCGAGGAACACCAGCCGATATTGGAACCGTGTCAGATGTGGACCCGGAAAGGACTACACATTGTGTTCTGCCAGCTAAATAATCCTTGAACCAAAGAAGAAGAGAGGCAGAGATATCACTGCGTTCAAGTTTGAATAAGAGTCCCTTATGCCACACGCGGTCAAAAGCTTTAGATATATCACAAAAGACAGCTCGAACCTCTTTACCATCATCTAGAGCCTTGCAGCAGGTATTGTAAATATATGTAAGCTGATTGACAGTAGAGTCCTTGGGAACGAAGCCAGACTGAAAAGAAGAGATGAAGTTGTTGTCATGGAAGAAGTTAAATACATGTTTGTGGATAATCCTTTCGAGAACTTTACTGATTGCAGTGAGTAGGGAGATTGGCAAGTAGTTGCTAACATCATGAGGGTCTTTCTTCTTGTAGATTGCACAGACGTGGGCTAGTTTCCATTGACTGGGAACTTTGGATAGACGTACGGAGTAGTTGAAGTGATCACAGAGAGGTCGGGATAGTTCGTTTGAGAGTTTTTTGAGCACTATGTTATTGATGGTATCGGGACCGGTGGCTTTCCCTGATTTAAGATTTTTTAGGGCGTCAGTTACCTATTTAGGCCGGATGTTAATATTGGTGAGTTTAGGACCGTGATCGCTGATGGGAAGGTTTGGAAGGTCTTTATTCGTGTCATCTAGGAATGTTTGTGCTTGAAAGAATGTGTTGAGTATGTCTGCTTTTTCTGTGTTTGTTTCGTATGTGTTGTTGTTGTGATAAAGTGTTGGGATGCTTGTTGTAGAGGAATTGGGATTAATGAAGCCTTTTAGAAGTTTCCAGTAGTCGGACGAGTTGTGTTGTGACAGATGGTGCTTTAGTATTTCGGCCATTTTGGTGTTGTGTACGTGTTTGGCATTGCGTACGAGTGAGTTTGTTTTGTTGCGTATGGTATTGTATGTATTCTAATGGTTTGGGTTGTTTGTTTTGCGTGCTCTGATATATGCTCGTTTTCGTCTTCGAATATAGGTTCTAATTGTGTTGTGCATCCAAAATGGGTCGGTGGGTCGTACTGTAACAGTTTTGTTAGGAATACACTCATCTCATAAAGAAAGTAAAGCTGCAGTGAGACTAGAAGAATATACATCAATATCAGCGTTAAAACAAATTTCCCAATCAAACTCGGATACATTGGCACGCAACAGGTCAAAATTGACTTCAGAAAATTTCCAGAATTTTCGCTTGAAGGGTGTGTGTCGGGGTTTAGGGTATAATGCCGAATTGCATGCAAATGTTGTCAATTTTCATTCGAGATGCAGGTTTGCGACAATCAATTTTAAAATCACCAGTAACCACTATGTCTTTAATATGAGTATCTACAGCTATGGTTATGGAATCTTGTATACACGAAAGGAAATGTGATTAATTTTTATATTTTAAATCCCCAAAAACACTAAAACCGGTGTTTAAATCGAATTTTAATCGATGCTAACAATATTAAAGACTAAATGTTTATTTAGAAACTTGAGTTTGTTTTTCTTAAACAAGTAATAAGCAGTTGTGCATGCATTCATCTTTCAAGCATTTACTTAGTTCGGTTAACGTTTGTAACTCTATCAAAAACAGTTTCAATCACATGATATATCATTTATTACTATATAAAAACTAGGGTAAATGTTACGTATGTGCGGCTGATCTTTATAATAAAACATTGAATACTCGTTTTACCAAAACTGCAAATATTTTATGATGATATTTAAGCTCTCCAGTTTGTTGGTCAGTTGGTAGAACACCCAAACTGTCATACTTAAGTTGTATGTGCAGATAATGCTTAACAAATACTCATAGCAATACATGTATTGTAATACCATATAATGTAAAATAAATTTGTGAAATTAAAAGCAAGATAACTAATCCTTTTTATGGGGGAAAATGCCTTAACAATCTGGAATACATGCAGTAGTTGCTGAGTTTGTGAATGTCTAAGTCAAACAAAGGCAACAAAATTGGCAAGCATTATCCCACTTAGTTAATTTAGTTGGTTTCATGACTAAAGTCATACGTAATGTTTCAATCAAAACATCATGGTTGTTGTGATATGGACTTGAAGGTACTTGCATGCAAACTTTTAACAAAATTTCAAAGTCAAAGAAGGGCTATAATTTTTATTATATTTATGCAAAAGTTATCTAACTCAGTTATTTTAATAGGATTGATGACAAAAAAGTCCTATCTAAAGTTTTAATTAAATTAAATACATTGAGTGTTGTCGAGATATGGACTAGATGGTACTTCCAAGCAAACCTTTAACCATAATTTCTAATCAAACAAGGGCAACAATTTGCATTATATTCATGCAAGAGTTATCTAACTTAATAATTGTAGTATGTTTGATAATTGTGGAGTATTGTGTTAAGTTTGAATAAAATACATTAAGTGGTTGGTGAGATATGGACTCGGTGGTAGTTGCAGGCAAAACTTTAACCGAATTCTGAGTCAAAATAATCGAGCTAAAACAGTTTGAAAAATGTTTATGGTAACAAAGACAACTCAGTCAGAATTTACAATGTATTAATGCACTAATTTCTAATGAAAACAACGCAAAAGGCCAACTAACCATGTGCAATAAATGTACGTTAAAAGTAATGTTCTCTGATTGAAATAATTACATCATGACATGAACAGAGAGTAACTGATTTATATTTATATATATGAGTACATACATATTTGGAAACCATAAGTTAAGTGTTTTTTTTTTAAAAAGACCGACAGAGAATATAGTTGAATGCTTTATGGTAGATTGGATGCATTTAAATCAGTTTTCTCATTTATTATGTCTTTATAACATGTATATAAACCACTATATACCGCACCATGTGTATCAATACAATTGTTTATTACCATCAAGGTTGACCAAGCTATTTGCCATATTCGGCTACTTGTTTTATTTTGTTGCCAAATAACCCTCCATTACTGAGAGCACTTCCGTGCTTAAGATCACGTACCTGTCACATGTGAAGTTGTTGAAGTCCAGCTATATACATACAATTTATTTGAGTTAACCAATTTCTCCTGGAAAGTTCTGCTCAGACTTATGTTATTTTTTGGAATATGCAAGAGACCTTCTGATTCCATTTTATGGTCATGTTTACTATTGAACAGAGACTACAGCGGCACTGTTCATCCATTATCAATTTCTAATTTATTTTCACATGCACACTTTTCCCCAAATACCATTAACCTTTTCCCTGGACTGTTATCAAAATTAGAATTCTTGGTACCACGTGTAATAATGTAGTTAAGGTACAAACCCCTGACAGCGCTGTACAATCCCAAAGCCGGACGTCCGTGACAAGTAGAAACTTGTACAAGTTATTACTCAAGTTTAGTCTCTTTAATAATTTTAATTGGTGCACTAACGCATGTGTATTTATTAGCACTGGTCAGTTAATCAATAGTCTAGATCAATAATTATGCAATTATCTCCAGGCGGTATTCAATGGGATATGCCAATATACATGTCTGTATTAACAGCAGCATAAGCTGGTGAGCCTCATTAGCTCAGTCGGTAGGGCACAATTTTTCTAGTGTCGGGGTTATGGGTTAGATTCCCGGGACTGGCCGATTAATAATATAGTTGGTCAGATGGGAATTTAAATCGAGGATCCGTGTGACGTTGCTATACACTGAGCACTCTAAAGAGCCAGAAGCAACATACGATTGCTTTCAATATGTGTCCTGCACATTCCCCCTGAAACCTAAAAGACTAACATTCTTTTCGGGTTATCGCCAATATGGAATGTTTATGTCAGTACATGTTTGGTAAGCTGGTTTCGAGCCACACACCATGACAACTACATATATTAAAAAAGATGTTGATGTTTATAAGGACTTAAAATAGCACAAGAACGATTACTAATTAGGTAAATTAATCATTCATAATTCACAGTCAACCGATTTCTTGTACACAAACTGTAAGTTGTAGGTAATCTTAGATTGGTCACGCAAAATGATCTTGAATTAAAGATATTAGTGTCTGAAATAATATTTCTAGTAATTTCTCGTAATTTTAGCAGCAGTATACAAATATTGTTATCAAAAGCACTTCAACAGCAGCTTTTAACACAAATATCTGGGAACGGTATTGTTTTGATAAGAATTTTATTATGCAGTGTAAGAATTTTGATTAGTGTTCCTGAGATGAAAGGAAGTAAAGATAATTGAAAATGAGATATTGCAAGATGTTGCGTGAATAAGCGAGTGTTCATAAATATCAATCAGTTACCTTTCCTTCTTTATATAGATCCTTGATGTTCATGTCCATAAATGTTAGGTTAGCGTCTTTTGCGACACACGTCATGACAAATACAGATATTAAAACATACAGTAGATGTTGATGTCTGTAAAATGTCAGACTAGCGACTTTCAAGCCACACACCATGCCAACTACAGATATTAAAAATTGGTTGATGTTTATGTTCGCTCCAAACACTGCGAGTTCGGGTCCGACGCCTATCATTTCTGCTTAATCAAACATTGAAAGTAAAGTCAAGAACGTTGGACTCAACTTCAATTTCACATGCTGTGGTCCACTAGCGTCCATTGATCATATTCAAAATACAGGGCTCTGGTCATATGAGGAGTATGAAAAATGACCACCTTATCCGCCCATTGAAACCAATTATTATAGACTGACTGACCCGCATATAAGTATTTGAATATATCAATGTAACTAAAGTCAGTATAAATGACTAAACTTAAACAATGGAAGAAACAGTTCCCATCACAAGGTATATTGTAAACATCAAACTGAAAATGCTGGCCCCCTTTTGCCTTTAATAACACTAACTGTTGAAAACGCGCAAAATGTAAGCAGCATTCGGAATATTTTTCATTTTACTTGCAATTATTTTGACTGAAACTTTGGAAACATATTTACTGCATGTCATCTAATCTAAGAATTTTATTGATCAAAAATGTTTATTTATTTAAAAAAAAGAAGAATTATTACAATAATTGTTTTGAGACAATATTGTTTAGCTTGTTTTATTTGGAATAATAATCCCGAGGTTACGTATGGGTCAAAGGTCGTCGTATTTTTTTTGAAACGCACACTTTTGACGCCGCTCGAGTGATACCGTAACGGGTTCATAACCGAACTCGATTTCGACCCCTAAACGTCGAATGCAAATATATTTTGAAACCTTATTTATTAAAGCACTCATTGATTAATTGATTATTTATTGAGTCAAGAATGGAACAAATGATGTTTGAATGGATTAAAATCATATTAAGACATAAAATATATATCGTTCATTTTCTATTTTTTCTACACTTACTTTCATAACACTTACAAAACATTTACATTCATCTAGAAAAGATACTTTAGAAAAACCAGAATGAGTATCCATATCATTTGCTATCTTCACACTTATCGATTACGATGCTGTTGTCAATTCATGAAGTTTAGATGGTTTCGATAATGATGATGATGATGATGTCGATGATAATGGCGAATATTCTGATGATGCTGATTATAGGTGTTGATAACTTATGATAATAAAGCGAATATGACATGAGGTCAGGTATTAAATGTGGTAATTATAATCTATTTCAGTCGTGTTTTTTTTTATCTATTTATATCACTTACATCAATAATCTTTAACCTACCTCGATACTCAACTACAACAACGCTAGTTTTTACAGTAAAAAATCTAAGCGGAAACATGTAGAAGATCGTCTTGATGCTGATGAAATTTAGCCTGGGGCTACAAACAATCATCATTCCAACTAATAAAGAGGATATTGCTCTCATTGTTTAACACGTGCAGAAATAACGTACAACAAATCAACAGTATGTTTGCGGTCGAAGAAACATTGATTGTTTATATGGTGTTTAGCGTCGCTCTCAACAATATCTCAGTTATATTGCGACGGTGTCTACTTGAGACAGTATTTTAAGCGGTGCCACTCAGGAGTATCCTTCCGCAGACACATGATATTATACCCCAAGGCAAATTACACTGACACCGGACCGACTAGACCTAAGACTATCCTCTAAATTCTTTGTCATGAAAACCAAATATTTTCATATAATTTAATTACTTGTCCCGAAAACCACTGTGTTGCTATAATTTCTTAAAATATATAATAAAACAGTCATTGAAAATCCTATGATATCTATTAAATTTTACCATTTACTCAACACAGCTTGTACATGTACAATATCAGTAATTCAATACACAAATTCTACTCATCAAATGACAATTGTTCATTATCGCATCGGATCCATGATCGCACGGCCGTTGCTTCAACTCTATGCCTCTGCTTTGTGTTGTGTCCTTGAGCTAGACACTTTATCACTAAACTACTGGTTATACCCAGGAAGACTTCAAACGCCATGCGTATCAGTTGTTATAAGGATAATTTTGAAGGTTTTCCCTTTGTACATCTTATAAAACAATATATGTATGTATATGTATATTGTATAAATGTATGTGTATGTGTGTATATGTATGTGAATATGGATGTGCATTTGTATGTGTATTTGTAATCGTATTTGTATTTGTATATGTACGCATATGTGTATATTTATATGTGCATATGTGTTTGTGTATTTATATAAGTACTTAGTTTATACTAATTTATTTTAGCTCGATTGCGGTGAAAGATCAGAGCTTATATAAACCGCTCTCAAGTTCGCTTCCTAGGGTAAAACCAGTACTGAGTGTTGTTTTATGAGAGGCACCGGGTCGACCGGGGGATCGAACCCGCAACCTCTGACGTGAGCGGCCAACACTCTATCCATTAAGCTACCGCCCCGCTTTTAAGTACTTGTATGTTTTATTGCCATTTACAGTGTCAATATATTCATACAAATGTAAATACCTTAAATTCATGCAAAACTAAATGTATTTTCTATCGTATTCCATCGGTTGACGTATACACTCAAGTAAGCTGTACTACGATTTCGGCTGTGAAACTAGCACGTTAATAATACTGTATATTAATTACCATACTAGTTTCAATATATAGACGGTATTAAAACAAACATAGACACACACGTCGATATTTTATCTATTTTTGTTATTACTTTTCTAAGTTTATTACCATACAACTTAAGACAATTACATATGTATAATTTTGTATGTTTTTGTTTGTTGTTAGTATATATTTATGACTAGTTTATGCATGTAATCACTCGTATATATTAAGCTGAGCAGGTCTACATGTATGTGTGAGCTTGGCTGTGCATTTATATCTATGTGTGTATGTGTACGTGCATGCATGCATGCGTGCGTGCGTGCGTGCGAGTGTGTGTGTGTGTCAATGTGTGTATATGTATGCACTCTTGTGTAAAGGTTGAAAGATGTGTTTATATACAGAATTACGTGTCGAGGTGTTGGGATGTGTATATGAAGTTTATACTATTTGATATTTACTGGTAATTTAAAATCAAAATCAAACCAATTTATATTGCAAACATTGAAAAGTAAAGAGTGTCACATACAATTTTACCTTATAAATCTTAGACATGAGAAGTTCAGTTTCATTGCACAATGTCGCATTAAACAACACATTTACCTGAAGAAGAAACGGCTGAGCAACTTAGTGATGGACCAAGTAACTGGGGGATAATTAAGTCGGCCGAGCAACTTGGTGAAGGACTCGGTAAAACCGGATTGTGATTATCATGTCATTTACATTCTCACGAACACCGAAAGCTAAATATAACTATTTATACATGAATATATAGTATTATGATGATAAAAGGTAAATTAAGTAATTATAGTGTAAAACAATTAATTATATTTAGAAATTATATTTTCTGGTATATTGTATTTTCTACATAAACAGGAAAAAGACATTATTTACATCGGATTCATCTATTGCACCTGTTCAAAGCGTACACATGGGATTCAGTAACACGCTCATAAACGTACTTGTACACCATGTACAAGTACGATGATTGTTGTACCAGGCTTGACTCGAACTACTGCTGACTCGAACTATTTTGACCAGTCCCGTCGAGTTCGAGCGATCGAAGTTCTACTGAATTTGTGAAAACTTTCGTACATTATTGTGATGGAATGTGTGTACGTGCAGAATATTCTATTTGTGCAGGCTTTTGTACATTATTGTGTTGGAATGTGTTAAGGTGCCGTATAAACTATTTGTGCAAGTCTTTGTACGTTATTGTGATGGATTGTGTGTAAGTGCAGAATAAACTATTTGTGAAAACGTTTGTACATTATTGTGATGGAATGTGTGTACGTGCAGCATATACTATTTGTAAAAACTTTTGTACGTTATTGTGTTGGATAGTGTGTATGTGCAGAATATACAATTTGTGAAAACTTTCGTACATTACTGTGATTGAATGTGTGTATGTGCAACATATACTATTGGTGAAAACGTTTGTACGTTGTTATGTTGGATTGTGTTTTAGTTTTAACATATTATATTTCTTAGGTTACAGATATTTAACATCAAATGATAATACATATTTGTATATAACATACGCAAATGGATTGGACTACAAGTTATTAACAACATTAGTTACAGTTCTCTCCATATCATCAACATCAATATATTATGTATATCGGAATGAAATGTCATAACATTCATAACATAGGTTATAATTTTAAATAAATACTGTAAAGTTTTTAACTTGAAAAGATGAAACACACAGAAATGTGAACAAACAAATGAAGGGGGAAATCCCCGCTTGATAAACGTACCCTGTTGCCCATTATAATAGAAACCAAACAATCGCCCGTCATACTGTTCAATTTTAAAATTTCGACAGCCACGCGTAACATACTTTAATAATAAGTTAGTTGATTTGAAAACATTGTGTGTTTTTAATATATTTTTGAAATTCTTGGAAAATAAATTGATTATGATTATTTGTGATATTTGGTGTGCTGTACACCAATTTTCTTGTACTTAATAGATGAAATTCATGAGTATTGGTAAACAGTTTAATCTTTTAATTCCTAAAACGGTTACACTTGTAAATAAAATGTTCTGCATCTTCAAATTCATTACCACAAACACAAAACGGAGTATATCTCAGGTGGTTAATATATAGATCACCGTTTAAGTTACTGCAATTGTGTGCTAAGTATCTTTCTCCAAACAAAAAGAATTTCGGGACCGGTTGAGGTTTAAAATTGCTCTTTAAGTTTGCTTTTGAAAGTAAGAAGTGAAGGTGACTCTCAAATAGACATGTCAAGTTCGTTCCATAATTTAAGTGTTGAAGGAATAATTGACCTTGAGTACAATTCTGCACGCCTTGATAATGTTACAAAATTGGAGTTATTTCTTAAATTATAATGGTTTAAATCGGATATAGTTGGTGGAAAGTTATTTTGTATTTTTCTCCTATCTTCCAGAAATACCCAACCAATTTCATTAAATAACTTTTCTATTGATACCGAACGTGTGAGACCCGTTACTGTTCTTGCGGCTTCATATTGTAGTTTTTCAAGAGTATCTTTTTCATAAACTGTTATAACATATTGATGCATATTCTAGTATAGGTTAAAGATAAGAAATATATATATTTGATTTTTGTTTTGCGTTTCAAGTTAAATTTCATAAATCGCATTGAACTAAGAACTTTGGAAGCTGAAGTTACGATATTTGAAATATGTTCATGTCACTTCCCATCTTTACTTAATGTTATTCCAAGATGTTTATGATGGTCAGAGTATGTAAGTTTTGTATTATCAAAAAGTCAAGTTGGCATGCGTCTATCTATCAGAGAACAGAACATAACTTCCGTTTTAAACGGATTAAAATTGACCATCCACTGTTTTGCCCAATGAGATATATATTTGCAATCGTCATTAATTACAGTTTTCATGTATTTTGTGTCGGATGTAGATACCGCAAGAGAGCTATCATCAGCAAAAAGTCTTGTTGTGCTAATTAAGGAATCAGCAATATCATTTACACCAATTAAAACAGTAAAGGCTCTTAAACAGAGCCTTGAGGAACACCTGCATTTAAATATTTTATTTCTGAAAAGGAAGATTGTACAAATACCTTTTGATTCCTATTTGTCAAATAATTATTCATCCAGTGAATTAGATTACCTGATATTCCATGCTGACGAAGTTTGAAAATTAAACCTTTTTGCCACACGCGTTCGAATGCCTTTGAAATGTCACAAAATACCATGCATGAAGACTTTTTTCATCAAAAGCTTTACATATTTGATTGTAAATATCAATTAGTTGATAAACAGTCGAATGACCAGATAAGAAACCAAATTGGTTTTCAAATATTAATTTGTTCGAATGAGGAATACGCAACACGCAACTCAACGACTGAATTCTCAATAGTAAATTTGATATCAGATACAGATAAAGCATGGCTAGAAAAACTTCAAGAATCGGATACAAGCTCCCCAACCCTTAACAATTCAAAATATGCTAACGAAAACGCTGTTGAGAACAATGTGGACTCATATGCAAAACTGCAAATTACTGATAATACTTCCAAAATATTTTTTAACAGATCAGGGGTAATGTTAATCTGTAGTCAACCTTCTTATCAAGGCGCTTCATACCGGAAACCATTTTTTTAAATAACGAATTCTGAGTAACGTCATGAACATTATTCATTTTGCATCTGAAACCCACACCTGCCAGATATGATCTAACTGTTGCTGGGGAATTTTCTTTTAATGACAAGTTGGCTATAAAGTCAGATACTTGTTGTATTTTCGGAGGCAAAATTAACTCCATTTTATAATTAACTCTAAATAGTTGAAGTGCTTTTTCTCCGGTGTTATAAGCTTCTCTAGTATTGACCGCTAAAGATGAATCTAACAGCACTTGAGAGCGAGACCTGATATCATCAATTTGAAAGACTTTGGAACTGGAAAAGGGTGTCGCTCCGCCCTGGGTGCCAGTTGCTGAAAACGAACCCATTGCCTACGTGAAAGAGCATCTGCTATGCTATTAAGTTTACCTTCAATATGAACACTTTGACACTGTACATTACAAAGCAGTGTTTTCAAAACGAATGGTCGTAACAAATGCATTACTCTCTTTGATTTGGACGACTTTTTGTTCAGGATAGAAAAAAGAGCAAGGTTATCGGTATTCAGAATAATCTTTTTGCCCCGAAAGAAATGTCCCCAAGCTTGAAAAGCCAATACAATTGGTACCAACTCTAAGAAGGTTATGTCCCTTAATATCTCTGTTGACTGCCAGGCATCAGGCCATGCAAAGAAAATCCAAAAGGGTTCAAAATATGAGGCGCATCCTAAACCAGCATTACCAGATTCATCTGTAAAGAGCTGTAAGTCGGAATTATTTAACCATTCATGCTCTGGAAAGTAACATATACCATTAAAACAATCTAGAAACATTAACAAAGTTTTAATGTCCTCCTTAATTGGGTATGTAACCCTAATGAAATGATTGGGTTTAGCAATCCCAGACATAGCATCATAGAAACGTCTACAGGAAGCACGAACAGCTGGTATTGCACGTGCACAAATATTTATCGAGCCGGTTAGTGACTGAAGTGTTTTAAGATTGATTTTCTTCTTGTCCAAAACATAACATAATAAATGCCTCAGCTCAACTAACTTTTCACTGGGGATTCTGATCTTCATTTCAATTGAATCAATTTCCAGACCTAAAAATATCAGGATGTGGGTAGGACCCACTGTCTTATCATGTGCAAGAGGTACAGCTATCTCTGAGCAAAGGTCTGCAAAGGAACCCATTATTGCCCCACAGAATTCCTTCGACCTCCGAACAAAAAGTCGTCCAAATAATGAAGGACTTGTCCCCCTTTGGCTCTTGTTAATACTGCCAACTCTAAAAAGGTGGAGAATTTTTCGAAAAGTGCGCAAGATATAGAATAGCCCATGGGAAGACATTTATCATAAAAATATTTATTTCCTAGACTGAACCCTAAAAGCTCAAATTCCTGTGGGTAAACAGGTAGCAGTCTAAATGCAGACTTAATGTCCATTTTACCTAATAATGCCCCCGGACCAAGTGAACTGACCATTTCAACTGCTTTATCAAAAGATGTAATGAACTCTCTATAAATTATCATCAATACAATCGTTCACATTTTCTCCTTGAGGATATGACAAGTGATGTATTAATCTAAAGGTTTTATCCTTTTTTGGCACAATGCCGATGGGAGACAGCCTTATATTTGTAAAGGTTTTGTTTTCGAATGGGCCCGCCATTCGATCTAAAGCTACTTCCTTAAGTACCAAATTCAACATTTGGTTTTCATTACTTTTTACAGAAACCAAATTTTTACAACCAGTAAAGATTCTTTGACCTGAATAATGGAAACCCGTTTTTAAAACCACTTTCAAATTCTTCTTTTGCTTCTAGTTTAGGATAGTAGCTTAAAACACGACATAAAGTCTCAAATTTGATTGGTGTTTGACCGAGGACCAATGTATTCCGGGAAACCCTTTGGAGAACCTCGAACTGGTGCATTGGCTCTGAAATTTGCTTGAACGGGGAACCTTTGTGTAGATGTGAAGTGGGGCACTCGCTGACCGCCGACACCATTCCTAAAATAAGAACCATTAATACCCAACTGAGCTGAACCGTTAACATTGCAACGCCAATAAGGATGATTTCCAGAACATCGCGTGCAAATGTGTTTGTAAAATGTGTTTGCTACACCTACCATTATTGAAGTCATAGCATTTATGAGCAGATTCGGAACCGTCACTGGATGTTGACGTATGGAACATATACAGCAACAGTAGTTCTTGGTCCACCATACTCCAACTTTTATTTGGTTTCTGAGCTTTCTTTGCTCTAAATTGTTCATCATAAAGCTTCCACCTTATGCCACCATATCGCTGCGCACCGAGACGGATTGTGCTCATGTATTTCAGTAAGCCCTGAACACATTCTGGGTGGCTTATTGTATATATACTAATAAAAACTAAAAAGTCATCAGACCACTGCCTTATGTCAATGATCTTTGTAGTTGAAACCCTTGGCTGCAACACCAGCTGCCCCTCAACCACAGTTACCCTGTTACTGGAGTCCCCTGGATATGAAGCATTGCTGATGAGCAGACCCAACTCAACAAACTCCCCGTTTATTATTTTAGTTTTGTGGTGGCACCAACATTAACACCTAAAGTGTCATCATAGCTGAATATATTTCCCGAGTCATTCCTGGGTAACAGTACCAGAGCAGCTTGTATTGGTGCTGACTCACTCCTGGCTTTGATGGCCTCCACTAACTGGAGTGTCACCTGCCTCACAACTTCCTGTACCAGCTCTGGTGAAACTGCTGGAGGCTCCACCAATTCATCATCCACCACCGCTGCCGCTGTAGGATCTTTATTCGACCTCTTCTTGCTACGGGGGCCATACTGGCTCATGGATCGGCGCTTTGACATGCTGTTAGCTATCAATCTGGAATAAATACTATAATTCTAATCTCCCATTGACTACATATTCATAACAATTTTAATCTCCCATTAATTCTTTGTTAAAATATTATTATTATTTAAACAATGTAAAAAGATAACACACTTAACTATTAAGCAAAACGCTTTAAATTCGAATCCCAACAAAGCATGTGTGCTCCTGCTCCTGAACAGATTTCTTATCACACGGTACCACCTTGTTTAATACAGGAAGCCATAGAGGGAGAAGTGTATAAACAACTGTTTTATTTTAATTCATGTAATCACTTATTTATTTATTTTTATACCCAAGGGAGAAAACTACTATTCAAATCTGATAACATACTACCAACGGTTACTTCCCTTGATTGCAATAAATATCTTTTGCCTCGTGTCAATGGCTATTGACATATATTCACCCCAACATTTTTAAAAAGGTGAAATTGAATAATTATACGGTTAAAATTAAACCTACAGTACTAATCATAATAATTTTAAGTAACTCCAGAACACATTATATAACGGATACTGTAATACCATGCAAACCGACTCGTGAAATTACCACTGTTACACGGAACTGACCAAAACCTTACCGAAAACAAACTTAAACAAAATTATGAACAGATAGTGAAATATATAAAAAAAAAACAACAACACCACAAACAATAACATGTTCGAATGAAATTTCGACAAAACAACCCACATATATATATTAGCATTCCTTCTGTGTGGGTAGTGAATGGTTGTTTCGGTCTGTATAATATCCATCTAAAACCACTATCATCAGATAAATTACAGTGTTGATACACATATATAACAATAATATAACAATCAAAGTATCATAATTTTGAATTTTTAGCGACATATATATATATAAAGTAATAAATTTCTTCATAGTTCAAGAGCCGTAAAAACACATGTCGCATAGATACCGTCTTAATGTGAAAGATACAGCAAGAAGGAGTCATCGTTCGAATCACATTGTCATAATAAACACCACCAGACAGTCCTTTCAATATATCGATTTAGTCTTTTATACGACAAATCCTATTATTTCTGTTTCCGTGATATTAAAGTCACTTAGTCTTGTGTTAGTTTTAGATCTAAATGCAGGTTAATTTAAAAGAGATTCATCAACTAATGAAATTAATATGAAAAAGTCATTTAAAGTTTTTACTTTATCTACATCAGATATTGAATACGATTTGTCAGCGTTAATGAGTGGTAGTACTGTCTCACAGCTTTTAGAATTTTCCTTAATTAACATTTTGATAGCTTTCCAATAATTTCGTAGATAAGATTAGTGCATGTCACATATTGAATATTCAAGATTATTATAAAAGAGTTCTTAAGCATGTTTTTTCATGTTATTAATCTTATTTCTGAGGTTTTGTTATTTTGCCAATCCGATATATTACCTGAGCCGAGAGCAAATACATGTATTTTTTGTCTGTCCCGTTTTACGAGAAAAATGTCGTATCTCAAAGTCGTACCATGGTTTATCTTTTGGCCGGATAGTGAAGAGACTGTTTGTGATACATACTTTTTATCAACTCGATAAATTCTGTATTGAAAGATTTTTGGGCAGAATCTAGAGAGCTGTTTAATAAAATTGACCTGTCTGTCGATGAAATAAGATTATTCAAAGTATTAAAATTAGCTCGTTTATAATTCAAAACTCTTCGTTTGAATGGTGTGTTTGTATAAAAAATACTTTCTATAAAAACATATGTACCGTAATGGTCACTTATGTGGGCAAGTGTTTCAAAAACACCCGAATTAAGACATTTTATCAGATTCGAGGTGGCGATAGGGTCTAGCAATGTACTAGTAGTGTTGGTTACACGTGTGGGCTCTTTGGTAATATTGGTCATGTCGTAGAGTGATAGTATATCTCGAAATTTATGATTACATGGGTTAAGTTGGTCTTCGTTTATATTCCCTAAGATAATATATATTGGTTTGAGTTTCCAATACTTTCTCAATACATATGTTAACCCTGTTCCAGAATACAACGGCATAGTGTGGAGGTCGGTTAATAGTGCATCTCATAAACGATTGACTTTGATCTTCAACTTCAATCCAAATAGTTAGTTTCAGGAACAATATTTTCCGATTCAATAACACTGTATGACACTATTTCAGAACAAACATATACTAACAACCCGCCTAAATGTGCTGAACAGTCTTAACGTTACATTTTGTTAAAACCATTAAAACCAAAAAAGTCGTCATGGACATCAATCATAAGATGGGTTTTAGTGAAGCATAATATGTCGTAATCTAAGAAATAGTCTTTGATATAGTCAAATGTGTTCCTAATACTACGAATATTTTGGTGCAATATTGAGAGGCATTGGTTGTTCCCATCGTTTAGACCAGGGTTAAGTTCTATATCCCCAGATAAATTTATTATATAGCGTGAACGTGAAATTAGTGTACAGATACTTTGCATGGCATAGGTTGCTGTATAAACACATTCTTATAGCCAAACCGTTCAGGTAATACATGGACAAAGTGGCAAAATATTAGAATAGTGAGCAGTGTAAAATTTTAAACGGGTATTTATGAAAGGTGTATGATTTGGGATTCGGCTGTCGACGACTATAATAAAGTCCAAAAGCCGCTCTCCATAAATCTTAGTCATTACCCATGAGGATATTTAATAAAATCAATACTAACCTGAAGCGACCAAAGGAATAGGGCGTCATTGAACAAGACTATGAGTGGCGATGTCAGGGAAACAGCTAAGGGCACAAAAGGGTAAAAATATACATGCATTATACACAAATAGCATAAATAACTGGGGGAAACAAAAGTAGCAAATGTTCAAAACATCAAATCGACTGACTCGTGTAATGTTAATAATAAAATTGAAATTACTAGACAAGTGACTCAAAATGCTAAATACACAAAGAAAACAAAACAATAACATCACTTTCAGATATATAAGTAAATGTGCACCGTAATATGGTCACAATGAGACTGTTTGATTCTAAAATACACTGTAACCTGATATACTTATATTTGCAAGATAGTTTTTGGATCAGTTTGAAACATTAAAATATTGCAATGTGCTAGAATATTAATAATGCTCCCATTAATTATTCTGTTTATGATGTATGACGCACAGGGTGGTTATTAGTTAAATATAAACTATATCCTGAAATATCGACTCAGACGAAACGTACCAGCTGATCTTAAACGATATCCCAGCATATAGCGAAAACGTCTATGCAAGTATAATAACAAACAAATATATAGCAAATTTTCATATCCATTATATGAGGCATATCGCCCCGCATGTTTTCAAATATTATACATATCAATATATAAAAATTATCTTTTTATAAAATTTAAACATGCCTGGGTATGTGTGTCTGTTCAGACAGTAAGTTATGTACAGCAGCTCACACACAGGGTGTTAATTAGTTAATGTGAACTATATACTGAAATATTGGCTCAGTCAAAACGTACAAGCTGATCTAAACCAATATCCCAACATTTAGCGATAACACTTATGCAAGTATAATAACAAACAAATATAGAGCAAATTTTCATATTCATTTTCTGAGGCATACATGCCACATATTTTGAAATATAATGCATATTAGCAAGGACTTGTCTATATAATTCCTTGATATTTGTTACTGTATATAATTTTATGAAATTAATATTTCTAGGCATGTATGCTGTTCTAACTGAAAGCTATTTCGAGTTCGCATACGGAATGTTAAAAACACAATCACCAAATGTTTTGCGCGCATCATAAACTCGCTGTCGAGCCTTAGAATTCGTAAACTTGATTTTAATTCTACGATTCACATTGTCACGAAATTTACCTTTACGGTGGCATCTATCAATGTCTTCTGGTTTTATGTCCAGCTTAACCTTTCCAGTATACTCGATGAACTTCTTTCAACGTCTTCAGAAAAGTCACCCGTGTCACCGGATACTCCAGATATGTCCAAGCACATCCTCTGTCCGTATTGGTCAAGGTCATCAATCACTGAATTTGTTTCCCGAAGAGAGGCCCTCAGTTTCTCACTATCTTCCTTCAATTCGGCAATTTCATTCTTCAACTGTCTGGTCTCAGTCAATACAATGTTTTTAAACTCCGTTTTTAATTCTTGAATAAGCTCTTGCTTCAACTCTTTCATCAATACTGTGGCAACTTCTTTTAGATCTGCTTTGTTAAATTTTGCGACTGCCATTTTGATTTGCTCGCTTTCTGAGACCGAGTCGGTACTCTAGAAGCTAGTGTCACTTTCACAGTTTACATCTGTTCTATGCTTCTTGAGAAAGTGATGTTGTTGATTTGGAGACGACATGTTCTGTTTGCGTTTGGATTTTGGCTTGGGCATCACATCTGTATATTTTGTAAACTCATGAACGTGTCACCTGCTGGAATGGGTGGGTGGGGGATGATTTACTTGTTTTCACTATATGTACATCACAGGCAATTTAAGACGTTCATCTCACCTTTGGTTGGCTGTCCGTTAATATGATTAGTTATTCTGTGTCTTTTCCCCAGTTATCTAGCTTTTTAACACTCCTTTTTACATTTTTTTATCACTGTCGAGAAAATACCTCCATTATCATAAAAAACCGGAAGTCGGAAGTTGGATTGTGTGTATGTGCAGAATATATTATTTGTGAAATTTTGTGTACATTATTGTGCTGGAATATGTATATGTGCAGAATATACTATTTGTGACATTTTTTTTATATCATTGTGTTGGATTATTTTTATGTTCAGAATATACTATTTGTGAAAATTTTTGTACATTATTATGTTGGATTATTTTTATGTGCAGAATATACTATTTGTGAAAACTTCCGTACATTATTATGATTGAATATGTGTTCTTGCAGAATATACCATTTGTGAAAACTTTTGTACGTTATTGTATTGGATTGTATGTATGTGCAGAATATTCTATTTGAAAAAAGTTTCATACGTTATTGTGATGGAATGTGTGTACGTGCAGTATATACTATTCGCGAAAACTTTTGTACGTTATTGTGTTGGATTGTGTGTAAATGCAGAATATACTATTTGTGAAAACTTTTGTACATTATTACGATGAAATATGTGTACGTGCAGCAGATACTATTTGTGAAAACGTTTATACGTTATTGTGTTGGATTGTGTGTATGTGCAGTATATACTATGTGTGTAAACTTTCGAGCATTATTGTGTTGGATTGTGTATATGTGCAGTATATAAAATTTGTGAAAACTTATGTACGTTATTGTGTTGGATTGTGTGAATGTGCAGTATATACTATTTGTGAAAATGTTTGTACATTATTATGTTGGATTATTTATATGTGCAGAATATACTATTTGTGAAAACTTTCGTACATTATTGTGATTGAATAGGTGTACGTGCAGTATATACTATTTTTGAAAACTTTTGTACGTTATTGTGTTGGATTGTGTGTATGTGCAGTATAAACTATTTCTGAAAAATTGTACAAATTGTGATGGAATGTGTGTATGTGCAGTATATACTATTTGTGAAAACTTTTTTAAGTTATTGTGTTGGATTGTGCGTATGTGCAGTATAAGCTATTTGTGAAATTGATCGTACATTGTTGTGATGGAATGTGTGTACGTTAAGTATATTCTATCGGTGAAAATTTTTGTACGTTATTTTGTTGGATTTTGTGTATGTGAAGAATATACTATTTGTGAAAAAAAGTGTACATTATTGTATTAGAATGTTTGTACGTGCAGTATATATTATTTGTGAAAATTGTGTACGTTATTATGTTGGATTGTGTGTATATGCAGAATATACTATTTGTGCAGACTTTTGTTCATTATTGTGTTGGAATGTGTGTACGTGCAGTATAAACTATTTGTACGGTCCTTTGTACATTATTGTGTTGGAACGTGTGTATGTGTAGTATATACTAGTTGTGCAGGCTTTTGTTCATTATTGTGTTGGAATGTGTGTACGTGCAGTATAAACTACTTATGAAAACTTTTGTACGTTATTGTGCTGGAATGTGTGTATGTGCAGTATGTACAATTTATGCAAGCTTTTGCACATTATTGTATTGGAATATGTGTATGTGCAGTATATACTACTTGTGAAAACCTTTATACATTATTGTGATGGAATGTATGTACGTGCAGTAAATACTATTTGTGCAGGCTTTTGTACATTATTGTGTTGGAATATGTGTATGTGCAGTATATACTATTTTTGCAGGCTTTTGTACATTATTGTGTTTGAATGTATGTACGTGCAGTATATACTATTTGTGCAGGCCTTTGTACATTATTGTATTGGAATATGTGTATGTGCAGTATATACTATTTGTGCCGGCCTTTGTACATTATTGTGTTGGGATGTTTGTATGTGTAGTAAATACCCTACTTATTTAGGCTTTTGCACATACGTTAGAGTGTGTTTTTGCACTGTATATACTAGTTGTGCAAGTTTTGCACATGTGTATTTGTGCATGCATATGTGTGTGTGCATATGTGTTATATGTCCACACACGAATCGACAGTTCTTTTAAAATGTGCTGTGAAATTAATAATAGGCTTATGTTCGTTGAAAAGTCTTTTTATGTTGTTCTTAAACTTTTACACACTATATTAAACAATAGACCAAAGACGGCCTGAGTACGCTCTACTGACCTATAGTGGCCGAAGCACATTTTGATATTCCACAATTTTTACCCTCTTTGCGGGGTTGTCTTCACAACTTATGGTTAAATACCCCCACCACACCCATACTGAATAAAAACTCTACTGCTATGGAAAGGAAATACTTTAATTTCCCATACCATTCATCTGTAAAAAATAAAGTCCCCCTGTACAAAACCCTTATACAATATAACCCCTTAATTTGTCAGAACTTCAATCACCCACTCTTAGCCATTAGTTATGTGCAGAAATGATTGAAATTTTTAAAAGAAGTTTGTTTTGCACACATGGATGCAAAATAGAAAAAATCAGTTTTTCCTACAATATTCCTATGTAAAAATCACATTACAGGGCCCCAATATATCACAGCTCCTTGTTATGCAGAATCTTCAATCCTTGCTGATATTAGGATACTTTATATCTAATATGAACTAGTATGACTGAAAGGTTATTCAGAGGAAATTTGTGAAAATTCCCAAATTTAACCTTATTGCCCCATCCACCCCCTATGGAAATTCAATCCTCTTTATTGAACATAATCAAATTGATTGTTAATAGACAATGCTTTAGATCTCAAAATGAACAACATATTTACCTAAATGGTCAAAAAATGAGAATTTTTCATTTTCCCATAGTATTCCTATTTAAAACTCAAAGTCCCCTTACTGGGCCCTATAAATACAATACCTTTGATTTGTACAAACTTTAAACCATACTCATTGGGATAATCCATATCAAATATGAACAAATTTGACTGACCGGTTGTTTACAAGAAGATTTTTGAAATGTTTCTATTTTAACCCATTTTTTACCCTCCCTGGACCCCTTATGGAAAGTCAATTCTCCTTAATGCACCAAATCTTATTTCCTAGATGATGCTCCAGAACTCAAATTGAATAATAATTTTGCCTAAATAGATGAAAAACAAGATAATTTTCTGTTTTCCCATAGTATTCTTATGTAAAAAATTAAGTCCCCTTACAAGGCCCCTATAAATTTTAGCCCCTTAATTCTTATCTGCAACCAAACCCCTACACCTAGGGATAATTTATGCCAGTTATGAACTAATCTGACATACCAGTTTTTTTTTTGTAATTCCCAATTTTTACCCTTTTGGTGCCCCTGCTGACCCCTTAAGACAATGGAACCCAGTCATTTTTTTCAAATCTGAACCTCCTTCACCAAACAATGCTTCTGTGAAGATAAAGGCAAAATCATTTCCATTTTGAAAAAAAAAAAATCATTAAAATGACGTGTTCCCTAATTGAACCCTCGGGGCGGTGTCATTTTTAACCCTAGGGACACCATTTGAACAAATCTAACAAAACTAAAGTTGGTTATCATCATTGCATAAACATTTTGAAAATATATTAATGAGATGAAGACTGTTTAAGTTTTGGACTGTTTTAAGTAACGGCGGCCATCTTGAATTTCAGATCAGAAAAAAATCTTCTGTATAGTCTTCTTTGCAATAAAAACACACATGTGAAGTTTCAGTTAATTTGGTTTCAAAGAAAGTGCTGCTAACAGACGACAGACGACAGACGACAGAAAACAGACGACGGACAACGCTCCATCGCGTAAGCACTTCTGGCCTTCGGCCAGTAGAGCTAAAATGATGTTTGGAACAGTCTGTTTCAAAACAAAGGATGAAATGAATTTCATGCTACTTATTATAATTACCGATTTTTTTAATTTGTGGTTTTAAGAATAACTATATTCCATTTGAAATCACTGTAATTTACCATCTTGTTTTATTGTTTTTTTCTCTCTGTGCTGAAGGGCTGTTAGTTGGGCGGATGTCGATTTTGTGTTTTAGTTCTAGATGGTTGCTCTCATTTGTATTTCCTGTAATTTTTTCTAATGTGTAGTGACATAAACGCTTGGAGAGTGACCATCGGAAACTTCCAAACAGAACACAATCAGTGTCCAAGGTCTTGTTTATTTAAAACATTCCTTTGTACTTGTATTTCTTGATGTTGCTTTTTAAGTTACTAAACCATAATGTCGTTCAAGTGTGTCACGTCACGTACGCTTTTTTAATGGACAGTGTCTTAAACTTAAAATTTACAATCGTTTTTACGTTGTTAGTGCTCTTGTCTTGGGATATTGCTGATAATCTATTTCCTATATTAGAAAATAAGAGTACACACTGTATTTCTATTCTACATATAAATATTAGGATTATTCGAAACAGGTTTAATTACATAACAATTTATATGGATTTTGATATACTTTGTTTTTTTCTGAAACTCACTTAACAGATGGAATTGCAAATATAGATATTAATTTAGTAATAATAATAAAGACAATACCGCTCATTCTAGAGGTATTTTAATTTATGTTTCAAATAATCTCATTTCAGAAAGAAGATTTCAATTAAATGTCCGTTAATTGATTCTGTTTGGGTTAATGTCAAGCACAAAAGGGAACGTTTTTTTATGTGCTGTGTATACCGTTCCGTGAGCAAGCCTGTAGTATTTTGGAATGATTTTAACACATGTATTGAAAATACTGTTGATTTGTCAAAAATGTAGTTTTAGTAGGCGATATTAACGAGGATCAATTAAATACTAACAACAATCATCTTAGAAAAGCTATACTTATTAACTAGTCTAACAAATGCAATTACAGACCAAACCAGAGTAACTGAAACTACATAAACTCTGTAGATCCTATACTTATATCAGATATATATAAACCTCTACATTCTGGAACTTTAGATGTTCTTAATACAATAAGTGACCATAAAGCTACTTATATCTATATCCCATTTTCTCTGTTTACAACTCCTGCTTGAACTAGAAAAGTTTGGTTTAATAAAAGAAGCGATTATGACAATTTGAATGACATGATATACAACTTTGATTGGGAGTGTATTTCCACCATTTCCATAAATGCAGCGTGGTACGACTCTGAAATCAGACGGACAATTAGACTACGAGACAGACAAAGGAAAAAAGCAATACGAACGCAAAGAACAGACGATTTGACTAAATGCAAACAGTTAAGAACAAAGTAAATAATTTGAAAACACATGCCAAAGAATAGTACTTTAATAATATGGAAACTGTAGTTTCAGATAGCAGAAATACAAATCCAAAACTTGACTCTGGAAACTTCTTAAACATTATTAAGGAAAACATATATACTGAAACCATACGCCCTTTAAAAAGAACCTCAGACGCTAGGGAGGAAACCTTCTTTCATAATGACGAAGAAAAGGCAAATTGTTGGACTGACTATTTCATTTCTGTTTCAACAATCAGTAATAAAATTGATATTACATTTCAAAATGAAAACTCGAAAACTAATAATACTCTTTCTAATATTATTATAAAAAAAGTCTTAAATAGAAGATATGATTGGCATCATTGACCCAAACAAATGTGTTGGGAATGATAAAATAAATCACAAAGTTTTATAGTATACTAAATATAGTATTTCTAAGCTTCTTGTTCTGTTATTTAAAAGATCATTAATTAAATGTGAATTTCCAGATTTGTGGAAATCAGCTCTAGTAATGCCAAACCTGGCGTCTAAGTATCAATCATTTTCACTCTTAAGCTGTATTCCCAAGTTAATGGAAAGACTTTGTGTACAAACATATATATACTTTTCTTATTGATGATAACCTTATTTATAAGTTACACTCAAGATTTCTTAAAGGACATTCCACGGTTTACCAGCTTTTAAGTATATATCATCAAATTTGTCAAGGTAAAGATAATAAGCAAATCACTTGTATGGTATTATGTGATATATCGAAAGCATTTGATTGCGTGTGGTTAAAAAGTATTCTGTTCAAATTAAAGAAAAATGGTATATAATGGTTATCTTCTTAATTGGAATCGATAGTTATTAACATAAACGTGAGAAAAGAATATTAATAGGTAATAGATTTTCAGAAATAAACGATACACTAGCCGGAGTTCCCAAAGGTTCTGTTTTGGGTCCTTTATTATTTTTTAATATACATTAACGATATAGCTGAAAGTAATACACGAATGATTGCAGATGATACATTTCTTGCTTTTACATCTTCAAATTTAACATATTTAGAAGGTATTATAAATAATGATCTGATCGTTATATCAAAGTGGGCAAAGCACCGGTTAGTGGATTTTAATCCCCAAAAGACTGAAGCTATACTTTTTACTCTAAATAGAAATGTTTCAAATCCAATTTTAATATTTGAAAATGTTTTAGTTAATTTTGTAATCATAAATATTTAGGGGTTACCTTTAGTCATGAACGAAAATGGCATCAACATATAAATAAAATTATTTCATCAGCTTCAAATATTTTAGGCATGATGCAAAAAATCAAATTTACTTTAAATCGGAAATTTCT
Source organism: Panopea generosa (assembly GCA_029582155.1). NCBI lineage: Eukaryota > Metazoa > Mollusca > Bivalvia > Adapedonta > Hiatellidae > Panopea > Panopea generosa. The sequence continues at coordinate 10,556,978 of CM055895.1, read as the reverse complement.
AAACCGAATTTATATATATCATTTCTGCAAAAAATTTTTGAAAATGCATAAATTGTTTTTTTTATAATTTATTATCAATATGAAAAAGATAAACTATAAAAAATACAACACGAAGCAGCTAAAGTCGTTACTGGTTTGACGCGTTCGGTTTCTATAAATAAGTTATACACTAAAATCAGATGGTTATCTCTATCAGAAAGAAGAAAATATCAAAAATATCATTGCATATATGTACCATCGTATCAGTACTCCACGCTCGTTTGAGAACCGGGTGTAGTCAACTTAAATTTGCTGCAAGATGCGACGGATTTGGTAATAAAAACGAAGATACCGATCACTACTTTATGCAATGTCCTATATATACTGATGAATGACTTCGTCTTTTTCGTTCTACATGCCGTTTTAATCCCTTAAGTACACAAGTGCATTTATATTTACACAAGTACTACAATACATTTAAGACACGAAACGTTTTGTCAATAACTGACTCTCGGCATCAGATACCCAGTTTTATGCTAGCCTTCAATGCACCGGAACGATATTATGACAGCACCACTTAAAATTATGTTGTCTTTTCTCTCCTACTATAATTATTTGTTCTTTTTATTTTTCCCTTAATCTGTTTTGTTGTTGGTTTGTATAATTGTTATCTTGATTCTAATGTTATTTGTAAACTGAAAGGGGAGGGTCGTGACTAATGTTGCTAGAACTTGTGGCCCAACCAGTTTGCTATGTCAATTATGCAATAAAAATATGTTTAAACCAAACTATTTCTTTACTGATTTGTCGTGAGATGTCTATGCGTAAAACTATTTCACTGAAAGGTTTTTAATTATGCTATCGAATATGTCATTATAACTTTCAATTGCCGTTTTGTCACTAGACTATTCAAACAATTGCGTGTAGTGATACTTTAATATATCATGTGAGTTAATTTTAATAGAACATATTGTCATTGCTTTAATCTCTTGAATATGTTTGTAAAAATGTCAAATACTTACGAAATTTATTTGTTTAACGTTCATGGGGTATGAAATTACATCCATATGTACAAGGTGTTCACGTGAAATATTACTTGTTACATGTAATTTCTTATCCCATGGACATTAATCCATTTCTTATATTTATATTTCAATGTAAACGTCTATACCAGCATGCCTCAATGATCAATTATTTAGCACCGATATATGGCAATTACAATTCAGCCTCATAAGCCTTTTCGTATATATCAGAAGAAAAAAGTATTGCAAAATTTATCCACAGCTGAAATAATCATGCACAGCCATGCTTTCATGGAAAATGAATGGCACAATTCCATAAAGATGCCATTAGGGAGGTACGGCACGAACAATGAATATCTTTTAAGGAATTAGTTTATATTTGATAACCGTTCATGACATAAACCCATAGTCTTGATCGTTGCATGTAAGTGCATATCTCATGAGCTTTTAACAAATACTGTTTCTTCATTCATTTTACTAATGTGTACACTTTATACAAATATGTCTTATTGAACTATTGTTCATTTAGGTAATCAAATATTTCAGTTTGTTGACGGAACCGCAAGAGTTATTTCCCATTGTATTGATATCAGTTTAACATAATACGACTGACTTCATTATTATTCTTACTTTTTTAGAAATATGATAATAAAAATACTCCAAGTTAAAACTGACCGTCACAAGAATACGTAAATGGGAAATGAACAGCAGCTGGAGGAGTAACGTCAAGATTGTAAATACTATAAGTTTGTTTTACTGTATTTTGTACAATATGGGAATATATCGTACGAGTGCGTATTGTGGTGGAAACCATATTGGACGTGACATCGTATGCGCCGAGTCCAATATGGTTTTCACCACAATACGTACGAATACAATATACCCCCATATTGTACTAATGTACAATACTGTAGAATGATCGTTTTATTTAATACCTTTATTTGAAAATAAATTGTCAAAAGAGAACAGGGAAAAATCAGGTTAATAAACCGTGAGTTCACAGCGGCAGACGAAGGAAGTTGCAGTGATAGATATTCGGATTTTATCAACGTCATCGTCATGCGGAACATTTTGTCGATTATTTGTTTTTATCGTTGAATTTTCTACTGAATTTATTTCCGTTTTTTATAAGACGCCTATCTTGAATTTTGAACTGTACAATATAAAAGTTATTTGATCCAATAAACTTCTACATATTAGTACGTTCACGTGGTAACATCTGGGACAGCGGATTGGCTATACACGTACAGGTAAAGAATAATTGTGATGTAATTTATAGAAAGTGTTTTTCTTATAAATAGAAACGAAATAAACGACGAGCATTTTGTTTACATTCTTTTAGTAATCTGAAAATGACTTACAACGTCTTACTGGAAGATTTGATACGAGACCTTGGAGGATGTGGTATATATCAATGGCTGCTGTGTATCATAGCACACATGGGAAATACTGCAGGCGTGTGGAGTATGGTAACTATGGCATTTGCCGGACAAGACCCAGGGTTTTGGTGTAAAGGCAACATAGAGAATGGGACAAAGTTTGATGATCTACAAGGAGAGTGCAAAATAAACGGAACCGACAATAGCTGTACCAAGTACTATTTCAACGACGACGCAATGACTACGGTTGTGTCAGAGGTGTGTATTAATACTAATACAACTGGGTCAGAGGTTATAATGTTATGTTCGATACTCAACTCTGTATAAGGCCCTTTAAATATTTGAGAAAATTAAGCATATGTTTATATCCATGACAAAATTTAACTGTTTTAACAATTTCCCGATGGAACCTTATGCTGTTATCGCTAACATTAGCAGTAAATTGTTTGATAACTTCAGACTGTTGTGTTTTAAATACATATGTGCATATTGCTGTGCTTGTAACAGAAGAGTTTGGCTGATCTATTTTTAAATACACAGTCCCGTTTGATAACGAGTGGGCTAGTTGTTTGGGTAGATAAAGACAAGACAGGATGCACCAGTCAGCCAGATTAAAGTCTGTCTGTCTGTCTGTCTGTCTGTCTGTCCGTCTGTCCGTACCTTACTTTGATTTATTTACATATTTTGTTCTGGTGGCTGTCATTGAAATCCACGTCTTCTTTTATACTAATATGTTTTTTGTTTTTGATGTCTCGTATTATTGTTTATAAATGCATGCTGATATTGAACAATAAATATAATATCAAAATTTACTATATCCAGATAATTAGTAACAACAGAATTATGCCCTTTTATCACCAAAAATTTAACTATTTGTGTCATATTTTTCTATTTTATCATTAGTGGGGTCTTGTGTGTGACCGGAAGTGGACCGTTGCTATGATAACGACTATTCAAATGGCCGGAGTGTCGATTGGCTGTTTAATTTGTGGTCATCTGTCCGATTTAATTGGCCGTAAACCAACATTCTTTCTTTCTCTCCTCCTACTTATAGTCTTCAACGTGGCTGCTTATTTTTCCGTTTCTTGGGAAATGTATGCTGCAATGCTTTTTTTTATTGGAATTGGTACTGGTTTCCAATACGACAGTAAAGTACATACTTCCAATAGAATTTGTACCTTCAAGATGGCGTCCAGCGGTAGTAGCTACACCAGCTTTTGCTCTAGAAGCATGTCTATTTGCTCTTTTTGCTTGGCTGTTTCATGATTGGAAAAGCATTCATCTGGCAATTGCAATTATTGGGGCTCCCTTTCTGATAACATGGTGGTAAGTAAACTCTTGTATATTTTAACTCACGAATCATTTCATACGATAAATTTTAACTGAATATTCAATAGTACATACAACTGAGCTGATATCTTTAAAAGTCATAATTATCTGAAATCGTAAACAATCAGTAATCTTAAAGTAATATGACGAATATCGTTGTTGCGAACATAAGTTGAAAAAATACAAATAGTTCCCTATATGCGTCTCAGGTTTGTACAAGAAAGTTTCCGCTGGTTAGTTACTAAGCAACGATTTGAAGACGCCGATAATGTAGTTGCTGCCATTGCGAAAGTTAACCGGTCAGAGAAGCCAGACCTTACTAAAATCATTGCTACAGCTAAGGATGAAGAATCCCACCAATCATCGAACAAAAAATATTCAGGAATTGACTTATTTAGGACAAGGGAGAGCACTAAGACGACAATTGCGCTACTGTTTATTTGGTGAGATGTATATTTGCACAAACATTTATGACATATTCTGACACCTGTTTCTCTTGGTTGTTACAAATAACAATGTAAAAGAAAAAATACCAGTCTTCGGATTAACCAACTATGGCAAAAACTAGGTTAATTAGCGATTAAACCGGCTGGAAAATTAACAAACATTGTTATTCACAGAAGTAATTAAATAAATGGTATTTTACAGACAAAATATTATATCAATATATATATATATATATATATATATATATATATATATATATTGATATAATTATTCGATGCATTGTACCCTGTTTTGGTAAAGAAAGTGCATCAGTATACATATTTATTAATATAAACTAACATTTCTGAAATTATGGCATCCTGTTTATAGTTTTAATCTACAAATACTGGTAATTTTGTTCGCTTGTATTGTAACTTTGTATTAATTGTATCACACTATATTGCTTATACGGTAGATTCTATCTAAAGATAAGATCAGGTTGTTTAATAATAGCGTATTGTAGTGCCATTGCTATGTCGGTAAGCATATCTAAGAAGTCTGTCTGCTATATTGATAAACATATCTAACAAGTCCGTCTGCTATATTGGTAAACATATATAACAAGTCCGTCTGCTATATTGGTAAACATATCTAACAAGTCCTTCTACTGTATCGGTAAACACATTTGGCAAGTCCGTCTGATACAACGTATTTGTCATCGTTTTATAATATTTAGTAATTTGGAAATCAAATAAAAACTTTATGAAATAATTTACATGTCAATTTGTTTTATTTATATTTTTTTGTAAATTGAGGTTTTCTGCAAGCTATGGTTTCTATGGTATGACATTTGGAGCGAAAAGTCTAGCAGGCGACCTGTACATGAACATACTACTTATTAACCTAGTGCCAGTCCCTGGAACGTTCTCAATCATGTTCTTGGTGAACTGGTAAGTGTAACCATTTATAGTTATTGAAAAGTTATCTATTTTACCCCTATGAGCATATTAAGTAATATTTTCCAAATAATTGAATGGTACATGGATTATGTTTTATATTATTAATTATCTTATTGTCATTAATTTCATACATTTGTAAGCATAAACGTTGAAAGAAAATCAATAAGTTATGTGTTAATATGCAACAATTGTTTAGCTGTTTCAAGAATGAATTATTTAAATCACGTTTTTATGTTTTCTTTTCATTTAGGTTTGGTAGGAAGAAAGCGTGCTTGGGCTTCTTTAGTCTGTCTGGTGTAGCCGGTTTAACCGTAGGTGTTTTACAATACATAGGTATGTATGTGAAAACAATATAAACAATTGTCTGTACTGTACCTTTGCGGTAGAAACTATTTGTTTACCCTCAAAAGCTCTTAATGTATTGTAGCTAATTAAGCTATTTTCCGGATTCGTAAGTTTATTCAAATACAAAGAAACTTGAAAGATAAAGTCAAACTTCTTAACATCTGTATTAAAACCATTGACTATACATTGTGTTTTGATAAAATGATCCATGATTTAAAATGTGTTTTAATATAGTTTGTACATTCCATTTAGATTCGCCAATAAGTGGTCAGATTACAAATATTTTAGCCCTTGTGGCTAAACTAGGAGTATCAAGTGGCTGGAACGTCGTGATGATATATACAACAGAGCTTTATCCTACTGTCGTCAGGTATAGAATATTATTTATTTATGTTCGAAAATTCAAAATTACCTATAAAATCTCTTAATCATTTTTTGATTGTGGTTTAACGTCCACACGTTTCAGGTAATATATGAAATATCCAGTTTTATTGGTTTGGGATAACTTCAAAATGAATCCGAGTCGAACCAACGTCCTTCCGTTATTGGCAAACACTTTCACAAAAAGATTTTTGAACGAAAGGGACTCGAACATATGACCATAGCGGTGAAAGGAAAGTGTTCTTGAGACGGCGCCTTAGAGTGCTCGGTCACATAAAACATTTTACTAAATGGCGGTATAAAATATTGTTATTAAAATCAACATTCAAATTGTATTTAAAATATATAAAGAGTGACCAAGATAATATATCTAAAGAAGCATTTCGACTGCAGTTCAGCTCAGTCTAATTAGAAATATATTACTTTCTCATTCTATCTCAAAGTCAAGTAACAAAATTTCATCAATATGTTTTTAATTACTCTTTCTACCACTTATTGTGTACATCGATTGTATATATCAAATGCAGTTACATAAATCTGTATTTCTGTTATATGCAACATTTATAAATGACTTTTAAATAAAATTATAACAATATACCATCTAATTTTTGGCTACAGTAAACTATACATATAGTTTAACAAACATTTCTTAATACATTTAGCTCTTTTCTATAAACAAATATCTAATCTCTGATAATTAAAGACTTTCATTCATAAATAATGTCACTAGTTGCAAAAGTATTTCTGTTTGTTTATTTATATATTGACCAAAACTCTAGGAACATAAATTATAAAAAATAGGGAGTAAATAAAAAAAAAAAACGTCTGACAACTTTCTTTTATATATCATTTTAAGGAATATCGCATATGGAGTGCACAGTACTGTTGGCAGGTTTGGGGGTATGGTAGCGCCACAGATTGTCTTCTTGGTAATAGTGTGATTCTATCTTATATCATTATGTATTTTTACACCAGGGCAGATGAATTACGATAACTATACATATTGCTTACTGACTGTCCACAGATAACCACATATATTTGTTGATGAGTCGATGTCTAATCTATATTTACTTAGTGACTGCCCACAGATAATTACATACATTGGATAATGTGTTGGGTTCTAATCTATATATGTCCTTGATAATTACACCGGTTATTGGGTTGGGTGCTAGTCTGACTAGTACTGGCTGTTTAAACATATACATTGGTTAATGAGTTGAGTTCTTATCTATAATTTACCTACTGATTGTTCACATATGATTACATACAGTGGTTAATGAGTTTGATTCTAATCTTATAAACTTCCTGACTGTCCACACATAATTACCTACAATGGTTAATGAGTTGAGTTCTAATCTATATAGACCTTTAGTCAACTGTCCACATAGCATTACATACATCGGTTAATGGGTTGGGTTCTAGACTATATTTCCTTACTGACTTTCCAAATATAATTACATTGGTTGATGATATTTATTTACTGACTGTCCACAGATAATATCATACATCTGTTAATATAATTTTCTACTTTTGAAAATTTGAATTAGAAGAAAATTATTTTCCTTTGTTTAACAGTCTCCGAAAGAGAGAGTTGATGTATGTGCACGGATCTTCCGTGCACATTTGGCGGTAATCGGTCATTCAGCGTTGAGAGCGTGACCAGTACAGGTGGATTTAAAAAGCATGCATAATGAAGTTATAGGAATCATCAGAGGTTTCTATTTCATAAACACAGAATTATGATATGATTAATAGTAAAATATTTTTAAAAGGACATTTAGTGATATTGTAGGGATATTTACATTATTATATTGAATAATAAATATATGCATGCACATGTATGATATCAGCTGTTTGCACTCTTCAGCGCTAGTAACAATTAAACATATTTAATTGAAATTGTGTTTTTGTTCTGTTTATGGAGACAGTGGAAGTAGAAGGGAAATCTGTATTTACTTACTTGCGTCTGTCCACAAATCATTACATACATCGGTTAATAAGTTGGGTTCTAATCCATATTTACCTACTGGTATCCCACATATATTAACTTACATTGGTTAGTGACTTGGGTTCTAATATATACTTATTAGCTGGTAGCACAGTTGTAATTATCCATATTTACTTATTTGTAGCCCACATATAACAACATACATAAGTTGATGATTCTAGTGTAAACTTACTGGTAGCCAATATATAATTACATACATTGTTGATGCGTAGGATTCTAATTTATATTTACTTACTGACTGTTAACATATATTTACATACACTGGTTGACAAATTGAGTTCTTTTCATATTTACTTACTGGTGGCCCACATATAATAACATATGACTGCCCTGATATTATTTCCATACATTGATTGATGAGTTGGGTTCTAGTGTATATGTATTTACTGACTGCCCTGGTATTATTTCCATACATCGGTTGATGAGTTGGTTTCTTATGTATACCTATTTACTGACTGCCCTGATATTATTTCCATACATTGGTTGATGAGTTGGCTTACAATGTATACATATTTACTAACTGCCCTGATATTATTTTCATACATTGGTTGATGAGTTGGATTCTAATGTATACTGATTTACTGACTGCCCTAATATGATGTCCATACATTGCTTGATGAGTTGGGTTCTAATGTATACTGATTTACTTTTGACTGCCCACAACTAATTACATACATCTGTTGATGAGTTCTTACCAAAACGTTAACAACCTTCATTTCATATAGAAGTTATATAATTATGTTGGCACATGCATTAATTATAAAAACATGGCTTTTGTTTTATCAAATTATTCAAACACAAATTAGTCCTATTTCAAAAGTCTGATATTTTGTGCGCACGTTTGCAATGATTATTGGAAATAATGAGACAACCACTGACTGCTCACATACAATTACATATATCTGTTGATGAATAGGGTTCTAACCAATACCTTAACAACCTTAAATTGTTCATCCATTTATTTAACGTCGTTTGTTGATTTGCATTCGATTTTTACGGGTAAAACTATTAACACTACAAGACTGATTTTAACAGTTATATTTCCCTAGAATTTAAATAAATATGTCGGCAAATACAAATAAAGAATTTAACATAGCCGTTGTTATATATATTTTTTTTAAACACAAATTAATCCCATTTCAAAAATCTAATATGCTGTGCGCACATTTGAAATGCTCTTGACTTATAACTATAAATATTTTTTTTATTTTCATTTAGAATGACGACGTTCCAGGGCTGCTGTATTTCCTCAGCGGAGTGTTTATGATAGTATCGGCATGTCTCATTCTGATACTCAAAGAAACCAAGGGTCTAGTACTGGAAGACACATTTATAACAAACAAAAATGAGAAACATTCAAAAGATGGTGCCAATGCTGAAGAAACTTTCACAAAACTCTGAATGAATAAGTAAACTATTGAAGCTTGTTAGACGTAATGCTGATATAAAGATATACTGTATGCAACTTTGATAATATTTTGCTGTAAGCAGCAATGTTTAGCATTGGTGAAGAAATGTTGATTTATTCCTTTAAAACATTCGTAATGCATTTCTTATTAAATTACCCTTTGTGAAGCAATTTTAATATATAACAAGAGCTGTCGGATGATGATGCTGAATACATATGTGAAGTTCCATTTAAGTCCAATGATCATTTGATGAAATCTGTACCAACTAATAAAGTTTAAACCTCTCAAAAACTCTAACCAATTTTTATAAGTCTAAAAGAGCAATAATTCTGTCAAAGGGCAATCTATAAATTTCCTACAAGATTTTGAACAAGATGTGAAGTTTAATTCATGTCCAATTATATGTTGATGAAATATGTATCCACTCGAAAACTCCAACATTTTCTATATCTGAAAGGGCCATAATGTGAGAAAATCTAGTGTTACACATGAAAATATAGTGTCATATAAGAAAATTGAATGTCGTGTACTGATGTTGTGTATCGAGTGAGAAAATCTAGTGTCACGTATGAAAATATAGTGTCATATAAGGAAATTGAATGTCAGGTAAGGATGTTGAATATCGAGTGAGAAAATCTAGTGTAGCATATGAAAATAAAGTGTATTATAAGGAAATTGAATGTCATGTAAGGATGTTGGGTATCGAGAGAGAAAATCTGAGGTCACATATGAAAATAAGAGTTATATAAGGAAATTGAATGTCGTGTAAGGATGTTGCGTATCGAGTGAGAAAATGTAGTGTTGCGTAAGAAATTTAATCAAATAAGCAACTTGAATTTCGTGGGAGGATGTTTAGTATATATAGATTAGAAACTCTAGTGCCCTGTAAGAAAAATCTAATGTCGAGGAAGGATGTTGTGTATCGAGTGAGAAAATCTAGTGTCACGTATGAAAATATAATGTCATATAAGGAAATTGAATGTTGTGTAAGGATGTTGAGTATCGAGTGCGAAAATTTAATGTCGCATATGAAAATATAGTGTCATATAAGGATATTGAATGTCGTATAAAGTGTTGTGTATCAAGTAAGAAAATGTAGTGTTGCATAGGTAAATATAGTCAAATAAGGAACTTGAATGTCTTGGAAGGATGTTGAATATAAATTATATAGATTAGAAAATCTAGTGCCTGTAGGAAAAATCTAATGTCGAGGAAGGATGTTGTGTATCGAGTGAGAAAATCTAGACTCGTGTCACGTATTAAAATATAGTGTCATTTAAGGAAATTGAATATCGTGTAAGGTTGTTGGGTATATATAGATTAGGAATCTAGTGCCCAATATTAAAATCTATAGTCCAGTAAAGAGGTTGTGTATCGAGTGAGAAGATCTAGTGCTGCGTATGAAAATATAGTATCAAATAAGAAAATTGAATGTTGTGTTAGGATGAATATAGATTAGACAATCTAGTGCACATTACGAAATATGTATAGTCGAGTAAGTATATTGTATATCGAGTGAGAAAATGTACGAAACGCGTGCTTATCATGCAGTTGGTGCTTGCTTTGCGTAATTTAAAAACCAAACACCTGTAATGTGGTTATCATGCAAGTAACACTTGTCTTGCATAATTTAGGTACAAACGCATGATTATTATGCAATTGGTGCTTGTCTTGTGTAATTTAGGTACAAATCGCGTGGTCTCCGTGTCGTTGGTGCTTCTCTTCGAATTTAGGTACCAAACATGTGGTTCTCTTGGCGTTAGTGCCTGTATTGTGTATATTATGCATCAGACGTGTGGTTCTCCTACCAATGATGCTTGTCTTTTGTAATTTAAGTTCCAAATACGTTCTTATCATACAAGTAGCGCTTGTCTTTTGTAATTTAGGTACCAAACGTGTGGTTCTAATGATGTTGGTTCTTTAATTGTGTTAATTTAGGTACCAAACGTGTAGTTCTAATGATTTTGGTTCTTTAATTGTGTAATTTAGGTACCAATCGTGTGCATATCATGAAGTTGGCGCTTGTCTTGTGTAATATAGGTATCAAGCGTGTGCATACCATGCCGTTGGTGCCTGTCTTGGGTATTTAGGTATCAAACGTGTGGTTCTCTTATGCGGTTGTTGACTGTATTGTGTATTTTAAGTTACCATACACATGCTTATCATGCAGTTAGTGCTTGCCTTGTGTAATTTGGTACCATACGTGTGGTTCTCATGCCGTTGGTACTTTTCTTGCGTAATGTATGTACCAAACAAGCATGTTTTGAACATTAGTTACACAAGACAAGCACCAAGTGCATGATAACCACCTGTTTCATGCTTTTTTACATAATATACATAACGTACGTAACAACTGCACGAGAACCACACGTTTACACTACGACAAGCTCTACCTGCATTATAAGAACGTGTATGGTACTTAAAAAAAGACAAGACGAAGAGCAACATCTTAAGAGAACCACATGTTTGATACCTAATATGCACAAGACAGGCACCAAAGGCATGATATACACACGTTTGGTACCTACATTATACAAGACAAGCACTAGCCTCATGATATGCACATATGTGTTACATATTAATTTACACAAGACAAAGTGCTACCGGCATGATAAGCACGTGTATTCTTGAATTACAAAAGACAAGAACCAACCGTAAGAAAACCACACATTTGATGCATAAAATACTCAAGACAGGCACTAATGACATGAGAACCACACGTTTGGTACCTAATATACAAAAGATAGGCACTTACGGCATGCGAGTTTATTGTAACCCACATGATAAGCACTTGAGACGTGTTTGGTGCTCAAATTACACAAGACAAGCACCAACTGCAGAAGTACTACACGTTTGATACCTAATATACAAAAGACAGGCACTAACTAACGTTACATACATAACGTGTGGTTCTCATGCCGCTTATGCGTTATTTGTGTAAGTTCGGTACCAAACGTGTGCTTATCATGCAGTTTGTGCATGTGTAGGTACCAAAACGAATGGTCTCTTGGAGTTGGTGCTTGTCTTATGTAATGTAGGTACCAGCACGGATGGTCTCATGGAGTTGGTGCTTGTCTTGTGTAATTTATATTCCAAACACGTGCCACGTGCTTATCATGCATGTAACACTTGTCTTGTATTCTTTATGTACCAAACCTGTGTTTATCATGCAGATGATTGGTTCTTGTCTTGTGCAATTTAAATACCAAACGCGTAGTTATCATGCCGTTGGTGATTGTTTTGTGTACTTACAGTATCGAATTGGTGGTCATCATTCAATTTGTACTTGTCTTGTGCAATTTATGTTCCAAACATGTGTCTATATTACAGGTAGCACTTGTCTTGTGTAATAAAGATTTCAAACAGATGGTTATCATGCAGTTACATTTAGTCATTGTCTTCTGTAACTTATAAAAAGTACCAAACGTGTAGTTATCAAGCATGTGTTACTTTGTATTGTGTAATTAAGGTACCAAACATGTGGTTACCCTACATGTGTAGATTTGTGTGATAATCTTGTACGTAGCGTTTGTCTTTTGTATTTTAAGTGTCAAACGCGTTAACCACACAAGTAGAATGTGTAACTTGATATAAATTATCGAAGTTTTGGTTAACACAAAATTTAAGTTTGCCTTTTGTAAATAGGTTACCAACATTTTCCTGAAGCGCATGATTCGTGGAGTGCTTGGTCCAGTGGTAGAGCATCGGACCCATTGGCGAGACGCAGGTTCGATACCCAGCCACGGCTATGTATTAAGGTTTTGAACACAAATGTGTATAGAGAACGAACACAAAAGGAGAAAGTGAAAGTGAGGATAAAGTAACTTCGAACTCAGGAGTCGCAGGTTCAACCCAACGCTCCTACGTCTAAATATTCTTATCAGTCTTTCGGATGAGACTTTAACAAAAATCGAGATCCCATATATCGGTGCTTTCACCGGGCATGTAAAAGACTCGAGGATACTACAAACGGGTATTCTGTATCTCTGCACTATCCTCTAAAACTCTAAAAATTACTAATACTCTTCTGGAGGCGTCGCCCATAGAGAAAACGGTGGCGACGATAAATGGAATTATCATCAACAACACGATAAAGTTATGGTATGGAAGAATATCAGAACACTTTATGATAGACGATAGATAATGAAAGATTGGTGATTAAGAGAGAGAAATAAGAGATAAAGAGAGAGAGAAAGAGAAAACAGAATGTCAGAAAGACAGACAGACGGACGGACGGACGGACGCTGCGATTACTATATGCCACCCAAAATATTTATAATAAAGTGTGACCTTGATCTTTGGGGTAGGGTTGAAAGTTTTACGCGCGACACCTCGCCATGATATGTTAATCATTTGTTGATTTGCAAAAATCCATCTACGCATAAAAAAGTTACAGTCCGGACATGACCGGACGGAAGGACAGACAGACGGACGGACGCTGCGATTACTATAAGCCATCCAAATAAATTTTGGGAGGCTTGAAAATATTAAAATTGATTGAAGAGTATTAGTTGATGAAACTTTATATAAAATCACACAATAAAGGTATAGTGTTGACATTGTATTATGGTACTTTTTTTTATAAATGTTGCATACAAATAGTTAACATGCTATGTACAATGATATCAAGTTGAACAAGAAAGTATAGTCGTCAATATCGCCGCCATGGATGTTCTGAAACTTGAAAATAAAAACAACTTCACAGCAACAGGCACTTACTAGACCGCTTGGTTTTGGTATTGTTCATCAGAAAGGGAAAATTTCGTATTTTTTGCCAATTGTTTACATGACTCCTACTAAAATGAAAACTCCCTCATAGCATAAAGCATTTCATTTCATTTTAAACAAAATTAAAAATAAAGAAGGGGTGGTTAAGAAAGTTGAATAAAATTGGGCATAAGTGATATCACCTATTCGAATAAGTGATTTCACCCACAGGCATCTAACTTTTTTTGAAAAAAAAATTTCCAAATGTTTTTTCTTCAACTCTATGAGCTACAGTTGTGTTGAGCGGGTTTAGTCTTTAAAATTTGTGCCACTTTATTTACGACTAAACTTTTTAGCACCTAAATGGGCGATTTGAAAGTGTCTTATTCAGGAACGGTTGGTTCAATATTTCTGTTGTTGGGCTTATTATGTCGCGTAATACCTCAACCAGGTGGCTGTGCATAACGTATAACAATATTCGTTATAGTTTTTGCACAGCGGGTGTCTAAAGACAGTAGGGGGGTATGTGGCCGTTCTTAGAAGTTATTCAACTTTATGTTCATCACATTTTGTTTCGATGGCTTGGACATAGATTTGAAGAAAAAAAGAACAAGAAAATTGGAAAAAGCAAGATGATGTAGGAGACTATGCAAACAATGACTTATCCTTAGGATGTAAATATGTAATATGTATAAATATAACTGCTTGGCCTAAAATAATGAAGCCGGTCAGACGAGTATCTTTGTCACTGTGTACTCAAATTGGTGCCTTAAGTTACCCAACCGTGTAATGTACCGTGCCACATAGAGATACATAACATTAAATCACCTCTAATGTTTACCATGCGTTTCTTATCCTTTCAGTACATATTGTTAATATTGTGTAAAAATATTTTGTAATAATTTGTTATATTATAAATATTATTCTAATTTTTGGAATATATATATTGGTTTATTTACTCTTTAATAATTTTATAAAGCAATTTATTTTTGCGACTTGAACCTTTTTTTCATCATATAGTCACTGCTGAATCCCTTTTGATGGGACCATTCTGTTTTTTTTTCTTCCTAATAAGTGATATCACCTTTTCGAATAAATAAGATGGACAACTTGAACATACACTTTAAGTTCAAGTTTAAGACAAAATATGATATTTTCATCCTCAAATATGACAGTGAATTTGAATTGAGGAGCCCAATATGTTACATATTACCGCCGAGTATAAGCATGCACACTTATGTTAAGTTGCATGCATATCATTGCAAGCTATGAACTTCCTGCACCAAAACTTTAACGCATGTGGAACGCAGACGCAGACGCCGTTGCCGTTGCCGACATCGACGCCGACGCCGAGTGAGTACAAAAATGTCCTTATTCATAGAATAGTCAAGTTGACAATGAAAACTCCCAAATAGTAAAAGTACTACTTTATCACTGAATTGACATGTGTACAATCTTTCTTTGAATTATCTCGAACGGTTTTGCTAATTATGCTGCTGGAAAATCAGACGGTGCCCGATATAATATCGCATTTTATTTTGACTGAAGATAAATAGGAAGGCGAGAGCCCTGCTACTGAGTGTTTTCTATACTTTGATTTGTACATGGAGAATAAACCTGCACTTTTATTAATATGTGTGTATATGGTTATAAACACTTTATGCTCAAAATTTACTATTTCGCTTTATATTTTTAACCTGTTTGTCACATTCGCTTCCAGTTGATATTGATCAATGATATTTCAGTTACATGTTGTTATTTCGCCTAAAGATGGCTCTTCCCTTATAGTACCTAAATTACGATCTCGCATGAATATACGAAAGCCCTGCTCGTAAAGTTGCCTCAAAACATTTAACTGCTGCATCAGACCATCATTTTTTCTAATGTGGACTTCCAAGCAGATTTGTTTGACATTCTTCAAAGATCCGGAATCGACAGCCTCTTGCAAAGACGGCCATTCACTGCCTTCAATATCTATTTTTAGAATGGCAATAGGGATCTGAAATGGAAATGGAGAAAAGAGTTTTAGAGCAATACTATACAATGTCATGTATATTAATTGTTTAATTTTAGTCATTCAGTCTGTCATTGTTGCTGTTTTTAAGTCATGGTTAGTCATAGGTTACAAATTGGAACAAATTGAGGATCGACTAGAAGTCATGTATGTGTGATACACATCTTCAAGGTCCTTAACATCTTTCTCCCTGGTCAATTAACGTTAGAAAAGTTTCAATAACCAAATGCATGTACATGGTCAGTTATCTGATATTTTAGAAAAACAAATTAAAAAAGAGGGTGGAGAAATCACTTGTAAATGTGTTTTTTACAATTTTCTGAATTATATGTGAAATTGTTCTTACAACGGTAAGCTTCTTCCAGGCATGAATTATTCTCCCTTCACAGTTGGACTTATCGACCAAACATATGTGAAATATATTCAATTTGGTGATGGCAAAAACATTTGTGAATTTTGCTAAATCTGATGAGGGATCAAACATATGTGCAGATGGACCAAGCCTATGTGAATTATATTCATTTTGCTTATGAACCAAGCATATGTGAATTATATTCATTTTGCGGACAGACAAACATATGTGAATATATACAATTTGCTGAAGGACCAAGCATATGTGAAAAATATTCATTTTGCTGATGAACTAAGCATATGTGAATTATATTCATTTTGCGGACAGACAAGCATATGTGAATAAATTCAATTTGCTGAAGGACCAAGCATGTGTGAATATATTCAATTTGCTGAAAGACCAAGCATGTGTGAATATATTCAATTTGCTGAAGGACCAAGCATGTGTGAATTGAATTCATTTTGCTGATGAACCAAACATATATGAACTATATTCATTTTGCGGATGGACCAAGCATATGTGAATTATATTCACTTTGCTGATGAACCAAGCATATGTGAATTACATTAATTTTGCTGATGGACCAAGTATATGTGAATTATTTTCACTTTGCTGAAGGACCAAGCACTTGTGAAGTTTGCTCCATCTGATGAGAGACCAAACGAATGTGAATATATCAACTTTGCTGATGGACCAAACATATTTGAATTATATCAACTTTGTCAATGGACGATGTTTATTTACCCATTTACTGCATCATAGGGGATAATGCATGGATGTTTTATATATATATATATATGTGTTGGCCCATTGTAAAGTTGTGTCGACTGTTTATGAAGTTACAATTGTATTATACATGACCTGTAGTGACTGAGTGGTCAAACTGAGGGCTTAAATATGCATGGATGAACATTTTTGTTATTTGGATATTCTGCTTGTCTGTCTAAGTAGACGCAAAATATAAATCTTCGAAAGGCTCCATAATGACTTGCAACATGTCGCACTTATAAGTATATACTTACGTCGTCGTGGTGCAATTCTTTGGTAATGTTTCCTAAAGTGCGCTTCTTCCATTTGTCCTTATTTACAAAGTTTTCCCCACCAAGTCCCGTCAAATGGAATGTGGTAGATGGTGGAATAATTTTGTCATCGGGTATAGCCTTGCTACAAAACAATAGTGTATTTATAAGAATTTGGTGCAATGTTTAATTTTATACAATTTCCTATAAAAGAACAATTAGAATTTTCAAAATGCTTTATAATACCATTATATTGTGATTTCCTACCATCTATTTAATAGAATCTCGTATTGGCAGTGCTGCAGACAAAACAGTATCATTGTTCTTAATAGTGGAGAAGCCATTTTGAAATAGGCAGTGATCATGTGACTGGAAAGTCACGTGAAGCCGAAAGTAATATTTAGTATATAATGCAGCTTTATCAGATGGGAACTGTTCATTTATTTTGATATTTTCATTTAGTACTAGAGTTACTCCCGTTCCAGAAATAAACATCCTTAAAATCTCGTTTCTATCTTTAAACTCTAAAACGAATAACACGGCTATAGTGTTATATTCTGTTAGTTTTTCTAATTAGATAAAGTTAAAGTATGTTTTGTTAACACTAATTTATCTTGAGAAAAAATTCAATAATCTATGTTAATTTGTTTACATAACGTGTTGTTATAGTTCATTACACGCGTATGAATTTAACTTTAAATAATTTATCATTCGGAACTCCTCCAACACTGCTTGCACTGTTTAGAGTAATAGAATTGACTGGACCAGGTGTTTCGAATGAAACATGTAACTGCGGAAAAATCTTATAGGAACTGTATTGGGAAAATGCATTGGAGGAATATAGAGATATTAAGAAAATTATAGCATGTCAAATTTGGTTCAGTAAAGCGGAAACATTTGATTTCAATAAGAGGCCAGATGAGGTATCAAAGTCTTATTTTTAAGAAAGCATTTTCATACTGTTTTGATGAAAGAATCGGATAAAAAATAAAAATAATAGATCAAGAACTGTTTCCGATCGCGATAGCTTGGGCTGTCTTTGACTTGGCCGGCTCAATGGACTCGCACCTCTATTATCTCCCTTGAATACTCGGACCTTTAACCTTTAATTCTTTTCCTATTTATGTTCATGGTTTTATGCTGCAGTGATCTATTTTTTTCTACCATGTGTTGAATGGTCAGTATGTTAGAAACGACCACTGAGCATTTGAAGTTGATGCCAGATTTCTAGGCAAATATGTGTCATTTTAGAATTAAAATTCCAACCGCAGCGTGGACATTATTACTCTGGAAATTAATAGGTATCACAAAACCATTGAATTTTTAAAAACGAAACATAATTGGTCAAGGTATAATTTTGTTTCTCTTTTTAATTGCAATAACATTTATGTCCTAAAACACAGTGAAATCAAGAAATGTCACTGGTAAGAGTCGCATGCCCCCACCCCCCCCCCCCCAAATGGTCTGTGAAAAATAACATATGTTATAATATGTAGCGATGAATATCAAGGAGTAATGGACTGATATTTCAGACTAGACAGTTCAATTTCATGTTTTTTAATCCCTAAATGTAAGACAAAAATACAGATAAATTATTGATCAATTGACAAATTGAGCCAAGTGTTTTTGAAATCCATTTATGTATGATAAAGTTAAAGGACGGACTTGAAATCTCAAAGTGGTGTCATACATACAAAAAGTGTGACCTTGACATTTGAGGTACGGGTCTAGGTCTTATTTATGACACATCTTCATGTCATCTTGATAAATTGAGCCAAGTTGAAGACAAAGTCACAAACCAGACACGCAATATCAGACAAATTAAAGTGTGACCTTGATATTTAAGGAAAGGTTCTGAGTTTTACATGCGACACTTAATTATGTCATGTTGATCAACTGAGCCCAAGTGTTTTTAAAATTTATCCATAGATGACAAAGTTACAGACCGGACAAGAAATGTCAAAATGACTGAAATTGTCAAACAAAGTTAAATTGTGACCTTGACCTTTGAAGTGGGAGTCTCGGTATTAAGTGCAACACGTCGTCATGTTATGTTGATCATTTGTAACAAGTATTTACAAAATCCATCTTTGCTTGACAAAGTTACTTGCTGGACATGAATTCTCACACAGATTGAAAGTGTTGTCAAACAAACTTGAAGTGTGACCAGGATCTTTGAAGTACGCATGTTAGTCTTACATGTGACACGTTGTCATGTCATGCTGATGAATTGAACCAAGTGTTTTGAAATTTATCCATAGGTGACAAAGTTTCAGACCGGACACAAAATCTCAATCAGACTGAAAGTGTCATCAAACAAAGTTAAATTGTGACATTGACCGCTGAAGTGGGATTCTGGGTGTAACGCGCGCCACACCATCATGTTATGTTGATCATTTGTAGCTAGTGTTAACAAAATCCATCATACATGACCAAATTACAGGCCAGACAAGAAATCTCAAATAGACTGAAAGTGTTGTCAAACAAACTCAAAGTGTGACCTTGACCTTTGGGGTACGGGTATCGTGTCTTACTCGCGACACGTTGTCATGTTATGTTGATCATTTGTAGCAAGTATTTATAAAATCCATCTATGCATGACAAAGTTACAGGTCGGACACGAAATCTCACACAGACTCAGTGTTGCCAAACAAACTCAAATTGTGATCTTAACCTTTTAGGTACAGTTGTTATGACTACTACTACTCGCGACACGTCGTCATGTTATGTTGAACATTTGTAGCAAGTATCATTAAAATCGAATGGTACAGGCCGGACACGAAATCTCACACAGGCTCAAAGTGTTGGCAAACAGACTCAAATTGTAACCTTGACCTTTGAGATACGGGTGTAGGTCTTACCCGCAACACGTCGTCATGTTATGTTGATCATTTGTAGCAAGTATTAACAAAATCCATCTATGCATGACAAAGTTACAGGCCGGCCACGAAATGCCGGACGGAAGGACGGACGGACGCTGCGATTACTATATGCCACCCATAAAGTTTGGGGCGTGGGGGGCATTAAAAGCTAAAATATGCAGCATGTGTCAACCTGAAATTGGAGGCAAACACAAAAACTTAAACGCAACAAAACGCAAGAGTTTAACCTGGGAGTCTACAGACGAAAAATTAAATTCAAAAGGGCCATAACTCTGCCAAAATGCAACCCATAGTTCTGTCTCTGTGTAGTTCCATCCATGATGGTGAATACAGATGCGAAGTTTCATTCACATCCAATGAGTGGTTGCATAGATATCTTAAACTCAAACGCAACTAAACGCAAACGTTTAACCTTGGTGTCTAGGTAAAAAAGGGTCCTAACTATGCCAAAATGCAACCCCCAATTTATGGTTCTTGTCTGCGTGTGTTCCATTGATGATAGTGAACACACATGCGAAGTTTCATTCACATCAAATGAGCGGTTGCATAGATATCTTACTTGATAAATAACTTTAACCTGAAAAATTAAGTCGAAATAGAAGGCCATAACTGTACCAAAAAGCAACCCATTGTTATGTTTGTTCCATTGGTGATGGTGAACACACATGCGAAGTTTCATTCATATCCAATGAGTGGTTGCATAGATATCTGATACTTAAACGCAACTAAACGCAAAAGTTTAACTTTGGTGTCTAAGTCCAAAATGCAACCCAGAGTTATGGTTATTGTCTCTGTGTGTTCCACTGATGATGGTGAACACACATGCGAAGTTCCATTCACATCCAATGAGTGGTTGCATAGATGTCTTAAACTTTAAGTTTATCCTGGGTGTCTACAGACGACGCCGGGGTCATGGCAATAGCTCTCCTTGGACTTCGTCCAGGCGATCAAAAAAAAAATATATAAAAGAGATATGTTACGTCAGAATAATGACGTCAACGTTGGGCCTATACATTTATGATGTCTTGCTAACCTACAAGAAAAAGTTCCAGTAGAATTTATATTTGAAGTAAATTATTTAAACAAACAATGTGCGGAGAGATTACTTTTAGTAGATACTTTAAAATGTCCATTTCTTTATATATATATGAGAAATTTTGGGCGTTAAACACGCATTTAAAAAGTAGAATATTTTTGTGGTGAAGGCCATTGTCGAAGATCTATCAGGTGAATGGGAGAAATAAATCCATCATGAGTTTATCCATGTGGGATAGAAAAATCTCACCCTCTGGGTTAAAATTACATGCAGGGGACTCGGTAGAGTCTCGCCCCTGCATGTAATTTCGACCCCTCTGGTGGAATATTTCTATCCCACACGGATATGCATGATGGATTCTTATTCCACATTTAAAAACAGAATGATAAAAGCATACATGGATAGTATGACTAATCAAGAAATTGCCATATACAAAATTTGGTCAATGTGTGTAAATATATCATAAATGCATGGAAATCTGCACCACCAGTTATATTGAACTTGTCCAAATTACCCTTTGATACCTTCTATTTAACGAAATCAGCATCCCTCAATTATGCAACATGCAGACTTATCTGTTTCAGTTAAAATATCAATGAGGCCCATATGCAGTTTTACTGAAATCAGTCTAAACTCATGATCACCTGTCTGAATCACAGATTTAAGTTTTATGTATTTGAGTATTAATATGTTGGTGATAATAGGTGCCTCGTCTAAACAATTTTTTTTCCATTGAAGAAATCATTTAATTATGTTTTGATTAAACAGCTGATTAAATTATTAGCTATTTCATTATTTTAACATAATGTAGTGCTATTGGAACATCAAGTTAAGGTGCTATATAATTAATTACATATTAATAACTACTTTTTAATTTGCCTCACATAGGGTTAACTGCATTGAACTAGTTTCATTGCAGGGATCATATGGCTCTTTTAATGACGATCAGCCTAACCACTGTTTCCTTGTATCCTGGAAGGTTAACCAGTACTCGAGTACACCCCATCTCCGCTAGTAACTGATACCTTTCCCACTTGATTCAGCGGTGAGACAAATGATAATGAGGCGAAGTGTCGTAATATTAATTATCACGGAGACTGTGGTCCGGTGGGGATTCGAACTCACGATCCCTAGATTGATAGTCAGACACTCTATCGACTGAGCTAATCGGGCCCGGTGTTTTTTTTAATGGATTGGACGACTGTTAACTTGTCATCGTAATGCAGAACCCCCAGTTTTCTATAAGCACATGTCATGTTTTATATTACCGTAACAGTAAAAATAGCAGGGGCGACTTCATTATAACGACAATAGGAGGAAAACCCATATTTACATTACCTTGGATCAAATGTGTGCACTTCACAGTCATATTTACTCACAACGCTGTTTTCAAAATCGAACTGGAAATTGGAGCTGAAAAAAAAAGCACGTCCATGTAATAACAGCAGAGTGTCTCACTTAATAATTTACTCTCTTACATGACGGTAGCAAGATTCTTACGCCAAAGGAATTAGAGCTATGTAAAACAATAAATAATTTTAACCATTGACCGCTAGGTAGATAGTTGTTTTATTATATTGAATAACAATCAAAAATGTAAGTCAAGAAGTCGTTTTACATACAATGTATGAGAAATATTTCACCTCACTTCATTAATACTTTCACTGCGTTTTTTAACAGAGGTGTAAAAAGCATATTTAATATTTTTCGTAGCCTTTGTATGTCCGTTCTCCACTAACAAAATCAACTACTAGGGTTACATTCCTAAACTTCATATATTCTCTGACGTAAAATAAGTCCAACTATTCAAAGTATAGTGTCACCAGTATTTAGCTACATACTGAATCCGCTCTTGATAAAAATAACGTCACCAACGCACCTGACGTCATTATATAAAACAGATCAGTTGTGGAAAATGGATTTAATTCAGTTTTAATAACGGAATTGATTATAGTCATTTTCCTTGGATAAATAATTTTAACCATTGACCGCTTAAAAGGAAGATAGTTGTATACAGTTTAACTGTTGTTTTATCGAGTAGAACAATTGAAGTTTGAATAGACTATCAGCATGGGAACGAAATGATGTTTCGTTTGAACTATTAGCTCGGTAACCGGGTGAAACCGGTTTCGACAGAATAAGTGGTCAATAGACCTTTTTCGAAGGAATAAATGGTCAATAGTTCATTCTAATTGACCTATTTGGTGCGGTTTCAACCAGTCAGATTGAGGCATTCATGATGATATATAATAGTATACAACTATCTACCTTTTTAGCGTCAATGGTTAAACTTATTTATCCAAGGAAAATAACTATTGACCCAAAGCAGAAAACTATTGACCGAGACGCAGTCGGTGAAATTACGATGGTGAAAAGGCGATGGAATTTCGCGTTTTCACTATCGTGGTTTCGTGATTTCGTGTTTTCATCATTCTAGTTTCGTATTTTCACCACCGTGATTTCGACTTTCACCATCATAGTTTCGACTTTCGACTTTCGTGGTATTGGATTCAGAAATTGAAAAACACGATGGTCCAAATAGAACACCGTAGGTTACCGAGTCAATAGTAGAAAACCATGTGTTTTCCAAGATGACGTCACTAGCTCCAGTTGAGAACAGTTAGTGCTTAAGCGCCACCTTGTGGTAACACAATCCAATGGAATATTTTAGTCTTGATCCTATGCAACGTTTGCTTTTCTAAAAGAGTCTTGATCATATGCAAAGCTTGCTTTTATAAAAGACAAACGTCTTGACAAGTTGTGCAAAACAAACGCTTGGCTCTGAAAGTAGGATCTGATTGGCTGAAACAAACACGCCATTGCAGTTTAACCTCTTCGAAATCCCTAAATCTCGTCGCGTGCGAGAGCGAGATATCACGCGAGACTATGAGCTCAGGGGAATTCGTCTCACCGCGGTCGCTGCTAAAAGAATGTAGATTTCACATAAGTAAATTTTCATACATTTACAACACAAATATTTATTTAAGCAGTTTAATAGCGAGTATGAAACCAATGAAGAACTTAAGAAATGATGCTGTTGTTGACCATGATAACCTTGATATGGTTGTTGACCATGACTACCTTTTTATTGTGACTTTTATTACTGTTGTAAGTGGGTGGTGTTAGCATAATGTAAAATGGTGTGTGTGTGTCTGGTAAATAAGTGTAAATTATTAAGAAAAATTATTCTTGCAGAAGAAATTAATTAATTTGTTTCAAGAACATAATTTATTAAAGATATAAAGACGAATGAGAAGTTTAAAACTCAGAGTCTGAGACTGTTTTGTACCAGTTGCAGTAGCCTAGTTTCAACATACAGAAACAAACATTCCCGTGTAATTGTATTGTACATGTTTCCTATATACATGTATATATATTTATTTTTTTACTCATCAACTATTAATAAGTAACTTAAGTTTTATTGTTACATGAATTTTATTTCAGAACAATTAAAATGTCGCCAGATGACTATTGTTGTGTGCCCTTGCGTAACCACAAGAGAAGTAAAGATCCACCATATTCTTCATTTTACACTTCCAAAAGGACCTATAATGTTGTATGAACAGTGGCAGTCTAGGATCAAACGGAGTTATAAGGATGAAAATGGAAATCTTTAGCCGTGGACACCCACAGACAACCGCCGCATATGTGACTGTCACTTCACTGGTGAAGAAAAGTCAACTACTAGTATCCTCCATCCCAAATGTTGACGGTCTGGAAGGAAATTTGTGCAGCCTTCCATATTTCCAAACAGACGGAATATGCTTGTTTTTAAAAGTCTTAAAAAAGAATAAATGTATTTATCTGATATATCTGAATTGATATATAGGCATCATTTTCAAAAAAATGTACCTTTATGGATTGTTTACGCATTTTGTAGATCTTATCCAATAAAACAAATCTAACCATAATTTTATCTTTTTCTTAAAAATAGGTTTTGCTTGTTTAACCTATATAACCTTTTGATGGATAGTGTCATATAGTATATATTTGCCTACAGGCATATTGCACAAAATGTATGCTACTGCCCAGCTGCTGAGCTTTCATGATTCACCAACACTACAGTCACACCATGTGGTAATGAGAAAAAACATGCATATTGTACCCCAATTTGCATAATTCACCACAGGTTTTATGATCCCAGGGTTTAAGACAGGATGTATGTTATATTGCATAGTATTATGGACAATTACTTATTTAAACATTTTCGGTTATTTAGGGGGTCAATACCAATGTTAAGAAATTATGTTAAGTCTGTCCCCTTTTTATAACGTCCATCCCCTATATAAGAGTTGTTGTTGTTTGGTGTTTAGCGTTGCTTTCAACAATTTTTCAGTCATATCGCAACGGTTTCTACTTGAGACAGTATTCTAAGCGCTGTCACACTGAAGTATCATGCCGCAGACACATGGTATGATACCCCACCCAGTCACATTATACTGACACCGGGCCGACCAGACCTAGAACTCTCCTCTAAATGCTGAGCGTCAAGCGAGGCTAGCTTCTAGTACCATTTTAAAGTCTTTGGTATGACCCGGCCGGGAATTGAACCCACGACCTTCCGCATGCGGACGCTCTACCGCTAGACCACGCCGCGGTCTCCCTATATAAGAGTAACATAAACAAAATATCTAAAGTTTTGTTTCCTAAACTAAAATGTGTATAAGAGTTTATATAAATTCAAAAATATAGAATTTAATGTAGGTGGGGGAGGTGGAGGCAGACATTACGGGGACGGACGTTCCATTTCCGTGTATATCTTTCCGAAAAGATCAATTTTTTATTTACATTTTATATAGTACCTCAGTATAACAGCTGGTGAATGTATCATTATATTTATCTTCCAAGGATGCAGATGTTACAGTTTTTTTTGTCACAAATTGCAATTTTCTAATTTAATGTATTATTTCACAAATACACTATTATTAAAGCAATTATATCTCCTCGTGGTCATGCATTACAATTCAGTACATGTAAATGTTGTAAATATGATAAAGTCAAAATTGTATGTATATTATTTTGTATGATTTGTGTCCGTAGTAGATGGTGTAAATTTATAATAAATATAACAAATTGCTCGTTAATACTATAAATGTATAAACAAAATAAAATGTATTTTAGTTACATTTCAACCCCAAATAATAACAATCCAATACTATCACACACTACAAACAAATACCGTAAGTATATGATTGTGACACCTTATCATGGTGTGAAACACTGTTATGCATTAACATATGTGTTGCACGAAACCTCTGTAATTCATTCAAAGCTCTCTTAAATAAAAGAAAATCATAGATTTTTGCCAAAAAAAAAACAAAAAAACTACGTTAATGTTATATTGATATGTTATAGTTATAATGTTGTTTTTTTTTTAAATCATTTACCTACGTTTTAAACAAAAAATGGTCCATTTACTGTGCAACATGCATGTCGTCAGTTGGGTCCGAAATCAGATAATACATATATGATAAAAAGACAGAATTATTAATAAAATCCGTCATGTCGCATGATTAATACTAGTTTACAATTACTCCACCAGTCACCAGAAATCAAGCATTATTTAAAGTATACTGACACGCATAAAACGATAAAAGGTAATTTTGTTTTATCAAGAGAAACTTATTTTTTTCATTTTCTTCCATATCTTGTATTGTTTTCTTTGTTTTCATTGCGGTTTTATGTATCTTTGTTGTAATTTACTACTGTTAGTGTTGTGACGCGATTCCCCTGAGCTCAAGTCACACGTAGATCTCGTCACGCACGAGAGTGAGATTTCACCTTTTCGAATTGGATAAGGGTTATGTTATAATAAAATTTGAAGTCATGGCAGTTATCTTATACAAGATTTTTGCCATAGAAAATATCTAATAATATAAAGATAATGAATATAGAAATAATCATCCAACCGATACTCTTTTGAAATACTATGGAAATATCCTAGGTAGTCCGATTGTTGAATCAACCAATCAAAAACGTTTTTCGATTTTCGCTACATAGAAATGATTTTTATTCTCGGCCGAACTTATGAAGCCGTTTGTCTTTTAGAAAAGCAAGCGTAGCATATGATCAAGACTATGGAAGATTCGTGCAACAAGGGTTGTCAGAAGACAACAAAGTTCGCCGATGGGATAAAACTTACCACCCATGTAAAAATTGAGATTAGAAGCAAACACAAAAACATAAACAAAAAATTAAGTCCAAAAGGGCCATTACTTTGCCAAGAGGCAACCCTGAGTTATGGTTATTGTCTCTGTGTTTTCCATTGATGATGGTGAACACACATTCATATCCAATCAGTGGTTGCATAGATATCTTACCTAAGTCTAAAAAGGGTCATAACTCTGCCAAAATGAAATCCAGAGTTATGGTTTTTATCTCTGTGTGTTCCACTGATGATAGTGAACACGCATGTGAAGTTTCATTCATATCAAATGAGTAGTTGTCTAGATATGTAAAACTTAAATGCAAATAAACGTAAACGTTTAACCCGGTTGTCTACAGACGTCGCCGCCGACGACGACGACCCCGGGGTCATGGCAATAGCTCTCCTTCAATAACCAGTATTTTGTCTTTATTCAAATCATACAGCTGCTACGTTTATGTTGATTATATATTGTATAATTTACGATGATGTACATTGTTTAAATCGTAAAAAAAATGTTCTGTTCTTTATATAATTAGCTCGTAGTAATAAATTGGTCTGAAGCTACGTACCCGAATGAATACACGAGACACGGTTTACGTGGTATGTACTTTTTGTCAATACACACCTCTTTTCCACCATCTCTCAAGGAACCTACTCTCGTCTGGTTCATGCATAAAACTTGTAGGGTGTTTATATATCTGTTTGTGACAAAATATATAAATAGTATTAATAATTTTATTTATTTAGCATTTAATGTAACCGTTTGTGTATGGTGTTATTTTTGTAATAAATTGTTTTATTTCATATTCTTTACATAAACATTTATATATATATATATATATAATTTTGTCTATTATATTTTTCACCACAGAAAACAAATATAAAGTATAACAATACATACAATATATAATGACATTGTCTTTTCCGTATAAGAGCCACCAACCATGATATTGCTTTACCTGTACCAGGGTTTTATCTGTTCCAGGACTTTATTTGTACCAGGACTTTACCTATACCAAGGTTTATCTTAACCAGGACTTTATCTGTACCAGGGTTTTATCTGTACCAGGACTTTATTTGTACCAGGACTTTTACTGTACCAAGGTTTATCTGAACCAAGACTGTATATGTACCAGTGGTTTTATTGTTACAGCGCTGTATATGTACCAGGACTTTATTTGTACCAGGGCTTTACCTGTACCATGGTTTTACCTGTACCAGAGTGTATCTGTATCAGGACGACACCTGTACAAGGGTTTATCTGTACCTGGACTTTATCTGTACCAGGGTTTTATCTGAAACAGGGATTTATATGGACAAAGGCTTTATCTGTACCTATACCTGATTTTACCTATACCTGGGTTTTAACTGCACCAGAGTGTTTTATCTGTACCAAGACGACACCTGTTCAAGGGTTTATATGTATCAGGGTTTTTATATGTACCAGGGTTTATATGTACCAGGACGACGTCTGTACTAGGTTTTATATGTACCAGGGCTTTATCTGTACCAGGGTTTATATGTACCAGGAAGACATTTGTACCAAGGTTTATATGTACCAGGACGACACCTGTACCAGGGTTTATATGTACCAGGGCTTTATCTGTACCAGGGTTTATATGTACCAGGGCTTTATCTGTACCAGGGTTTTTATGTACCAGGACGACAGCTGTACCAGGAATTATATGTACAAGGGCTTCATCTGTACCAGGGCTTATATGTACCAGGACGACACCTGTATCATGGCTTTATCTGTACCATGGTTTTATCTGTACCAGGGTTTATATGTACAAGGGCTTTATCTGTACCAGGGATTATATGTACAAGGGCTTTATCTGTACCAGGACGACACCTGCACCAGGGTTTATATGTACCAGGGTTTTAAATGTACCAGGGTTTATATGTACAAGGGCTTCATCTGTACAAGGGCTTTATCTGTACCAGGGTTTTATATGTACAAGGGCTTTATCTGTACCAGGGCTTTATCTGTAACAGGGTTTATATGTACAAGGGCTTGATCTGTACCAGGACTTTATTTGTACCAGGGTTTTATATGTACAAGGGCTCTATCTGTACCAGGGCTTTATCTGTACCAGGGGTTTATATGTACAAGGGCTCTATCTGTACCAGGACTTTATCTGTAACAGGGTTTATATGTACAAGGGCTTGATCTGTACCAGGGTTTATATGTACCAGGACGACACCTGCACCAGGGTTTATATGTACCAGGGTTTTATATGTACAAGGGCTTTATCTGTAACAGGGCTTTATATGTAACAGGGTTTATATGTACCAGGATGACAGCTGTACCATGATTTTATCTGTACCATGGTTTTATCTGTACCTAGGTTTATATGTACAAGGGCTCTATCTGTACCAGGGCTTTATCTGTACCAGGGGTTTATATGTACAAGGACTCTATCTGTACCAGGACTTTATCTGTAACAGGGTTTATATGTACAAGGGCTTGATCTGTACCAGGCTTTATCTGTACCAGGACGACACCTATACCATGGCTTTATCTGTACCAGGGTTTATATGTACCAGGACGACACCTGTACCATGGCATTATCTGTACCATGGCTTTATCTATACCAGGGTTTATATGTACAATGGCTTTATCTGTACCAGGGTTTATATGTACAAGGGCTCTATCTGTACCAGGGTTTATATGTACAAGGGCTTAATCTGTACCAGGGTTTATATGTACAATGGCTTTATCTTTACCAGGGTTTTATATGTACAAGGGCTTTATCTGTACCAGGTTTTATATGTATCATGGCTTTATCAGTACCAGGGTTTATATGTACAAGGGCTTTATCTGTACCAGGGTTTATATGTACAAGGGCTTTATCTGTACCAGGGTTTTATATGTACAAGGGCTTTATCTGTACCAGGGTTTTATATGTACAAGGGCTTTATCTGTACCAGGGTTTATATGTACTATGGCTTTATATGTACCAGGGTTTATATGTACAAGAGCTTTATCTGTACCAGGGTTTATATGTACAAGAGCTTTATCTGTACCAGGGTTTATATGTACAAGGGCTTTATCTGTACCAGGGATTATATGTACAAGGGCTTTAACTGTACCAGGACGACACTTGTACCAGGGTTTATATGTACCAGGGCTTTATCTGTACCAGGGTTTTATATGTACCAGGGTTTATATGTACACGGGCTTTATATGTACACGGGCTTTATCTGTACCAGGGTTTTATATGTACAAGGGCTTTATATGTACCAGGGCTTTATCTGTAACAGGGTTTATATGTACAAGGGCTTGATCTGTACCAGGGTTTTGTATGTACAATGGCTTTATCTGTACCAGGGCTTTATCTGTACCAGGGTATTATATGTACAAGGGCTTTATCTGTACCAGGGCTTTATCTGCACCAGGGTTTATATGTACAAGGGCTTGATCTGTACCAGGGTTTATATATACCAGGACGACACCTGCACCAGGGTTTATATGTACCAGGGCTTTATATGTACCAGGATTTATATGTATCAGGGTTTATATGTACAAGGGCTTTATCTGTACCAGGGTTTTATATGTACAAGGGCTCTATCTGTACCAGGGCTTTATCTGTAACAGGGTTTATATGTACAAGGGCTTGATCTATACCAGGGTTTATATGTACCGGGACGATACCTGTTCCAATGTTTATCTGTACAATGGCTTTATATGTACCAGGGTTTTATATGTACCAGTGTTTATATGTAAAAGGGCTTTATCTGTACCAGCGATTATATGTACCAGGACGACACCTGCACCAGGGCTTATATGTACAAGTGCTTTATATGTACCAGGGTTTTATATGTACCTGGGTTTATATGTACAAGGGCTTTATCTGTACCAGGGCTTTATCTGTACCAGGGTTTTTACTATGTACAAGGGCTTTATCTGTACCAGAGCTTTATCTGTAACAGGGTTTATATGTACAATGGCTTTATCTGTACCAGGGTTTATTTGTATCAGGACGACACCTGTTCCAAGGTTTATATGTACAAGGACTTTATATGTACCAGGGTTTATATGTACTAGGGCTTTATATGTACCAGGGTATTATTTGTACAAGAGTTTATATGTACAAGGGCTTTATCAGTACCAGGGTTTTATATGTACAAGGGCTCTATCTGTACCAGTGCTTTATCTGTACCAGGGTTTATATGTACCAGGACGACACCTGTACCAAGGCTTATCTGTACAAGGGCTTTATATATACCAGGGTTTTATATGTACCAGTGTTTATATGTACAAGTGCTTTATCTGTACCAGGGATTATATGTACCAGGACGACACCTGCACCAGGGTTTATATGTACCAGTGCTTTATATGTACCAGTGCTTTATATGTACCAGGGTTTTATATGTACCAGGGTTTATATGTACAAGGGTTTTATCTGTAACAGGGTTTATATGTACAAGGGCTTTATCTGTACCAAGGCTTTATCTGTTCCAGGGTTTTATATGTACAAGGGCTTTATCTGTACCAGAGCTTTATCTGTACCAGGGTTTTATATGTACAAGGGCTTTATCTGTACTAGGGCTTTATCTGTAACAGGGTTTATATGTACCAGGACGAAACCTGTACCAGGGTTTTATATTTACAAGGGCTTTATCTGTACCAGGGATTTATATGTACCAGGGCTTTATCTGTACCAGGGTTTATATGTACCAGGACGACACTTGTACCAGGGTTTATATGTACCAGGGTTTTATCTGTACCAGGGTTTTATATGTACAAAGGCTTTATCTGTACAAGGGTTTATATGTACAAGGGCTTTATCTGTACCGCTAGACGTTTTTTTAAGAAAATGAGCATTATCTCCTTTATTTATATTATACAAGGGGGAAAATGTGCATTATTCGTTCACCTGATTTCATTTGTGTTATCAAAATTGTGTCCTTTTATCTAATTTCACTTTATTTCTGCTATACTTACTTCCAGTATATACCCATCATTTCCGCAACACTTTTGCCTTTCAGTTCATTTATACTTGGAATCAAGTACGGTCTGCTTTCTTCCTTAATCAACGCTTCATCCGTGCCGAACAACGAGGCCGTCTGTCATATGAACAAAAACATATTGAATATTAGAAACGTTGTTTCCAAGGGCAGACACAGCTGGTCATAGCAACGCAAATAGTAATCAAAACAAAACTGAACAAGAGACCAATGTGCCTTAACGGTCACCTGATATAAAAAAAAAACATTCACGTAAGTTTATTCAGTCGTAGGAAATAACGTTTTTTGTCAATTTCTCTTATATAGATTTAGTTAAGTAGGCCCCAGTCTCAGGGCCAAACTGTGAGACCCAGGGGCATGAAATTCACAATAAAGAAGATTTTAAAGTTTAACTTAAATTTGACTGTTTTGGCACCAACCCCAACGCCCCAGGGGGGTGGGGACCATTCAATTCACAATTTTGATTCACCCTTAGGTACCAAACTGCATACAACATTTCGTTACAATTGAGCTGAAGGTTTTTGAGAAGAAGTCGAAAATGTCATTTGTTTTTAAGGATGTACTCATTTTTTTAGATCCCACCCCGGGGCCAAACTGCGAGACCAAGGAACATGCAGATCCCTTTTTAAGGACCGATATGTGTCCATAATCATGCTCACCATTTGTTTCCCAGAGCTTCTTATATAAAAAAAAGATTTTTAAAATTTACCTTGAATTCGACTGTTTTGGCCCCAACCCCAAGACCCCAGGGGGTGAGGACCATGCAATTCACAATTTTGATTCACCCTTAGGTACCAAAGCTGCATACAGCATTTGATTACAATTGAGTTTACGGTTTTTGAGAAGAAGTCGAAAATGTGAATTGTTAACGAATGCACTAAATATTTAAGATCCCCACCTCGGGGCCAAACCGTGGCATCCAGGGACATGCAATTCATCGTTTAATAAAAAACTCATATGTGTCCATAATCATGCTCACCATTTGTTTCTCATTTGTTTTCCTATATTAAGAAGAAGAGTTTTAAAGTTAACCTTAGATTTGACTGTGATGGCCCAACCTCCAAGGCCCCCGGGGGTGGGGACCATTCAATTATGATTCACCCTTAAGTATCAAAGCTGCATACAACATTTCGTTACAATTGAGCTTACGGTTATTGAGAAGAAGTCGAAAATGTCAATCAATTATAGATGCACTCATTTTTATAGGCCCCATCCCGAGACCAAACCGTTAGAAATCATCATGGAGGTTTTGGCCGGCCGGGGATTCGAAAATTGTCATATTAACAAATGAAGTAATGTTAGTTTTTAATGTATCTGTAAAAATGCTTAAGAATAAGATGATATTTCTTTGGATTTAATTTTTTTATACTGAGGTTTTTAATTTTATATTTGATAAGCAAAATAAAACACATTAGTTCCGGTTGGTTGGCCGTCCATAATCTTTTCTGCCGACCCTATTTCCACCCCCCCCCCCCCACCCCGAAAAATCTTCAACATTAGTTTCTCATTGTTATTTTTCATCTAAATCATTTCCGTTACACAGACACTGCATTATACCTAGCAAAATGTGGATTTTGAATATAAGTTATGTGTGTGTTGCACTATATCAAACATGGCCGCCCAGAGAGACAGAGAATACTGCCCTGAACAAATGGTTATTAAGATTATTCAGAACAGCATAGTGAAAGTTTAATGTACCTATCTCAATAATATAACTTGGTTAACATACAACTACAACCAATGATCAGCTCACTTTGAACATTACTAGTACTTCGAGAGTGAAAAAAAACGAAAAGACAATCATACGTGATCTTAACTACTTTTATTAAGAGGATAACCAGAAACGGATATATTTTTTGGACTAAGTTATTTTATAAATTGCCTTTACTGAAAATATGTTAATATTGTGATGTGTCCCTTTAAAATAATAAGATTTATACGAATATTTTAGATTTATAGTGACGTGTTCGAAGATAAGTGGTCAGTGACCGATTTTCTATCGATTTTTGAGATACATGTGCATTATTTCCATCAATTTTTGAAGGGGAAAAAAAATATACAATCACAAAACGGCCGTGTGTGCAGGCGCTTTTTGTCCGCTTGACACGTTTTGTCCGTAGAAAAAAATTGAAATACGTCAAATTTTGTCAACATGATGCCTTTTGTATGCAGAAAATTTAGGGCAATGACGACTTCTGTCCGCTGTAAATTGGGACGTCAAAAAGGCCAAACATGGCCATGTTTACGGCGTCACATATAAATATATATTGTATGGTAGCCGGGAGATTGTCATATCTCGCTGTTGCACGTAGTATGAATTGTTCTCATTCCACTATCATGCGGTTGGTTGGACGACACCAAGAAACCGGCTCTGTTGCTGATCGTTAACGTCCAGGAAACCAAAGAGTGACGTCCCGTCAACAAAACCGCCATATTGTCCTTACGCACCTCCGAGATCGATTTCAAACAGCAACACGGACTGCCCAGGAAGAAAGAGGATAAAACCAGCAACGCATTAGTCGCTCCACCGTCCGTCGACACCCGTAAGATGCCAGAAATTCAACCCATGATCCATACAGGGTAACTTATTGACACCAGAGAAGCGACAAAACCGTTAGTTGTGGTGTCGTCTGCCTCTACGATGGACGCAAAATCAGTGGAAATGTGTCCTTGTCACTGATGAGTTCAGGTTTTGTATATATATGCTGGATGGGAGGCGTAAGGTGTGGCGTCGCCGAGGTGAGCGTTACGCAGATTGCTGCACGGTGGGGAGAGGGTAGTGTTATGGTGTGAGCCGGTATATCATGGCACCACAAAACACCCCTCGGCCTGATCCTGGTTACAGACAATCTAACAGCTCGACGCACAGGCCCTATCTTACTATAGCCTATGGCTCGGCGATACGTTGACGAAATCTTGGAACTGTGCGTTGTGCCCTTTGTTCGAGATCACCATGACGTCACGTTGTTTCAGCAAGACAACGCAAGGCCATATTTAGACAAAATAAAGTCCGAGTTCCTGGGTCAAAACAACGTTCAAGTTCTGCCCTGGTCAGCGTTTTCTATTGAACATTTATAGGACCAGCTCGGGCGGCGAGTGTAACTGTCGTCAAGTCATAAACAACAAGGTACAGTAAGAACAAGCACTGAAAGACGAGCGGGATGCCGTCCCACAATACAAGATTCAGCGTCTCATCCGCAGTATGAGGCGTATATGTCAGTCTGTAGTAGACACAAACAGAAGCCACACTCGTTATTGAGTTTTGTGAACTTTCAGTTTCACTCTCCTTCATTTCGGTATTAAAATTCAGCTCAAATGCAGTAAAATATATTTGCTTTTTCATGGAACATTTGTTGAAAGTCCCTGAACATTATTTTATTTCAGTTTTGACATCCAAAAAGTAGAGCAGTTTAGTAATTATAAGTATATTTTATGGTGCGTTTTCATTGTCCGCCAGTACATATAACATATCCAGTTTTTTTTTGATGGAGGAGAAAGTAAGAATGAATCTAAATAGAACCACCGTCTTACCGTAAGTAACTGATAAAATTTCTCACATACAGGTTTGGAGCAAGCGGGACTCGAACCTACGACCTTAGCGGTTATAGGTAAGTGATCTTGAGACGGCGCACTAGCTTTGATCACTCGGCCACGGATGACCCTATATTTAGACATTAAAGCAATAAGACTAGGTGACATATGTTACAAAATGAATACTTAGCAAACTTGTTTGAAAAGTTGTTTTTCGGTCTAAAGGATCTGACTAGTACTTGAACCAAGGCTCAGGACCGTAACCACACTGTGGCAAACAGAAGCACTTACCTCCTGTATAATTTGTGGACGTTCACATGTTTATAAGTGTTTTGTAATAAGAAAAAAAAACATCCCCAGTATATTAATTACTCTTGCAAAAACTTGACATATCCTTCACTTTATCATATGTTCAGTATGAATTATCATAATACGTAGCAAATACTTACAGTGTATTACTAAGAGTAATCAGGTTATGTCGGGTCTAAAAAGTTACCAATAATTATGTAAAAATGGGTAATTGTATAAAATGCAGTTTGTATTATAGATATGAACGGCTTAAAATGTCTCTGAAATTTTAGAAAAAAACGCATGAATGCAAAGTTGTGATTGTGCCTCCAGTAAAATCAAACTTTGACTACGGCCCTGAGGCTTGTGTCTCTATGCACGAGGGAGGGGTTATCCGACCTATGCAATAGTCTGTAGGACGGACCCATCTCTCCCGATTGGGTCCATTAAACAGCAATGATGGGAAAGCCGTATTTGAGGACGGTGATTGGTCTGTTGCTTCAGGAAATGTATACATGGCGTCATTTTTCAGTGAGCGTTAAAATTGCTTTGAATTGTGGGACAGGCATAGAATTCCCTGCTTTTTCATTTGGGGTTAAAAGACCTGATTCGATGGATATCAGGTTCTGGGGTACACTAATAACATAATACATGTTTAATCAATCCGTTTTAACAGTTTTTTTTTCTTTTCGGTCTGAAGGAGTTGACCAGTACTCGAACCAAGGATTGTACGAGGGACTATCCGGAATATCATGGAAATCCACATTTGAATTCGGCCTATGCACGCCAGTACACCTCTATTTTTGCAACGTGTGTATTTTTCAACGATATCCAGCATTTTACTATTTTTTATGTCAGTAACAAGAACGGAGGGACAGCGCGCTCGACTATTCGAATATTTGTCACAGAAGTACAAAGTTGATCGAGACTGATGACAAATCCAAGCAAAAAAAAAGAGTTATCTAACTTACAAAATTGACCAAATTGAGTAGGTCTTATAACTGCAATATCGTGTATGAAGTTGCAATTAAATACATGCAGTGACTGCTGACTTATAAAATTTCGAAGTAAACCAAAGGTCCTTATTTGCAAAAAAAATCTGGCAAGAGTTATCCGACTTGATTAATTTAGTTGATTTCATGACTACAAAGCCATATGTAAAGTTTCAATGAAATGCATTGAGCGGTATGTGTAATATGGACTTGACAGTATGTGCATGCAAAACTTTAACTTAAAATTCTAAGTCAAATAAGGGCAATAATTTGCATTATATTCGCCCGAGAGTTATCTTACTTAATTATTGTAGTAGAGTTGGTGACTTGAAAGGCTTGTGTAAAGTTTCTATCAAATACATCTAGTAGTTGGTGAGATATGAACTTGATGGTACTTGCTTGCAAAACTTTAACCCGATTTCCTAAGTCAAACAAGGGCAATAATTTGCATTATATTCATGCAAGAGTTATCTAACTTAGTAATAGTAGTAGGATTGATGACTGGAAAGACTTGTGTAAAGTTTTAAGTCAATACATGAAATGGTTACTGAGATAAGGACGTTTGTTTGTAAAGTAAAACCCCTCTAATAAGACCTTTTGGACCAGGCAAAAGTGGTTTTAATAGCGGGTTGGTCTTATTATCGAAGATCCGAGTTATTGGCAAAAGTTATAGGCCTTTATAGCCGATATGGTAAATTGGTGTATACTATATTGTGCGTATGTGTGGATTTACTGTTATACCAATGATAATAATAATAAAAAACAAACTCCTTTTTTTCTTATTATGGATTGCACGCAAAACTTTAATCAGATTTTCTAAGTCAAACAAAGGCAATAATTTGCATTATATTCTTGCAAGAATTCTCTAACTTAGTTATTATAGTAGGGTTAATGACTGAGAAGGCTTGTGTGAAGATTCAATCAAATACATCGAGTGGTTGGTGAGATATGGATTTATGGTACTTGCATGCAAAACTTTAACCAGATTTTCTAAGTAAAACAAGGGCAATACTTTGCATTATATTCATGTAAGAGTTATCTAACTTAGTTATTGTAGTAGGGTTGATGAATGGGAAGACTTGTGTAAAGTTTCAATCAAATACATTGAGTGGTTGGTGAGATATGGACTTGATGGTACTTGCACGCAAAACTTTAACCGGAATTTTTAAGACAAACAAGGGCAATAATTGCATTACATTCAGGCAAGATGTATCATACTTAGTTATTGTATTAGGGTTGATGAAAAGGAAAGCT
This sequence comes from Panopea generosa, assembly GCA_029582155.1. Lineage (NCBI taxonomy): Eukaryota > Metazoa > Mollusca > Bivalvia > Adapedonta > Hiatellidae > Panopea > Panopea generosa. Next base: position 10,518,547 of record CM055895.1, on the reverse strand, counting down.
TGTGTAAAGTTTCAAGTCAATACATGCAATGGTTACTGAGATATGGACTTGATGGTACTTGCACGCAAAACTTTAAACAGATTTACTAAGTCAAACACGAGCAATAATTTGTATTATATGCATGCAAGAGCTATCTAACTTAGTTATTGTGATAGGGTTGATGACTAGGAAGGCTTGTGTAAAGTTTCAAGGCAAAACATGCAATGGTTACTGAGACAGGGACTTGCATGCAAAACATTAACCAGAATTTCGAAGTCAAACAAGAGCAATAATTTGTATTATATTCATCCAAGAGTTATCTAACTTAGTTATTGTACTAGAGTTGATGACTAGGAAGGCTTGTGTAAAGATTCAAGGCAAAACATGCAATGGTTACTGAGATAGGGACGTACATGCAAAACTTTAACTAGAATTTCTTAGTCAAACAAGGGCAACAGTTTGTATTATATTCATGCAAGAGTTATCTAACTTAGTTATTGTAGTAGGGTTGATGACTATAAAGGGCTGTGTAAAGTTTCAAGGCAATACATGCAATTGTAACTGAGAAAGGGACTTGCATGAAAAAAATTAAATTAGAATTTCTAAGTCAAACAAGGGCAACAATTTGTATTATATTCATGCAAGAGTTATCTAACTTAGTTATTGAAGTAGGGTTGATGACTAGGAAGGCTTTTGTAAAGTTTTAAGGCAATACATGCAATGGTAACTGAGATAGGGACTTGTATGCAAAACTTTTACCAAGGTTTGACGCCGACGCCGACGCCTGGGTGAGTAAAATAGCTCTCTTTATTCTTCGAATAGTTGAGCTAAAAATCAGTTTGAAAGTGGTCAGTTATAGACCATTGTATTAAATTACGGTTGGTAAACACTATGAATTATCTGCTGAAATTAGGGGGTATATAAAAGTTCGCTCTAAACTATTTTTAGTGAAATAGTGGACGGTTATGGGGATACTTAGATATTGTGCAGGACAGTTTGCAGGTTTGCTCGGTGTTTGTGGAAGGTCTGGTGTCTGTTGAAAATGACCCTTAATCGGGTTGACTAGTGAGCAATAGTACCAAACTTGCACTGCTAAAAATAAAGGAACTGCTAACAACGGACTCTATGTATTACATTAGTGACTTAACTAGGATCATCGGTGCCTCATTCGGAAAAGTTCAGCTCCTTTTGAAATTCAAGCTTGATCTTAAAAAGTGTTCTGCAAGATAGCAAAAAAAAAAAAAATCTATTCGAAATTTGATAAAAGGGAGTTCAAACATCGACAGCGGAGCGGTAACGCCGGGCGAGGATTCGAACTAACGACCCCTGGATTTATAGTCAGACGCGTAATAGAGATAATCGGGTTCGGTCCATTGAGAGTAATTTGATCGAATTTAATAAGATGAATTGATTTCTTTGTTTTGTTTCAATATTGTACCCCAAAGGACAACACATAATGATTACCCCTCGTATGCATGGAATATTCATGAATGCCAGGTAAATGTTAACGGGCAATATATGGATTTACCTACATGTTATTACATCGTAAATATTAATATATTGTATATAATATATTATTTATATTATATACAACGGGATGAAATGTAAAATTATATATTCTTATCTATAATTATAACTATTATCTATTAATATTTATAAAATGTTCATGAGTTAACGTTTTTATTACCATATCAGAGAGTAATTTGATAAGTTTTTAAGATGAAATTTGAGTCTGATTTAATAGACGACTTGAGATGGTCTAGCCTTTCCTCTTTGTTGCCGGGCTAAGCTCTAAATAGACCCTCGTCACTATTTGTAACGAAGGTGTACGCGGATATATCACGTGTTGTGGTCTGGTGGTTAGCATGCTTGCTCCAAATCACAGAGGTCCCGGTGGGGTTTCGTCCGGAGCTTTTCAAATGCACTCCCAAAGTACCTTAAGCGGACAAGCACTGTGAAAACAAGGGATTTACAGCAGTTGACCCATGTACACGGGGAGTCATACCAAATGTACGTTAAATACCTCACGGAACTTCTATGCCAATCAGCGATTTACATGTCCGTAAACCTCGCAAGAGGGTGTTGGAGTATGAATAGATAGATAAGTAGATATACATATATATATAAACACCGGTGGTATATCCAGGTATGCGAAACAGGCGTGTAATCCGGAACAATGACCATTCAATGGCCGCGTTTTTACCCGTGCACTTTACTAAATTTTACTAAATTTTACACCTGGAAATTCATAAAATATTCCTTCAAAGTCATTAACCATCAATAAACCGTCCTATATTAGCACATAGTTACAGACATTCAATTTATAAAAATAATATACTGACTAATCCGATGTATCTAAAATTAATCTTGAAAAAAAAAAAATATACGACAGTTAAAGAATGAAAAATAAATAAATAAAAAAATCTTTCAAAATATTGATGGTAAAATGTATTGTTTAACTTACCGAAAAATGACTAAATTCATTGCTCCTTTGAACACCATATTTCTCCTGGTAAAAAACCGTAGCAATAACAAAAATGGCAATCACAATCACCATCATACTTCGTTTACCAACCATCGGAATAGAAGAGTGTTTCATCATGAAGTGAGACAAGATACACCACGTGGCAACGTACACCGGATATTGCAAACAAAGCGTAAACTTCAAATTGAAGCCAGTTTAAAGTCCCAGCTGTAAGCTGTAAAAAAGGTGCAAGTTTTATATAATTTTATCTATCTATCTATCTATCTATCTATCTATCTATCTATCTATCTATCTATCTATCTATCTATCTATCTATCTGTCTATCTGTCTATCTGTCTGTCTGTCTGTCTGTCTGTCTGTCCGTCCGTCCGTCCGTCCGTCCGTCCGTCCGTCCGTCCGTCCGTCCGTCCGTCCATCCATCCATCCATCCATCCATCCATCCATCCATCTGAAATAGAAGCAAATTTTCCAACTTAAAACACACGTTTGAACTCTTTAAAATGTAATAAATAAATAATTAGTCGCAACTAGCAACTGTATGTTTTGTTTGTTTAGGTCCTTATCTATTATGGATCAAACATGTGTAACATATTACGAGGAATCACCGTTAAAGAAGCAAAGGTGTTTTGACGAACGTATTTTTGTTGTGTTTGTTGGGGGGAATAATCTGAAACAATCCAGAGACAATAAAATATTTTAGCTTTAAACCTTTATTGACCGAGTGATGGAATACCGTTATATATATATATATATATATGAAATCATTAGCATAACAGTATAATACATATGTGATAAGTCAATCCTGAAGATAGCAGAGTTTCAAATTAGTAAAAATAATCAACCGTTTTACCAAATCATTTTATAAATATTATATAAATACATAGGCGTAGTATATCTTTCATCAATTATAATATACGCTTTTTGCACAGGTATAATAATATAGAATTCAAACTTTCAACTATCCAAAAATATTAGAATTATACCACATTTTATGTATAATCACTCACAATCCTATTATATAAAACTATTTTATTGACTTTATGGTATTAAATGATTACTCTGCTCAAATAAATTAGTGTGATAAGCATCAATATATTATCAAACAACAAATACTACATCTGTCAATAACTTTCTATATCACACATATGTTTACCATCAATGTACTGGTGTATTTCCAAAACAATTAAAGACATAAATTGAAGGAATGCGTATAGATTGATTTTCAATACATACATAACCACTCCCTTGAAATAAACTAGTTTACAATCATTCATAAAAAGCCGTATTCAATTAACTTGCATAAATATGCTTTAAATATAAAAATATTCGAGTTCGTACATATTCACTCTCTTGAAAAAAAAAACGTATTTAATCAACTGGCATATACATGCTTCATATATGAAAATATTCGAGTACATACATATTCAATCTCTTGAAATACAGTAGTTCACAATCATTCATAAAAAGACGTATTCAATCAACTGGCATAAACATGCTATATATATATATATTGATATATATCCTACATATGTCTATTTCGCATAGTTCTGATAGGCATATTTCAATGTAAATAAGTACATTCTGACCAAGTACAGAAGATCATATTTATTTTGTGATTTTAACCTTTGTCCTATTAAGGACATGCTAGTATATATGTTTCGACAACATCATATATTGTAACATATTCCTAATAATATTACAAATACATAATAATAGCATACGTCCCTCTCTCGCTTCCAACCATGTATACCAATTTTAGTTTCACCCGCAATATGCTTAATCAAAATAAACTACACTACCAAACTACATATTTTTCAACTTGAATAGTTTTGGTATCGCAACACTCAATATAATAATAAAATTTTTAACTCACGAACACTACTATAGTGTTATAATTATCACCCGTTTCTACATCCATATAACTTAAACTAAAATCATAAACAAGTATACAATTTTACATAGAATAAAAAGAAACATACATAGTGTACATATTACTAACATTTCAAAAACATGTTATTCGTAAATATTATAAGATATAGAAATAACTTCTTACCTGAAACAATCCAGAAACAATATAATATTTTAGCTTTAAACCTTTATTGACCGAGTGATGGAATACCGTTATGATAGCATCCAAAACTGACCCGGTATAGATCCCACCTTCTGGATGCTTCAGGCGTTATATAAAATCCCGTGTTTTAATTGAGTGTTTGTGTCATTTAACGCGGAAAACGGATATCGCATCTTCGTCTCTTACGTAACGTTGATGTTATCAGACCGTTTGCCGTCTATTAACTATTTAGGCTTGTGGCTATTACCTGTCCTTTATGTAACGTATGCTTATATTTACTTTGTATTCAATTTGAAACGTTTGTATTCATTTTCTTTATAAAACATTTCACAAGACCTGCATCGAAATATAAATAATAAAATAAAAATCTAGACTTTGTCGTCGTTCGATTAATACCCATTTTGCATTAGTTTATATTATTAACTATAAAAAATGAATATTGAATAAAAATTAATTAAAATATACAAATCTAAAAATATACAGATGGTTTACTACTTTGAATATTAGTATGAATTGTTTGGTAATTATTAAATTATTATTTGTGTAATCTAATTAACTGTTACGTTACCACAAGTTACGTAATAAAAATACACTTTATAATAATCCTTCCTTGTCCAAAAACTTTGGACTCCATAGTTTGAAATGGAAATACGCACTGTTATGAGTCCATCATAAAATATGGAAAAAAAACCCCAAAAAAAACAAATATATGCAAACAGTAATGTTAACAATGTTTTTCCAAAAACTTTTTTTCCATTATGAACATTAATGTTATAAACTTAATAGTTTTGGACAATTGTAACTATCATCAAGCTCAAAAAAGTTCGTAAAATACTGAGATAAATGGAATTAAAGTAGTAAAAAAAACCACCCTGTCCAATTGGAATTCTTATATTCCAATTGGCATTAGTTTCAAAAGGGAAATAACGATTTCCAAGCGGTCAATCAGTTTCCAATGGGAAGGTAAAGGGTCCAATAGGAAGATTCTATTTATAGATTCTATTAATAGAATCATCCAATTGGAATGTAAACAATCCAATTGGACGATTCTATTAATAGATCAATTATTTTGTGTACGAGTAGATTAGGAGCGTGTGTATGTGTGTGAGTGAATGTGGGCATGGGCTTGTGTGTGAGTGCAGCGTTGGTGCTTGTGTAAGTGCGTTTGTATGTCCGTCAGTGTGAGTAAAGGGTACGTACTTTTGAACGATTCTATATGCAGCATGCGCGCGAATGCATGTGTGTGCATACAAGTGCATTAAAACAAGAAGTAGTAGTAAAAGTAACAAACACAAAAGAAAGTGTGTAGTGTACACAGTAGAAGAAATAACAATAGCAGCAGTAACATCAGCAGCAACAGCAGAAGTAGTAGTAGTAGTAGTAGCAGCAGCAGTAGTAGTAGTAGCAGTAGTAGTAGTGGTAGTAGTAGCAGCAGTTGTTGTAGTAGTTGTAGTTGTAGTAGTCGTAGTAACAGTGGTGATGTAGGTAGTGGTTATAGTAGTAGAAGTAGTAGCGATGGTGGTAATGGTGGTAGTAGTAGTAGTGGTGGTGGTAGTACGAGTAGTAGTAGTAGTGACGATGGTGAGGGTAATAGTAGTGGAAGTGGTAGTACGAGTCGTAGTAGTGAAGCTGGTGATTGTAGTAGTAGTAGTACCGGTGGTGGTAGTACGAGTACTAGTAGTAGTAGTGACGGTGGTGATGGAAGTAGTAGTAGTAGTGGTGGTAGGGGTAGTAGAAGTAATAGTAATAGTAGTATTGGTAGTGGTAGTAGAAGCAGCAGCAGCAGTAGTACTACTACTAGTAGTAGTAGAAAAAAAGGAGTAGTATTAACAGCAGCAACAGCAGCAGCAGCAGCAGCAGCAGCAGTAGTAGAAGTAGTAGTAGTAGTAGTAGTAGTAGTAGTAGTAGTAGTAGTAGTAGTAGTAGTAGTAGTAGTAGTAGTAGTAGTTGTAGTAGTAGTAGTAGTATTAACAGATGCAACAGTAGCAGCAGCAGAGAAGTAGAAATAGTAGTAGTAGTTGAAGTAGTATAAACAGCAGCAGCAGCAGCAGCAGCAGCAGCAGTTGTAATAGTAGTAGTAACAGAAGCAGTAACAGCAGCATTAGTAGTAGTAGTAGTAGTAGTAGAGTAGTAGTAGTAGTAGTAGTAGAAGTAAAAGCAGCAGCAGCAGCAGCAGGAGCAGCAGAAGTTGAAGTAGAAGTAGTAGTAGCAGAAGTATTTTTTAAAACAGAAGCAGCAGCAGCAGTAGTAGTAGTAATAGAAGTAGTAGAAGTATTAACAGCAGCAGCAGAAGCAGTAGTAGTTGTAGTATTAACAGCATCAGTAGCAGCAGCAGTAGTAGTAGTAGTAGTAGTTGTAATAATAACAGCAGCAGCAGTAGAAGTAGTAGTAGTATTAACAGCAGCAGTGATAGTAATATTAACAGCAGCAGCAGAAGTAGTAGTAGAAGAAGTAGTAGTTGTAGTAGTATTAACAGCAACAGCAGCAGCAGTAGAAGTAGTAGTAGTAGTATAAACAACAGCAGCAACAGCAGCAGCAGTAGTGCTAATAGTAGAAGAAGTAGCATTAACAGCAGCAGCAGAAGTAGTAGTAGAAGTAGTAGTAGTTGTAGTAGTATTAACAGCAACAGCAGCAGCAGTAGAAGTAGTAGTAGTAGTATAAACAGCAGCAGCAACAGCAGCAGCAGTAGTACTAATAGTAGAAGAAGTAGTATTAACATCAGCAGCAACAACGACAGCAAAAGCAGTAGCAGTAGAAGTAGTAGTATTAAAAGCAGCAGCAGCAGCAGCAGCAGCACTAGTAGTAGAGGTAGTATTAACAGAGCAGCAGCAGTAGTAGTAATAGAAGTAGTAGTATTAACAGCAGCAGCAGCAGTAGAAGTGGTATTAGTAGTAGTAGTAATATCAACAACAGCAATAGTAGTAGTAGTTGTATTGACAGCAGCAGCAGCAGCAGCAGCAGTAGAAGTAGTAGTAGTAATTATAGTAGTAGTAGAAGTATAAACAGCAGCAGCACCAGCAGTAATAGTCAAAGTAATAGTAGAAGTAGTTTCAACAGCAGCATCAGTTGCAGTAGTAGGAGAAGTAGAAGTGTTAACAGCAGCAGCAGCATCAGTAGTAGTAGTAGAAGAAGTAGTATTAACAGCAGCAGCAGCAGCAGCAGCAGTAGAAGTAGTAGTAGTAGTTGTAGTAGAAGTAGTATTAACAGCAGCAGCAGTATTAGTAGTAGTAGTAGTAGTATGAACAGCAAAGCAGCAGCAGCAGCAGCAGTAATAGTAATCGTAGTAGTAGTAGTAGTTGTAGTAGTAGTAGTAGAAGTAGTAGTAGTAGTAGTAGTAGAAGTAGAAGTAGTAGTAGAAGTATAGCGGTATTAACAGCAGCAGCAGCAGTAGTAGTCGTTGTAGTAATATTAACAGCAAAGCAGCAGCAGCAATAGTAGTAGTAGTAGTAGTAGTAGTAGTAGTAGTAGTAGTCGTAATAGTAGTAGAAGTAGTAGTAGTAGTAGTAGTAGTAGAAGAAGTAGTAATAGTAGTATTAACAGCAGCAACAGCAGCAGCAATAGTAGTAACAGTTGAACCAACATCAGCAGCAGCAGTAGCAGCAGCAGAAGTAGTAGTAGTAGGAGTATTAACAGCAGCAGCAGCAGCAATAGTAGTAGTAGTAGGAGTATTAGCAGCAGCAACTTGCGGCAGCAGTAGTAGTAATAGTAGTAGTAGTTGTAGTAGTATTAACAGCAGCATCAGTAGTAATTGTAGTAGAAGTAGTATTAACAGAAGCAGCAGCAGTAGTAGTAGGAGTATTAACAGCAGCAGCAGCAGTAATGGTAGTAGTAGGAGTATTAGCAGCAACAACATGCAGCAGCAGCAGCAGCAGCAGCAGTAGCAGCAGTAGTAGTAGTAGTAGTAGTAGTAGTAGTAGTAGTAGTAGTAGTTGTAGTAGTAGTAGTAGTAGTAACAGTAGTAGTAGCAGTTGTAGTAGCAGTAGTAGTAATTATAATATTAGTATAGTAGCAGAATTCATGTGGGACTATTTCAAACATCTCACTGGCTTATCGAGAGAAGTTACCCCCTTGATATCGGCGGTTATTATGATCTACCTGGCTAAACTGTCTACATAGAAACATATAGGAGGATTTAATTTTATTGTTATAACTTTTTCATTATTAAATTGCCAACCTATTACAACGTCTAGTCATTAAGTTAAAAATATAACCTTTATTATAATAAAATAAAAATTAAAATAAGTTAACGTTTTCTTGCTTCCTTTTTTAATTTCATAATAGCATATATACTCCTTATATATTCTATATAAAAATTACTCAAAAGACGTTTTCGGCCATTTTTAATATCTAATAAACCTTAGTTGAGATTTTTTGCTAATCTATTACAACATATACATTTATTGCAAATAAAATTCTCTTTACGGTGATATTTAGATATAGAAAATCTAAGTATTGCATCTTACTTCAATTTTGATTTGAAAATGAGACAAAATGTAATTATGATTTATTTTCTGTATGTTCAATAGAGCGTACTATTTATTGTACCCAATACAGCATATTTCTGTACCTAATTAAATACAGTATGTATGCCGCTATGTCAGCCTGAAGATGTGTGTCAGCCACGACATGTTTATATACACATGGTGAAATTGCAAGTTATGTGTAGTTTAAAATGTCGTTTTTTTTTACTTATATTCTAAAGAATAGACTTATTCTAATTTCATATTTTAACTAAAGAACTTTCATAAAACTTCAAATTCAAGAACATTTCTTTAGTAATCCGAAACATTATTTAATTGTTTATTTCTTACGCATTAATTTATGTTTTAATGTCTTTGTTATGAACTAATTCAGTGGACATAGAAAGAAAATTGATTAAAGAGTAATATGTATGATTTAGATAAACAATTTATATCAATAAAGACCAAAACCAGTGACTAAATAACAACACTACTTTACGCGAGGAATATTAATTGAAGAAAGAATATGATAATGTAATTGGTTGATAATAATGTTAATACAGCATAATAAGCATATCATTGATTTAATGATCTTTTTAAGATTTTTAAAATGCATGATAGAAGCTCTTTTTCTTCTTAAACGTTTATTCAAAACTTTGTTAATTGCAGATTTTAGTATAAAGATTAGCAATATTTTATCATGTAAAATAATTGTGCTTTTCATTGATATGCATAAAGAATGAATGAATGAATCAATCAATCTTATAATTCTTTTAGAATGGCTTTGTGCAAGTTTAAACGTTCATGCAAATGTTTTGTTATATGACGTGAATATAGATTATACAAACATAAAGATAATAACTATGGAATGAATGGTATTTTGCAGAAGAAAAATAAAATTATTTTATTATTTAAAGAAATATAAAGGTACTGAGCTTACTTCTTTCAGTTTAATAATCCGTTCAGAAATAAATATAATTGCAAACATGTTTCATTTTGTGTATTTTTATGTTTGTTTTATAGTCATCGTATTGATATCGTGTTATTAACAGCATATTGAATTTAAACGTTTTCCTAAAATCAGTAAAGTAATATGTAAATCTAATATGTAAACCCTCCCCCACCAACCCAACGCCTGTCTGTTTTTCAAGTCTCAAACATTGGAATAAGCCAGTGTTTATTGATGACCTTAATTACCGACTTCCCCTGCCTGGAGGCAAAACTTGTAATTTTATTGGGGGTAATAATATAATTTGCTCGGATGTAGTTGAGTTATTGTATTTCAACACAGTTTTAAGTTTATTTTTTCAAAAATAGATCCTCTCCCACATTGAAACACATTAATCTGTTGTAACAACATAATCTTATATGGTATTATAACACGAGGTTCTTAAAAAAAGTTGTTAAAAAAGAATTATGGTCAAATACCGTTTAAGGCTTTATTAAAAACACATGCGCTAATATACAGATGTTTGTTTCAAACAACATTTTATATCATTATATAACCGTAATAATTTTCTTTTAAAAAATAACAACATACTGTTTAAAGTATCATCTAAATATCTGTGCACTTGTACCGTTAACTCAGAAAGTAACGCATCTGACTATCAACCATCGGGTCGTATATTCGAATCCCCGCCCGGCACCAGTCTCTGTGATTAGAGGTGCGCGTGGTCCGGTGATAGAGCACCGAACCCATGATCGGAGGGTCGTGGATTCGATCCTCCTCTACGACTATGTGTGGTGTCCTTGAGCAAGACACCTTTTCCGCATAAACTTAGTACTGCTCATACCCATGAAGACTTGAGCGTGATTTGCCTAAATTGTAAAAATTTGTTTCACAATCGAAGAAAAGTAAATTAGTTTAAAAATAAAGAGTCTCTGTGATGATTGATTTGTTTCATTGTCATTTTGTCTTTTTCATATATAAGATTAAAAAAAAGAAAAAAAGTTTATATAATAAATTAACCGTAATCATTTTATTTATTTATAGTAACACAAAATAACCAATTTTATCTGTTGATTGATAATAAAATAAACCATATCAAAGTTTATTGAAAAATGTAGTTAAAATCATTAATCTATGTTACATTTTCACACATTAAATTTAATCAAATGATTTTAGCGTTCAAGTCAAATTCAATAATTTCTTTTTTTTATACTACACATCAAAATCACCAAAACGTGCTTATCAAAACAAGGACATATATAAGACCTTGTCAAACTTTGTTAATCTCATTAAACAACATTCAATTTTTTTTTCACACTAGATATTCATATGCGACACTACATTTTATCACTTGATACACAACATCCTTCCTTGACTATAGATTTTTTTTACTGGGCACTACATTTTCCAATCTACATTAACTCAACATCATTACATGAGACTCAATTTTCTTTTTTTACACTATTTTTCATTCGCGACACTACATTTTCTCAATCGATTCACAACATCCTTACTTGACTATAGATTTTTCTTACTGGGCACTAAATTTTTCTAATCTATCTATGCTCAAGATCCTTGCACAATATTCAAATTCTTTATTTGATGCTTTATTTTCATACATGACACTACATTTTCTCACTCAAAACATAACACCATTACATGACTTTAGATTTTTCTTACTTGGCACTATATTTTCTACTCTATATTTACTCATTATTCTTACATGCCATTTAAATTTCTTATTTGACATATCTTATTCTTATATTATCATACGTGACACTACATTTTCTCATTTGATACACTACATCGTTTCTTGACTATATATTTTACTTATTGGGCACTAGATTTTAATATATATTTACTCAACATTCTTACACAACATTCAAATTTCTAATTTGACACTATATTTTCATACGCGACACTACATTTTCTCACTCAGTACACAACATCCTTACTTGACTTTAGATTTTTTCTAACTGGGCACTAGATTTTTCTAGTCTATATTTACTCAACATTTTTACACGGCATTCAAATTTCTTATTTCACACTATATTTTCATACGTGACACTACATTTTCTCACTTGATACACAACATCCTTATTTGACTATAGAGTTTACTTACTTGGCACTAGATTTTCTTATGAATATTTACTCAACATTCTTACACAACATTCTAATTTCTTATTTGGCACTAAATTTTTATACGCGACACAATATCTTCTCACTCGATACACAACATCCTTATTTGACTATAGATTTTTCTTACTTATTAAACACTACATTTTTCACTTGATACACAACATCCTTATTTGACTAAAGAGTTTACTTACTGGGCACTAGATTTTCTTATGAATATTTACTCAACATTCTTACACAACATTCTAATTTCTTATTTGACACTATATTTTTATACATGACACGGACATTTTCTCACTCGATACACAATATCCTTATTTGACTATAGATTTTTCTTTCTTATTTAACACTATATCTTTATACGCGACACTAGATTTTCTCACTCGATACACAACATCCTTACTTGACTATAGATTTTTCTTACTGGGCACTAGATCACTACTTTTCTAATCTATGTATACACAACATCCTTACACGACATTTGATTTCCTTATTTGACACTATATTTTCATACGCGACATTAGATTTTCTCACTTGATACACAACATCCTTACTTGACTATAGATTTTTCTTACTAGGAACTAGATTTTCTTATCTATATTTAATCAACAGCATAACACGACATTCAAATTCCTTCTTTGACACTATTATTTCATAAGTGACACTAGATTTTCTCACTCAATCCGCAAAATCCTTACTTGACTATATATATTTCTTAATGGGCATTAGATTTTCTAATCTATGTATACACAACATCCTTACATGACATTTTATTTCCTTGTTTGACACTATATTTTCATACGCGACACTTAATTTTCTCACTCGATACACAACATCCTTACTTGACTATAGATTTTTCTTACTAGGAACTAGATTTTCTTATCTATATTTAATCAACAGCATAACACGACATTCAAATTCCTTCTTTGACACTATTATTTCATAAGTGACACTAGATTTTCTCACTCAATCCGCAAAATCCTTACTTGACTATATATATTTCTTAATGGGCATTAGATTTTCTAATCTATGTATACACAACATCCTTACATGACATTTTATTTCATTGTTTGACACTATATTTTCATACGCGACACTTGATTTTCTCACTCGATACACATCTTTAATCAATGCTAGATTTTAATTACTGGGCACTAAGTTTTCTTATCTATGTATACACAATATTTTAGTTGACATATGATTTTCTTACAAAACACTTAATTTAAAACTTAAAGTTAGTAAAGTTCTGAAAAGTTTATATATGTAAATATGGCATCACACCTTGAAGGTGTCAAATTAAACATAAATTACTCATCAGAAGCACTCGTATATTCCTGCAGCCTGTTAATCCTTATTTCAAAAATAGTTTCAATTTCCCCATTGTTCATTTTTTATAGAAAATTATTATAATTATAAAAAAAACATAAGGATTTGTATGTTGTCAAATTAACAACTAGATTTTTAGAAAACGAGGCAAATTATTGTGGAACAAATACCTGGAATTAATCTCTCATATTTTCTCAAAACACAATGAAAAATATCTTAATATGTTTGTTGTTGAATGATATATTAAACTTGCATTCTTAAAGATAATAAAATAAAATAAAATAATTAAATTGTTTATTTAGGGTCCAGATCTTTCTGAACGCTACACGCGTAGAAACAATGGGAAATGTTGATTTTCGGAAATGGATACATTTTGGAGGAACATTATTTTTTTTTTATCAATTTAAGCTAATTAAGATAACTTTAAAAGTATCGGCGATTGAAAATATAGTATACCAAATGGTTATTGTGAAGAATTCATATTGGTATTTTTTATATCTTTCGTGAATTAAGGTTTTGAAAAGAATTATTTGATGCCGAAAAAAATACTTTGCTCGGAAATGAGTAAATTGTTGATGATTTCTTTTCTAATAAAACTTAATTTATTGGTAACTGTGCTATATGACCGATTGCAAATGTATTATATCAAATGAGATTTGTCAGATTTTCTTGTTTTTTTCTTGAGTATCTTTCGAGAATTAAGGTTTAAAAAAAGAACGCAATGAGTATAAAACTGCACATTTTGTCAATATTGTTCGATTTTAAACATTTTATTGGACGAACTATTTCTTCTAACCTTAAGCAATTCAAAGTTTAGATATAATGAAACAAATCATTTAAATATAAATAAATAACTTAAAGTAACACCAGATAAAAAAGCATACTTGTACACCAATAAAGCGTGGACTTTCCGTACTGCGTGTGAATATAACGTGACACCGGTGTAGCGTGAGATCCTTCAAGCCACATGAAAACTGTCAGTGAGCATGCGCATCATCATTAGCACTTCCGGTGTGATACTCGTCAGACAACAAAAAGAGAAAAATATTGTTAAAATAAACTTTTAATTTAGTCTATCTCCGCCATTGGCACAGCTGCTCAGGTTGTACAATGTCTACATAATGATTGTCAAATATGTAACTATAGTCCTTGTCTTACAAATCTCACGGCTAGATTTCTTGAATCTGTGAACCATTTAATGAAGATATTCTCAGTATAGTGCATAGTATTTAATTATAGGCCCTGTCTTACAGAACTCACGGCTAGATTCTTTGAATCTGCCAACCAATAAATGAAGATATTCTCAGTGTAGTGTCAAATGTTTAACTATAGACCCTGTCTTACAGATCTCACGGCTAAATTTCTTGAATATGTCAACCATTAAATGAAGATATTCTCAGTGTAGTGTCTAATATTTAACTATAGGCCTTGTCTAACAGATCTCACGGCTAGATTACTTGAATCTGCCCACCAATAAATAGAGATATTCTCAGTATAGTGTGTAATATTTACCTATAGGCCCTGCCTTACAGATCGCATTGCTAAATTTCTTCAATCTGCCCACCAATAAATGACGATATTTTCAGTGGATAGCGTTAATAAAATGCAGTAATAAACGTGAATAATGTAGGGTGTATATTTCATTTTAAATAATAAACTTTCACCAGGTTTGAAAGAGATGAAACTTTAGATGGTTATTAATGCTGACCGATTAAGTAACGTTTCTGCCAGTAGCCTATATATATATATATATATATATATATATACACACACACTGTTTTGTGTAGTTTAGACTTATTTATTTTACATCGATTGTGAAACAAGTTCTTACAACTTAGACAAATCACGCTCGAAGTCTTCCTGGGTATACACCACAGGACACCACACATAGCCGTGGCAGAGGATCGAACCCACGACCCTCCGATCATGGGTTCGGTGTTTTATCACTGGACCACGCGCTCCACACATACACTGTGTTGATATGCGTATAGATCTATCTAAGTTAGTATTTAAAAGATAAAACACTAAGTTGACAGGAAAGATACATAAAAATAATGGAGATTAAGATCATTGAAAAATATCCTAGTACAATAATCACCCGTCCGGCTCGGTTTTATACAAAATGTATATATAGCTAATAGTCAAACCCATACCCTCTCACGGAAACCGGTATAGCGGGGCGAGTGACCCCAGTAGCGGGGCTCTAAATATCTTAGCTTCAACAGTGTCCTTTTGGATAATTAACAGTTACCGTTTTGTTTTGAAGCTGTTGCTGCTGCTGCTATTTTCTATGTTGATGTTGTTGTTGTTGTTGTAACTGCTGATGTTGTTGTAGCTGTTACTGCTGCTGATACTGTTGTTGCTGTTGTTGTAACTGCTGATGTTGTTGTAGCTGTTACCGCTGTTATTATTGTTAATAATTGTTGTAGTTGACGAATGAAAATAAATAAAAAATAAATTTTACTTTACGTCGGCATGACATATAAACAGCAAACAAACACATACCGGGAAGTCTTCCTGGGTCTAAATTATAGCCATATATATGTGGGAATATAAAAAAAACACGCTGTTTATTAATGGTTTTTATTTGTATGGTGAAATTTTCCACATATATTTCTTCCTAGTTCCTTGTCTAATAATACCAATGTATTGTTATACCATCGTCAGCTGTAGTCATATTCACTATATGTTTTTACGTAGCTTGTTTATTTTTCACGACTTTGCTGTTGTGTATATTTAACCCGTTTGGTTACCAATGATCTTGCCATGTTGCTTTATAAATAAGTCTTATATCGATCTAAATACAGATGCTTTAAAACTTCCCTGTCTTTGTTAAAAGCTAGACATTGCTACCTTTTTTTTTATATAAATTTAAACTACGTTGAAGAATCGATAATCCGTGGGGCGTTTACGCACACAGTAGCGAGAAATCCCCTAAAAGTCCACAACGTGATTCATAGTATGATAGAAATTAAGGCCAAACATAGACATTACACGTACACGTGTATGTGCAATTTGAACAATCAGACCTTGAGTGTGCAACATGATATGACAATAAATAATAATTTAGTAATCATTACTAAGTAATTATTAAGTAATAATTAAGTAATCAGTTGTTATGTATATACATGTTTAAAAAGAAAGTAGGCTAAAATAAAAAAAATGAATGCAATTCTTGTGAAAACGTTATTTATTGGCCCCGAAAAGTAACGCCACACTCGGATTTTCCAAGAAAGCTAATTTTAGAAAATTGATTTGCGCTGTTGGTAGAGTTTTGTAGCGTATATTATCAAGGGTAAATGCAAAAACTTGAATGGTTTACATATTTGAAACTATACTGAGAATATCCTCATTTATTGGTGGGCAGATTGAAGAAATCTAGCCGTGAGATCTGTAAGACAAGGCCTAAAGTTACATATTAGACAATATACTGAGAATATCTTCGTTTATTGGTTGGCAGATTCAAGAAATCTAGCCGTGAGATCTATAAGACAGTGCTTATATTTACATACTAGACAATATACTGAGACTATCTTCATTTATTGGTGGGCATATTCAAGAAATCTAGCCGTGAGATCTGTAAGACAATGCCTTTAATTAATTACTAGACACTATTCTGAGAATATCTTCATTAATTAGTTGGCAGTTTGAAGAAATCTAGCCGTGAGATCTATAAGACAGTGCTTATATTTACATACTAGACAATATACTGATAATATCTTCATTTATTGGTGGGCAGATTAAAAAAATCTAGCCGTGAGATATGTAAGACAATGCCTTTAATTAATTACTAGACACTATACTGAGAATATCTTCATTATTGGTTGGCAGAAATCTAGCCTTGAGATCTATACGACAGTGGCTTATATTTACATACTAGACAATATACTGAGAATATCTTCATTTAATGGTTGGCAGATTCAAGAATCTGTAAGACAAGGCCTATAGTTAAATACTAGACACTACACTGAGAATATCTTCATTTATTGGTTGGCAGATTCAAGAAAACTAGCAATGAGATATGTAAGACAGGGCCAATAGTTAAATACTACACACTATACTGAGAATATCTACATTTATTGGTGGGCAGATTCAAGAAATCTAGCCGTGAGATCTGTAAGACAGGGCATATAGTTAAATATTAGACAATTAACAGAAAATATATTCATTTATTGGTTGACATATAGAAATCTAGCCGTGAGATCTGTAAGACAGGGCTTATAGTTAAATATAAGACACTATACAGGGAATATCTTCATTTATTGGTGGGCAGATTCAAGAAATCTAGCCGTGAGATCTGTAAGACGGCCTATAGTTAAATATTACACAATATACAGAGAAACTCTTCATTTATTGGTTGACATATAGAAAACAAGCCGTGAGATCTGTAAGACAGGGACTATAGTTTAATATAAGACACTTCACTGAGAATATCTTCATTTATTGATTGACGTATAGAAATCTAGCCGTGAGATCTATAGACAAGGCCTATAGTAACATATTAGACAATATACTGAGAATATCTTCATTTACTGGTTTGCAGATTCAAGAAATCTAGCCGTGAGATCTATAAGACAAGGCCTATAGTTAAATACTAGACACTACACTGAGAATATTTTCATTTATTGGTGGGTAGATTCAAGAAATCTAGCCTTGAGATCTGTAAGACAGGGCCTTTAGTTAAACATAAGACTCTACAATGAGAATATCTTCATTTATTGGTTGACATGCAGAAACCTGGTCGTGAGATCCGTGAGACAAGGCCTATAGTAACATATTAGACACTACACTACTGAGAATATCTTTATTTTTGGTTAGTAGATTCAAGAAATTAGCTTTGAGATCTGTAAGACAAGGCCTATAGTTAAATGCTAGACACTACACTGAGAATATCTTCATTTATTGGTTAGTTGATTCAAGAAATCTAGCCGTGATATCTGTAAGACAGGGACTATAGTTAAATACTAGACACTATACTGATAATATCTTCATTCATTGGTGGGCAGATTCAAGAAATCTTGGCGTAAGATATGTAAGACAGGGTCTATAGTTAAATACTAGACACTATACTGAGAATATCTTCATTTATTGGTTATATATATATAGAAATCTAGCCGTGAAATCTGTAAGACAGGGTCTATTGTTACATATCAGACACTTTTCTGATAATAACTTCATTTATTGGTTGACATATAGAAATTATACACTATACTGAGAATAACTTCATTTACTGGTCGGCAGATTCAAGAAATCTAGCCGTGACTTAGTCCAGAGGGTCCTCAAAAAGGTAAAAATTGGAAATTGCAAAAATGTTTTCTGAAGAATCGGTGCCATATTTTTTAATATTTAGCTTAAAGATAAGTATTTAGTCGTTAATATTTACAGTTACGGGACTTAGAATATTACATATGGATACTATTAGAAAAGAGAACATTCTCATTTCTATTATTTATTATCATTATTACTTTAATTTAAACGACTATATATTGTTATTTGTATCATCATCATCAGCATTAGTAGTAGTAGAAGAAGTAGTATTAGTATTAGTAGTAGTAGTAGTAGTAGTAGTAGTAGTAGTAGTAGTAGTAGTAGTAGTAGTAGTAATAGTAGTAGCAGTAATAGAAACTTATACCAATATGTTTGAAGTGCACAGCTGCCAAAAAAGGAAAATGAGTGTGTCATTTTCATTATTTCATCTCAATTATCATTTACTTTTATTATTATAATTTTCATTATTATTTGAATTGTTTTAAATTATCATTTAATTTAATATTGAATGAAGGTCCATCCAAAGAGTCCTTTTTTTATTTTGCGTCTCCCAACCACATCGGAAATTCAAATAAAACAAAAGCTACCCATCGTCTAACTGCCTTAAAATTCATTGTATAACTCCTATATACGACAGAGTATAAAAAAGTAATAAACAGGATGCAGTATTAACTGTAAATTTATTTAGATTAATATTTAATAAATTTGTCTTACAATTCTCATGACTGACATTATTTACGACCAGCGCTGTGAGAATCGTAAGACAAAGCCGGATGTCTGACGTATCTTACGGTCTGAAGGATATCACGCTACACCGGCACCTTCAAATTAAATAACACCGATATCAATAATGGAACCCACCAATTGGAAAACCTCTGTTCCCATTGGTCAATTCTAAAAATAGATTTCTGATTCTAATTTGGAAATAAGAAATTCCAATTGAAAATTTATCTTTCCAACTTGGACGAAACAACTTTCTAATGGGAAAGCATGCATTTTGGGGGTCTTTAGATTATAATTGTGACATAAATCGGCAATTCATAATGCTTTTGGTTACCTTTTTGTGATCGCACAGTCATACTCTCCAAACTGCGATACTTTGTCAATAAAAATAACGAAAGATAAAAAAAAAAGTTTTTGGAGAAAAGAGTTTTTCCAGAAATTCGCTGTGTTGTGTTAATACATATAAATCACGTTGTAAGCGATTAACAACTAAATCAATTATCCAGCTTCTTTAATCAATTTAACACAATTTGTTTGACATTCTGTCTACTGAATAAATAACATTATTGTGTGCGACTTAAATTTTTTTTTTCACATTACAATACAATCATAAGTTTTATTATAATTTTGGTAACTGTTATATAGATGTTAAATATTGTATTAGATTCGAAATAATGTAACGTTAACTTTTTATTGTAATCTGCATCACGTTACATTTTCAAAATAATATATTTATCCGTTTGTTGTCATACCATTTATGTTGTAATACCTGTAAAACTAATGTTTTATTATTCAGACTGGAGTTTGAGTCAATATCTTCCGTGTTCGGATTTTCTTTGGCTAGATGAACGTGAAATCAATCAGTTAGATATTATGTGTATCAAAGAAAACAGTGACACTGGATATATCCTAGAAGTTTCATTGGAATACCCTGCTTCACTACATACTTAACTAACGACTATCCATTATGCCCCGAAAAAAATGCATACTGAGGACGCAGATTTATCACCCTATTCAAAAATGCTTTGGAAACAGTTACACAGAAAGAACATAAGCAAGGATTTTATCCCAAACGAGCTAAAGTTGAGAAGTACTGTCATTAAACGGTAAAGATAAATACGTTGTTCACTATCGTACACTCCAACTCTACATTCAACTAGGAATGAAACTTAAACACGTACACAGAGTTCTACAGTTCCTCCAAGAAACGTATCTCAAACCCTACATCGACTTCAATACAGAATGTAGAAAGCAGGCGAAAACAGAGTTCGAGAAAGACTTCTACAAGTTTTTGAATAATGCAATATTTGGTAAGTTTATTAGGTATTCAGTTGTGTATTAATTGTAAAAGTGAAGGTTAATCACAAAATCCACATTTCAGAATTGTTTCATGTTTTAAGTAAAAGATAAATTTGTATAAATTTTACATTGTTGACACAAGAATTGCCTCCTTTGACTTTCACTCGTTAAAGATCGGTTAACTCCTACATCCTTGTCTCAATAGCGCATGTGTTTACAAGTTGCTTCCCTTAACTTAGTAAGCACATTTGTGTATTTTCAGGAAAGACGCTATAGAACTGTCGCAAATACGTCAACATTAAGTTGGCACACACTGAGACTAAGCTCTGTAAATACGTCAATATTAAGTTGGCACACACTGAGACTAAGCTCTGTAAATACGTCAACATTAAGTTGGCACACACTGAGACTAAGCTCTGTAAATACGTCAACATTAAGTTGGCACACACTGAGACTAAGCTCTGTAAATACGCTGCCAAACCTATGATTCAACGCATGAACATATTCAGTGAAGACCTTGTCGGTGTTAAATGTAGTT
Organism: Panopea generosa; assembly: GCA_029582155.1. Taxonomy (NCBI): domain Eukaryota; kingdom Metazoa; phylum Mollusca; class Bivalvia; order Adapedonta; family Hiatellidae; genus Panopea; species Panopea generosa. The sequence continues at coordinate 10,497,313 of CM055895.1, read as the reverse complement.
ACACCAAAGTCAGTTTTGTTCAATCTGTCTATTGTGGTATAGTGAATTTAGACTAAGCCAAATACTTAATGTACAATTATTATTACAACAATTTGAAACCAAAATACCAAGACAGATTAACATTGTTAGCGACGGATACTGATATCTTTATGTTATGCAGAAACTGAAGATGTGTATAAAGACATGTTACAAAACATACACCTGTATGACACTTCCAACTACCCAACAGACCTCCCATTGTTTACCAATGACAGAAAAAAGAGAATTAAAGTTATGAAAGACGAGTGAGGTGGTGTGCCTATGAAAGAATTTGTAGCGTTACGTCCAAAAATGTATAGTTACATTTATAACAAAAATGACAAAGAAGTGAATGAGAAACGTTGTAAGGGAATTTCTCGTGCTGTAGTTTAAGGGATTATATTGGCATATTACCGTCAATTCCCTGTCCTAAATACACACGCCCAGTATGAAGATACACTTATAACTTAGAGATATACGCGTCTTAAGTGTTCTTTATTCCAAAATCGTTTTTCTTAAGCCACGTTTTTGTTTTTGTTTACATTTGCCATTTTCAACGAACCGCTTTCGGGTTTCCGATCAATCATCGGATAACATCGTGAAGACTCGTTCCCAATCTCGTTTTCGAGGCTTTGTTCGGGAAGTTTACGAAGTTCAATGTAAACATTGCGCAATAACTTTATTGCGGGACGTATTAAAGTTTTGGCCAATATTCAATTACTGTTAATTTGATAACTTCCAAGTAAATAAAGGTAATACATCAATACATAAGCATTATTTTGTGTACGCTGCATACAGGAAATGTCTGGATTAACAGCGTGTTTGTGTAACTTGCCAATATAATCCCTTTAAAAAATGTTAATGCTTCAACATTACAAAGACACTTTACTCAACAGCACACAAACAAAAATATGATGTATGGCCTACGAAGTGACGACCGTATTATGTATTGTGATAAAATAACCAAACTACCTCTCAGTGCATTTGACGATAAGCGTTTCTGGTTAGATGATGGAATCACTAGTTTAGCATATGGACATCATGAAATTCCTTGACTTTATTTCTATGCGTTGATTGAAGTCATTGCTTTTGTAAATAATGTTGTTAGTGTATGCATTGATTACAATCATTTGTTTGAATTGTATATAATATTGTTTAGTTCACAGTAACTTTGAGTTTAAATGAACATTTAAATGTTACTTTGATGATTAAATCATCTTTGTAAATAATGTGGTGTCTATGTTCTTGATAAATATTCTGTGTACATATTTCATAGTTGTGAATTATAGTTGCACATTTCCATTTTTTTCTTCGTATTATGTTTTGTGTTGATATAAATTTTTGTATATACGTTATACATTGTATACTTTGTGTTGTAAATAAAATAAAAGTGAAATTAGAAACAAAAATGTGATTGTTGTTACTTTATTTGAATGTTGTGTATACCTTTGAGTAAATACTTCGTTTTCCGACGTTATATGTTACCAGACGACAAAGCATAGATTCACTACAACGATGTTTGGTCACAATAAACACAGTCTTTAAACCATCAAATTTGATTTAATGTTTCACTGACATAACTTGATAAACACTTGACTGCACTAAGTCTTAAATTCGGGTGAAAATTTTATCGATATTTCATCTCTATAAACCAATTTTGTGGTGAGGTAGATAACGCTTTTTTACACTAGCTTTACACCTGTTAGCCATGTTTGTAAAGTATTAGGGGGTTATATCCTACGAGATAAACTTGAGATATAGACTATCCATGTCCTACGGTATTTTGTAATCCTATTCTGTCAACTGTTGAAGTGTTTGATCATTCAAACATTGAAACACTTCTCAGTTTAATGTTTATATGATCTAGCTCCATGTTAAAGTATCAAAATTACGGAAAAAAACCAAAAAAAAAAAAAAAAAAAAACAACAACAACAACAACAACAAATATCACTGGTAAGTGTCGCATGCCCCCCGAATGGTCGTTGAAAAATAACTGTTAACAATATAAATATGTTATAAAAGGTAGCAAAGTATCCATGAATATAAAGAGTAATAGACTGATGTTCCGGACTAGACATGCAATTCAATGGGATTTTTTTTAAATTAAAGCATGACCTTAACCTTTGTGTAACCTTTACCTTGACATGTGATGTAATTGTCTTGGTATTTCAACAGTTAAATGCTGCTGAAACATCATCATGACATGCTGATCACTTGTGTCAAGCTATTTCAAAATCCCTAAATGTAAGACAAAGTATCAGATCGATTGTTTATAAATTGAGCCAAGTGTTTTTGAAATCCATCCATGTATGATAAAGTTAAAGGACGGACTTGAAATCTCAAACAGATTCAAAGTGTTGTCATATATACTAAAAGTGTGACCTTGACCTTTGAGGTATGGGTCTAGGTCTTACTTATGACACGTTGTCATGTCATCTTGATAAATTGAGCTAAGTTAAAGGCAAAGTCACAGACCAGACACACAATATCAAACAAATTGAAAGTGTGACCTTGATCTTTGAGGAAAGGTTCTGGGTCTTACACGCAACACTTTATTATGCCATGTTGATCAACTGAGCCAAGTGTTTTTAAAATTTATCCATAGATGACAGACCGGACAAGAAAATTCAAAATGACTGAAAGTGTTGTCAAACAAAGTTACATTGTGACCTTGACCTTTGAAGTGGGAGTTTGGGTATTAAGTGCTACACGTCGTCATGTTATGTTGGTCATTTATAACAAGTATTTTTAAAAATCCATCTATGCATGACAAAGTTGCAGACCGGACACGAAATCTCACACAGACGCATGGTGTTGTCAAACTCAAATTGTGACCTTGACTTTTGAGGTACGGGTGTGGGTCTTTCTCGCGACACATCACCATTTTATTTTGATCAATTGTAGCAAGTACCATTAAAATCAATCTATGCATGACAAAGTTACAGGCCGGACAAAAAATATCACAGACTCAAAGTGTTGTTAAACAAACTCAAATTGTGACCTTGACCTTTGAGGTACAGGTGTGGGTCTTACTCGCGGCACGTCGTCATGTTATGTTGATCAATCCATCTATGCATAACAAAGTTACAGGCCGGACAAAAAATCTCAAAGTGTTGTTAAACAACTCAAATTGTGACCTTGACCTTTGGGGTACAGGTGTGGGTCTTACTCGCAACACGTCGTCATGTTATGTTGATCAATCCATCTATGCATGACAAAATAACAGACCGGACAAAAAATCTCAGACTCAAAGTGTTGTTAAACAAACTCAAATTGTGACCTTGGCCTTTGAGGTACAGATGTGGGTCTTACTCGCGACACGTCGTCATGTTATGTTGATCATTTATAACAAGTATTTATAAAAATCCATCTATGCGTGACCATGTTGCAGAACTGACACGAAATCTCACACAGACGCATAGTGTTGTCAAACTCAAATAGTGACCTTGACCTTTGAGTTACGGGTGCGGGTCTTACTCGCGACACGTCGTCATGTGATGTTGATAATTTGTAGCAAAGTATCATTAAAATCCATCTATCATGACAAAGTTACAGGCCGGAAAACAAATCTCAAAGTGTTGTTAAACAAACTCTATTTGTGACCTTGACCTTTGAGGTAAAGGTGTAGGTCTTAATTGCGACACGTCGTCATGTTATGTTGATCATTCCATCTATGCATGACAAAGTTACAGGCCGGACAAAAAATCTCAGACTCAATTTGTTGTTAAACAAACTCAAATTGTGACCTTGACCTTTGAGTTACAGGTGTGGGTCTTATTCGCAACACGTCGTCATGTTATGTTGATCATTTGTAGCAAGTATCATTAAAATCCATCTTTGCATGACAAAATTACAGGCCGGACACGAAATCTCACACAAACTCGAAGTGTTGTCAAACAAACTCAAATAGTGACCTTGACCTTTGAGTTACGGGTGCGGGTCTAACTTACGACACGTCGTCATGTGATGTTGATCATTTGTAACAAGTATCATTAAAATCCATCTTTGCATGACAAAGTTACAGACTGGACACGAAATCTCACACAATGTCGAAGTGTTGTCAAACAAACTCTAATAGTGTCCTTGACCTTTGCGTTACGAGTTCGGGTCTAACTCGCGACACGTCGTCATGTGATGTTGATCATTTGTAGCAAGTATCATTAAAATCCATCTATGCATGACAAAGTTGCAGGCCGGACACGAAATCTCACACAGACTCAAAGTGATGTCAAACTCAAATTGTGACCTTGACCTTTGAGGAACAGTGTGTGGGTCTTACAACACGTCGTCATGTTTTGTAGATCAATTGTAGTAGGTATCATTAAAATCCATCTATGCATGACAAAGTTACAGGCCGGACAAAAAATCTCAAGTGTTGTTAAACAAACTCAAATTGTGACCTAGACCTTTGAGGTACAGGTGTGGGTTTTACTCGCAACACGTCGTCATGCTATGTTGATCATTTGTAGCAAGTATCATTAAAATCCATCTACGCATGACAAAGTTACAGGCCGGACACTAAATCTCACACAAACTCGAAGTTTTGTCAAACAATCTCAAATAGTGACCTTGATCTTTGAGTAACGGATATGGGTCATACTCGCGACACGTTGTCATGTTATGTTGATCATTTGTAGCAAGTATCATTAAAATCCATCTATGCATGACAAAGTTACAGGCCGGACACGAAATCTCGCACAGACTCAAAGTGTATTCAAACAAACTCAATTTGTGACCTTGAGCTTTGAGGTATGGGTGTGGGTCTTACTCGCGACACGTCGTCATGTTACGTTGATCATTTGTAGCAAGTATCAACAAAATCCATCTATGCATGACAAAGATACAGGCCGGACACGAAATACCGGATGGAAGGACGGACGGACGTTCTCACGAATGGGTATTTAAGTGGCTTCTTTGCGTCAATCGTATTCTTGTGTGACTAAATTTTAGAAAACTTTAGCCATGTAAAAAAAAAAGCCACATAAGAGCTGTTTTTAAGGTCTAGAAACAGCCACGCAATTATTTTTCAACTGCTTTTCAACTGCTTTTCAACTGTCCATAAAAAATACTAACCCAAAACCTTAGATACTTAATTACACATTTGTGTGTCCGGACAGACGGACGGATGGACACGAGAATGCGATGCTGATGTCTCATTTATACATATTTCATTTATATTTAATTTTGGAATGAAAGAAGTCTAGTAAGAGAATACTCAGCAACAAAATCGTTAAAAAAGATATTTAAAATCATATAAGTACGAGATAAACAGATGTTTTGTGGTTTGAATTTAAAACTAAATATAAAATATATTAACGTATGCATACATATATACACTATAAACATACGCTTTTTATGCATATCATTTACATTTGTTCAAAAGATATTGTCAGAGTTTTATAATAGTATGCGTAATACTAGCTGTCATTCTTTGTGCAATGACACCTGTTTAGTGTACATATCTTAGTGAAGTACATGAACACAAATCTAAGCAAGTTTTAATGTAAACGTTGGTATAATATATCACTGTGTATTTTTCAAAATTAAATTCAGCTATGTAGATCTATAGCTTGCTTTTTTCACCACACCTGCCACGGACTGGATCAGTATAAGTAAAATGGTATTACAAAATAACATCAGACAATTTATCACCATAAGGATTAGCATCAGAGAATTTTCATACGAACATTTCATAATGCAGCATCTGATTGACGTTTGAAATTTCCCGGAGGGGTGGTGTTGCAGCAGTTACCTCACCAGTTTGACGGCATTCCGCTTCCCACAAACTCCTTGATACAGATACAAAAAGAAAAGAGGAATTGTGGAACATGAGATATAGGGTTGGGGTTAGATAGAGAGAGAGAGAGAGAGAGAGAGAGAGAGAGAGAGAGAGAGTAAGAGAGAGGGATATATATATATATATATATATATATATATATATATATATATATATATATATATATATATATATGTGTGTGTGTTTAGAGAGAGAGAGAGAGAGAGAGAGAGATAGAGAGATAGATAGATAGATAGATTTAGGGTTATAGAGAGAGAGATAGTTAGAAACTGTAGAAAGCATAAAGAAGATCGGAACTCTGATAAAAGACAAAGCTAAATGAGAGGAGAAAATGAAGTGACGGATAGTGGGATAGTAGAGAAATAGAGAGAGAGTGAGAGATACAGGCAGTAGAGAAGAGAGAATTTAAGAAACGTAGATGGAGGGATATTATGACAAGAATAAAGAATGAAAGGGTGCATGAAAGGGAGTGATGAGGGAAGTGAGTGAAGGCAACCGCTCCCTAAAGGTAAATCGATTGCTTTTTGATTATTTTAATATATATATATATATATATATATATATAACATATCTCCGTCTTCCGTGGCCTGGTGGTTAATGCGTCTGCCTCGGAAACGGGAGGTCGAAGGTTCGAATCCCAGTGAAAACACTTAGATCGTTTCGATGCGGCCGGTTGCTTACGCAGTAGCTAGTTAAATTGAGGGGTACCGAATGTCTGACAGCCTTACGCCTGGCAAGGACAACTTTCGAGGAGTAACTGTATACAGCATAAAGGTGTCTTATAAGCCCAGTGTGGCTGGCCCTTTCAATAGGGTGACAACATAATAAACAAACACTTTACACTTTACACACGTATATCGCAAATCTAAAGTAGGACAAAATCCCTCCTTATTAAATATTGTATTAGTAAGTGCTTGTGTTCATTTTCATATTTCTAAATATTAAAATTCGATTTAAAATATATTATTTTAACTTCGTGGAACAACTATTTTGAAAAAGATCCGCCTTATTACGCCGTATACATGTTACAATTCACAAGCAAGTTGCAATATTATATCTAATGTAATAATAAATTGTGTTAAAGTTTTTGTTTACCATCGCGTTTTGAATTGGCCATTTACGTATTATTAAACAGTAACGCCCCCTTTTCCCCCACGGTAACATGATTTTTTGCGCTTAAAAACAAGGCCTATGTAACTTGGTTTTGAAATAATTTCAAAATGGTTCATAGTAGTTGTGATTACTTGCTGCAGATGAGTAGACCAAAAGTCGGTATAGCATATACTGCAAAAAGACATCACTGGTGTTAAAAAGTGACTTTTATAGGATTTCAACATATGCATGCATTTATAAGCATTTGAGGACTTCTTTTTCAAAAAATCTCAGGGTGTCACTGCACCCTCTTTTTGAAAAAAAACCCAACAAAGTGGTCAAGCTACCAGTTATTGTGCATTTTTATGTGGGTTTACATTCCTGCTATAATAAAAAAAATAAAAATCTATGTGGAATTGTTTTTTTACCATGGAAATCCTAGACCTTATTTTATATATATAGAACAAAGAACAAATTTCAAATGTGCAGTGAGACTTTAAGGCGAGCATCTATAATAATAATAATTGGTGTTGTTTTTATAAAGACTTCCATCTCAACTGACATATAAACAATTAAGGCACAAACGATATCCTGTACTCTGATAGGAAACAGATGCGAAAATGGCACCTTGTTATCATAAAAAAAATTCAAGGACTTGTATAAAGTCTCTAAAGATTCCCTTGCAAAATTACTCAACCGCGATATGGGGTCATAGAGTCACAGTCCCCAATGTTTATGATTATAATTAATACGCGTCGAATACAGTAGAAAAATAATAAATTGCAGTAAACATTATTACATTCAACTTTAATTTGATAAGAATTGTTTATTTAAATAAAATGAAGTTTTATAGTGTACAAACAGGAAGGAATAAAACTACCTGGTAAATACAATTAATCGTTTCATTAGTGGTGCGTTGTGTACTGTTAATGAATCTAAAAGTATTAGTGACAGGGATAATTAAATGGATGAGTGTGTAGGTGAGTGAGTGACACTTACATAAAAGATGATATGCTGTTCATCATGTTTTTACATTTATTATCATATGTTATTCAACATTTAATATTTCTATTTTACTAAAGTTAATTACGCTGTTTTCTTTTATTTTTATACTTTAATGATCAAATTTTAAGTTTATTATTCATGTTGTTTAATCAGCGATATAAATAGCTATTACAATACTGCATTAAATGGTTGTGGGTATTTTTCGCCGCTTTTGCGAATGGATGCCCTTGAAAAAATGCTTAATTCCCCGTAATTACGCCAGTTTCTATTGATATGTTAACAGCACTCGATAAGGTAATAGTTCAGCTTTCGATCGATGTATTTTTGCTACAATAAAAGTTATTAATTAAGTAAATAGTGTGTCTAACCGTGATTCTCTGTTGGTGATTATCTATTTCTTATAGCGGCCAATAACACGTCTATTTTCTATTGTCAGTGTTTTTTTTTTGCATGTTCACCCTATGTTTAAACAAAGACACGCAATTTCAAATGATTAATAACCTTTAAACAAATGTAATTATTCGATTCAAAACAGTAACAAATGCGTGTGATTTTTCCGCGTGTGAATCTCATGACCCCCACGGCAGATCCACACGCGTGGACTATCGGGAGTGCGTGTGAATCTAACGTGGCAGGCGGTCTAGATCAGCTTGTACGTTTAGTCGAAACTGCTATAATTGTGTGTCTAAATTTGTGAAAAGTTATTTAATGTATTCAAGTCGCTGCAATGTAGATCAGCTTGTATGTTTTGTCTGCACTGTGCAATGTAACATTAAATTTTCGTTTTGCTCAATTACTATATTTGAATATCTCATTATTTTTTATATTTGATTTATATTGAAAGACATACAGTGGTGGCAGTCTAGATCAGCTTGTACGTTTTGTCGAAACTGCTAGTATTGTGTGTCTGAATTTGTACAAATTATTTTAACGAATACATGTAGTATGGAGAGTCGTGACAGTGTAGATCAGCTTGTACGTTTTGTCTACATTGAATGACACATTTTTTGTAATTGTTATGAAGAACGACATACAGCAGGGGCAGTCTAGATCAGCTTGTACGTTTTGTCGAGACGCGCTGTTGCTGGGTGTCTTTCGGGTAAATTGCCAATTGGGGGGTATTTTAATTTAAATAAACCATCAGTTAATCCACCATTATAGTTTGACATTGGTGCTAAGCTTTTGTTTTTTATTTTTAATAGGATGGCAGATAAGTGCATTTTGTGTGAAAAAATGGGAAGCACATAAGGCGGCATTCTTGAGGTCACATATGCCTTGGTATATTGGATCCCACTACTGCATGTGTGGATTGCATGACATCCGAGGATGTTCAATTCAATTATCAAAATTCCACCGCATGCATGGACGGATCAGTGGGGAGGCTATGCTGTTAGCTTGATTTTACCTAGTCAACAGAGCCATTTGGTTTCTCGCAGAATCCTTGGAGGTAGCTTCTCTATCTGGTTTGTTGATGCTTGTCGTGGGGGAAAATTTCTACTCTCTCTCTCTCTCTACAATTCTCCAGCGATCAATTGTTTTACTATGGAGAATTTGACCGTAGAGCTGGTTTGGATCCAATTGCCCCTATATCTTACAACAATGTACCCCCTATCCGATATTGTATTATCACTCACTATAATACTATAAGTAATCTTATACTACGATTGACATCGGCTCAATATATTACTTTCAGAAATTTAGAACACTACGTTTTGATAGGCGGATCCTCTCCACCGTTAGGACATCAACGTATGAAAATGGGAACTATTGATTCTCACTTTCATCTGGATGAGTTCTGCAGGTCTACTAGTCTATCTCTACAGCAATTGGAATCATCTGTGTCAATGCCAGTGAATTTACTCTTTGCAATTGCAAATTATGTTTATCCAAATAAGTGGAAGTTCATTGGGGATCACTTGATTGGAAATCCAAACGTTAGGATTTCCTTGGGGGTGCATCTTTATTTGATTTATAGCAATGTTAAGGAAAGTCTATTTCCTAGGTTTGAAGATATAACCCAACACTTCCCGCAGTTCGTAGGCATTGGCGAAGTGAGCCTGGACTTCACCACTCGTTGTCTCTGTAAAAGTTCACATAACAGAACAACTTGTCAGAGGGAGAAAATCGAGGCCCAGCGCTGGTTTCTGCAAAAAGTCTTCTTGTTGGCAAAGAGGCTAGAAAAAATACTGATACTGCATGTCAAGGATAATAGTAGTGGTGATGCAGTTCGAGAAGTCCTTATTCTTTTGCAAGAATTAGAGATGACCGACATGATAATCCATCGTCATTGTTTTGTGGGAGATGATGAGGAATATCGGCAGTGGAGCACAGTGCTTCCACATTGCTATTTTGGTCTTGCCAAAGCTTCATTTGATAGTGAAAAGACTGTCGGAGCTCTTCTGTTACTTCAAAATCAAAACAGAGTCATTTTGTAGACAGATGCCCCTTATATCACATTGAGTAGAAAACACTTTCCATTCAATCACCCGTGGAATGTGTATTATACAGCTGAAAGTGCAGCTGAGATATTTGGCAGCTCTACTAATAAGTTGCTAAAGAAATGCAATAAGAATGCAGCTTAAGTATATGGGTTAAATTGGTAACAGTTATATAGATACCTGTGTAAATTTCCACACATTTATTGGTTAATATCTGTCTACTGATAGACTTGACATCCAATTTTCAATAACGGGTAAAAATTAGGGTTTGTTCAGAATGATCAGCTTGTACGTTTTGTCATTCAGATACAAAATAAAAAATGCATCATTTTGCAATTTAGGCTTGGTTTTGGGGGTTTAATCAAGACATAATCAGATAATCGGGTAAAAATTGGGGTTGTTTCCGAATGATCAGCTTGTACATTTTGTTATTTGAATAAAAAATTAAATAATGCATCATTTTGCAATTTAGGCTTGATTGTTTGGGTTTAATAGTGAGCAAATCTGGAAGCGTACCATTTGCGTTAGTTTGAGTATAACTAAGATACAGTGTTGTAAAAATTCAAGCAAAATCATTTAGGAAAGTTCAGTTTAAATCACTTTTCTATTTTATATAAACAGGTGTTGGAACCGACTATGTAAGTGTATTTCGGTGTTGTGTAGTTTAGTGCTTTATGTAGCTTTTAGAAACATTTCAGAGATCATTAACATGGTTACGTTCATGATAACAATAACAATAATGCTCTGAACAATGTTAATATTGATTTGTAATTATGTAACTGATCACTAGTTTTACTGTAATGGATCTATACGATACCATGCTAGTGTAATATTACCAATATACTTTACAAGTGGTATTTAACTCGCCGTAACGTGGATATACATTGCAATGATCTCTGAAGTTTCTGTTGCCATTATTCGTATATGAATTGTCACTTTTACTTTCTGGAATTAGTTATTTATACATACTCCTAGGCTGCCAGATCTCCATTTCTGTATTGGTATTGTTGCGCAATTATGTATTTCAATGTATCTTTTCATGTGTCACTCTGACAATCCACGCATGCAGTCGTTATATAGATTGTATGAACAACACCCTTAGTGCTAAGGGTTAAGTACATGGCTATTGTATAGCTGATTTGTTTATAGTTCACTAGATGGCTATTATATAGCTAATTTATCTTAAATTTCAATACACGGCTATTTAACATTTATAGCTGACTTGTTTATATTCAGTTTTTTAGTAAGTTGTGTTACTGTTATTTTTCAAATCCAGTGTATTGGCAGGTCGTTACTGCTCCTTATTCATATCATGTTCTACTGTTAGGAAAATTATATATTATGTTACTGCTAGGCTTTTTCTCTTAATAATGGGATTCAACTCTTAGTCTGTTGATATAGTTAGTATATAACTTTTCAGTCTGGCTTCAAATAAAATTCTTAAAATGATAAAGAGGCAATTTATAAATGTTATAAACGAGTCTTACATGAGTCTATTAAAATAAGGAGGGGGTAGAATGTTGTGCTAGTTTATGTGTATGGACCCCTCGAAGTGCCTCATTTAAACATGTTTCAGCCAGCCAATCAGAATCGAGCCTGAGACGTTGCGATTAGTGAAATGACCATCAAACGCTCTCTTGCTAACCAACCACCCACCAATACAGACGTTCACCATTCAACGGACTAATTGGTGAGCAGTGCGTAAGCCAACTTATAATAAGGTAAGTTAAATTTATCTTGTCGCTTTACATTCTCTTGTATAGGCCCTACTAGCCTGTACAACACGGTATTAATAAAATACATCACTTTGTTGAGTTACAATGAAATTATTAACACTTTACTGGGTGAACTAGTTTATGTATGTAAACACTCGTAAATAGTAAGCTGGGCAGGTCTATGTGTGAGCTTGGCTGTGCACAAACATGTACGTTCATTTATATCTATGTGTTTATGTGTACGTGCGTGCATGCGTGCGTGCGTGCGAGTGTGAGTGTGTATGTCAATGTGTGTATATGTATGCACTCTTGTGCTAAGGTTGAAAGATGTGTTTATATATAGAATTACGTGTCGAGGTGTTGGGATGTGTATATGTAGTTAATACTATTTGTGCAAGCTTTTGTACATTATTGTATTGGAATGTGTGCATGTACAGTATATACAATTTGAGCAGGCTTTTGTACATTATAGTGTTGGAATGTGTGAATGTCCATTATATACTATTTGCGAAAACTTGTAGATTATTATATTGGAATGTGTGTACGTGCAGTTTATACTTTTTGTGCATAATTTTGTATACTATTGTGTTGAAATTAGTGTACGTGCAGTTTATACTAATTTGTACAGGTTTTTGTACACTATTGAATTGGAATGTGCATATGTGCAGTATATACTATTTGTGAAAACATTTGTATATTATCATGTTTGATTGTATGTATGTGCATTATATACTATTTGTGGAATCTTTTGTACATTATTGTGATGGAATGTGTTTATGTGCAGTATATACTAATTTGTGCAGGTTTTTGTATACTATTGTGATGAATGTGCGTAGGTGCAGTATATACTATTTGTGCAAGCTTTTGTACACCATCGTGTTGGAATGTGCTTATGTGCAGTGTATACATTTTGTGCAGGATTTTGTACACTTTTGTGTTGTATGTGCAGTATGTACAATTTGTGCAAACTTTTGTACATTATTGTGTTGGAATGTTCGTATGTGCAGTATATACAGTTTGTGCAAACTTTTGTACATTATTGTGATGGAATGTGCTTATGTGCAGTGTATACTTTTTGTGCAGGAATTTGTACACTGTACAATTTGTGCAAGCTTTTGTACATTATTGTGTTGGAATGTTCGTATGTGCAATATACCATTTTTGAAAATTGTGTACATTATTGTGTTGGATTGTGTATATGTGCAGAATATACTATTTGTGAAAAATGTTTGTTCATTATTGTGATGGAATTTCGACCTGCAATATATACTATTTGTGCAGGCTTTTATACATTATTGTGTTGGAATGTGTGTAGGTGCAGTATAAACTATTTGTGCAGGTCTTTGTACTTTATTGTGTTGGATTGTGTGTATGTGCAGAATAAACTATTTGTGAAAACTTTTGTACATTATTGTGATGGAATGTGTGTACGTGCAGTATATACTATTTGTAAAATCTTTTGTACATTATTGTGTAGGATTGTATGTATGTGCAGAATATACTATTTGTGAAAACTTTTGTACATTATTGTGATGGAATGTGTGTACGTACAGCATAAACTATTTGTGGAAACGTTTGTACGTTATTGTGTAGGATTGTGTGTATGTGCAGTAAATACTATTTGTGAAAACGTCTGTTCGTTATTATGTTGGATTGTGTGTATGTGCAGTATATACTATTTGTGAAAACTTTCGTACATTACTGTGAGGGAATGTTTGTACGTGCAGTATATACTATTCGTAAAATATTGTGTACGTTTTTGTGTTGGATTTTGTTTTAATTTTAACAAATTTGATTACTTATGTTACAGATATTTAACATCACATGATAATACATATTTGTATATAACATACGCAAATGGATTGAACTACAAGTTATAACAGCATTAGTTACAGTTCTCTCCATATCATCAACATCAATATATTATGTATACCGGAATGAAATGTAATAACATTCATAATATAGATTATAATTTGAAATGAATACTGTAAAGGTTTTAAGTTGAAAAGATGAAACACAAAGAAATGTGAACAAAAAAATGAAGGGTGAAATCCCCGCTTGATAAACTTACCCTATTGCCCATCATAAAAGAAACCAAACAATCGCCCCACATACTGTTCAATTTAAAATTTCGACAGCCACGCGTAACATACTTTAATAACAAGCATCTTCAAATGCATTACCACAAACACAAAACGGAGTACATCTTAGGTGGTTAATATATAGATCACCGTTTAAGTTACTGCAATTGTTCCTTAAGTATGTTTCTCCAAACAAAAATAATTTCGGGATAGATTGAGGTTTAAAATGTTCTTTAAGTTTGCTTTTGAAAGTAAGAAGTGAAGGTGACTCTCTAATAGACATTTAAGTTCGTTCCATAATTTAAGTGTTGAAGGAATAATTGACCTTGAGTACAATGCTGTACGCCTTGAAAATGTTATAAATTTGGAGTTATTTCTTAAATTATGATGGTTTAAATCGGATATAGTTGGTGGAAAGTAATTTTGTATTTTTCTCCTTTCTTCCAGAGAAACCCAACCAATTTCATTTAGTAACTTTCCTATTGATACAGAACGTGTGAGACCTGTTACTATTCCTGCGGCTTCATATTGTAGTTTTTCAAGACTATCATTTTCATAAACTGTACAATTATCCCAAACTATTGATACATATTCTAGTATAGGTCGAAGATAAGAAATATATATTTGATTTAGAGCTTTGCGTTTCAAGTTAAATTTCATAAATCGCATTGAACTAAGAACTTAAAGTTACGATATTTGAAATATGTTCATGCCACTTCCCATCTTTACTAAATGTTATTCCAAGATGTTTATGATGGTCAGCGCATGTAAGTTGTGTATTATCAAAAAGTAAAGTTGGCATGCGTCTATCTATCAGAGAACAGAACATAACTTCCGTTTTAAACGGATTAAAATTGACCAGCCACTGTTTTGCCCAAAGAGATATCTATTTGCAAATCGTCATTAATTACAGTTTCCATGTATTTTGTGTCTGATGTAGATGACCGCAAAAAAGCTATCATCAGCAAAAAGTCTTGTTGTGCTAATTAAGGAATCAGCAATAGCATTAACATAAATTAAAAAGAGTAAAGGTTCTTAAAAATAGCCTTGATTAACAGTTGCATTTAAATATTTTATTTCTAAAAAGGAAGATTGTACAAATACCTTTTGATCCCTATTTGTCAAATAATTATTCATCCAGTTAATTAGATTGCCTGATATTCCATGCTGACGAAGTTTGAAAATTAAACCCTTTTGCCACACGCGGTCGAATGCCTTTGAAATGTCACAAAATACCATGCATGAAGACTTTTTCATCAAAAGCTTTACATATTTGATTGTAAATGTCAATTAGTTGATAAACAGTCGAATGACCAGGTAAGAAACCAGATTGTTTTTCAAATATTAATTTGTTTGTATGTAAATAATTGTAAATATGTTACAAAAACAATGCACCCCATAACCTTCCCTACATAACTAATAAGGGAAATTGGTCTATAATTAGAGGGGAAGGCTTTTGCTCCTTTTTTAAACAGAGGCATTACATTTGCTAATTTCCAAGCATTTGGATATATATTGTCTTGAAGTGACCGTTTGAACAATATAGAAAGGGGACGACAAATAGTTTTATAAGTTTCTTTTAACATACGGTGACTGATTTCAGCGGGTCCAAAAGCTTTATTTAATTCTAAATTTGTTAAAGTATCAGTTCTTTCTGTTTCCGTGATATTAAAGTCACTTAGTCTTGTGTTAGTTTTAGATCTAATTGCAGGTAAATTTACAAGAGCATCATCAACTAATGAAATTGATAAGAAAAAGTCATTTAAAGTTATTTACTGTAGTAGCTTTATCTACATCAGATATAGAATACGGATTGTCAGCGTTAATGAGTGGTGGTCTCGCAGCTTTTAGAATTTTCCTTAATTAACATTTTGATAGTTTTCCAATAATTTCGTGGAGAAGATTAGTGCATGTCACATATTGAATATTCAAGATTATTATAAAAAAAGTTCTTAAGCATGTTTTTTCATGTTATTAATCCTATTTCTGAGGTTTTTGTTATTTTGCCAATTACTTTTTGTCTCCCCCGTTTACGAGAAAAATGTCTCATCTCAGAGTCGTACCATGGTTTATCTTTTGGCCGGATTGTGCCGAGACTGTTTAGGATACATAGTTTTATCAACTCGATAAATTTTGTATTGAAAGATTTTTGGGCAGAATCTAGAGAGCCGTTTAATAAATCTGACCAGTCTGTCGATGAAAAATAATGTTATTCAAGGTATTAAAATTAGCTCGTTTATAATTCCAAACTCTTCGTTTGAATGGCTTGTTTGTTTAAAAATTACTTTCTATAAAAACATATGTGCCGTAATGGTCACTTGTGTGGGCAGGTGTTTCAAAAACACCTGAATTGAGACTTTTTATCTGATTCGAGGTGCCGATAGGGTCAGGCCATTTACTAGTAGTGTTGGTTACACGTGTGAGCTCTTTGATAATATTGGTCATGTCGTTGAGTGATAGTATATCTCGAAATTTATGATTACATGGGTTAAGTTGGTCTTCGTTTATATTCCCTAAGATAATAATATTGGTTTGAGTTTCCAATACTTTCTCAATACATATGTTAACCCTGTCCCAGAATTCAACGGCATAATGTGGAGGTCGGTAAAAAGTGCATATCATAAACGATTGACTTTGATCTTCAACTTCAATCCAAATAGTTTCAGGAACAATATTTTCCAATTCAATAACTCTATGTGACACTATTTCAGAAGAAACATATACTAACAACCCACCTAAATGTGCTGAACAGTCTTGACGATACATTTTGTTAAAATCCTCTAAAACCCAAAAAGTTGTCATGGACATCAATCATAAGATGGGTTTCAGTGAAGCATAATATGTCGTAATCTAAGAATTATATTATCTAAGTCTTATTTATAGTCATATTTATTCCTAATACTACGAATATTTTGGTGCGATATTGCGAAGCATTGTTTGTTCCCACCATTTAGACCAGAGTTAAGTTCTATATCCCCAGATAAAATTATTATATAGCGTGAACGTGAAATAAGTGTATAACCGATACTTTGCATGGCATAGATTGCTGTATAAACACATTCTTATAGCCAAACCGTTCAGGTAATACATGAACACAGTGGCAACATATTAGAATAGTGAGCAGTGAAACTGCTCATGCAAAACAGAAGTTGTTAATGTGTTAAGGTTGCTAATTAATCTATATTTTATATGTTTCATTATCGTTAGAAAAGTTTTCAATACTAACCTAAAGCGACCAAAGGAATAGGGCGTCATTGAACAAGACTATGAGTGGCGATGTCAGGGAAACAGCTAGGGGCACAAAAGGGAAAAAATAAACAAGCATTATACAGATGAAAACAGATAGACAAACTTTATAAATAGAAAAAAAAAACACAAATAGCATGAATAACTGGGGGAAACAAAAGTAGTAAATGTTCAAAACAACAAATCGACTGACTCGTGTAATGTTAATAAAATTGAAATTACTGGACAAGTGACTCAAAATGAAAAATGCAAAAAAGAAAAAGAAAACAAAACAATAACATCACTTTCAGATATCAAAGTAAATGTGCACCGTAATATGGTCAGAATGAGACTGTTTGTTTCTAAAATTCACTGTAACCTGATATAATTATATTTGCAAAATAGTTTTTGGATCAGTTTGAAACATTAGATTATTGCAATGTGCTAGAATATTAATAATGGTACAATTAATTATTCTGTTAATGATGTATGACGCGCAGGGTGGCTATTAGTTAAATATAAACTATGTCCTGAAATATCAACTCAGACAAAACGTACAAGCTGATCTTAAACGATATCCCAGCATATAACAAAAACGCCTATGCAAGTATAATAACAAACAAATATATAGCAAATTTTCATATCCATTACATGTATATGAGGCATCGAATCGCCACACATGTTTTCAAATATTATACATATCAATATAAAAAATATCTTTTTATGAAATTTAAACGTGCCTGGGTATGTTTGTCTGTTCATACATTAAGTTATTAAGAGCAGCTCACAAACAGGGTGTTAATTAGTTAATGTGCGCTATATACTGAAATATCGGCTCAGACAAAACGTACAAGCTGACCTAAAGCGATATCCCAGCATATAGCGATAACACTTATGCAAGTATAATAACAAACAAATATATAGCAAATTTTCATATTCATTTTCTGAGGCATACATGCCACATATTTTGAAATATAATACATATTAGCAAGGACTTGTCTATATAATTCCTTTATATTTGTTACTGTATATCATTTTATGAGATTTAACATTTCTAGACATGTATGGCTGTTCTAACTGTAAGCTATGTCGAGTTCGCATACGGAATGTTAATTCGTAAAATGCTCGCTTTATGCTGGAATATCAGCTAAGACAAAACGTACACGCTGATCCTAACCGATATCCCAGCATACAGCGAATATATGATAACAAACACAAATGTAGCCAAAGTTCACACCCAGTTTTTGATGCCCATCTCTTCATATGTACTCACATATGATTATTATCATTATATCATTCAATGAGATTTAAACATATGTCGGATTTTCGCCTGGTTAGACCAAGAAAAATATAGATCGAGGATAATTCGTTAAGTATTTGCTGTTTGTTGAAATATCGACTCAGACAAAACGTACACAATGATCTAAACCAATATATCAGCATAAAGCGAAAGATGCTTATGCATTCTGGGTAACATGAATGACCATGTATTATATATTTATGTTAAAAGAGAAATGACTACTTTTTATCGACATATTTGATCAAAGCAAACGCTCATGCCAATCTATATCGATATCAGGATCCAATGAGAATCAAAGCACTACAATGCCGACGGGGCGGAGCATATAAACTGTAAAATGTCGCTATTGTTTTCGACAAACAGGTCAGTTTGCATACGTTGAAGTAGAATAATCACGATTACCTTTGATTCTTATACAGAGTAGAAAATCTATATGATCTATGCTTAACGATGACCCTTTCCTCGAATAAGTCAGAGAATGTAACTGAATGGTTTGCCTTTGAAAGTGTATTTTCTACTATAGTTGGAATATCAACTGTTAAATTTGGCAAATGTCCAACTTCAAGATATTAGTTCAACTCAGTGATATGAGATTTATATCTTCAACTCAACTCGTGATATTTTCAGAAATGACAAGCTTTTTATTATATATAAAACATCAAAGTGCTCTGAATCTAGCACGATGAATTCCACTTTGAGTATATTCCTTTACTAATTTCTTTATTGATTTCTCAAGCGCAACAGTGAAACAATTCGTTAAAAGACGAAAAATAGAAATGTGTATGTCGACATTAATAATTGATTCTTACAATTTTATTTTCTAGGGCACTATATCACCCCATAAACGGAACCGCACTAGCCAATATGTTTTGGCGCCGATTTTTCCAGACACATCTGGATGTTTGCGTATTTTTGCTACGGAAACATAAATGCTTTAACTCTTATATGTTTAAATGGAAATTATATACCGTTCCAATTATTGGAAATATATAAATATTTACAAAAAAACAACAGCACTGACGTTATTCACAACTCGATCAATCTCGAATTCTTTTTAGGAATACAAGTCTATTTTTAAACGTTTGTTATAAACCGCAAGTCACGTGATCAACATTAACATATTTCTATTTTTAGAACGAGTATTGATTGTTTACTGGCATAAGCAATGACCTATAGAAGTATAATTCCTTGGCATAAGGGACTGATCTAGAAAAGTTTCGTTCCCGTATTCAATGAAATATGGTAAATATATTTACGACTAATAGTTAAAAAACGCAGTTGTCTGTCTTGAATTGCTGCCCACGATGGCGTCCTGAAAAATCTTTTCGTCACGTGACCATAGTTCAGCGCGTCTGTATTCATGCGCTTTAATCCCTGTGTGCTGATTAATACCACTGAATATAAACTTGGAATACAATACACAATTGTTTATAGGTATAAATCGTCGCTGTCTATTATAATATTAATGTTTTCGTTGAAATACGCGAATGTACTGTTTATAGTGTGTTTGAACGGTTATCAGGGGTGGAACTATATGATTGGTGGTTATCAGGTTTGCATTTACACGATACACGGTTATAGATTTGCGGTATAGTAAAATAATCATGTTAGCTCTGAGAGCGACTGCTAAAGCACCGCCCTGTATTACACTATAACTATTATGTGCATTCTACAGTTCAATGATTCTGACATTGAAGTAGACCTTACCGAAATGGAATGAAAGGCCCACAGACGGGATCCGAATAAATATATAATTAGCTAAACAAAATAAAATTATAATAATTATTACTTGTTCCATTTACACCTATATACTACAGACAACACACATTTTTCATAAACATATCCACACACATATATATAGTTGCACATATGACAATATACACTAAATGAATAAAGTACTAACACATATAGTACGTTGACAAAAATATAACAATACAAATCATACAACATCCCAAACAGCAATTTAGTGTCGGATCATTGTTATGATGAAGTTATATATTTTAACAGGCATATTTATTTTTTTTTACTTTTGCTACTATATATAACGATCGACCCGACAGACAAAAAGAATGTATATCAAGCACATTACAATAAACCACACTGCTGCAAACTGCTGAGGCAATTGTAATGGTGATCTTGGAAACATTTCCACGGGATTTTTGTGGTGTATACTATGTTGACTCGAGGTAAGTTTTAATAAGAATCTATTGGTTTAGGCAATGACCTGAGTGTGAAAGAATTTGATCATTTATGTACTGATGAAATTATTCGATATGTATATATACGCATACAAAACGTGCCATTTAGGGCTGCTTGTTATATACATACACTGGATCTGTCAATTCATATGATAAAGACCCGTTGTGTGACATTGTGTCTCAGGTAATACTGTGCTCTCACATGTGTAACTGAGTCACGTTGGTCATTAGATATTGGTTAAAATGTAAACAAAACTTTGACAGCTCATGACAGCTACTTATGGCTGACCTTTTACATAGGAAGTTGGCCATTATTTACACTCTGGATTGCCTCTAAGTCTTTTAAACGGATCTTTGTATCACTGCCTTTCACATTCATTATTGCATAAATATTGCTATCTGCAATCCACATCTTAACAAGTTTTTTTCATCACGCACTAGTTATCGAGCGTGGTATCCAATGTTTTCACGGAACTGTGTCAGCTTTTTTTGTACGAATACACGATCACCAAATGTTTTGCGCACATCATAAACTCGCTGTCAAGCCTTAGAATTTGTAAATTTGACTATAACTCTACGTTTCACATTCTCACGAAATTGAACTTTAAGGTGGCATATATCAATGTCTTCTGGTTTTATGTCCAGCTTACTCTTTCTGGTATAATTGATGAACTTCTTTTCAACGTCTTCACAAAAGTCACCTGTGTCACCGGATACTCCAGATATGTTCAAGCACATCCTCCATCCGTATTGGTCAAGGTCACCAACCTACAGAATTTGTTTCCCGAAGAGAAATTTATTGTGATGGAATGTGTGTACGCGCAGTATATACTATTTGCGAAAACTTGTGTACGTTATTGTGTTGGATTGTGTGTATATGCAGAATATATGCTTCTGTATGGTCTCCTATGCAATAGAAACATCCATGTGAAGTTTAATTGGCCTTGTGGTTTCAGAATAGATGAAAAAAAGAGAACTTTCTATTTTCCCATAGTATTCCTATGTAAAATTCCCCCTATAAATTACAGGCCCCTATACATTTTAGCCCTTAATTCTTATCTGCAATCAAGCCCCCTACACATAGGTATAATTTATGCCAAATATGAACAAAACTGACATACCGTCTTAAAAAACAATTCTTGTAATTCCCTATTTTTACCCTTTTTGGGAACCTCCTGACCCCTTAAGACAGTGGAACCCAGTCATTTTTACAATATCTGAACTTCCTTCACGAAACAATGCTTCTGTGAGGATATAGGCATAATTATTTCCAGTTAAAAATATATATATATTGTAATTGACATGTGTCCCCTAATTGAACCCTCAGGACGGGGTCATTTTAAACCCTATGGACACCATTTGAACAAATCGAACAAAACTAAAGTTAGTTATCATCATTACATAAACATTTTGAAAATCTGTTCATGAGAAGAAGAGTTTTTAAGTTTTGGATCATTTTAAGTAACGGCGGCCATTTGAGTTTCAGATCGGAAAAAACATCTTCTGTATAGTCTTCTTTGCAATAAAATCATAATGTGAAGATTTAGTTTAATTGGCCTAGTGGTTTTAAAGAAAGACGACAGACGACAGAGAACGGGCGACGGACAACGCTCCATCGCATAACGCTCCTTCGGCCAGTAGAGCTAAACATGATGTTTGGAACAGTCTGTTTTGAAAGAAAGGATGAAATGAATTTCATGCTAGTTATTATAATTATCAATTTTTTAATTTGTGGTTTTAAGAATATCTCTATTCCATTTGAAATCACAGGAATTTATCATCTTGTTTTATTGTCTTTTTCTGTCTGTGCTGAAGGGCTGTTAAGTGGGCGGATGTCGATTTTGTGTTTTTGTTCTAGATGGTTGCTCTCATTTGTATTTCCTGTAATTTTATCTACTGTGTAGTGATATAAATGCTTGGTGAGTGACCATCGGAAACTTCCAGACAGAATACATTCAGTGTCAACGTCTTGTTTATTTAAAAACATTCCTTTGTACTTGTATTTCTTGATGTTGCTTATTAAGTTACTAAATCATAATGTCATTCAAGTGTGTCACGTCACGTACGCTTTTTTATTGGACAATGTCTTAAACTTAGAATTTAAAATCGTTATTATGTTGTTAGTGTTCTTGTCTTGGGATATTGCTGAGAATCTATGTCCTTTATTAGAAAATAAGAGTACACACTATATTTCTATTCTACATATGAATATTCGAAACAGGCTTAATTACATAACAATTTATATGGAATTTGATATACTTCGTTTTTTTCTGAAACTTACTTAACAGATGGAATTGCAAATATAGATATTAATTTAGTATTAATAATAAAGACAATACCGCTCATTCTAGGGGTATTTTAATATGTTTTTCAAATAATCTCATTTCAGAAAGAAGATTACACTTAGAATGTCTGTTAATTGATTATGTTTTGGTTAAAGACAAGCACAAAAGGGGCCGATTTTTTTATGTGCTGTGTATACCGTTCCGTGAGCACGCCTGTAGTATTTTTTAATGATTTTAACACATGTATCGAAAACGCTCTTGATTTGTCAAAAACTATAGTTTTATTAGGCGATGTTAACGAGGACCAATTAAATACTAACAACAATCATCTTAGAAATACTATACATATTGACAGTCTAACAAATGCAATTACAGACCAAGCAAGAGTAACTGAAACTACATAAACTCTGATAGATCCAATACTTATATCACATAAATCTCTAAATTCTGGAACTTTAGCTGTTCCAAATGCAATATGTGACCATAAAGCTACTTATATCTATATCCCATTTTCTCTGTTTACACCTCCTGCTTTAACAAGAAAAGTTTGGTTTTATAAAAGAGGCGATTATGACAAACTGAATAACATGAAACATAACTTTGATTGGGAGTATATTACCACCTTTCCATAAATGCAGCGAGACTTCGAGACAGATAAAGGAAAAAGCAATACGAACGCAAAGAACAGACGACTGGACTAAATGCAGACAGTTAAGAACAAAGTAAATGATTTGAAAACGCTTGCCAAAGAATAGTACTTTAATAATATGAAAACGTTAGTTTCAGATAGCAGAAATACAACTCCAAAACTTTACTGGAAACTTCTTAAACATTATTAAGGAAAACAAAAAAACTGAAACCATACGCCCTTTAAAAAGAACCTCAGACGCTAGGGAGGAAACCTTCTTTTATAATGACGAAGAAAAGGCAAATTGTTGGAATGACTATATCATTTCTATTTCAACAATCAGTAATGACATTGATATTACATTTCAAAATGAAAACTCGAAAACTAATAACACTCTTTCTAATATTATTATAACAAAGTCTTCAATAGAAAATATGATTGACATCCTTGACCAAACCTCTGGTATTGTTATTTAAAAGATCATTAATTAAATGTGAATTGCCAGATTTGTGGAAATCAGCCCTAGTAATGCCACTTTTCAAAAAAGGTAAAATAAACCAGGCGTCTAAGTATCGATCAATTTCACTCTTAAGCTGTACTGGCAAGTTAAGGATATTCCACAGTTTACCAGCTTTTAGATATATATCATCAAATTTGTCAAGGTAAAGATAATAAACAACTCACCTGTATGGTATTATGTGATATATCGAAAGCATTTGATTGCGTGTGGTTAAAAAGTATTCTGTTCAAATTAAAGCAAAATGGTATAAATGGTTATCTTCTAAATTGGATCGATAGTTATTTACATAAACGTGAAAAAAAGAGTATTTATAGGTAACAGTTTTTCAGAAATAAACGATACACTTGCCGGAATTCCCCCAACGTTCTGTTTTGGCTCTTTTATTATTTTTAATTTACATTAATGATATATTTAATAGCTGAAAGTATTACACGAATAATTGCAGATGATACATCTCTTGCTTTTACATTTTAGAAGGTATAATTAATAATGATCTGATCGTTATTTCAAAGTGGGCAAAGCACCGGTTAGTGGATTTTAATCCCTAAAAGACTGAAGCTATACTTTTTACTCTAAATAGAAATGTTTCAAATCCGAATTTAATATTTGAAAATGTTAAAGTTAATTTTGTAGAACATCATAAATATTTAGGTGTTACCTTTGTTATCTTATTGCTTCAACATATAAATAAAATTGTTTCATCAGCTTCAAAATTTTAGACATGATGCGAAAAATCAAATTTACTCTTAATCGGAAATCTCTAAACCGAATATATATATCATTTCTGCGACCAGTTTTTAATATGCATTAATTGTCTTTTCATAAGTGTTCCCAATACGAAAAAGATAAACTAGAGAAAAAAACAACACGAAGCAGCTAAAGTCGTTACTAGTTTGACGCGTTCGGTTTCTATAAATAAGTTATACACTAAAATCGGATGGTTATCTCTATCAGAAAGAAGAAAATATAAAAAATATCATTGCATATATGGACCATTTTATCAGTTCTCCACGCTCCTTTGAGAAACGAATGTAGTCAACTTAAATTTGATACTTTTTTTTTAATTCTTTAGCACTTGATGTAATATGCGACGGATGTGGTACTAAAAACGAATACACCTATCACTACTTTATGCAATGTCCTATATAAACTGATGAATGACTTCGTCTTTTTCGTTCTACACGCCGTTTTAATCCCTTAAGTACACACGTGAATTTATTTGATAAAAGTACATATACCAGTGACACAAATGCATTTATATTTACACAAGTACAAAAATACATTAAAGACACGAAACGTTTTGTCAATAACTGACTCTCGGCATCAGATACCCAGTTTTATGATAGCCTTCAATGCACCGGAACGATATTATGACAGCACCACTTAAAAATATGATATGTATTTTCTCTCCTACTATAATTATTTTTTATTTTCATTATTCTCTTCATCTTTTTTGTTGTTGGTTTGCATCCTATTGAATGTTATAATTGCTATCTTGATTCTAATGTTATTTGTAAACTGAAAGGGGAGGGCCGTGACTAATGTTGCTAGAACTTGTGGCCCAACCAGTTTGTTATGTCAGTTATGCAATAAAAATATGTTTAAACCAAACTATTTCTTTACTGATTAACGTGAGATTTCTATGTGTAAAACTATTTTACTCAAAGGTTTTTAATTATGCAATCGAATATGTTACTATAACTTTCAATTATCGTTCGTTTTGTCACTAGACTATTCAAACAATTGCGTGTAGTGATGCTTCAATATATCATGTTGCTTAATTGTAATAGAACATATTGTCATTGCTATAATCCCTTGAATATGTTTGTAAAAATGTCAAATACTTACGAACTTTTTTTTTAACATGGAGTATGAAATTGCATCCATATGTACAAGGCGTTCGCGTGAAATATTACTTGTTACATGTAATTTCTTATCTCATGGACATTGATCCATTTCTTATGTTTATATTTCAATGTAAACGTCTATACCAGCATGCCTCAATGGTCAATTATTTAGCACCGATATATGGCAATTACAATTCAGCCTCATTAACCTTGTCCTATATCTCAGAAAAAAATTGCAAAATTTATCCACAGCCATGCGTTCATGGAAAATGAATGGCACAATTCGTTAAAGATGCCATTAGGGAGGTACGGCACGAACAATGAATATCTTTTAAGGAATTAGTTTATATTTGATAACCGTTCATGACATACACCGATAACCTTGATCGTTGCATGTAAGTACATATCTCATGAGCTTTTAACAAATACTGTTTCTACATTCATTTTATTAATGCGCACACTTTATACAAACATGTCTTATTGAACAATTGTTCATATAGGTAATCAAATATTTCAGTTTGTTGACAGAACTGCAATAGTTATATCCAATTGTATTGATATCAGTTTAACATAATACGACTGACTTTATAACCATTCTTACTTTTTTAGAAATATGATTATAAAAATACACTAAGTTAAAAATGACCGTCACAGGAATACGTTAATGAGAAATGGAGTGACGTCACGATTGTAAATTCTATAAGTTTGTTTTTCCATGTTTTGTACAATATGGGAATATGGGACGCCGTAAGCCCCGAGTCCAGAATAGTTTTCACCATAATACGTACGAATACAATATACTCCCAATTTGTACAAAACACTGTAAAATGATCGTTTTATTCTATACCACAATCTGAAAAAAAATTGTCAAAAAAGGAAAGGGAAAAATCAAGTAAATAAACCATGATTTCAAAGCGGTAGACAAAGGAAGGTGCAGTCGTAGATATTCGGATTTTATCAACGTCATCGTCATGCGGAACATTTTGTCGATTGTTTGTTTTCATCGTTGAATTTTCTTCTGAATTTATTTCCTTTTTTAGCTCGCCTGGACGAAGTCCAAGGAGAGTTATTGTCGTCATGACAATAGCTCTCCTTCGTCTTCGTCTTCGTCGTCGGCGTCTTCGTCTGTAGACACCCACTCATTGGATGTGAATGAAACTTCACATGTGTGTTAACCATCATCAGTGGAACACACACAGACAAGAACCATAACTCTGGATTGCATTTTGGCACAGTTATGGCCCTTTTTGGACTTACACACCCAGGTTAAACTTTGCATTTAGTTGCGTACAAGGTTCACATATATATGCAACCACTCATTGGATGTGAATGAAACTTCACTTATGTGTTTACCATCATCAATGGCACACACAGAGACAAGAACCATAACTCTGGATTGCATTTTTGGCACAGTTATGGCCCTTTTTGGACTTAGACATCCAGGTTAAACTTTGCGTTTAGTTGCGTAAAAGTTTCACATATCTATACAACCACCCATTGGATGTAAATGAAACTTCACATGTGTGTTCACCATCATCAATGAAACACACAAAGACAAGAACCATAACTCTCGGTTGCATTTTGGTAGAGTTATGGCCCTTTTTCGACATAATTTTTCAGGTTAAAGTTTTTTATCACGTAAGATATCTATGCAACCACTCATTGGATATAAATGAAACTTTGCATGTGTGTTCACCATCATCAATGGAACACACAGAGACAAGAATCATAACTCTGGGGTTGCATTTTGGTACAGTTATGGCCCTTTTTCGACTTAATTTTTCAGGTTATAGTTTTTTATCACGTAAGATATCTATGCAACAACTCATTGGATATGAATGAAACTTTGCATGTGTGTTCACCATCATCACTAAAACAAACAGAGACAAAAACCATATCTCTGGGTTGCATTTTGGCAGAGTTATGGCCCTTTTTTACTTAATTTTTCAGGTAGAAGTTTTTTATCACGTAAGATATCTATGCAACCACTCATTGGATGTGAATGAACCTTCACATGTGTGTTCAGCATCATCAATGGAACACACACAGACAAGAACCATAACTTTGGGTTGCATTTTTGCCACACTTATGGCCCTTTTTGGACTTAGACACCAAGAGGCGAGCTTTGTTGTCTTCTGACAGCTCTTGTTTAATAAGACGCCATCTTGAATTTTGAACTGTACAATATAAAAGTTATTTGATCCAATAAACTTCTACATATTGTACGGTCACGTGGTAACATCTGGGAAAGCGGATTGGCTATACACGTACAGGTATAGATTAATTGTGATATAATTTATTGAAAGATCTTTTCTTATAAAAAGAAACGAAATAAACGACGAGTATTTTGCTTAAATTCTTTTATCAATCTAGAAAATGACTTACAACGTCTTACTGGAAGATTTGATACGAGACCTTGGTGGATGTGGTATTTATCAATGGCTGCTGTGTATCATAGCACACTTGGGAAGTACTGCAGGCGTGTGGAGTATGCTAATTATGACATTCGCCGGACAAGACCCAGGGTTTTGGTGTAAAAGCAACATAGAAAATGGGACCAAATTTGATGAACTACAAGGAGAGTGTAAAATGAACGGAACCGACAATAGCTGTACCAAGTTCTATTTTAACAACGAGGCAATGACTACGGTTGTGTCAGAGGTGTGTATAAGTACTTATAGAACTGGGTCCTATGTTATAATGTTGTGTTCGATACTCAACTCTGTATTCGGCCCTTTAAGGATTAGAGTAAACTAAGCATATGTGTATATCAATGTCTATAATAAATACTTTTTTTCACAAATTTTCGACTTTCGCCTTCTTCAGGAAAATCGCAGTCTTTTAAGAACTATCACATCCATTTTGTAAAGTTTAACTAAATTACTGACTGGAAATGACGTAACGTCAAAACATTAAAAAGGAAATGACGTGACGTTAGCAACGTCAACTGACGTCGCGTTAGAATTTCCCGAACTTTTAAGAAACATAGTTCCAGTTATAAGTAAGTCATTCACAAGAGTTAGTATGTAAAATTTGATTATACGTTTCATCCATTTGGTGTTTTTGAGTTTAGCCTTTGCATCCAAATGTCTTCCACAAGAAGCCTGTATGTTACCCCTCATTGTATATTTTCTGTACAATGGCTACCTGGATGCCATCACCAACGTGTCCTAGCAGTAAATTATATGATAACTTCAGACTGTTGTGTTTTAAAAACATATGTGCATATTGCTGTGCTTGTAACAGAAGAGTTTGGCTGGTCTATTTTTAAATACACAGTCCCGTTTGATAACGACGGGGGATCACGTGGTTTGGGTAGATAAAGACAACACCGGATGCACCAGTCAGCCAGATTAAAGCTTTCCGTCCGTCCGTCCGTCCGTCCGTCCGTCCGTCCGTCCGTCCGTCTGTCTGTCTGTCTGTCTGTCTGTCTGTCTGCCTGTTCCTTACTTTGATTAATTTACATATTTTGTTGTTGTGGCTGTCATTGAATTCCGCGTCTTCTGTTGTACTAACATGTTTTTTGTTTTTGATGTCTCGTATTATTGTTTATAAATGCATGCTGATATTGAACAATAAATATAATATGAAAATTTACTATATCCAGATAAGAAGTAACAACAGAATTATGCCCTTTAAATACCAAAAGTTTATATCTAACTACTTGTGTCATATCTTTCTATTTTATCATTAGTGGGGTCTTGTGTGTGACCGGAAGTGGACCATTGCTACGATAACGACTATTCAAATTGCCGGAGTGTCGATTGGCTGTTTAACTTGTGGTCATCTGTCAGATTTAATTGGCCGTAAACCAACATTCTTTCTTGCTCTCCTGATACAAATAATCTTCAACGTGGCTGCTTATTTTTCCGTGTCTTGGGAAATGTACGCTGCAATGCTTTTTTTCATTGGAATTGGTATTGGTTTCAATACAGCAGTAAAATTCATGCTACCAGTAGAATTCGTACCTTCAAGATGGCGTCCAGCGACAATAGCTACACCAAGTTTTTCCCTAGAAGCAGGTCTATTTGCACTTTTTGCTTGGCTGTTACATGATTGGAAAAGAATTCATCTGGCAATTGCAACTATTGGGGCACCATTTCTGATAACATGGTGGTAAATAAACTAAACTCTGGTATATTTTAACTCACGAATTATTTCATATCATATATTTTAACTGAATATTCTATAATACATACAACTGAGCTGATGTCGTTAAAAGTCATACTTATCTGAAGTCGTAAACAATCAATAATCTTAAAGTAATATGACGAATATTGTTGTAGCGAACATACATGTAAGTTGAAAGAATACAAATAATTCCCTATATGCATCTCAGGTTTGTACAAGAAAGTTTCCGCTGGTTAGTTACTAAGCAACGATTTGAAGACGCCGATAATGTAGTTGCTGCCATTGCGAAAGTAAACCGGTCAGAGAAGCCAGACCTTACTAAAATCATTGCTACAGTTAAGGATGAAGAATCCCAACAATCATCGAACAAAAAATATTCAGCGTTTGACTTATTTAGGACAAGGGAGAGCACTAAGACGACAATTGCGCTACTGTTTATTTGGTGAGATGTATATTTGCACAAACATTTATGACATATTCTGTTTCCTTGTTTCTCTTGATTGTTACAAATAACAATGTAAAAGAGAAAATACCAGTCTTCGGATTAACCAACAATGGAATAACTAGGTTGATTAGCGATTACACCGGCTGGAAGATTTACAAACATTGTTATTCACAGAAGTGTTTAAATAAATGGTATTTTACGGACAAAATATTATATCACTTTATATATATATATATATATATATATATATATATATATATATATATATATATATATATATATATAGATATAATTATTCGATGCATTGTACCCTATAATGGTAAAGATAGTTCGTCAGTATACATATATATTAATACAAATTAACATTTTTGAAATTATGGCGTCCTGTTAATAGTTAGAATCTACAAATACTGGTATTTGTTTTCGATTGTATTGTAACTTTGTATAAATTGTATCACACTATATTGCTTTTACGGTAGATTTCATCTAAAGATAAGATCAAGTTGTTTAACTAAAGCGTATTTTAGTGCCTTTACTATATCGTTAAACATATCTAACAAGTCCGTCTGCTATATTGATAAACATATCTAACAAGTCCGCTATATTCCGTCTGCTATACTGGTAGATATATCTAACAAGTCCGTCTGCTATATTGGTAAACTTATCAAACAAGTTCGTCTGCTATATTGGTAAACTTATCTAACAAGTCCGTCTGCTATAATGGTAAACACATTTGGCAAGTCCGTCTGATACAACGTATTCGCCATCGTTTTATAATATTTAGTAATTTAGAAATCAAATTTAAACATCATGAAATAATTTACATGTGAATTTGTTTTATTTATATTTTGTTGTAAATTCAGGTTTTCTGCAAGCTTTGGTTTCTATGGTATGACCTTTGGAGCGAAAAGTCTAGCAGGCGATCTGTACATGAACATACTACTTATTAACATAGTACCAGTCCCGGGAACGTTCTTAGCCGTGTTCTTGGTGAGTTGGTAAGTGTGACCATTTATAGTTATTGGAAAGTTATTTATTTTACCCCTATGTGCGTATCAAATAATATTTTCAAAATAATTGAATGGTACATGGATTATGATTTAGATAATTAATTATCTTATTGTCATTTATTTCATACATTTGTAAGCATAAACGTTGGAAGAAAATCAATTAGTTATGTGTTAATATGCAACAATTGTTTAGCTATTTCAAGAATGAATTATTTAAATCACGTTTTTATGTTCTCTTTTCATTAAGGTTTGGTAGGAAGAAAGTGTGCTTTGGCTTTTTTAGTCTGTCTGGTGTAGCCGGTTTAACCGTAGGTGTTTTACAATACATAGGTATGTATGTGAAAACAAAATAAAAAATTGTGTCTATTGTACCTTTGCGGTAGAAACTATTTGTTTACCCTCCAAAGCTCTAAATGTATTGCAGCTAATTAAACTATTTTCCGGATTCTTAAGATTATTCAAATACAATGAAACTTGAAAGATAAAGTAAAACATCTTTACATCAGTATTAAAACCATTGACTATATATTGTGCTTTGATAAGATGTATTTGCATAAAAATGATCCATGATTTAAAATGTGTTTTAATATAGTTCGTACATTCCATTTAGATTCGCCAATAAGTGGTCAGATTACAAATATTTTAGCCCTTGTGGCTAAACTAGGAGTATCAAGTGGCTGGAACATCTTGATGATATATACTACAGAGCTTTATCCTACTGTCGTCAGGTATACAGTATTATTTATTGATGTTTGAAATTCAAAATTACCTATAAATTCTCTAAATCATTTTTTGATTGTGGTTTAACGTCAACACGTTTCAGGTTATATATGAAATATCCAGTTTTATTGGTTTGGGATGACTTCAAAATGAATCTGAGTCCAACCAACGTCCTTCTGTAAATAACTGGAAAACCCTTTCACAAAAATATTTTTGAACGAAAGGGACTCGAACATATGACCATAGCGGTGAAAGGAAAGTGATGTTGAGACGGCGCCTTAGACTGCTCGGTCACAAAAACCATTTTTCTAAATGGTGGTACAAAATATTGTTATTAATATCAACGTTCAAATTAAATTAAAAATATATAAAGAATTGTGACCAAAATAATATACCAAAAGAAGCATTTTGACTGCAGTTCAGCTCAATATAATTAAAATATATATTACTTACTCGTTTTATCTTAAATTCAATTAATAAAATTCCATCAGTATGTTTTTAATTACTCTTTCTACCACTCATTGTGTACATCGGTTGTATATATCAAATGTAGTTACATAAATTTGTTATATGCAACATTTATGAATTTAATGACTTTTAAAGCAATTTATAACAATATGCCGTCTAATTTTTATATACATATAGTTTAACCAACGTTTCTTATATCATATAGTTTTTTCTATGACCCTAGCTCTAGGTACATAAATTATAAAAAATAGAGAGTAAATAAAAAATACAACGTCTGACAACTTTCTTTTCTATATCATTTTAAGGACTATCGCATACGGAGTGCACAGTACAGTTGCCAGGTTTGGGGGTATGGTAGCGCCACAAATTGTCTTCTTGGTAATAGTGTTATTCTTTCTTATATCATTATATCTTTTCACACCAGTGCAGATGAATTACGATAACTATACCTATTGCTTACTGACTGTCCACAGGTAATCACATATATTTGTTGATGAGTTGAGGTCTAATCTATATTTACTTAGTGGCTGTTCTCAGATAATTACATATATTAGATAATGTGTTGGGTTCTAATCTATATGTCCTTGATAATTACATACACCGGTTATTGGGTTGGGTGCTAGTCTGACTGGTACTGGCTGTTTAAATATAAATACATTGATTGGTGAAATGGGTTCTAATCTATCTTTACCTACTGACTGTCTACAGATAATTACATACATTGGTTAATGAGTTGAGTTCATATCTATAGTTTACCTACTGATTGTTCACATATGATTACATACATAGGTTAATGAGTTGGATTCTAATCTAATAAGCTTCCTGACTGTCCACACATAATTACCTACAATGGTTAATGAGTTGAGTTCTAATCTATATATACCTTTAGTCGACTGTCCACATAACATTACATACATCGGTTAATGGGTTGGGTTCTAGACTATATTTCCTTACTGACTTTCCAAATATAGTTACATTGGTTGATGATATTTATTTACTGACTGTCCACAGATAATAACATACATTGGTTAATATAATTTCTACTTTTGAAAATTTGAATTACAAGAAAATTATTTTCCTTTGTTTAACAGTCTCCGAAAGAGAGAGTTGTTGTATGTGCACGGATCGTCCGTGCACATTTGGCGGTAATCGGTCATTCAGCGTTCAGAGCGCGACAAGTACAGGTGGATTTTAAAAGCATGCATATTGAAGATATAGGAATCATGAGATGCTAACACAGAATTATGATATGATTATTAGTGAAATATTTTTAAAAGGACATTTAGTGATGTTGTAGGGATATGCATTATTATATTGAATGATAAATATATGCATGCACATGTATGGTATCAGCTGGTTGCACTCTGGAGCGTTATTAACAATTAAACATATTTAATTGAAATTGTGTTTTTGTTCTGTTTATGGAGACAGTGGAAGTAGAAGGGAAATCTGTATTTACTTACTGGCGACTGTCCACATATCATTACATACATCGGTTAATAAGTTGGGTGCTAATCCATATTTACCTACTGGTATCCCGCATATATTAACTTACATTGGTTAGTGACTTGGGTTCTAATATATACTTATTAGCTGGTAGCACAGTTGTAATTATCCATATTTACTTATTTGTAGCCCACATATAACAACATACATAAGTTGATGATTCTAGTGTAAACTTACTGGTAGCCAATATATAATTACATACATTGTTGATGCGTAGGATTCTAATTTATATTTACTTACTGACTGTTAACATATATTTACATACACTGGTTGAGTTCTTTTCCATATTTACTTACTGGTGGCCTACATATAATAACATTTGACTGCCCTGATATTATTTCCATACATTGGTTGATGATTTGGGTTCTAATGTATATGTATTTACTGACTGCCCTGGTATTATTTCCATACATCGGTTGATGAGTTGGTTTCTTATGTATACCTATTTACTGACTGCCCTGATATTATTTCCATACATTGGTTGATGAGTTGGCTTACAATGAATACTTATTTACTAACTGCCCTGATATTATTTTCATACATTGGTTGATGAGTTGGCTTACAATGAATACTTATTTACTAACTGCCCTGATATTATTTTCATACATTGGTTGATGAGTTGGGTTCTAATGTATACTGATTTACTTTTGACTGCTCACATACAATTACAAATATCTGTTGATGAATTGGGTTCTAACCAATACCTTAACAACCTTAAATTGTTCACCCATTTATTTAACGTCGTTTGTTGATTTGCATTCGATTTTTATGGGTAAAACTATTAAAACTACAAGACTGATTTTAACAGTTATGTTTCCCTAGAATTTAAATAGATATGTCGGCAAATACTAATAAAAGAACTTAACATTGCCGTTGTTATATAAAAATGTTCAAACACAAATTAATCCCATTTCAAAAGTCTAATATGCTGTGCGCACATTTTAAATGCTGCTCTTGACTTATAACTATAAATAATTTGTTAATTTTCATTTAGAATGACGACGTTTCAGGGCTGCTGTATTTCCTGAGCGGAATGTTAATGATAGCATCGGCATGTCTCATGCTGATACTCAAAGAAACCAAAGGTCTAGTACTGGAAGACACATTTAATACAAACAAAAATGAGAAACATTTAAAAGATGGTGCCAATGTTGAAGAAACTTTCACAAAATTCTGATTGAATAAGTAAACTATTGAAGCTTGTTAGACGTAATGCTGATATGAAGATATACTGTATGCAACTTTGATAATATTTCGCTGTAAGCAGCAATGTTTAGCATTGGTGAAAAAATGTTGATCTATTCCTTTAAAACATTTGTAATGCATGTCTTATTAAATTACCCGTTCCAATTTTAATATATAACAAGAGCTGTCGGAAGGACAGCACTCTTGACTATTTTGATGCTTTTTCAAATCATCTGTTACAGTCATTTCAGGAAATATATACCAATTTGAAGACAATTAATATAAATACTTAGGGGTGGTGGAATTAATCTATTATCATTGCTTGTCTATTTAATATAAATTCATAATTAATATATATATTTTTTTAATAAAAATGTGAATGGATGGCCTATATTGACTTAATATTACTTATTTTGGTCGTTCAAACTTTAAACTTACTTGAACATTTTAGACAAATAACCCGATAGGTATGCCAATACCTAACTTTAAGCACACCATGCAAGTATAATATCCCTATATACTACAATTGTATGAATAGAATAATATAAGTTGATTAAGCATATCAAGAAATACTAATTAAACATTACCTGAAATAATTCCAACAAGAATTTAAAATAGAGTGTAGGCTGTAGTTGAGACGATCTTCTGTTTCAAGAGTATTTTATCAATGTGTTACATATGCGATATATGCACTACCTTCAAATTATATGGTAATATACCAGTTCTTGTAAATGGATATATAGTCCTGTACCAATACAAACA
This sequence comes from Panopea generosa, assembly GCA_029582155.1. Taxonomy (NCBI): domain Eukaryota; kingdom Metazoa; phylum Mollusca; class Bivalvia; order Adapedonta; family Hiatellidae; genus Panopea; species Panopea generosa. Next base: position 10,460,936 of record CM055895.1, on the reverse strand, counting down.
GTGTATCCATGCTAGACATCCACATTTTAAGTTGTTCAGTATTTACATATACAATATATGCAATATACATATACAATATATATAACTTTACTTCATACGTATATCGGTATAAGTTCATGAAATGGATTTATAGCTGGAATAGTCTTGTTCAAGCATGCACAGTTTATCACACCTAGATACGCTTTCGTGAAAAAAATAGAAAGAAAAGAAAACTTTTTTTGAAAATGAACAAATAAATTTAAAACAAATTTAAATCTAAAAACAAATAAAGCTTTATAAAAAAGTGAAAAATTATAACTCAGATTGATGGTTCATATCTCAGTGCGTTCCGTTGATGATGCTGAATACATATGTGAAGTTCTATTTAAGTCGAATGATCATTTGATGAAATATTTACCAACTAAATAATTTTAAACCTCTCAAAAACTCTAACCGATTTTTTAAGTCTAAAAGAGCAATAATTCTGCCAAAAGGCAATCTATGAACTTCCTACAAGATTTTGAACGCAATGTGAAGTTTGATTCATGTCCAATTATATGTTGATAAAATATGTATCCACTCAAAAACTCCAACAACATTTTCTAAATCTGAAAGGACCGTAATTATCCAAAATGCAGCCCAGAGTTATGGTTCTTGCCTCTGTGGGTTCCGTTGATGATGCAACCACACATTTGAAATTTCATTAATATCCAATGAATGGTTGCATAGACATCTTACCTGATAAATTTTAACCTGAAAAAGTCAAAAGGGCCTTAACTCTGTTAAAATGAGTTATTGTCTTTGTCTATGTGCTTTCTATTAATGATGCTGAACACACATGTGAAGTTTCATTCTTATCGATTGAGTGGTTGCAAAGATATCTTACCTGATATAAAAACTTTAACCTGAAGAAATAATGCCAACGCTGGGGCGAGTACAACGTGAAGAAACTTGGTATATAGTTTTGAAATATGTTTCGTTTTTGTTTTTTTTTGTAAACACAGAAAACGTTCTAAAAATCGGGTATTTACAATATTGAATCATTCGGTATTTTGCTTGGGGTTTACACTGTTAACATGATGTTATATCTTCTCAAGAACAAATCTTATTTGCTGAAATATAATCATATCTTATCAATTCAAAATCATAAAATATTGAAATAGAGTTATAGCGTGTCAACAAGAAATCATATCATATTGAAATTTTACTATAGCTTGTTAACTTGAAATCAATATTATTATTATATTGAAAATGAATTATAGCTTGGCAGCACAAAGTCATATAATATTGAAATTTATTCATAGCTTGTCAACATAAAATTATATAATAGTGAATTTTAATTATAGGTTGTAAACACGAATTCCTATTTTATTGAATTATACTTCTGGCTTTTCAACACGAAATCACACTTAATTGAAATATAATTAAAAAATTTCGACATGAAATCATATTTAATTGATATAATATTATAACCTGTAAACACAAATATAATATTGAAATTACATTACAGCTTGGCAGCACGAAATCAAAAAACATTAAAATTTAATTATAGCTGGTCAACACGAAATCATATAATATTTGAATTTAATTATAGCTTGTAAACACGAAATCGTATTGTATTGTAATTTAATTATAGCTTGTCAACATGAAATCGTATTTTATTGAATTATTATTGCTTGTCAATACGAAATCATGTTCTGTTGAGCTATTACCTCTGGCTCTTCTTTTAAATTGTTTTCTTAGTAAATGTCCATATCCCAAAGTATGGAAAATTGCCAACGTCACATCGTTATACAAAATAGGTGACACGTCAGATGATTCAAATTACGGATCTGTGTCATTGTTAACTTGTGGCAAACTTTATGAGAGAATCATTTCTGAAAATATGTATAACTTTCTGTATGATAATAATTGAATGTATACATATCAATTAGGCTCTTTACCCAAACATTCAACAACATACCAACTCATTAACCATCATATTTGCTAAACATTTGATAAGAAATAATTTGCATGCATGGTGTTTTGTGATATATCTAAAGTTTTTGACCGATTCTGTCATAGGGGGTTACTTTTTAAACTTAAAGAAAATGGTATAAATAGTGGTTTTCTTAAGTGGATTTCAATCCAATCATCAGAATCGAAATTTGCAACACATATTTTAAACAAAGGCAATATGAGTTATGAGAAAACTAAAAGTCGATTGAAATGCTCTTAATCAAATGTAGTTTTATTACGTACGTCCGATTTTAGAATATTCATCTGAAGTTTAAAGTCGTACGACATCGGATAATAATTTAATTCCATGATTTTCTTGAGATAACCTGCGATAACATTGTCAGTTAGCAGATTCCAACATTGTGGGATCGTTGTGGCAGAGATTTCCACATAAACTGAATATTACATGTGGCACTTTTGGGTGAGTACATTTTATATTATGTTTTCTAGTAAGTTAAATTCCCATTACCTATATTTCGACAGAAGCAGATATAAGTTATTTTTTGTATATATACTTAATTTTATATCTGCAGTATTGAGAGTTGTTTATTTGGATATAGGCCGGGGAATCTGGGAACGTATGTTGTTGAAATGGCTATATTGTGTTTATAATGGAGTATTGGAAATCGGCATTTTGAAGTGTAACATGGTATTAAATCGTGTTAAATTTTATTTGCAAAGTAAAAAGTTATATAATTTGTCAGTCGATACTTATATTATTTAACATGGACATATGTAGGGATGAATATGCTACCTCGAGAATTAATAGACGATGCTAAAAAATGAATGTACTGTTTTTATATACTGATTGAACTACCATGAAATGTAATAGATGGTAAGAAATGAATAAATATACTGTTGTGATATATAATGAAACTACCATGAAATATTTGACGGTAAGTGATATACGTAATACTGCTGCAAATTGAGTAAATAGTAAATCTATGTATATATATATATATATATATATATATATATATGTGTAGCCGTTTTGATTGACGTATGTGCGACGTAAGTCACACGTAGGACGTTATCGAAGTAACAGGAGTCAGCCGGTGGTAGTACCATATAGGTCGCGCAACTCATGACTGTAAAGTTAGTAGGTAGTTCGCAGTTGGTAGTTGGGGATTCGAATAACCAACTACCGACCAGCCGCCAGTTGGGGATTCGGATTCGTTATTATAATTACTATTTCATTTACATATTTTACTCGTGTTAATATGTTTAAAAATATTATCAATAATAAATGTATGTAGATAAATATAAAATCTGAGTCCCCAACTGGCAGCTGGTTGGTAGTTGGCGATTCGCAGGCGAATCCCCAACTGGACATTTTGAATCGCCGTCTGGTGAGTATACTCATTATATTGAAGAACCAACCCGGAAAAAGTGTGTTATTTATTATTATAAATTTATTTTTAATTGATTTGATTTCTTAAAAAAATAAAACAACGATTTAAAAAAAATCCGAATCCCCAACTGGCAACTGGTTGGTAGTTGGCGATTCGCCGCGAATCCCCAACTGGAAATTTTGAATCGCCTCCTGGTGAATATACTCATGGTATTGAAGGAACAGCGCGGGAACGGTGATTATTTATTGTTATTTACGGTTTCAAAAACAAATATCGATTTGAAAAAAAAAGAAAAAAGAATCCCAAATTTGCCATTTTGAATCACCGTCTTGTGAGTATATTTGTTTTATTGAAGAACCAAACCACCATTGGTGTTATTATTATCCTCAGTCTGTTTTCTTTATTGAATTGATATGTTAAAATAATAAAACAGCGATTAAAAAAAAATCCGAATCCCCAACTGGCAGCTGGTTGGTAGTTGGCGATTCGCGGCGAATCCCCAACTTGACATTTTGAATCACCGTCTGGTGAGTATACTCGTTATATTGAAGAACCAACCCGGCAAAAGTGTGTTTTTTTATTATTATAAACTTATTTTTAATCGAATTGAATTGTTAGAAAAATAAAACAACGATTTAAAAAAATCCGAATCCCCAACTGGCAACTGGTTGGTAGTTGGCGATTCATCGCGAATCCCCAACTGAAAATTTTGAATCGCCTCATGGTGAATATACTCATGGTATTGAAGGAAAGCGCGGGAACGATGTTTATTTATTGTTATGAACTGTTCTTCTATAGAATTGATTTGTTTTCGAAAACAAATATCGATTTGAAAAAAACCCGAATCCCAAATTTGCCATTTTGAATCACCGTCTTGTGAGTATATTCGTTTTACTGAAGACCCAAACCACCATTGGTGTTATTATTATCCCATACCTGTTTTCTTTATTGAATTGATATGTTAAAATAATAAAACAGCTATTTTAAAAAAAATCCGAATCCCCAACTGGCAGCTGGTTGGTAGTTGGCGATTCGCGGCGAATTCCCAACTGGACATTTTGAATCAGCCGTCTGGTGAGTATACTCGTTATATTGAAAAACTAACCCGGCAATAGTGTGTTATCTATTATTATAAACTTATTTTTTATTGAATTGATATGTTAAAATATTAAAACAGCGATTTAAAAAAATCCGAATCCCCAACTGGCAGCTGGTTGGTAGTTGGCGATTCACGGCGAATCCCCAACTGGACATTTTGAATCGCCGTCTGGTGAGTGTACTCGTTATATTGAAGAACTAACCCGGCAATAGTGTGTTATCTATTATTATAAACTTATTTTTTTATTGAATTGATATGTTAAAATAATAAAACAGCGATTTAAAAAAATCCGAATCCCTAACTGGCAGCTGGTTGGTAGTTGGCGATTCGCGGCGAATCCCCAACTGGACATTTTGAATCGCCGTCTGGTGAGTGTACAAATATATTCTTCGTGATTGTTATTTATTGTGACTGTTATTATTTTGTGAGATTTTTGGAGGACAGTGCAAGATTCGGAATACACTCCAGAAGCATTCCTGATTCTTTTACCCCACATGCGCGTTGGACAACACCGATTTATGTGACATGTGGGAAATACTAATCAATGTCATAACCGAAGATCAAACCCGGGACCCTAGAGTACTAATCCAATGGCACGACCACTGGACTTGGGCGCCACAATAACAATAGTCGTGCAATTCAAAACAATATATCGGCTATCAACCTAATATAGCAATTAATTACTATTTTGCTAAACAGGCCACTGACTGATTTATTTCAATGTTATTTATTTCTCAGTCGCCATCTACATTGTTTGGCTTTCAGTCTTCATTCACATTGTTTGGTAATCAATCGTCATCTACATTGTTTGACTGGCAGTCTCATTTTACATGGTATGGTCTTTCGTCTACATCTACATTGTTTGGCTCTCAGTCAATAAGAAACTATAGGATGAAAATAACTTAATTTAGGCAGGAAATACTGAAATCAGACCAGTATAATAAAAGCTAGAGTGTAAGAATAACAAGTTGCCAAACTTTGAACTCCACTGTAAATATGGACTCAAACATTTTTGTTCAAACACAAAATAATGAGGTAACTTTATTAGACATATGAAAGATAGAGAGAGACGGTAAAAGGCGCTGAATCATCCACGCCCGGCGATTGTAGCAATTGTAAAACAACAACATTCCACTAGATTTAGTGATGATTTCATCTGCATTGACGCTCAGTCTCCATCTACATTGTTTGGCTCTCAGTCTCAGTATACGCTTTTTTTTATCTCAGTCTCCATCTTCGTTGTTTGGCTCTCCGTGTACATCTATATAGATTGGCTATCAGTCTCTATCTACATTGTTTGGCTCTCCGTTTACATCTGCATTGTTTGGCTCTCAATCTCCATCTACATAGGTTGGATCTCAGTCTCCATGTACATTGTTTGTATCTCAGTTTCTGTCTATATTGTTTGGCTTTCAGTCTCTATCTACATTGTTTGGCTCTCCGTCTACATCTGCATTGTTTGGCTCTCAATCCCCATCTACATAGGATGGACCTCAATCTCCGTGTACATTGTTTGGCTCTCAGTCGGCATCTGTATTAACTCTCAGTAAATAAAGAAAGAAAATTTATCATAAAATACTGAAATAAGGCCAGTGTTAGAATAACCAGTTACCAAAATATGGACTCAAACCGGTTTCTTCAAACACAAGAAAAGGATGTTACTTTATTAGACAGAAGAAATATAGAGATAAGACAGTGAAAGGGACGCTCAATCATCCACGACCGGCGATTGTAGCAATTGCATTGCAACCACATCCCACAAGATGGGTTAACCTCAATTAAATAATGATGTGAAAACTAGGCTGTCTACTGTACTAGCAAACCGCCAAATATAAATGGATGCTATGAACACATTTCGAGGTATTTTATACTCACCAGCAAAACCTTTTAGTCGTTTACAACAATTTGCATATCATAAAACGTATATCAAACGTATGAATTAATTCCAGTTCCGGTCAACTAGAATGACGCCCCTTTCATGATCTAACAACTTTAAAAGATGTTAACTGTTGTATTATTATTAGGCTCCAAAGTGGCGCAGTGGCATACGCCTGTAACTGTCACTCAGAATGTCGTATGTTCAAGCCGCAGCGAAGGTGAAAAAAAAAAAATAATATATATATTTTATGACTTTTTCTTATTGAAAATATTAACCCTATTAAAATAACATACATTTTTTTTTATAATAGATTACACAGACACAGGCTATATATTACTGATATGCATGTATGACAGTAAACATTAATAATAATGATAATGTTGTGTGTTTCTTTATGTTACGTTGAACTCCAAGGTTGATTTTAGTTCAATCTACACTGAGGTCCTCAAATGTGCTTAACGTCATTTTCAACAAGTGGCTGATTATGTATTGCATATCCAGTTTTATTAGTTGACGAAGACCTCAATATAGATTTGAGTAGAACCCCTTTCCTTCCGCAAGTAAATCGTATACTTTCTCCGATGGAGTTTTTTTGGACCGATTGAGGCCAAACCTACGGCTTTAACGGCGAGAGTTAGGCCGTCACTAGTCGACTGCTCCTTTGAACAATCCGTCGCAGGTACTTTAAATACGTGCTTAATTTGTTTTAACACAATTCGTTTAGATGGTAACTTGAGTTCAGAGTAAATGTGTAGAAGAAAAACCTATGCTTGCCAAATTTTAGGGTGGTGGTGGGGGGGGGGGGGGGGGGGGGGTACCCCCTAAATCTGCCCTTGCTTTATATCTATAGTCTATAAATAAAATACCATAAGCTCAAGAGCAGTACAGTACTGATTAAAAACTCAAAAAACACGTTCAACTTAACGACTGTCATTATACGTCAAATAAAAAATACAACGTCATGTTTTAATACGTCAAGTCATAAATTGTTCCAACGTCACAGCAGTGTAGGATAAGTGCGTGGAGGGTGTTTATGTTGAAAATTCCGTACCCGGTACTAAATACGCGGAAATCCTTGTCCGGTATGCAAGAATCATCAAGCAGTACCCAATGTCATTAAAATTTTACAGAACTCATGAAAATGTGTCAAATGTTCTCATATGTACAAAGAAATTATGACAATTATATGCATTATCAACAGAAATAGATCTAATGCTAAACCGATTTACACAGATCTAATTTCTTGGGCGCAACAATCTTCCTACCGTTATATAAGTTAGGTCTTAACTACAAATAAAATGGGAAGTGCAATAGTTTAGGTAGCTCCCAGAACTTCCAAATCCAGCGGTTAGTGTACAAACCCAAAGCGGACGCATTATATTCTTCGTGATTGTTATTTATGGCGACTGTTATTTTTATATAAGATTTTTGGAGGATACAGCAAGATTCAGAATACACTCCAGAAGCATCTCTGGTTCATTTACCCCATATGCACGGTGTACAACACCGATTTATGCGACATGTGGGAAACACTTATCAATGCCATGACCGAGGATCAAACCCAGGACCCTGGGATACTATTCCAATGACACGACCACTGGACTTGGGCGCCACAATAACAATAGTCGTGCAATTCAAAACAATATATCGGCTATCAACCTAAAATAGCAATTTATTACTATTTTGCTAAACAGGCCACGGACTGATTTATTTCAATGTTATTTATTTCTCAGTCTTCATCTACATTGTTTGGCTTTCGTGTACATCCACATTGTTTGGTAATCAATCGTCATCTACATTGTTTGGCTGGCAGTCTCCATCTACATTGTTTGGCCTTTCGTCTACATCTACATTGTTTGGCTCTCAGTCAATAACAAACTTTAGGATAAAGAGAACTTAATTTAGCAGGAGAAACTGAAATCAGACCAGTATAATTAAAGCTAGAGTGTAAGAATAACCAGTTGCCAAACTTTGAACTCCACTGTAAATATGGACTCAAACGTGTTTGTTCAAACACAAGATAATGAAGTTATTTTATTAGACATATGGAAGATAAAGAGAGACGGTAAAGGCGCTCAATCATCCACACCCGGCGACTGTAGCAATTGTAAAACAACAACATTCCACTAGATTTAGTGAGGATTCCATCTGCATTGACGCTCAGTCTCCATCTACATTGTTTGGCTCTCAGTCTCAATATACGTTGTTTTGATCTCAATCTCCATCTTCGTTGTTTGGCTTTCCGGGTACATGTACATAGTTTGGCTATCAGTCTCTATCTATATTGTTTGACTCTCAGTCTCTATATACATTGTTTGACACTCAGTCTACCTCCACATCTACAAAGTTTGGCTGTCAGTCTCCATGTACATTGTTAGTCTCTCCGTCTATATCGATACTGTTTGACTCCGAGTCAGTATGATGGTGTTTTGGTTTTGATACAATATAGTTTCTCAATTATACGTATTCTTTATTCATTTTACTTTTTATGTCCACTGAATTATTTCATAAAAAAGATATTAAAATATAAATTTGTGCTAAAAATAGACAATTAAATAATGTTTAAGATTAGACTACATAAGAAATATATTTTAATTTGAACGTTTTATTTTAAAGTTTTTTAGTTAAAAATATGAAATTAATATAAAGCTTTGCTTTGCAATATTTATAAGTAAAACACATAAAACAAAACAACACGCTTTAAAACTATACACAACTTGCAATGTCACCATGTGTTTGCACACATTCGGCGCTGACCGGCAACAGCTGTATGGGGTTCATTAATACGCTATATTGAGTACAATGGTACGCTGTATTGGTTATACGGAAAATAAATCAGAATTACATTTTATCTCATTTTCAAATCAAAATGGAAGCAAGATGCAATTAATATATTTTTTATATTTAAATATCATTGTAAACAGAATTTTATTTGCAATAAACGTATACGTTGAAATAGGTTAGCAAAAAATCACAACTGAGGTTCGTAAGACATTAAAAGTGGCTGAAAACGTGTTTTGAGTATTTTTTATACAGAACATATAAGGAGAATATATGCTGTTATAAAATTAAAAAAGGAACCAAGAAGGCATAAACTTATTTAATTTTTTATTTTATCATAATAAAGGTTATATTTTTAACTAAATGATTAGACGTTGTAATAGGTTGGCAATTTAATAATGAAAAAGTTATAACGATAAAATTAAATTTCTCTTATGTTTCTATGTAAACCAAATATGACGGTTTAGCCAGGTAAGTGATAAAAACGGTCGATATCAAGGGGTGTAACTTCTCTCATTAAGCCAGTGGGATGTCTGAAATAGTCTCACGTGTGTCTTTGTCTCTGGACTGAACCAACAAGTTTATTTGAAAGTCTTTAATGGCATTTCAATTAAACTCCTAAACTTTACAAAAATCAGAAGGTCCAGTATAACGTGATGTTTTAGAGTGACCAACATTTAATCGACAAGAGACGCAAGTTTTTATTCTTGCATAGATCTAGCGATTTAAGGTAATGGGACCGTAATGGGCTATATTTCAAATCTTTTAAAGCCTTTTATTTTTATTAACTATATAATATCACTGACTAATTTCCAAATTTTTAGAAACTTTTACCGTCTAAAAAAAAAGTTATCCGCATTTACTTTACCATATCCCATTTTCAAAAGGCCGCAAAAAAATTACAAAGTCCAAAATAGGTAAAATTGCTACAATTTTATTTATTTTCAATATTTTTTACATTTTTCAATATCAGTGTATTCTAAAAGCATTTGTTTAAAGAAAAAATATGAGCATACAACATTAAATTGAAAAAAAATAATCTAAAATGAACTCATTTGTATTCGAGCGGACAGGAGAAATCCATATTTTTGATAGTTTTGAAAAAAGTTGTTCTAAAATAAAAGTATAGAGAATCCATTCTACTATTGGGGCATCAATACTACATGACTAACTTTTATATATATACTATTCCACATATGATATCAAAAGATTAGGAAGTTTTACCGTCCGCTTTTTTCTAAATAATTTTTTTAATATGATAGGGTCAAAATTTCATTATCAGCACTTCTATAGAAATAAATGTTTATCTTAAAAGTAATGTTAATGTTTCCAAGTTTTGATACAAAAACTATAATGACAAATATTATTGAAATAAAGATGTTCCCACATTATACAGAAATAGCATAAAAGCAATAATATGTACTTTTTATGTGAAAATAGAACATGGAATCAGAACCCCACCCACCCCCACCCCATTACACGGGTTCATTCTCGTGCGTAAACACTTAAATTATTTATCTTGCGATGGTGTCAATTTCAAAACAAACATAGTATGACATAAACTATACAATATTAATACTATGTAAAAAAGTTCACATTATGAGTATAACAGAATAGAACCCCACCCCCTCACTTGACACACACACTTCAAGTCATAAAGAGGCATTGTTTGAAATATATAGCCATCTTTGATATAACCTCATCTAATACTTTTTTGCTTTGGTGACCCTTGGTACACCATCACCATTATTGGCAGGAAATATGCCTCTCAGTCCATCCTCACCAGAATGTTTATAAATTGTTTTCATTTGGAGCGAAACTGTAGGATAGGAGCTCTTTCGGTGTCAATTATTTGAGGAGTTGCCCAAGTGACTACGAATTGGCATTTTGTGCACTGTAGCTGATATTGCACAACAATTTCACAAGGTCTACCTTTTTATGTGAATGACTTGGAAACTGTTTCCTTAACACTGTCAGGGAATAATTAATCCTGATACACACTTGAAAATTGCTCTGTATTGTTGGTACATCATAAACCACTGGATAATAAAATCATCTTCTATTGTAAGCGACTAATACGACTTTAGAATTCTTTTCCAGTCATTTACAAAGTTTCTGGATAGCTGTTTGAATGTAGACTGGTTTCACACTATTTCACACATAGTTCCAGAATCATCATCACTATACCAGTAACCTTCTAATGGTATAGGCAATCCTGGTCTAACATAAGTGGCAAAGGTTTGTGAAGACTCGACTTCCACTGCAGCTCTCATAGATGTAATGTGTGGCATCAGTCCATTACGTACTACAAATACAAAATAAAGTACTGTTATTATTTAAGACTGCTTTGAGCTACCATAATATTTTCAAGAAGTGACTAATAATTGAATACTATTATTTTCTCTTTATCTTCTTCATGTCACTTTTTGCTCATCCTAATGTCCCAAAATAACTGATCTCACTGTTGTAAACACAAATTCTCAAAATACTCAAAGTGAGACAGTAGTTTCGTAGATAGTGTTGGCAGCTCACGCCAAAGATTGCGGGTTTGATCCCCAGCTCGACTCAGTGCCTCTGAAAAAGCAACACGCAGGACTGGTTCTACTTGGGAAGCGGACTCAAGAGCGCTTAATAAAAGCTCAGAGCTTTCTTCGCAATCTAGCTAAAATAAGTTGGTATAAACCAATTTGATTCATTAAAGAGGGTTTGACATAAACAGGTAGCCTGGAAGTTTTGTATTGATTGTTAAATATGAAACTAAACATCTACACAGATGTATCTGACTGCATTCTATAATAGAACATAATATGGCAGAGAAATAATGACAGATAATGGGTATCTATTCCTGGTTAAACCATTGCATATCTACAAAAACCCGATTACTATGTACATCATGGACTTGTATAGCTCTATATAATTCCTTGTGTACATGTAAGGGCATCAATACAATTGTCACGTTAAAAACAGCGTAAAATTCAATGCAATTAATCAATTATAAATTATTAAATACATACATGTTTAACTTTCAAAGTCTTGTGTGTGCCATTCGGTGTCTACTGTACAGAACATTGCACTTCTTGCCCGACAGGAAAATGTGGCTTACTCTGTGTGTTGACCTGACAGACCTCCAGACAGTAGAGAGCCGACAGTGAATCGCTGTGTTCAGTGTAACTGCATTACTGAAATCAACATACACAACATTCTAACTGCCATATATATTGTATCTTGTATCATTGTATCTACATGTATGGTATATAAAAACAATTCTTACTACTTGTTTACATTTTAGTTTTATATATTTTGTTGATATGAGACAATGTGTCTAATTTTAAATATCGTTCGTATCTCATCGCTGATTGATGTGGGAAAGTTATCAACTACTTTTAGAAATGGGTGTACTCGAGTACAGGTTAAGCTTCCAGGTTCCCGTAAAGAGTGGTTAGGTTAGCTTATCGTCCGTTTGGTCTTGATGGCACGAAAATGATATTCTATATATTCAATCATCAATCAAAGTCTAGCAAAATATATATATATATATGTATCTCAGCATTTTTTAAATTCTGGATAATTGAACAGTTTCATCGCAACTAATTACTATCAGTTCTAATAAAAAAATCAACGTTATACAACAGACAGTCATCAATACTATCTTACCTGGCCTAGCTTTGTGTTGGCTGCAAAACAGGGCATTCTTTTAGATCTTTGATGGTGTTTTTTTGCCATAGGCAACTCTGTTGACATGTCCACAGTCACTGTTCTGACGCACAACATACACATATTCGGCTAACTCTTTCTGAGCAATGCTGTCATAAGTATCTGGTACAGAACTTAGTCTGCATAATTGACAACGTTTTAGGTTTGACAACAAAACTTCGAACACAACCAATTTTCGATCACTTTTTCCAACGCGCTTCGTCGATTCTTCATTTGATATTGATACACTGGCTCTGACACATTACAAGCGGTCTGATTGCTATATTTGCGACCAATATTTCCACCAATCGAAGGAGACTTCGCTGTTGTTTTTCTTTTTATTCGAACAAAAACATCTTCGACGATCGTAAAAATCCATTTTTGTTTACAACCGGAAGTGAGCAATTATCGTTTATTTTTTTATTTTTTTTTAAATTTAACGTTATAGACGATAAAATGATATTAAAAGCAATGAAACAAAACAGGATATGGGATTTATTGTTACGAAATAAAAAATATCTATACTTTATGTATTTTATAAGTTTTTTCCGATCTATACCGAGATGCTTCGAAATCGTTACGGAGGATACCGACATCGCACGAAAGTTAACGAGCCCATTACGGGTCCACTACCTTAAAATCTTAATGTATTGTCAATGTAAATCAGAATTTGAATTGTATCTGAACATAGGTATCTAATATATAGCACCCATAACTAATACTGGATTTTTAAAGCAGTTTTAAAACTTCTTTTGGCAGTTTGTAGTGATATGCTAAAGTTGTCTTGCTTGAATTTCCCGCCCGATTACTCTCCACCAAAGAGTTAAAAAACTTGTTACAGTACTTCCGTTGTCGTTGGGCTGATTAATTTGAGAAGTATTTTGCTACAAATATTTTGACCAGCTGGCCAGTATGTATCGATTTTGCTAATTTATTTAACGTTTTGTGTAATGAAGCTTATTTTCCATTCAAATTATATGCATTGGTAAATGGTACTCTTTTTCCCATAAACTAATTTTATCACAGAAAAAAATATATGAGATGTGTATTTGGTGGGTGGGGTATAAAAATCGTGTATTCGCTCATTACCATTAAACTCCAAATATATTTGCAGCATCAAATGCACTCTAATTTGAGGTTGAGATAGTGTCTATGAAAACAAATTTGATGAAGTTTGCAATCGTTTAACGGTACTGGACGCAGCCTAGTTTCAAACTTGGTATTTCTTAATTGTTGTATGATATACACAAGGGTTGAAACATCGAACATATCCCGAATTTTCGCCAACGTCGATAAGCCTTTCTCCTCAAACCTGTAAAGGTAACCGACTGTATTGAGCAACTAATTGTCATAATCAACCACATTTGTTGTTCCCAAATACTTTGGTAATAGAGCCAATTAACATGTTTTAAACAACAACTTGTTTTAAAAGACTTTTGCTCCTTGATTAGTTGCTTTAAACAGGTTTGACTATTAGATATAATAGGGATATGATTATAATTGCTGAACATAGACTAATTAACATAATTTATTTAATCAGATAATGTTAGAACAATGTGTATTTCAGTTTGTACTGGCTAATCTTCATGCAGAATGTCGCAATATGATATTGAGAAATTCGAACCTCCTCCTGACCCTGACCTGGTTTGCTGTATATGTCAGTGTGTGTTAGATCGGGCTGTGGAGAGCCCATGCCGCCATGTTTTCTGTCAAGGGTGTATAGAGAGATGGCTTACAAATAGGCACACATGTCCAACCTGCCGAAAACGTACAAGAAAGCAGGACCTCAAACCTGTGCTGCCACTTGTACAAAATATGCTTAACAGGTAATGTGATAGTGGTTGTATCTCGTATCTAATAACCATTCCTGGAATGATAGAGATTGTATCACGGATATTTCAGATATAAACACTGCAATTAAATACAGATATATGTGAATATAAATAAAAAAAATCATTTGATTTTGATTTTATGGCATTGAAATAACAACATATTTTAATTATTGAACTCTATCTGTGAACATGGGATAGTCAATGTGCATGGCAACATGAGGGTACCGGTAACAGTGGGGAACAATGTAAATTAGATGGTGCTTTTGCATTAATTGCTATACAAACAATGTTGGACAGGACGGTCATAAATTGAATGCTTGTTGTTGAAAGGTGTCAATATGTTGTGACAGCAAATTCACTCATTTAAAATACTAATTACTTTCAGATAGAAAGAAACAAAAATCTTTTAATTTTAAGACTATATATCTGAATCCTGTTCTATTTCTTTATGTAGTTTTAAAATACAGTAGAACTTTGTTGGATTGAATGTATGGCTGAAACATCAGATATCGCTTGAACCACTTACCTTGTCTGGCTTATTTCTTATTTTTACCTGTATATACATACACATGTATATTGAAACATAAATTTCACAGGAACGAATTCTTCATACTTGTGAGGAATTCATGCGAATCTTTCACATTTTTACATGTGAAAATTAATGATTTCACAGTACATGTATGTACATATTACTTGCATCTTAAAATATAGTTCAATTTATACAAAGTGACTTCTTTTGATACATTTAAATGCTTTAAATTCATGTTTTATTACTAAGAATAATTTTGTTCATTTAGAGTAGAATCATCCTTAAAAAAATGTTTATTTACTATGCTCGGACCCAAAATTTTACATCAGAACCTAAAGTCATCAATGTTTTCAGTCTGAGATTTAGACTCAGACTCAAAATGTCAAAAATTTAAGATTCAAATAACATCTATCAAACAAGCAAATTACTATATTAATTTTCAGAAAAAAACAATTTTAATGATCATTTAATAGAATTGTTACTGCATCACATTTTTTACCCTTGTTTGTTCACAGGGTTTCACAAAAATATTAGATTTTGAGTTTGAGTTCGATTCTATCAGGGCTCTCATTGACCTTTATTTTGCACTGACAAATAGTTTATATTTTTTCCCAATTTCTAAAGTAACAAAATTCACAATATCAAAAGAGTTTGAGAATTTCTTAATTTTATTATTTGAGGTAGTTTTCTACAAGAGGATCACATTTTTAGGTCACCTGAGACTTTGTCTCAAGGGACCTTTTGCGATCGCCTTTTGTTCATTGTCCTGGGTCTGTAAACAATTGACATTTTTTACTTCTTCTCTTATACCGTAAGTTCAATTGTAATGAAATTTTGTATGCAACTTAGGTATCTAAGAATAAATCAATATTTTGAATTACATGGTCCCCCCCCCACCTCGGGCCTTCAGGGTTAGGGCCAAAACAGTCAAATTCAAAGTAAACTTTAAGAATTTTTAGTGTATCCTTAAATAATTCTTATTTTTGACTTCTGACCTTTTATGATCGCCTTTTGTTGGTCGTCCTGGGTCTTTAAACAATTTACATTTTTTACCTCTTCTCATATACCGTAAGCTCAATTGTAACAAAATGCTGTATTCAGCTTTGGTACCTAAGGGTGAATCATAATTGTGAATTGCATGGTCCCCATCCCCCTGGGGCCTTGAGGGCGGGGCTGAAACAGTAAAACTCAAGGTAAACTTTAAAAATCTTTTCTCACTATCGGAAGCACTGGGAAACAAATGGTGAGCATGATTATGAACACATATGGGTTCCTTATAAAAATTGTGATTTTCATGTCACCGTGTCTCAAAAAAATTAACAGTAACCTTTAAAAATCTTCTTCATATTATAGGAAGCACTAAAAAAAAATTGTAATCATGATTACCAGTATTGACCCCTATGGGTTCTTCATAAAATTTATGAATTTCATGCCACTGGGTCTCACATTATGGCCCAAGGGGTTTGGCCTACTTTACTAAATCTATGTAAGAGAAAATGACAAAAAAACCTTATTTTTTGTGATTGAATAGACTTATGTGAATGTTTTTGGTGTGATTTGTTGTTGCTGACATGACGGTTAATATCTATGTGAATTTCATGGTCCCCATCCCCATGTCTTAAAGGCAGGGCCAAATCAGTCAAATTCAAGGTAAACTTTAAGAATCTTTTTAATATTATAGGAATCACTTAAAAAACAAATTGTGAGCATGATTATTGACAACTATGGGTCCTATATAAAATGTATGAATTTCATGCCCCAGGGTCTCACGGTATGGCCCAGGGGGTTGGGCCTACTTTACTAAATCTATGTAAGAGAAAATGACAAAAAACCTTATTTTTTGTGACTGAATAGACTTATGTGAATGTTTTTGGTGTGATTTGTTGTTACTGACATGAGGGTTGATATCTATGTGAATTTAATGGTCCCCGTGTCTTAAGGGCAGGGCGGGGCCAAAGCGGTCAAATTCAAGGTAAACTTTAAGAATCTTCTTATTATTATAGGAAGCGCTAAAAAAACAAATTTTGAGCATGATTATTGACAACTATTGGTCCTATATAAAATTTGTGAATTTCATGTCCCTGGGTCTCACATTTTGGCCCTGGGTGTAGGGCCTACTTTACTGAATCTATATAACAGAAATTGACAAAAATTGTTATTTCTTATGACTGAATAGACTTATGTGAATGTTTTTTGGATAGTCAGGTGACCGTTAAGGCCCCTGGGTCTCTTGTTTATACATTAATATACATTACACATATATAGTTATGTATATTGAAGGACCCTGGGCCATGTGATTTTCCCAATTTCTTTAAAAGTAACACTATTTTCCCCAAAGTCAGGGGTTTTGACCCCATTTCCAAAGTGCCAACAATGGCTATGAACATATTCATTTTAAACAAAAAATGGACAGAAATCATGAAAAGACAAATTCAGTGATTTGAAAGTCAATAAAAAAAAGTGATGATATATGCAAGATTGAGTGAGTAGTGCAAAAACTTGATGT
This sequence comes from Panopea generosa, assembly GCA_029582155.1. Taxonomy (NCBI): domain Eukaryota; kingdom Metazoa; phylum Mollusca; class Bivalvia; order Adapedonta; family Hiatellidae; genus Panopea; species Panopea generosa. Next base: position 10,443,288 of record CM055895.1, on the reverse strand, counting down.
CGTTGATGTCATCAGACTGCTCCGGGAAGCTATTACATGCATATTTTCTAGCACTGTTGCTATGAAACGGTAGTTAATATCATTATGAAATCTGGCAATTGTATAGATGAAACATTACTATATATATATATATTGTATATAATTTCAATCCATGCGCTGTATTAAATGTTGAAAATTTTACAAATTTATGTCCATGTATTTTTTATGCCCCCCAAAAAATTTTTTGGGTGGCATATAAAATCGCAACGTCCGTCCGTCCGGTATTTCGTTTCCGGCCTGTAACTTTGTCATGCATAGATGGATTTTGTTGATACTTGCAACAAATGATCAACAGAACATGATGACATGTCGCGAGTAAGACCCACACCCTTACCTCAAAGGTCAAAGTCACAATTTGAATTTGTTTGACAACATTTTGAGTTTATGTGAGATTTTGTTTCTGGCTTGTAACTTTGTCATGCATAGATGAATTTTAATGATACTTGCTACAAATGATCAACATAACATCATGACATGTTAGGGGGCATGTGACACTTAACGGTGACATTTCTTGTTTAAACATACCTTGAAGCAGGCCTTCTAAAATTGCCGGTTTTTCGGTTTTTGGACCGATTTCTGAAGTTCAAAACCGGTTTTCGTTTCAAAGTTTAATAAAAAATCGGTCCAAATATTTTCAAAGTTCAATAAAAAATTGGTCCAGATATTTTCTATCGGTCGTATAAAATCTCATAAATGCTCTTATCATGCCATACTGACCTGTGAAATACGCCTTGCGGCAATATCATTTGACCCAATAATCCGTTTCTTTTGTCACCTGCTGTGCGAAATGATGTCAATTTCGACCAAACCATTGACGGTATTAGGGGAGTTTATCGGAAGAGTCTATCGCTATGAAGCACGCCTCCGATGCATGATCAGCAACCCATAGCATTCTGTCTGTTCATCAAAAGACTGTGTTTGCGTCCGTAATTTCTTTGATATACCGCTAACCAAAGCGGGGACGGTCGGACCGAATATTGTTTGCGTCATTAAAATATTTGATAAAACGTGCAGCGTTACTTGTTTGTTTCATTTTTTTTTTAAAAAAATAATTTAATCATAAAATTGATGACATTAATTAATGAAAGTGATAAAACCCGGACCGATTTTGTTTTGATTTGGGACAGGTTCGGAATGATTTATTTTGGTGGTTGAATCGTTACATTGGTTTTCACGGTGATTATTTCACGCAGCTTCCGGAACTTGCATCACTTCCGGTTCGATCGATCATTTTTTAATATAATGAAAATTATTCAAAAACGCGGAAACATAATGTCAGTCATTGAAATGTACACATTGTGGTAAAGTATGTTATAAATAATACACAAATAAACTTGAAATCGATCCTTATTAATAAATAAAGGCAGAAAATACATGATGCTGCTGATATGGTGGGTGGGGTATGCATACATGTAAAGGCAATTTAAGTGATTTTTTTTTAAATAAGTGCGATTCTTACGGTAGTAAAAAACCTGGACCGATTTGCATTTTGGAATTTTAGAAGGCCTGCCTTGAAGGTAGGTAGCTAATTTTTTGGGGGGACCAAATTTTGATTTTGCATAGTCATTTTAAAGAAAAATGGACAGAAATCATGAAAAAAAATCAAACACTTTGAAAGTCAATAAAAATGTTTTGGTTGATGCAGTTTTGAGTGCAGAGTAGGGAGGAGCACGGCAAACAATATATTTTTTAAGTATGTCCTTATTCTAATGTTGGAAATAATCTTTTTAAAATGAACAGGCTGTTGATGATATGTGACTACAGAGAGAACGGTTGCATAGAGAAGATAATGCTGGAACACTTTGAGAGGCATGTGAAGAACTGTGGCTATGAAATAAAGACATGTCGCTTTGTGAAATGTGCCAATAAATTTCTTAAGATGGACTTGGATAACCATGAGCGAGATCAGTGTGAGCACAGGGAGAGTGTCTGTGAAGGTGAATGTGGACTAATGATAGCCCTGAGTGACAGACCAACTCATAACTGTGTGGCTGCACTCAAAACACACATTGAGGGTAAGTGTTTGAATTATAGGACCTGGCCCCAGTTTCACTAAAGATCTCAAGCTTTGCTTTTCTTCAACTCTAAAATTCAATTTCTCTAATTGACTGCATGTATACTCAGATCCCATTATAACGTGGATGTCTGGGTCCGCAAAATAAAACCAAGTTATACACTGACCGCGTTATCGAGATAATTCCTTTGAAAAAGCCAAAGTTGGGTATTCACACCTATTGTGCTGTCTGACTTTAAGTGAATGGTATTTTTTGCATTGTAATCTGATATAATGCGTATTTGGTTACAACAGATGCATTTAGATGTGTATATAGTTAATAAAAAAAAGAGAAAAGAAAAACGTTTTCGTGTTTCGATAAAACTAAATTGGCAGCCATTTCCTTGTTACCCGGATTTTAAAAAAAATGATGTCTATATAAAAAATCGCACTTTAAATTAAAGTCAACGCTGTTAATGTTACAATATTAAAAAAAAAGATAAAAAGAGTATTTACGATGATAAAATAATAAAAATAAGTTTGTGTTTATGATCAAATATATATGCCTTCCTCTTTCTACTGTTTCAAGGCAAGATTAAGGAATAGTGTTATAAAATACTCGGTATATTTATACCTGTCAACCGCTTGATTGCTTGATCATCGTGATCACTTGATGATAACAAAGTTTGCAAATGGCTTCTGTGTTTGGCGCGTGTCAGCATTTATTGAATCACCATGATTATTAAAACTGTTAATACTCAATGCTGGCATGAATCAATCACTGAAACTATCCTTTAAACCACCATGAGGTAAAGGTTATAATAGTTTGTTCTAACGATAATTAAGGCTAATTGTTGAGTAGAAGATGAGCGATGATCAAATCAAAACATGGCTACGATATATTGTTTGGTTGTCAGGGCTCGAATTTAAGCACTCGCCACTCGCAAAATGCGAGCTGTATTTTGAAAATGCGAGTTGAAATTTCTTAAGCTGGCATTTTTTTGCGAGTGGATTTCAAGTTGAGAAAATTACTTAATTTATTCATTTTATTGATTTTTGAAAATAAACAAGTATTATCCTGGTAAAAATAACGGAGTTCTTGTCAATTTTACCAAATTTCTTTTGCTTCTCGCGTCAAATTACCCCCTAGCAGCACGATTGTCAATGACATGTATTAAATATTTATATATGTGTAGACTGCGTCCAATTGTTTTTGATCTCAAGTTCATTCTGCAAAAAGGAAGTAAAGTTAAAACCCGTCAACAACATAATGAGTAGACTGTGTCTAGTTTGATCGATCCCGCACTCACTCTATAAAATAAAAGTAAAGTTGAAACCTGTCAAATTTATTGTTTACATATTTTGTCAGCTGTTAAAGTGGCAGATAATATAACATCTTTTTCTCCATTGAACCAACGAATGAAATTGAGTCCCAACAAGAAAAAAGAGTAATAATCCTTCCGTTAATACTGTAATGAAATGGGAGCAACAGCTCAATATCACACAGGGCTATAAACTTGACAATGACAAAATGGTGTGTCAATTGTAGAAACCACCGCGATCGACAGATCATCCATAATAATTAAACTATTTTACTATGATATCACAACATTTACACATGTTAAACAATCATCCTTGGCTAGATCTAGATCTTATTTTAAAACGAAAGGCCATTGGCTATATTAATTTTATAAATATAAATGTGTGTATGTCTCAATCTCAGCCTCTCTGTACACTTGTTATTGTTGAATCCATGATTCATATTTTGGTTTAGTTAAAAGTTTTTATTTATGATATATCATTGTATGCATTTATTTATGGTAGTATAATAAATAACAAAGACAATTTTATTTTTTTAAATATTTTGTTCTGTAAAGTACTGCTTTAAATTGTACCTTAACATATATAATAACCTTGATACCGTTGTCTATAAATAAAAAAAAGATAATAATGCATATTAAATAACATGCAGGTTTTGAAACAATTAATTTTGGGTTTATTTAGACATTAAGGACTACAAGTTTCTGCGAACATTGGTTTGGCTAGTTGGTTTCAAATTTGGCCAGTTGAAATTTTAGGCACTGGCCAAAATTGCCAGTGCACAAAAAAGTTAAATTCTAGCCCTGGTTGTCATTTTTGTTATTTGATCATTCATATAGATTTTCAAGTTGTATATCAAGACATTTTCTCCCTAGCCAAAAAAATGGGAGCCAAGCAAAAACCGCTTTATAACGGAATTTGCGTTATATCAGACCGCATTATAACGGGACCGCAGTGTACTTACTATATTCATATGTTAAATAAGCACACATAATTGAGATCATAATAAATCTTTATTCATTATATGTAAAATGATCAACGTTAATGAAGTTACTGTATTGCAAAAAAAAACTGAGTTAAGGAAATTCTCCAAGTTAAGATGTTTAGTGAACTGCCCAGTTGTTCAAAGCACTTTCAACTCAGCTCTACAGTTAGATGGATTTTTGAATCTTGGTGTTCGGAGACTGAACACATGTATGCAAGATAAACAATTAACATGCAAGAAATCATAACAAAATTCTGCTTCAATAGCACATTGTACTGGACATTAAAGCATTTGAATTTTAAATATATCTATCATACAAGATTTCATCTAACAGAAATTGAACAACTCAGCCCTGGATAATATATTTCCAGCAAGTTGTGTTTAAAATGGTTGAAGTTTTATTGGTAACAAAATTTTATATGTTTACGTGCAAATGGGTACTTGAACGGTTTAGGGTCTGTGCTTCTTAAAGCAATGGATTCAGTTTAAATTTAATTAATCATGTTTGTCTCAGAGTTGTATGATGAGTACTAAATCTTAAAACCATGAACCTTTTTATTCTGTATTTTCTTCGTAGATGAATAGCTGTCACATTCTGTCTGATACTTGGAAATATTAGCTTAGAATTTTTTTTTAGAATATTTAAATATTTATAATTTTTCTTGGATATTGTTGGTTGAATCTGCAACCATCCTTTTGTATCTCTAAACCCAGCATTAAAAGGTAGGCCTGGTAATAGTATCAATTAGATAAAGTGATACAGGGGAGACAATTTTAATTTGGAATATCTCATGCCTATGCCAAAAATACATGTGAAATATACTTCTGACCACGAAATGTATGTATTTAGGGTCATATAAATTCAGCCAAGTAAGATGGTCCTCCATTCAGGTTTTCTTAGGCATCTTCTCAATACATGTATCACTCACCTCTAACTGCTAAGGTCATAGGTTTGAGTCTCGAATGCTTCAAAAACTTTGTGATAAAGTTTTCAAGTTATTTTGCGGAAGGACAGTGTTCTGCTCAGATTCGTGAGGAGGTGTTCCTCTATCAATTAAGCTGGATTAAAACCTGAAATGTGTTGAAAATGATGTTTAACCCTATTAAAAATGAATTTCAAGGCCCATTCTTCATGTTAATGTTGTAACTGACATTTTTTTATACTTTTTTCAGAGAAGAACAGGATGATTGAAACGCTGAAGACAAAACTACAAGAGCTGAACAACCTGTCACAGTCACTTAACGACCAGTTGGAGCAACTCCGTCAGCAGCTCAATGATCGACCACGTCTTCTGTCCATCAGCTCGTTCTCCAGCAGTTCCGACACTGATGTCACTGACTTTATGTCAGAGGACCTCGATCAGGAATCATTCTTTGATGAAGCATCTAACCAATCTGCAGAGAACCTAGCCAATAATGGATTTCCTGACGTGAACAATGAGGCTATTAATGATAATAACACTGACAATAATGTGGTGAATGATGTCGTGGAGCAGGTAGAGAGGACAGTTGTGACAAGTCTGTTTGATTTGTCATCTCGTTTGGAAAGAGTGCGTAATCAGATGAGGGCAGTTCTTGACACAGGATTTATGATTGAGAATAACAACCTCAATGAAGCTGTTCAGATACCATCAGCAGCACTTGATGCTATCGTGAACAACAATACTGCTACTGTTACAACCACTTCTAATGATCTCCTTAATAGTAACACAAGGAATAATAGCTCAAGTATTGGTACTGGTGCTCGAGCAAGCAGCAGCAGTAGCGACTGGAATGTCAATAACAGTGCAGGTGCGAATAACGTGCCGAATCATGATCATAATTCTCTTCTTCATTCACTATTGTCATGGGATGCCGAACAAATAGACGAACCTTATCATCACACTGACAATAACAATGTATCTGTTGTGTCAGAAGAAGAGGCCGAGCACACCACAGAACAGGACAATGATAATGAAAACCATTCAAATGCAAATTCAGATATCAGTGATTTAAATTGGTTGTCTGGCAGTGAACATTCTTCTGAGAATAACCAACCATATCACTCCGACAATTCTTCCGCTCCCAGTTATATACCTAGTAACAATGACGAGAGAATGTACAATTCAACACCAGAGCACGTTATTGTATCCCAACCACCCGAATCACCGTCAGACTCTAATTCCAGCTTTAGTTCTAGTAGCAGCATACCAACAACGTCATCGGTAAGCAACAGTCCAGCCAGGGAAGAGGAGCTAAGCACATCACCTATTCAATCATCACCAGTACAAATGTCTAGAAGTCCAGGCAGTTATACAGCCAACTCTACAACATTAACTTCATCCAGCTCTAATTCTGCTAACTCCAGTCCCAGATCACAGACGTCCAGCTCCTCTTCCTGCTGGTCCGCAGTTAGTAGCAGCAGCATTAGAACTGCTGTAAACAAAAGTGATAGTGGTGATATCCCTAACGGTTTACTGTCATCTCAAACGACGGACGCATCACACCATTCAGATGACAGCAGTGAGACAGACAATCAGAACGTGTCACATGCAACAGCAGAGATTAGTGATAATAATGACAGCAGAGGAAGTATTGCCCATGCTGTTTGTGATATTGTTTCTATAACAGAATACCCCACTGACAATTCGGATAATGAGAAAAGTTCATTCATGAATGAGAGTGATGAGGGCAGTAATCATGATAGAGATTGGTCAAACACGACCGCAAATCAGTCTTCTGATATTGATAGAACCTCTTCAGATTGGTCAGATCATGTTGACCAAATTGAAAGTGATAATGACAAGCCATCGGAGTTGGACAGCACAGTTAGTCCGCATAAAGAATGTGAAATAAGTTATGCCGTGTCTAAAAGTTGTTCCAGAAACGAAGAATCTGTCGTTGGAAATACATGTGACAATGGCGCTTCACAGTGTGAGCCAGATAGCACAGAAAATCCTTCAAGGTTTGAAAATGTCAAGGATGTAGCAAATTCAATAGCCTCACTTGAAGGGACAAGTTGTCACACACCCTTTATTATTTCAACTAGTTCTGATTCATCTATGGAAAGTGAAGAAGCAGAATCTCTGAAATATCTTACAAAGAGACTTAAACATATAAAGAAGAACAGGGCAAGTGAAAGAGACAGTAAGAAAACCAACCCAGTAGTTGATACTGGTGATCGGAGTTCTCGAAATTCTAATAATGACAGTGGTGTTTACACTGAGGCTAGTAGTCAGTCAAGTTTGGAGAATGTCTTGAAACACAGTGTAAAAAATGCTGGTAGTAGAAAACGGAGACATGAAAAGTTTAATGAAGTTGGTAATCAAAATAAAAGGAATAAATCTAGTACAATGTCATACCATTCTGGCAATCCTGGTACTCACACAGCACTAAATTATTCGTCTCAAAGAGTCTCCAATACAGACTTGGGTCAGTCTCGGAGAATTAGGTCTTGTGCAGCACAGTCCGCAAACACAAATGTGCCAGAAAGCAGTGGACAAAGCTTAAATGTTAAAATTGACCTTTCGCTGATAAATTATTCTGGTCAGTTAGTTTCACAATCATCTAATAATGCAGTGCCCAGTGCCGGTGCGACTGTGATCCACAGTAGTGCAAATATCTCGCCCATTAACACGTCGTTTAAAAGTGAAAACGAGCGACTCCATTGCTCATCTCAAGGATATATACCGGATTTGCCGAAGCAAAATGATGCTCAAAACCCCTTTAAACAGCATAACAATCCAATCAAGAGAAGAGAAACTCGAGCATCATCAAAGAACATAAATGCAAACCTAAGCCCAGGCAGATCGGCTAATACACATAATGTTTGTGGGAATCGTGACTTTCCAAACTCCTGGTGTGATGAGTCTGGCAGTGACACAGATAATACCTGGGTACCTGAGTCTGACTGTAATGAGACAGATATTTCTGTCACTGATGAAGAGGCTTTTGAAAGTGACACTAGTTATGAAGTTCAAGTGCCCAAGTCTACTGCAGTTTTATTAGACGAGTATGCATCCGATGACACAGATGAAAGTTGGTCTGCCGGAATGAATTAACATAATTAAGAAAGAATCAGGTTCATGAAGTCCAAATATCGGCCCTGTAAAATGCATTTTTTTTTAATACTTATTTTTCAGTAAAGATTGGTGTGCTTGTATCAAATATATTTTCTTTTAAATTATATTTTATTTTTTAATTTTAAGGGGGAGATCCTACTTCATGCTTACCATTAAATACTGTGCAGGAACGTTGTTTCGATAACTTAAGTTATTTTTCATTTCGTTCTTTATTTCATGGATATATAGATCAGTGTGAGATCTACACAAATCCAGATTATCTCAAAACAGTCGTGTACTGTTAGCTGACATGATGCTCAACTGTTTTTAGGTAATCTGGAAGTTTGTAAATTGCACTGAATTGTATATTAGTGAAATGGATTCCTCTAATACCCAGATGGTTGGTGGGAACTATAAAATCTACACATATAACCAAAACTGACACGAAAAATCACTTGAACCAGCTTTCCAGCACCGTATTTTAGTGCTTTGCATGATGTAGGTTCCAGCCCTTGTTTTTCTATTCATAGAATGACAACATTTTTTGTACTTATTTTTGGCATTTAGATATTTTTTTGATTATGAAAGCATTCTTGCTACACAGTGGTATTTACTCTGAATAAAATGTATTAATATTGTCTAGTTGCAAGATTGCCTTCATTGTTTAAAACATATTTACTTAAAAAGGCTTAAAATGTAGGAAATATGTATATTTCGCTGCACACTTGGATAATATTGTATAAATCAAATAGAGTCAAATTGAAAAATATAGATAACTTTATTTGAAAGTTTAATTAAAATAAAACAACATCAAATTTTGCACAAAAATAGGATTTAATTTTATTGAATTATACAGGGCCACTTTTTTGGTCCATGAACCTTGTCCTACATGCATTAAGAGTGCTGTTTACCTAGTCAGATATTTGTGCCATAGTCAGTAAAACATACATGTACATATTTTGTTAACAGGACAAAAATGCTTAAAGGATGGATATTCTGTGAAATTTGCTTTAAAAGTGATGTGATGGACTGTTGTATTTCTCACAAAATGTACTGTCGGAACACTTTTTACTTGTAAAACTGTAACATTTTTTTTGACTTTGCTTGTCCAGAGCATTACTTGTAAACCACAGAAAAGTTGGTGTACATTTGTAAAGCAAACTGGGGCAGTGCCTGGTACACAGGCATCATAACTAGATTTAAGTGAAATATTTACTTTTCATTTTTGTAATTTTCTGTAGGTTTGGATATTTACCTTTGATCATTTCCCACTTGTGTGTTAAATATCTCTTTCAATATTACTGTTACCACTTGTACAAGAAAATAGCCCTTTCTAGTCAAAACCTCCGCTTGTGGAGCATCTATTGATTCTACTGATGTTCTGTTTTACATTATGTGGTGTCATACAAGTGCCGTAACAGTGATTTCACGTGATATCCTTTTCATGTGGACTGCCAGAATGCATTAACCATGGTGATTTAATACTTGTTTAAAATTATGGATTATTGTATGTCAACTTTTTATCGTTGTTCTTTTGAGATATTAATATGCATACTCAGATCTCCCGATTAGAGTCATTAAATAGCAATGTTGGGAAAGCCATATTTGAGCACATTGATTGGTCATTTGCTTCGGAGAAAGTTTAAATGACGTCATTGTTCAGTAAGCATTTAGTTGCAATGAATTGTGGGACAGGCATAGAATTCCCTGCTTTTAAGCCCAACTGAGCCAAAGGCTCACATGTGAGCTTTTATGATCGTCTGGTGTCTGTCGTCCGTCGTCCATCATTAACTTTTCGCTTTGAACAACTTCTCCTCTGAAACCACTGGGCCAAATTTGATATAACTTTACAGAAATGTTCCTTGGGTGACCCTCTACCAAGTTATTTCAAGCCATCTTGATTCATCAAAAAACATTGCCGCCAGTGGGCGGGGCAAGCTTATCTAGTAAAAACTTTAAAAATCTTCTCGTCAGAAACTACTGGCTCGATTTTAAAATAATTTCACAGAAATATTCCTTGGACATTTACCATTGGTGAACCTATACCAAGTTTGTTCCAGCCATTGCGATTCGTCCAAAAACATAGTCGCCAGGAGGGGAGACTGGTTTTCTTTATATGGATATATAGTGAAAACTTTCTTTCGATATCTGATATCTAGATATCCGCACAAGGATACTATTGTTATCACACAACTCTTTTACGCATCTGTTACATCTTCAAAACAAATCAAAATTCTAACTACATGCCCATCTCTTTTTACTGGAATTTTGAGTGTACATGTACTAGTAGTATTATATAATCTACTTAAGTTGGGTCACTCAAGGTCACTCAGGTGAGGGATATAGGGCCATCTTGGCTCTCTTGTTTATTTGGGACTAATAGAACTGATTGGGAAGATATCGGGTTCTGGGTTAGACTAAAACACCATTGTGGATTCCATTATATACAAATGAATTTAAAATACTCTACCATTGTCGACTAGATTTGCACTAAAACCCTCTATTTACAATCTATCAAAATTCAGGGTTTGCAAACACCATTGTGGTTTACATTATACCAGTATGCAATTATAAGAATTTAAAATACCCTTTACCATGTTGAAGTATGTATGGAATCAGAAAAGTTGTAATTATTTTTAAAAAGTTGATTTAATAGAGTTAATATAAAAAGTGCATGCTATACCGGGAAGTTAATTTATTTGGTTGTTGCATGATTTAATTGAATTATTTAGTTGTTTTAGCATTTCCAAATATTGATTACTGTATATTTTAACCAAACTTGGGCAATAGATATACACTATGAAACTCAGATATTTCCTTAAGCTGGCCTGATTGGAATATTAAATTGCCATTATTTGCATAACTGTATATTGATTTGGTATGCATTGCAATGTCGGATTTTTTTGTATAACAAATTATACAACATTCATGTCAAGTCCTACAAACAACCCATTCTGATTTTTATAAATGTATGAAATGTAAAATTGTTTCATAATGAATGACCAAGAATTATGTTGCAATATTTTTGCCAGATCGTAAAACCAATTTGCATTTGTAGTTGTTATTTAACTACAAAATGTCTAGTTGATTCCTTTGTCATAACCGTTGAATTGTTTAAGTTTGCAAAACTTCTATTTTATTGAAATTGAGCTTTCATTTCATATTTACATAAATAACTTTTATTTATTGTATAGTGATGAATTTTCATAAAGTCTAGGGCAAGTTGATGTATTGTTACAATTTGATCTTTATTGGGTATGAACTTGAATTATCAACCCATTAATAAATTTGTGCAAAATATTAGTTGTGTTAAACATGGTGATGATAGCAATCATATTGTCTTCATTGGATCATTATCAAACCTATGCTTATACTGTTAAACATTTTTTATTAGCGAGATCTTTATTTTTGCTATTTGCAGCCCTCACGAATGCAAAGGTTTCACTAAAATTGCAGTCAAGTTGGTTGTCGTATTTGAAATCATGTCATTCCAACAAAAAAGGCATTTCAGAATAAATTATGAATTTCCGGGTGTCATTTTTGGAACATCGTGAATTCAACATTTCGCAAATAAATATAAATGGGACAATTCAGAGCAAATGCGAAATGAAGTTTTCTGCAGTAACAGATAACTGTTGTTTTTAAAAACATTTTTTTGGCATTGCAAAGAATTCTTTCATTTTAATGAGACGATCAAATTGGTATTGTCAAAATGGAATTTTTTCTTCATTTCACGCATCAAATCAATAATTTCACATTTGAATGTATTAACATATGAAGATTTTATCTCCAAGTAACACTTTCTGGAACTTTGTATTTCATAAATTATTAACAGTGTTTATAAAACTAGTTCAGTCTTTTGAAAATATGAGTAAAATTCTTGAAAAGTACAAATTGATTTTTCTTTGGAATTTTATCTAGCATTCCCATAAAATCTGATGAAATTTAATAAATATTGCATTGCATTTTTTTGTCATTTATGTGTATTATCATAAATATGTGAAATATGCCCATTTCCAAAATAGGAATCAAATAATTTCAAGGGTCTGTATACATACATGTACAATGAACTAGTTTAGTCTAATCATGTATGTGCATCAAGTAGATAATAATTTCAGAAATAAAATTTAGATGAAATTGATCAAAATTGCCATTTCTAATTCAGAAACCAACCTTTTAAGATCACATTGCTTGAGTAATTTTCCTTGATATGTTAATTGTCAGAATGCCATACAATTAGTTGCGAAATTGTTGACAGTTTTCCAATTTCATGACCAAAGAAATCAACCATTGATGTTGTATTTATCTTTATCTATACATTTTGAGATTTTGTGACGCCCATTTGCTCTGATACAACCTGTCAACTATCAGTTTTCAATCATTGAACAGTGGATTTGTTGTCGTGAACATTTTCACGCCTTTCTTAACAGATAGAAAACGGCTTTGCAACAAAAAAACGTGGCTTGATACAATTTATGGGTGGACATTGCCTCCAAAAATAAACCTACACACTGGTTTGGTACATGTCATGTACTAGGTTGAGTTAATGCTGGAATTCTGAAATGACATTGATAATGTAATATCCGAAACTCGCACCAATTTTGCAACGCATTGTAACTAAAGTAAAATTATTGTATATTAGTTGGTTGCCATATAGTATAATAATTTAGTTTATATTTATTTTATTTCGATTGTGGAACAAGTTATGACAACATAGTCAAATCACACTCCAAATTTTTTCTGTGTAGAGCTAATACTGAGCATATACAGAAAAAGTGTCACCACACATAGGTGTTGCAGAGGATCGAATCCACAAACCTCTGATCATGGATCTGGTGCTCTATTATTGGACAACCTGCTCCACAAATAATATATTAAAGCAGAGCGGTAGTGTTGTGGATAAAGAGTTAGCTGCTAACATCAGAGGCTGTGGGTTCGATCCCCAGCTCAACCCGATGCCTCTCTGAAAAACAATTCTGTACTGGCTCTACCTAGAAAGCCAACTTGATAGATGTTCATATAATCTGTCTGCAATCGAGCTAAAATAAATTAGTATAAACTAATATGTTGATATTGTGTGAGTTATTACCCTTAAATTATTACAGTTTGCTCTGTCTAAACATCACGTTATTTCGGTATATCTGTATTATTACTCGTGAAATTATACATGTACATATATTGGATGTGGCAGTAAGCATGGGACGGGGAATGTGTGCCATTTTGATTATTATTTATTGTACCCCCATAATTTATGTGCAACCACAAAGTTATTTTTATGTGATACTCGTATGGTCGGTTCTATTGATTCTAGTATGGCCAGTTGGGGCATTGCATGCTTGTAACCAAGAAGAGGTACTGCCAGTATACTATTGACATTAAAAAATGCATGATTTGAATGCAACATTGCTGATAGTGGCATCAAATACATTGTATCACTATACAAGATAATGTGTGTGAGTGTTGCTTATGGATACGGACTGTATTGTTTCTGATGTGGTCAATACAAGATATTGCATGTTTAATTTGTTTCTGATATGGTCAATAAGAGATATTGTATATTGAATTGTTTCTGATATGGTCAATACAAGATATTGCATGATTGCATTGTTTCTGATGTGGACAATACAAAATATTGTGTGTTTAATTTGTTTCTTATATGGTCAATAAGAGATATTGTATTTGAATTGTTTCTGATGTGGTCAGTAAGAGATATTGCATGATTATATTGTTTCTGATGTGGTCAATAAGAGATATTGTATTTGAATTGTTTCTGATGGGGTCGATACAAGTTATTGTATACTTGCATTGCTTCTGATGTGGTCAATAAGAGATAGTATATGCTTGCATTGTTTCTGATGGGGTCGATACAAGATATTGTATTCTTGCATTGCTTCTGATGTGGTCAATAAGAGATAGTATATGCTTGCATTGTTTCTGATGTGGTCAATTAGAGAGTTTATATGATGGCATTGTTTCTGATGTGGTCATTACAAGCTGTTGCATGATTGCATTGATTTGGATGTGGTCAACAATAGATATTGTATGTTTGAATTGTTTCTGATGGGATAAATAAGAGATATTGTATGCTTGCATTGTTTTTGATGTGGTCAATTAGAGAGTTTATATGATTGCATTGTTTCTGATGTGGTCAATAAAAGATATTGTATGTTTGAATTGTTTCTGATGTTGTGAATAATATATTTTGTATGATTGCATTGTTTTTGATGTGATTGATACAAGATATTGTATACTTGCATTGTTTCTGATGTGGTCAATAAGAGATATTGTTTGTTTGACTTGTTTCTGATGTGGTCAATTAGAGATATTATATGATTGCATTGTTTCTGATGTGGTCAGTAAGAGATATTGTATGATTGCATTGTTTCTGATGTGGTCAATTAGAGAGTTTATATGATTGCATTGTTTCTGATGTGGTCAATAAAAGATATTGTATGTTTGAATTGTTTCTGATGTTGTAAATAATAGATTTTGTATGATTGCATTGTTTTTGATGTGATTGATACAAGATATTGTATACTTGCATTGTTTCTGATGTGGTCAATAAGAGATATTGTTTGTTTGACTTGTTTCTGATGTGGTCAATTAGAGAGTTTATATGATTGCATTGTCTTGATGTGGTCAATACAAGCTATTGCATGATTGCATTGTATTGATATGGTCAATAAGAGATATTTTTTGTTTGAATTGTTTCTGATATGGTCAGTTAGAGAGTTTATATTATGGCATTGTTTCTGATGTGGTCAATACAAGTTCTTGCATGATTGCATTGATTCTGATGTGGTCAAAAAGAGATATTGTATGTTTGAATTGTTTCTGATGTGGTCAATAAGAGATAGAGTATGCTTGCATTGTTTCTGATGTGGTCAGTTAGAGAGTTTATATGATGGCATTGTTTCTGATGTGGTCAATACAAGCTATTGCATGATTGCATTGTTTCTGATGTGGTCAATTAGAGATAGTGTATTCTTGCATTGTTTCTAATGTGGTCAATTAGAGAGTTTATATGAATGCATTGTTTCTGATGTGGCCAATACAAGCTTTTGCATGATTGCATTGTTTCTGATGTGGTTAATATAATATATTGTATGTTTGAATTGTTTCTGATGTTGTCAATAAGATATATTGTATGATTGCATTGTTTTTGATGTGATCAATACAAGATATTATATACTTGAATTGTTTCTGATGTGGTCAATAAGAGATATTGGATGCTTGCATTGTTTCTGATGTGGTCAATTAGAGAGTTTATATGATTGCATTGTTTCTGATGTGGTCAATTAGAGAGTTTATATGATTGCATTGTCTTGATGTGGTCAATACAAGCTATTGCATGATTGCATTGTTTCTGATATGGTCAATAAGAGATATTGTTTGTTTGAATTGTTTTTGATGTGGTCAATTAGAGATATTATATGATTGCATTGTTTCTGATGTGGTCAGTAAGAGATATTGTATGATTGCATTGTTTCTGATGTGGTCAATTAGAGAGTTTATATGATTGCATTGTCTTGATGTGGTCAATACAAGCGATTGCATGATTGCATTGTTTCTGATATGGTCAATAAGAGATATTGTATGATTGCATTGTTTCTGATGTGGTCAGTAAGAGATATTGTATGATTGCATTGTTTCTGATGTGGTCAATAAGAGATATTGTATGATTGCATTGTTTCTGATGTGGTCAATTAGAGAGTTTATATGATTGCATTGTCTTGATGTGGTCAATACAAGCTTTTGCATGATTGCATTGTTTCTGATGTGGTCAGTAAGAGATATTGGATGCTTGCATTGTTTCTGATATGGTCAATAAGAGATATTATATGATTGCATTGTTTCTGATGTGGTCAGTAAGAGATATTGTATGATTGCATTGTTTCTGATGTGGTCAGTAAGAGATATTGTATGATTGCATTGTTTCTGATGTGGTCAATTAGAGAGTTTATATGATTGCTTTGTCTTGATGTGGTCAAAAAGAGATATTGTATGATTACGTAGTTTTGGGTGTTGTCAATAAGATATTTTATACAATTGCATTATTTCTGAGGTGGCCAATACAAGATATTGTATGAATGCATTGTTCCTGTTGTGGCCACTGGCCAACAAGATATGAGGGGGGATCAGAAAGTTTGTAGACTTTTGCCATAAATTTTTTATTTATCATTGTATTCAAATAAATCTCAGGGAGCCTGTGCCGCTATATATTTGCAGTAGTTTTTCAAAAAATTAATAACTTTTCACCTTTTAGTTTATATTCTATAGTAACTATGGAAACGTTGATTTACGTTGTTGGGGCAGTTTTTGCTTATTTCCTACCTCTAGTATTCAAACAAGCGTAGCATTGCCAAAACGCGTTTTATTTTTAAATAAAAAATATCAACGTGTGCTGTATTGTATGCTTGTTCATATCCTCTTAAAAAATGACACCATGTATGCGCATCTCAAAATGATGTCAATATTATGATGTTACGGTATGCCATTTTGTTTGAAACAAAATGGCGTCGGGGGCACTTGAAAATGGATTAGCATGCGGCATACCGCAGTTCCATAAAGTTCTGCTCCATGTTATGTAATACACCTATTCAAACAGAAAACAAAAGTATGTACAGTGATTCTTATGTTTTAAGGTCTCTAGTTTTTAAATGTCACAAAATTAATGTTTTTGAGATGGCCGGGAATCAGTCATTAAAACAGCAAATGGGAATTCGATTTGAAGACACATTGGAATCAAAGCATGTTTTACAGAATTTTGTGTTCAGTATACCATCTTAAGTTTTCATTAACATATTCATTTAATGGTGTAAATGGTGGCAAAAACGTATATATAATGAATGAGAGTATTTTGAGAAGGAGTGACTCAGTAAATTTGATACAAAAGCACCTATTTAAAATATTGACGTTGGTTTTTGTTAAATACAATGTCATCATTTTGCCCCGACATAACTAATTGCTAAGCTTTGACTAGCGCCTTATTTTTTTAATAGTTGACGTATCATGCTAAATTTTTTAAAATATGTCCCATATGCATTTATTTCAAATACAATAACACTATTGAGCATTGTATAATTGATGTAAATAATTTATGGAAAAAGTCTACGAACCTTCTGATCCCCCCTCGTATAATGTATGGTTGTTTCTAATATGCTCATTAATGTATAGTGTATGAATGCATTGTTTCTGTTGTGGCCACTGGCCAACAATATATAATACATAATACATGATTGTTTCTGATATGGTCATTAATGTATAGTGTATGAATGCATTGTTTCTGTTGTGGCCACTGGCCAACAATATATAATACATAATACATGATTGTTTCTGGTATGGTCATTAATGTATAGTGTATGAATGCATTGTTTCTGTTGTGGCCACTGGCTAACAGTATGTAATACATAATACATGATTGTTTCTGATATGGTCATTAATGTATAGTGTATGAATGCATTGTTTCTGATGTGGCCACTGGCTAACAGTATGTAATACATAATACATGATTGTTTCTGATATGGTCATTAATGTATAGTGTATGAATGCATTGTTTCTGATGTGGCCACTGGCCAACAATATAAAGTGTATGATTGTTTCTGATATGGTCATTAATTTATAGTCTAGAAGTGTATTGTTTCTAATATGCCCAAATAGGGATATAGTTTTGGGGGATTGTCGGGGATTTTATTTGTTATAAATATATTACTATTATGAAAATGTGTGCATATTGTTGTTCTCCATTACCATTGTGTATATTTTAGAACAAACTGAATAGATATCTCCAGACTGTTCACAAGATTTAGTTTATTATGTATTGTTGTTATGTTGGAAATTTAAATACATATTCATTAGTAATACTTGTGTTAGTATTTTCTATGGTCTGTTTTCCTTTATCCCATCACTGTCGATCACTGCAGAAGGGTAGGATTCCTCCAAATGGTTGTCATGTTCATTTTATCATTTTTTGTCATGTTCACTATTGTGGTTAAATTATCAACCCCTGTGTGGTTCCAGGGAGCCATGAGTGATGGCAGGAATATGATCACTGTGACACATTCATGTCGTAAGAAATTGACAAATTTAGTAATATGATAGAATTTGCTGAAACTCTGCAGTTCTGCAGGTATCAAGGTTGTAGTTTCGTTCTGTATATTCATTTGTTGATGTATTTTTTTTTCAATCTGTATGTTAATTTGTTGTTTTTATACATGTAGAGTGAACCTGGAATCTTCCTTCCTGTTGGCGTCGAATAACCTATAATGTGTTGGTACGCCGTAAAACGCAATTCATTCACTTATCCCATATTACGATCAAAATTCACATCTCTTTACAGCACTTCTCATGTAAAACACCGCAGCAGGGTCTTGTGGTAGAGCGTCCACCTAGCATGCAAAAGGTCATGGTTTCGATCCCCGGTTAGGTCATACCAAAGACTTAAAAAATGGTACTAGAAGTTTCCTCGATCGGCGCTCCCATTTAGAGGATACTATAGTTGGAAGTCTGGTTGACTCAGTGTCAGTATAATGTCACTGTTACGGGTATCATAATCTGCCTCATGATATTCAAGTGTGGCAGCGCTCAGAATACTGTCTCAAGTAGACACAGCTGCGATATGACTGAACATTGTTGAAAGCGACACTATACACCATACACCATACACCATACAACAACAACTAATCTCACAATTAATCTTTTAAAGTTTCCCAAGTAAAATTGAACTTTGTTTCAGAGGTGACAATTTCTGTCTTTACCTTTTCTATAAAATAATATTTTTTTGTGTGGGATAATCCAAAATCTACTAGTTTAAAAAGTTTGTCTGAAATTCAGTACGCTCGTCGCAATACTGGGCCGCGTTCAGCACTGTTAAACAGCAAACACGTTTATTGTCTGGTTCCCAAAAATCATCGCATACTGTGTGCTAATTCGATGTTGAGCCAGTGTCGAGGAAAATATGTTAGCTAACGTTAGCAAACGTTTAACTTAACTGAACGCAACCATGGTCTAAACAATCGTTTATCATGCAGTTTTATAATTCAAGGGAAATAACCAAGTTTTCCTATTCAGATAATCAAACAGTTTTGTATCCCTTTTTGAAAATGGTTCCCGCTCAATTTAAGAGCCCCCCCCCCCCCCCCCCCCCTTTACATGATTTCATAGGTAAAATGTTTATAAATCAATGTAGCTTAAATTGTTTTTGAGGTCATTAGCTGAATGTCAAGGTCATTGTTACTATAAATAGAAGAACTATTTTTTACTCAATGATTGTAGTTCCGATTAAGATGCCCTGTTGAAAATTCATGTAAATTGGTTATCATCAAAAGGAAGCCTGTGATAACATTTAAGGTAAATGACATCAATGTCAAGGACATCGCAATTTGAAAAAGAAACGTTGATTCTGTCAATAGCTTGATTTCTTCATTTAAATATATATTAACATATTGGCATTTTATAGGGTCATGTTCAAGAGGATATTGAATGAATAGGATGAATATATTTTTGCTAATTAACAAGATTTGGTGGTTATATTATATGCGAACCTCTTTTTCCATTCGCGTTTCGACTTTCACCTTTTGTGAGGAATGAGATATTGACATGAAACTTGGTGTGTGGATTGATTTAGATAAGAAAGCAGATTGGAATTGTATATGGGACCACTGATGTAAAAATAGAAACAATGTTTGTGACTTAATTATTTTATTAGGAATGATATATTACCATAAAAATTGATGTATATGTAGACTAGATGAAGAGAAAGGTTAGGGTTGTATATGGTTCACCAGGGTCGAAGTGATTTGATAATAGAAAGAGGAAAAAAACAACAAATATCTTGCTACAAGACTGGACGTGGCGTGTACGTATCTCAGAACTACTGGACAACGTGCTGTGAGATGTTAGAAAAAGTATTATTAATTCTTTAATGATGTCTCTAGTGTGTCCATTTGTAAATGACAATAAACACATAAATGTTAAAACAATTCAATATTGCCAGGCTTTCTACATATGCAGCTGGGCAGGTCGTTCCTCTGCATAGACTGTTGGTCACCCAGCATGGGTCTTCAAACACGTTTGCTCATTTGTCTCTTAAAACTGGCAAACCGTATCACAGATTGTGAATATAGATTCACCTTCATAGGTTTTTCAGGTTACAAAAGACATTACAATCATCTTCCTTGAATTATATTTAACTCCTGTAGGTAACAATCTCGGGTCCTCTGTGACCGAGTGGTTTAAAACGCCGGGTCGAGATCAATTAACTGTCACCGCTAAGGTCGAAGGTTTGAGTTCCGCTCGCTCCAAAAACTTTGTGATAAAGTTGGTCAGTTTCTTGCGGAAGGACGGTGGTTCTACTCAGATTCATGCTGAGGTCTTCCTCCACCAATACAAATATGACTTGAAATGTGTTGAAAATGGCGTTAAACCCCATAAAAAGTACGAAACACTTGCAACTGCTAATGTATTGATACTTAAATCTTCCACGTCACATACCCGAGTTTGAGTACGCACCGAAAGATGGCGGATGCGTACTGTCACATGCATCACACAAACCGGGTACAGGGGTTGACTGACAACCCTTATTTCATATGTCCCCATTTTTTTCCTCGAAAAACGCGGATTACAGGGCCGCAAGGAGTTTAGATATCAAAATAGCACAACTTGAGATAACACAGATATGAGTCTGTACGAGTTGTTTAAAAATTAATCTTGCACAAAAACTTGAAAATCAACTCAATCGATTAGATAGAAAGTAGGAGTAAACACTGATTTGTCACAAATAGATAATCTTTTTTATAAAAATTATATATGATATGTAATTCTGGTACTCAAAATATTTGTCATGGATAGATATATAAGATATGATGATATATTGGTGTTACAAGATACCTTTAGATTCTTGTCATCATTTAATTTTAAAATATATTGACTTATATCTATAAAATACGTTTTTGAACAGAATATGTAAAGTATGTACATATTACAGAATAAACACAATGGTTTTGCATTCAACTAATGTCATTTATAGCACGATAAGAATCTCAATTCAGGAGGTTCTTCCGTGGCCGAATGGTGAACGGCACCGTCTCAATAGCACTTACCTCTCACCGCTAAGGTCATAAGTTCGAGTACCGCTCGCTTCCAAAAACTGTATGTGAGAACGTTTTTTCAGTTACTTGTGGAAGAACGGTAGTTCTACTCAGACATATCCTAAGGTCTTCATTCAGCAATTCAACAGGATATGCCATATATAACATGCAATGTATTAAAAAAGGCGCGAAACCCCATTAAAACGCTCAAAACAAACTCAATTTTAATGTTTTTTGTTGCATATTTAATGAATATTGGGCAGGGGGCTGGGGAACCTCCGACAAATACGATTTCTAATAAATAAAAAGAATACAAAATAATTTTTAGAAAAAAAAATGATTATACGATTCAAGTTATTAGTTTTTATCATTAATGCAACGCTAGTAAGCGTCAACTGACTGTGCCATGTCTTCTTTCATTGCCTGTTTAACCAGTCTATGGAACTCCTGTTGTGACACAGTCTTACTGTCCTGATACAGGCCCTCCAAGACAACTGCCTCGTATTTTCCGTAGTTCCACTCGGCTGACCATCTGTTACTATGCACGCTGTATCTACCCTTTTTATCGAATTGTCTAGGAGACGGACAACCATACTGGGGCGAACTAGCAGCATAACGTAACTGTTTATTTCCTATATGACTTTCGTTATGCATTAATTCTGACACTGCCTTGCATATATAACACTCAAACCCAAAAAATAGCGAAGATGGTTTTCGCTTAGGAATTGACTTAGCGTGTTGTTTAGAGTTCGGACGCGAGCAAAAATCTGGTTCCCAGTCTCTTTCATCTAGTATTTTTTGGAGATTCGGATTTTCAATGGGTTCGTTTTTAAATTTGAGGTAGGTTTTGTAGAGTTTATCATGAGAATCCAGAAGGTGTATATACTGCGCCAAGTCCTCGACATCTTGGAAATCTTCTATGATTATAGCCGATGTGTTTGAAGGGAGGTAATCCTGGAATACATCACCATATGGAAATCATTAACAATGTTGCAAAATATAACTGTATTATAAGAAATAACAGAACAAATATTTAATCACATAACTTCTATTATGTAACTCTGTGTTATATGATAAAAAAAAATATGTTTTTTTCTTCAGTTTTTGATGTATCAGCCGCTTTAAAATATACAGGACATACAAATATTCTTTATATTTTCAGAAAAGCAACTACAGTAACCGATATGAACATTTGCATGGAATATTTTAGTAAATGTTTAAAATACGGATTGCTGTAAATAATCAATGTTTAACTCTTACAGCACATTTAATTACAATCTAATATGCGCAAACATTCGACAACCACTACCTTCAACCGCAGAATCTCACGTTAGAAAAATGTAAACAATGTTACTGCATCATTGATGGGTGACTTTATATTACCTGTAATGACATATCTTGTGCGTGACTACCAATCCAGTGGTTGTGAATTCGAATCCCCACCCGACAGCATTCTTCGGAATAACTGATATACGACATTGCGTCTCACTGTCATTGGTCTCTCACCGCTAATTCAAGTGAGAAAGTTATCAGTTACTTGCGGAGATGGGTGTGCTTGAGTACAGGTTAACCTTCAAAGATCCCAGGAAATAATGGTTAGGTTAACTGATCGTCTGTTAGCCCTCGATGGAATAAAAATAACGTTAAATATTCAAACAAATAAAAAGAATCAGAGCATATACATTATGTATTTGTTCTCGTGTCTATTCAACAGAGAATGAATACGATGCGTCTAGACATACATAATATACTCACGCGGATATTTGGAGCTCCAAATACGATTGGCACTGAGCCGAGTCTTAATGGTCTCCATAGCTTCTCCGTCAAATAGTCGTCACACACGTAGTTCTCTATAGACAATGTAAACTTATAGCGTGCCGCAAACCTAAAGAAAGCCTTGTCGTCTAATGGCGCCATGTTGTTTCGGAAACGTAATCTAAGAGAGGAAAAAAGAGTGTTGGTAGCTTTATTCAGATAACAGTAAATGTTCTATAAAAAATTGCTGAAAAGAGTAAAAACTGTATTAAGTTTCAATGTGCTTTCGATGGTGTCTTTTTCTTCAGCAATCTATTTTGTTTGTAAGTATGAATGGTTTTAAGCGCCATTTTCAACATATTTCAGGTTATTGACATATCCAGTTTTACCGGTGGAGGAAGACCTCAGACTGAGTCGGATTGAGTAGAACCACCGCCCGTCTGCAAATAACTGGAAACTTTCTCGCATAAAGTTTTTGGAGCGAGCAGTACTTGAACCTATGACCTTAGCGGTGAGAGGTAAGTGATCTTCCGAATGATAATATGTTTGTACAGATAATGCACAGCGGTTGTGCATTTGAAAAAAAGTAAACCTGGGCACAATATCTCAAGTAAAGCTGCCCAAACCATTGTATTCCCAAAAGGAGCCTTTGTCCCAAAGAGCACACAATGCATGTTCTACTAAAGCCTTCTTAGACCTAAAATAAGATATGCTCCACTTATAGGGAACCCCTTTATTGACAAAAGGTGCCGGGAACCACAGCTGGCGGAGTCCCGCATTTTTTATTCGGTTGTAATCAACACTTACAACAAACATGCAGGAGGTCGTGATAATTTAATCCTAGATGTAAGATTGAAAGTCCATTGCAATAAGTAAATCTAACAGTTCAGTTTCAATCTAATAGAGTTAAAACAATTTCGTACATAACCTGCATGTACATACATTTTTAAATACATTATATTAATCCGATCTTAATTTTATTAAATATGCAAGAAAATTTGATATTGCAAAACCAGAGACACTGACAGAGGTGACTCGAGGGTGGAAACCATGGGGATATTGTGACATTTGATATCTAG
Organism: Panopea generosa; assembly: GCA_029582155.1. NCBI lineage: Eukaryota > Metazoa > Mollusca > Bivalvia > Adapedonta > Hiatellidae > Panopea > Panopea generosa. The sequence goes on along the minus strand of CM055895.1, from coordinate 10,418,989 downwards.
TTTCATATGTTTTTGAAATAAGCAAACACTTAAACAACTAATTTATTTTGTCTGATCAAATACAGGTGTGCGAACGTTTTAATTTACTGAATTAACTTATCTGTAGATGCAATTTTGTAGTCTGTTCACATCGGTGATTTTAATAACGATACTATATAGATCTTTATTCAAATCACATTGATATGAAAAAAGGCAGCTTTAGTTCGGAGTCGCATGAACAATGTGCGGTAGGAAGACCGACGAATTACCGTATGCATTGACATAATATTATTGCACATTGTACTCAATATATCGTAGTAGGCCTACAATACAGAAAAAAGACAGTTTTACCTTTCTGGCATTTCTTTATTCCGCACACAGGATCCATAAGAATCTACTGGGATGTATTTTTGTAATAATTTAACGAAGTTGTCTCTGTCAGAAGGAACTCCACAGTCACTGTGCAAATATAAGATCGGTGCTAATCCAGCTTTGCGCAGACGGTTTTTATCCACCAATGGTAACACGTATGAGGTATCCTGTATCCATTCCGGACACTGTAGCCACTGTGTTGTTATAGGGTAATGTGACCATCTGTTATATGATGACGTCATGTTAAACATTGACAACGTATTTCCATGTGATAAAATGTATGCGTTTCTTGGGGACTCTTCATGGATGAGTGCCCATAGATGGTCAGGTTTTCTTGGAAACGGAAGCGCATACGGCCGGAAATGGGAGCCATAAAATATGAATACCTGAAAAAATGAAATGATCTAATTATCTTTAATACTAAAAATATTTCATAAACATTTTACAAATATTCTTCTACAAGTTGTTAAAACTTCCATTTCGTGATCATATTTTGAAAAGGGTAGACATAGGTTATCTTTATACATGTATATATTTAAACTCTAATTGTTTGTTCTCGTATAAACCAATTATTACATAACAATCTGCTCTCTATGCTACATGTTGTACGAAAATGACGACAGTGAGCTGTTTGTTTGCTTTTATTTATTATATCACGCGTTTGCCTGATTCAAAGCAAGTTGGTTACAAAATGACTGATGGACCGATTCCCATTGCCAAATCGAAACATATAAGACGTGAGGCTTGACTTTATGGGCCCTTAAAATAAAGTTCATAACAAGGAAAAACAAACAATACTGTTTGTCGACGTTTTAGAAGCGCCGAGAACACTCATTTATAAAAAGGAAACGTGTATAATGATATTCATATACACCCATAAACAAATAGACTGTTTAAATTTCCTTCTGTTTAATGCGTACACTTTAAAGATCAAGTTACTGAGCATTTCGAATTTTAAATACAAATGCTTAGTATTCAAGTTTAGGGAACATACACAGGTGCCTACTCTAGTGCAGATTGTCAATCAAACCAGTCGATAATCCAATCAGTGATCGATATTGTTTTCAGGCCACCATTTTCCTTAGACAAGCGACCGGTATCTAAATGAACACTACATTGTATTACATTGTATTTACAACGCCATGTGGCAAGCGGGCGTAGGGATAGTCGCTCTCGCATCAAGTCAATTATTCAATCAGGTACATTCATGACAAACATTCACATCTGCCCCAGTCCCGTGCGTTTCATGTTTAACGCGAGCACGTAACACCTATTGCCTAATTGATTAATTTTCATTTCATGTGCCGTGTGGTCACCTGTTAACGTGTGTCTATTTAAAATGATAAATTTATGTATAAATAAATTTTCACATGAATAAACCACGTGTTGAGTGTAGCATCGAGGAAAGGATGATAAGTAGGAGCCTCTATGTAATGTCAAATGAATTTTAACTTCAAAATCAAACGTGCAATCTATGTAATTTGCATGTCAAATCAATATTATGATTGAATTGATTGATTGATTGAATATTTAGCGTCATTTTTATGCCACTGCGGGCTTACAGACGATCAGTTGACCTAATCACTGTTTCCTGATATCCTGGAAGGCTAACCAGTACTCGAGTACACCCCATCTCCGCAAGTAACTGATAACTTTCCCACTTGAATCAGCGTTGAGAGACGAATGATAATGTGACGGAATGTCGTATATAAATCATCATATGTAGCCGAGCGGGAATTCGAACTCACGACCCCTGGATTGATAATCAGACGCGTAACCGACTGAGCTAATCAGGCCCGGCAAATATTAAAAACGAATAATAAGGCAATGCATGTACTATTCGTATCATGCTTGATAGTTTTTCACCTTTTTTTTTTCGTTTTGTAAAGGATCCTTTGGTTCATATTTGTATTGGTTGTACAGCATTATAATCGTAATGGCGATAACGTGATATATGTATGTTTATGCTGAAAAGATATTAAATCAAGTTGAATAGTTATCTAGACATTTTAATATTAAATCAGTGCTAGAGGGTAATATATTTATATAAGTTATTTTCGTTTTAATTATCAAAAATGCACAGTTATGTTATTAAACACATGTTTACCTTTGTATCTGGGTCGCCCTGCAGGCTACGATTATTTGCTATTCTACATTTGTGTTTGCCACAAGATTTGATCTCGTCTACATTTGTGTAAACAGAGTCCCACCACAGCAGGATGGGCGGTCCCGTAACTGGTGTAACGCCAGATGACTTTTTGTGTTCTGCTGATGAGTCGGATCTTACCCTGGTGACGTTTAATTTCGATTTTCCAGAAACTGTCGATGGATGAAAACGACCAGCTGTATAAAATACATAGAAAGTTATTATTTTACAAGTCTTATAAAAAGTACAATAAAATGGAAAACCGACTACGATAAAACAGTCACCGACTACGATAAAACAGTCACAAGATGGCTCTGGGGCAGGTTGTATTTTTTGTTGTGTTCACGATTCATATCGGGGAGCTCTTATTCTTTTAATTTTAATTATCACCCCTGCAACGTTTTTTAAACATTATTTAATTTTGCACTTCTAGATAAATGTTGATAGTTTCAAGTCCAGTTGCCAAAATGTTGACGTTCTAAGAAAGAGATTGTGAAGACATATACACGAAATAGTACTAAACAAAATTAATATACATGTTTTTGTGGAGCGTTTGGTCCAGGGGTAGATCATCGGACCCATAATCGGGGTTGGGGTTCGTTCCTCCGCTTTGGCTATATGTAGTATATTTGAGCTAGACACGCACATTTTCATCATTTTACATTGTTGGTATCGTAAATATATGAATCAATTTGCAATGACAAAAACAACAACAGACAAGCAAACAGTCAAATAAATCTGTTTTGATGAATATTTCTCAATACAAAAAAAACCAACACACACAACCATATGGCATATTGGAAGATGTTCTGCATTAAGTTATAAACTGCTTCAACATTGCTCAGACGTAGAGTGAAACATTATATAGAGAATACTTGTAGGTTTTTCAGCAGTTTATTAAGTGATCACTGCAATGGTATGCCCATGAGTTACGAAGCCAAGGGTGAGCACTGCAATGGTATGACCATGATTTGCAAAGCCAGGGTTGATCACTGTAATAGTATGGCCATGAGTTACAAAGCCAGGGTTGATCACTCACTGCAAAAGTATGGTCATGAGTTACAAAGCCAGGATTGATCTGTGCAATAGTATTGCCATGAGTAGCAAAGCCAGGGTTGATCACTGCAATAGTATGGCCATCAGTTGCAAAGCCAGGGTTGATCATTGCAATAGTTTGAACATGAGTTACAACGCCAGTGGTGAGCAGTGAAATGGTATGACCAAGATTTACGTAGCAAGGTGCGCGCGCTGCAACTGTTTGACCATGAGTTACGAGGCAAGGGGTGCGCACTGTAATGGTATGACAAGGGTTTACGAAGCCAGGGTAAGCACTGAAATGGTGTGACCATGAATTACGAAGTGAGGAGTAAGCACTGCAATGTTATGACCATGAGTTACAAAGCCAGGATTGATCACTGTAATAGTATGGCCATGAGTTGCAAAGCCACGGTTGATCACTGTAATAGTATGGCCATGAGTTGCAAAGCCAGGGTCGATCACTGTAATAGTATGACCATGAGTTGCAAAGCCACGGTTGATCACTGTAATAGTATGGCCATGAGTTGCAAAGCCAGGGTTGATCACTGTAATAGTATGACCATGAGTTGCAAAGCCAGGGTTGATCACTGTAATAGTATGGCCATGAGTTGCAAAGCCACGGTTGATCACTGTAATAGTATGGCCATGAGTTGCAAAGCCAGGGTTGATCACTGTAATAGTATGACCATGAGTTGCAAAGCCAAGGTTGATCACTGTAATAGTATGGCCATGAGTTGCAAAGCCAGGGTTGATCACTGTAATAGTTTGACCATGAGTTACAACGTCAGTGGTGAGCAGTGAAATGGTATGATCAAGATTTACGTAGCAAGTTGTGCGCGCTGGAACTGTTTGACCATGAGTTACGAGGCAAGGGTAGCCACTGTAATGGTATGACAAGGATTAACGAAGCCAGGGTGAGCACTGAAATGGTTTGACCATGAGTTACGAAGTGAGGAATAAGCACTGCAATGTTATGACCATGAGTTACAAAGCCAGGATTGATCACTGTAATAGTATGGCCATGAGTTGCAAAGCCAGGGTTGATCACTGTAATAGTATGGCCATGAGTTACAAAGCCAGGGTTGATCACTGCAATTGTATGGCCATGAGTTACGACGCCAGTGGTGAGCACTGAAATGGTATGACCATGAGTTACAAAGCCAGGATTGATCACTGTAATAGTATGGCCATGAGTTACAAAGCCAGGGTTGATCACTGCAATAGTATGGCCATGAGTTACGACGCCAGTGGTGAGCACTGAAATGGTATGACCATGAGTTGCAAAGACAGGGTTGATCACTATAATAGTATGGCCATGAGTTACAAAGCCAGGGTTGATCACTGTAATAGTATGGTCATGAGTTGCAAAGCCAGGGTTGATCACTTTAATAGTATGGCCATGAGTTACAAAGCCAGGGTTGATCACTTTAATAGTATGGCCATGAGTTACAAAGCCAGTGTTGATCACTGCAATAGTATGGCCATGAGTTACGACGCCAGTGGTGAGCACTGAAATGGTATGACCATGAGTTACAAAGCCAGGGTTGATCACTTTAATAGTATGGCCATGAGTTACAAAGCCAGGGTTGATCACTTTAATAGTATGGCCATGAGTAATAAAGCCAGGGTTGATCACTGCAATAGTATGACCATGAGTTACGACGCCAGTGGTGAACACTGAAATGGTATGACCATGAGTTACAAAGCCAGGATTGATCATTGTAATAGTATGGCCATGAGTTGCACAGCAAGGGTTGATCACTGTAATAGTATGGCCATGAGTTGCACAGCCAGGGTTGATCACTGTAATAGTATGTCCATGAGTAACGACGCCAGTGGTGAGCACTGAAATGGTATGACCATGAGTTACGAAGCCAGGATTGATCATTGTAATAGTATGGCCATGAGTTACAAAGCAAGGGTTGATCACTTTAATAGTATGGCCATGAGTTGCACAGCCAGGGTTGATCACTGTAATAGTATGTCCATGAGTAACGACGCCAGTGGTGAGCACTGAAATGGTATGACCATGAGTTACAAAGCCAGCGTTGATCACTGTAATAGTATGGCCATGAGTTATAAAGCCTCGGTTGATCACTGTAATTGTATTGCCATGATTTGCAAAGTCACGGTTGATCACTGTACTAGTATGGCCATGAGTTACAAAGCCAGGGTTGATCACTGCAATAGTATGGCCATGTGTTACGACGCCAGTGGTGAGCACTGAAATGGTATGACCATGATTTACGTAGCAAAGTGTGCGCGCTGCAATGGTATGACCAAAACTTACGTAGCAAGGTGTGCGCACTGCAGCTGTTTGACCATTAGTTACGAGGCAAGTGGTGCGCACTGCAATGGTAAGACCATGCGTAACGACGCCACGGATTCGCACTACGATGGTATGACCACGAGTAACGACGCCAGGGGTGAGCACTGAAATGGTATGACCATGAGTTACGTAGCAAGGGGTGCACAGTGCAATTGTTTGACCATGCGTTACGAGGCAAGGGGTGCGCACTGCAATGGTATGACCATGATTTACAAAGCAAAGAGTAAGCAATGTAATGGTATGACCATGAGTTACGTAGCAAGGGGTGCACAGTGCAATTGTTTGACCATGAGTTACGAAGCAAAGGTGAGCACTGAAATGGTATGACCATGATTTACAAAGCCAAAGTTAGCACTGAAATGGTTTGACCATGAGTTACAAAGCAAGGGTTGTGTACTGCAATGGTATGACCATGAGTTACGAAGCTTGGGGTGAGCATTGTAATGGTATGACCATGAGTTACAAATCAAGGTGTGCGCACTGGGATGGTATGACCTAACCATGAGATACGAAACCAGGGGTGAGCAATGCAATGGTATGACCATGAGTTACGAAAGAAAGAACGTGTACTGTAATGGTATGACCATGACTTACGAAGCAATGGTAAGCATTGAAATGGTTTGACCATGAGTTACGAAGCCAGGAGAAAGCACTGTAATGGTATGACAAGGGTTTACGAAGCCAGGGTGAACACTGAAATGGTTTGACCATGAGTTACGAAGTGAGGAGTAAGCAGGGGTGAGCACTGCAATGGCATGACCAAGAATTACGAATCCAGGGCGAGCACTACAATGGTATGGCAATGAGTTACGAAACCAGGTTGAGCACTGCAATGGCATTACCATGAGTTGCAAAGCAAGGGATGGGCACTGCAATGGTTTAACCATGAGTTACGAAGCCAGGGGTAAGCACTGAAATAGTAGTAACAAGTTTTACGAAGCCAGGGGTGAGCAGTGAAATGACATGACTATGATTTACGAATTAAGGAGTGAGTACCGCAATGATTTGAGCCAGGGTGAGCACTGAAATGGTTTGCCCATGAGTTACGAAGCCAGGGGTGACCACTGCAATGATATATCCAGGAGTTACGAAACCAGGATGAGCACGACAATGGTATGACCATGAGTTACAAAGCAAGGTTGAGCACTGTAATGGTATAACCATGAATAACGAAGCAAGAGATGGGCACCGCAATGGTATGACCATGAGTAACGAAGCAAGAGATGGGCACGACAGTGGTATGACCATGAGTTACGAAGCAAGGTTGAGCATTGCAATGGTACGACCATGAGTAACGAAGCAAGAGATGGGCACCGCAATGGTATGACCATGAGTTACGAAGCGAGTTGTGAGCACTGCAATGGTATGACCATGCGTTACGAAGGCAGGGCTTATCACTGCAATGGCATAACCAGGGGTTACGAAGCCAGGGGTGAGCACTGAAATTGTATTAATAAGTGTTACGAAGCTAGGGGTGAGCACTGAAATTGTATTAATAAGTGTTACGAAACTAGGAGTGAGAACTGAAATTGTATTAATAAGTGTTACGAAGCTAGGGGTGAGAAGTGAAGTGGCATGACTCTGATTTACGAAATAAGGAGTGAGTACTGCAATGATATTATCATGAGTTGCGAACCCAGGAATGAGCACTGAAATGGCATAACCAGCAGTTACGAAGCCAGGGGTGAGCACTGCAATGGTATTAACAAGTGTTACTAAGCTAGGGGTGGGCACTGAAATGGTTTGGCCATGAGTTACGAAACCAGCGGTCAGCACTGAAATGGTATGACCATGATTTACGAAACCAGCGCTAAGCACTGCAATGACTTGACCATGATTTACGAAACCAGGATTGAGCCCTGTAATGGCATTACAATGAGTTACGAAGCCAGGATTGAGCACTGAACTGGTAGGAACATGAGTCACGAACCCAGATTGAGCATTACAATGGTATGGCAATGTGTTACGAAGCCAGGATTATGCATTTCAATGGTATGACCATGAGTTACGAAGCCAGGGTTGAGCTCTTTAATGGTTTTACCATGAGAAACGAAACCAGGGTTGAGCACTTAAATGGTTTGACCATGAGTTACGAAGCGAGGGATGAGCACTGCAATGGTATGTCCATGAATTACGAAGCCAAATCTGAACACTGCAATGGTTTGACCATGATCTAGGAAGCCAGGGGTGAGTACTGCAATTGTATGACAATGAGTTTCGAAGCCAGGGGTGAGCACAAAAGTTTAAGAGTGATAGTCATTGATATTTTGCTAAAACCAACGGTTTTGATGGGTTTGACATACCAAACCATTGGGATTGTCTTTATTGTCTTCATTTTATTAATAATTTTATTGTTTGATACATTTATAGCGTTTTTCTCTGATATACTACTCCCTTTAAGAGTGCTAGCTCCGTCGTCTGCTGTTACATATTTACAAACAATTTTATCAAAAGGATTGGAATGAAAGACAAACTTATGCAATTCATCTCCTAAATACACCACAATTACACAAACTATGATGTCAAAAGTGGATTTCTAGTTAGGTATACAAGATAACAACATTGATTTTATAATAAAGATGAATTGTAAAGATATATTCGAATAAAAACGGAAGTTATGAAAATGGATTTTATAGAATGTAATATGTTAAACATGGGGGTATTATGGGCGACGTTTGGATTGAAGGAATTCTTAACGTTCATGCAAGTTAAAATTATAAATGTGACATTAGAAACGATGTTTATTTTCGATATAATTATGTACTGCACTGGATATGATAATATTTGGATCGATATGAGAAGTTTCGTCTCCAAAGAGAAGTGGATGGGGTGGTAATGATCTTTCGAGTTCTGTGAAAATTTCATGATTAAGACTTTTTTATGCATCTTTTTTTGCTTCAATTTTTCGAAGCTACCCCCAACATTGAAAATTCACAGGCGTTACAAATTCTGTCATGAAATTTGAGAGTAGATGGCACTCTTAACATATATAAACTTTCTTTGATTTCGGATGACATTTTCTGCACAAAAATTACCTATATCTTAGTGGTGCGTTTTCAAAGTCTCTGAGTGTATATATAATGCAAAGTAGGTAACGAGTAACAGAATTACATAGATCCATAATTGATCTCCAGGCATATAGTCCAAAAATAAGGACAGAGCCATAAATTACTGTGAACTTTATAGATAAGGGTCAATACTTGCTAGAGACGAAGCATCAAATGAGGAGAATTATACTTATAATGCTGCACGACTCCTTTGTGCAGAGACATACACTGAACGTGTTCGCATGCTCGGAGCTTGTCGGGGTCACAGGGGCATGTTGGGGTCACATGAGGTGAAATGCTCCCAGCTCATAAATACTGGAGCCTTTTCACATGTCCGAAGCTTATTATGGTCACAGGAGCATGTTGGATTCACACGAGGTGAAAATGCACCCAACTCAGTGTATATAAGGCTAAATGATTATTAATCGAGGTTCTTTTGATTATTGGTTTTCTTTATATTAGGATTGGAAATTGTTCGTAGTTACTTTGTTTAAAACCGTGTAAAAAGTATGTGCAAGTGTGAAAAGTGTTTCTCATTATGTTGTATATATTTCATTTTAACAGAAGTAGACATTAGTATAACAATAAACATTATTTATCACAAACAGTGATATTTCTGGATGTTATTAATATCCCCGTAAATTTGTTATACTGGTGACAGCGGTGGGATTTGCGGGATTTTTATAATTTCCCCGCTAAATTTGTATAAGGTGAATAATATTTTGTAAATGGATGAAAAAAAAATCCAAAAGCAAAAACAACTGAATTTGATTAACCAATGTAGTGTGTTTTTTTTAAAACAGTATCGTTGACTGTCGTTAAAGAAACAAATTCTTCTATCAAATATTTAAGGTAGTTTGATAGGAAGTGGCTGTTCAAAGCAACGCCATCACAATGGAATGATAATGGAATTTTAGAGAACAGCACAGAAAATAGGAGAAACAGTCTAACACATATAATTTATATTAACACTCATATAATATTGAGCAACCAAACATTTATATTAAAGCAATATTTTAAATGTCGAACAAACTTTAATTCAAGAGGCTGATTAACCTTGAATTTAAAGGCCGGTTGACCTAAATGAGGCATGTTAAAAGCGTTCGATGACTATATAGAATTTTAAATATTTATATACTGCAGAGTTTGACTTGAATTTTATTACTATAAATTCAAACATCCTAACATTTAAGTATACTTACCAAATATCCAAACGACTTGTAGAACTGTTACACAAATGATGAGTAATACGCACCTTCTCAGCCTCCTGAAAGTAAAACGTTTTAAATAAATGGTTTAAGATGTCTAATAAAACACACAACACAGACTGGAAACGAAAAAAACATTCATCATCAATGACATTTTCTAAAATGAAAAACACACTAAAGTAGAGTTTACCGTTTCAACTATGTCTACTTACAAACACGCATTTCTCATGGAAATGTAATTTTAATGTTTGCCGTAAATCTGTCACACTGTAAGTATGACGCATGTTTTATCTATATATGATCCCGTATAATAAACACGTCTATCATTCCTGTGAGAGATTGGTATAGTTATAATGTCTATTTCGTTTCCTGTTTGCCGAGAGCACGTGTCAAAGACTCTTTAGATATAAATGGATTTCATTCGTAGTATAATTGTATATGCCTTGTGTTGATTGTTCATTGCGAATGTAGTCTCCATCATCTGCGGCACTTGCTTTTTTGAATGACATATGTTTTGAAACTTTGTGCAGATAATAATTTGAAACAGGAAATATAATTTGAATAAGGTGAACATACACCAAACAGAGCAAATGTTTTAAAAATTAATGTGCTATTTTACATTGCAGGTATGTCATCACATATATTTGTCCTAGAAAACAAAACACGCAGAAATAAATTAATGTACAGAAACAACAACGCTAGAATCAATGAAAATCCCAGAGGTTATCCGATTGCCTACTATACCCATTCAAATACTTTAAAGTCCGAATATTAAGATGTTTATTTCAAATATATTAAAACGAAAGTAGCAATGCGTTTGTCGTTTAGAAAAGCAAAAGTCAAATATAACCAGTACTAACGCAATGGCCAAACTGAAAGTTCAGTACTAACGCAATGGCCAAACTGAAAGTTCAAATCCTATCATTACTTAACTAAATGTTGACACTCACATTTCCCCCAGATAAATTTGGTTGCCTATGCTGTAAGAGTTGTAAGAACTTATATGGAATTAAATCCAAACTATAGCATTCAGTAGGCCCAATATATGTATGTGTATTTTTTCATAAGTAGATGTACATGTAGTGATATATTTTGTTAATACAATGATGTGTTTCGATATATCACATGTTGGTCAAGACTTACTTATGTATCACATGAAAGTAGTATACTACATATCCATATGCGCGATACGTATACTACCTCACAACAAGTTTTTTTTTCAAAATGTAATACTATATAATATCGCCTGACGATAAAATACAAATTTACATTTTCGTACATAATAAACATACTTGACAATTACCATAGGTGTCAGCTGAATATAAAAGTCTAATTTACTTTTTCATACACGACAATCATACGTTTTAAATAAATATTGTATTAAAAAACATGCATGATAAACATAATTGACAAATATTACAGATGTTGCCTGACAATAAAATACAACAATACTCTTTTAAACATGATAAACATACTTGACACTGCCATAGGTGTCACCTAAATATAAAACACAAATTTACTTTTTCATACATGGTAACTTTATGTTACAAAGACTATATATATATCCTGTCAACACAATACTCTTTACTTTAAGATATGATATTCATACATGGTGACCATATTTTACAAACAACAAACAAACAAACAAACAAACAAACAAACAAACAAACAAACAAACAAACAAACAAACAAACACATTTTATTGAACATAATATAACAGTACTTGCAATTATCAAAGTAATGTTATTTTATTTACTGCAAATATAACTCTGATTCTAAGTATTCATTCTAAGTTGGAAGGCAAAATATATGATTTTGGATAAATTGTTTATTGTCGTTGTGCATTGGGAGGTCATAATACTGTTAAATGTATTCAAATTAGGCCAACGGCAATGATAACATTTAAAGTTCTCTAACTTGGACATATCAACAGAAAATGATATTCGTTTTTTTATCAAGTTCATGTTACTTACATGAAAGCAGATTCGTTAACGTGAGCTACATTTGTTGTATATCTTCCAGTTTCAATGGAAATATCAAGCAGATTCGTTGAGCGCAAGCTACATTTGTTGTATATCTTCAAGTTTCAATTGTAAGATCAAGCAGATTCGTTGAGCGCGAGCTACATTTGTTGTATATTTTCCAGTTTCAATAGCAAGAACAAGCAGATTCGTTGAGCGCGAGCTACATTTGTTGAATATCTTCCAGTTTCAATTGCAAGATCAAGCAAATTCGTTGAGCGCGAGCTACATTTGTTGTTTATCTTCCAGTTCCAATTGCAAGATCAAGCAGATTCGTTAAGCGCGAGCTACATTTGTTGTATATCTTCCGGTTTCAATGGCAAGATCATGCGATGGAAGTCGAAATTAAGTAAGAGCTATTTTAAACTTTTTATAAAAAATACATTTAAAATATTTTTCCATTACAAATATATGTTTGTATATTCTATAATGTTCTACTTTACTAGAGTTATTGCTATTAGAATACCATTTTTTTTTGTAAACATCGAGAATTCGCTGTATTATATTAAAAAGTTCAGTATCAAATTGGTTTTGCAAGATGTACGTAATTTTTATTTTACATAAAATACTAATACAAATACAAATAATCAGATATAATCTGACAATAAAATACAATTTACACTTTTAGATATGGTATTCATACATAGTAAACATATGTGACAAATACTATAAATATCACCTGACAATAAAATACAATTTACACATTTAGATATGGTATGCATACATAGTAAACATATGTGACAAATACTATAGATATAATCTGACAATAAAATACAATTTACACTTTTAGATATGATATTCATACATAGTAAACATATGACAAATACTATAGATATCACCTGACAATGAAATACAATAACAAATTTACACTTTTCGATAAATAATCACACCAAAGATAACATAGAATTGTATTCTTTAAGTCTTGATAATCTTTAAGTACTTCACAGCAATTATAAGTAAAAATAATGTGATATATGACGCTTGGTGAGATATCCATTGAACTCTTTTGGACATGATAATACACTTAGTAATTCACAACAATTTTATGTAAAACAACTAATGCTATAGACATCATTTGAATATAAAACTGCAACTTTGCTTTTTCAGACATTATCCACTGCAATTCTATGTAATACATTTAATATTAAAGATATGACCTAAATATAAAAATACAATTGTAGTCTTTCAGACATGAAAAAACATTTAGTACTTAACAGCGATTCTATGTAAACATGCAACAAAATATTTCAGACATGATAGTTAGTACTTCACAACAATTATACACTAAATATAAAATACAACATTTATCATAGATATTGCCTTTAGATAAACTACGACAATAGTGTTCAGACATGATAAACAGTTGATACTTCGCACCAAATAGTAGAATAGATTCCACCAGAAGATAAACTACACTTGTGGTTTTACAGACATGATAAACATTGAGTCCTTCTCAACCAATCTAATCTATTTAAACAATTGATATTATAAATATTGCATGAAGATAAATGACAACTGTACTCTTTCAAATGAAGATAAACATTTAGAACTTCACATAACTATAGATATCGCCTGATGCTAATAAATAAGTATACTAGTATTGTAGACTGGTAAAATATGGTAAAATAAAGCTCTTTACAGATGACACTAAAGTATACAGTATAGTTGAAACACAAGATGAGTGTGTATTTCTACAAGAAGATCTGAATACTTTTTCTCGTTCATGTTGTTTTTTATATATCTTATGCTTATACATAGTTAAAAGTGTGATAAAGGAAATGCTGTATAATTACAATGCATCTTTAAAGCCCGAAACCCCCACCAAACGTGTATTCACTTAAATGAAAAGCACTTAGATATACATTCATAATATAAACTAAAACGATTATTAAAACAATATGGCCATTAGAAAATTCATTAGAAAAACAAGAAACATACTTTAGTACTTATTACGAATATATAACGGTTGTATTATGAGAAGTATAATTTTCGCCTCAAGGATTAATGATGTTTCAATGAACATAGCAAAAACAATTAGGATGAGCAACATTGCATTTCATACAAACCATAACAGTGAACAATTCTTTATCGATATATCTTCTACGATATATTATAGACACAAATCACACACACACATTTCTTAGAACAAAAGGAAAAAAACATAAACACGCCAAGTCTGGAATCCACTCATACATATAAGTATGGGTGTTAACAGACATCTATAAAACTGGACAGTTTAAATGTTCCACAAGACTTATATTTTCGCCATGAATGATGACTTTAATTGATGGCACCAGTAATTACGACTGGACAGTGTGATTTACCGACTCATCGTTAATCTTCATTTGTTCACTTGATGTCATCCATCGTGCGATTTGTTCTGATAAAACATTGTTCTGATATCCCTTTGCCAGACAGCACTTAATTATAGACAATTACTTTTCCGGTATGTACTGGGAGAGAACTGCCAATAATGAAGTCATCTATCTACAGGTGCATGTAAGTGGGAGTCACAGTATACACTCTTTCACTGATGTTTTTATTCATTGACAAATTTAAAATGAAACTCACGCATATGTGGGTAGAAACAAAACGCTGTATATAATCATTTGTATTAAAGTAAATTGTATTGTTTTTGTCCATATTTAAAACTCACACACAGAAGTAAACCCTCCATGTTTGGTAGAAATAAAACGTTGTGTATAATTATTTATAATTAAGTTAATTTGTTGTTTAATTAAAAAATTATTCTAAGTAAACCGGTCCCATTTGGTGGAAAAAACGTTGTGTATAATTATTTGTACTTATGTTAGTTGGTTGTTTATTAAAAAAATAATGTATAAACAAAACGTTGTGTGTATACTTATTAGATTTTTATGTAATTTGTATCTGTAACTGTATTCAGTTAAAGTTAATAATATTCTGATCTGCTTTGTTATTTTCTATTATTCCTTAATTAAAGCATTACCAGTTACATGATACAATATCAACATATTTTAAAATAATCAGGTATAAGTTAACATGTTTAAATTATTCATACATTATCCTTGTGAAAAAATTCTTTATTTTATTCCGTGCCCTAAACATTAACTAGGGACAGTTAATAATACATCAGAACCTGGCCGCTACAGTTCGACTTTCGTCCATTATAACACGTATAAGCAGTCTTTCATTGAAAGACTCAATGTAACTGGTTATTAAAATTGATCCAAAAAGTAATAGATGAACACATACTGAGCTCTTTATTAAATAGTTTTAATTAAAAATGTGACGATTTGCTTACTTCAAATGAACCAATTCTAAAATAAAACCACGGTCGTAGAGCAACTGCTTCAATCAGAACAATTCACATGAATTATAGTCAACTAATCAATATGATGAGGAAATGTACGTATTGTCTAATGAAATATCTTTAAATATTCTAACCATTGAAACTAAATATATTTCTTTCCGAAATAAGACTGACCTATTGAAGTTTTTGAATAGCTATATCGTATGCCATACATCCCTCCGTTTGATTACTGTAAAGTAAAACTATTATAAATCTACATCCCTACGAACTACATTACTATCAAATTGATTGTATCCAACATATGTATGCAAAAATCCGTTGTAGTCTGCAAGCGGATTGGGGCTTACATTTTGACAACACATGAGCATACTGTAATGTAAACACAAACAAAGCATAAATAACGCAAAGAATAAATTGAATCAGACATGCTGTATATATACCTGATTCAGTTTAAACAGTCTCATATAAACGATGTCTGGTTATAACAAAGAATATAGCATACACTTAGTATTGTAAAATGCAAGCATGATAATCGTAGACATATCTTCTTACACAACAACATGGCACAACTAGCGGATCCAGGGATGCCAATGAGTTAGTGAACACAAAGCAAACATTAGCCGAAATACTAATGTGGGTACCCTAAAAATCTATATTTTATTTCACTGAAACTCTTGCCGGTTGCCCCCCCCCCCCCCCCCCCCCCCCCCCCCCCCTACCAACCTACAAACAAATCTTGTGAAACTACACTTGCTGGGTACTACATTATTGTGATAAGCATAAATATAACCGGCAATTTCAAAAGAAGTTAATATAACATTTTTAAAGTTTAACTAGCATATCCTTGGGCAAGGACCCTGAGAGTAAGTGAAAACACAGCAAGCATTCTGTGTTTTTCTTCAAACGTTAACTCTTACTCCTCTCAGCCCCCAGAAAAAAAAACAACTTGTGAATCCACACTTGCTGGTCACTACATGTATACTGGCAATTTCATACTGGTGTTTCATTGACAGTATAAAGTTTGGTATGATTAAAGAAACTGCTCAGCAATTTTACTAAATATGGTCAGTTATTAACACATTCATAATTAAGAAAGAATATATCTAACAATATTGGTTTAGTTGGTCAACATAAAACAATTACCAAATTTCTGGCGTACATCAACAAACTTTACAAAATAGATAAACATAGTAAATTCACTTTTTGTCTTAGATTTCTCTTTAATTTAACAATTGTATGGAGTATTCAAAACTTATTTACTTTATACTGTAGTATTGTGACATGTATATTATATACATAGCAAATATAACACCACAAACAGTAACAACAGACTAGTTATATTCAAAGTGCATAGATACATATTTAACATTGTAAAAAAAAATACAATTAAATATTTATAATGAAAGTATTGATTATGTAGTAATGATGTAATAAAATAAAATAATATTTATTAAATTCAGAGTATATACCCTTATGCGCATCTATTTCTATTTTGTGTCAATATGTGAGGTTTTAAAACAACTAAATGTTTTATATAAATGAATATAAAATGATATCCAGATTCATATTTATTATACCTTAAGTTTATAATGATATGATGATTGTGAAGACTAAGAAATGTAAATTGTAGTGTTGATTAATTATACAACTAATACTTGTTATTACTAAGAAATGCATTTTGTATTTTAGATTAATTATACAACTTATAATGTAATTATAAGAAATGCATTTGTATTGTTAATTAATTATATAACTAATACTTGTTATAACCAAGAAATGCATTTTGTATTGTTAATTAATTATATAACTAATACTTGTTATAACCAAGAAATGCATTTTGTATTGTTAATTAATTATATAACTAATACTTGTTATAACCAAGAAATGCATTTTGTATTGTTAATTAATTATATCACTAATACTTGTTATAACCAAGAAATGCATTTTGTATTGTTTATTAATAATATAACTTATACTTGTTATAACCAAGAAATGCATTTTGTATTGTTTATTAATAATATAACTTATACTTGTTATAACCAAGAAATGCATTTTGTATTGTTAATTAATTATATAACTAATACTTGTTATAACCAAGAAATGCATTTTGTATTGTTAATTAATTATATAACTTATACTTGTTATAACCAAGAAATGCATTTTGTATTGTTAATTAATTATATAACTCATACTTGTTATAACCAAGAAATGCATTTTGTATTGTTTATTAATTATATAACTCATACTTTAATTAATTATATAACTAATACTTGTTATAACCAAGAAATGCATTTTGTATTGTTAATTAATTATATAACTAATACTTGTTATAACCAAGAAATGCATTTTGTATTGTTTATTAATTATATAACTTATACTTGTTATAACCAAGAAATGCATTTTGTATAGTAGATTAATTATACAACTTATAATGTTATTACTAAGAAATGCATTTGTATTGTTAATTAAATGTATAACTAATACTTGTTATTACCAAGAAATGCATTTTGTGTTATAGATTAGTTATGTAACTGATAATGGTTATTACTAAGAAATGCATTGGTATGGTTAATTAATTAAATAACTAATTATGGTAATTTTTTAATTATTAATCCTCCATAGGGAAGAACATATACATAATAACGATGTGTGTTATTTTATTAATTATCCTGTATAGAACATTTGATATTATAACAATGTCTATGTTAACTAGTTTGTTTTCAAAGCCTTCATCAGGAAATGAGCTCAGGAAAAAACCGAAAAAAAAAACCGAATTAAAATAGACATTGTTATAATACTAGTCGAATATTCCATACTTGACAATTGATGAAATGACACACTTTGTATGTGCATACATGTATACCATTAAATGATAAAAGATTGTGGAAATAATTTATTATAGTTTAGCTTATAAACAACATCATTATTTACAAAATACAACATACAAAACATGGTTACATGATTGGTAAAATATACAGGATTCTACTAAAACGAATATACATAATAAATAAAAGCAACTGTTGCAATGAAAAATAGCTAGTACATGTACATTACTCGTAAAGAGATTTAAACTATTGCAGGTATATCGGTATAACTTTTCGATGTAGTATTTTAATCTTAATGATTTTCAAAGCTGTTATGATATATATATATATATATATATATATATATATATATATATATATATATATATATATATATATATATATATATCTAACTGTTCCATCTTCATGCTGTATTGAAATAACAAGTAATATCACACATTTGCATATAATTTAATATTTTTTTTCTTTTTTCTAATCGTAGTTACAGGTGTATACGTACATTGTATATCAACCCTGTATATACATAAACAACAAACAACAACAACAAAACAGTACCAGACCCATGTCACTGTTAACAGTCATATCTTGTTATGTTTACATTCTACTATTTATACCTTTTATTTAGTAAAAGTTCTATTAATACATTGTATCTGAACTTCGTTAAATGATAATGCAACTATTATACAATTATATGCATAAACACATATGCATTTGCACATGGCAGTTTATTGATCATTATTCAATTAATAGTTATAATATAACTTCTGTTTCGATGAAAGTCTTAAAAAATACGTAACACTTTTTCTATGCTTGCTTTTTAATAGATAATACATATTCATATATCTACAATATATATATTCCCTCTATCATATCCTAATCTAGAAAGTTCTATAAAATCACAAGTAATCGAAAATTGTGTTTCAAAGTTCATATCAATCCCACATTGTGTACATGATTTGTATAAACATGTTACCATAAAAACTTCATTAAAACTTTATCATAATATATATTCAAGGTATATCAAATAGAGGTTAAAAGTCAAAAGGCATACACAGTATACAGCATGTATATTGAGGGAATGTGTTTTCAATTTTACACTTTATCTTTCAGCGTTCAAAACTCACAAAAAATGTTCTGCATAAATATATCTGTGTTATAGTTTGCTGAAACAGACGGCCTCCCATAGTTCATAAATCTACGGGTAATCTTGTCTTCCGTGATAAGACCAGCCTCATAAATCGTCAGAAACTACAAATCCACTGTTAGCAAATACTTCAACCAAACAAAATTTAGATAAGATAATGCACACATTGACAGTAGGGGGGCTTTAAACAATATTTATTAACGCTGGTCGTGTTTACATACTGCAATCCATTCAAAATATTTCATAAAAATCAAATAATGTAATCTTGAAACCACGTATTTATATATAAAGGTACAATTGATTTTGACGTTTTAATTATATGAACCGCAGCAGTAACATTGTTTAACCTTAATATTGACGAAAACACTTGTAATTTTAGTAATAATATTACTGTGTAATATATATCGGAATTAAAACAATAACGAAAAAAACATAAGATTTTATTTAATTATTATATTATCATTAATTTGATTTATTTACAAAACTTGTATTGATCTGAATGCATTCAATTATAATCAGTTATCAAATAAATTATTAAAGATTATGCATATATGTATATGGTAAACGTATATTATCAATGTAATATTTACAGCTATCACTATACTATGTAAAATGTATAAAAATAAAAAAAAGCAATAAACGTCCTTACCTTGATATGAACAAACTCCGCATTATACAGTTAACTAGTAATAGTGTTTATAAAAATAATAATCCAGTAAAGAGTTAATCGATCTTAAACATTATGTCAATAGCGTGATATCTGTAAATTCGCAAGTTTCCTTTGTTGTTTAGTTTAACTCGAGTGGCGAAGGTTAGCCACACTGTATGAAAATGATATTTTTCATGAATGTAGAACGGGAAACTGAAAACCTTCGAGATTAGAAGACAGCGTGCCAAGAGATATAGTCTAGAGGCAAAGCGAACATCCAGGCGCGTATAACTGTAGGGAGGTAACAAACAGTCTTTGTATTTTATCTACGGAGAAATATTCTACTTATTATGAAATTCAAAAAAGAAATCGTATTGAAGAAACAGTGTACGGAGTACGATAACTATTCACATTATTGGTATAAAATAAGATAAAGTTTCTATAATTAATATTTTAGCTTCCGTTAATTTAGTTATCATTTATTAGAAATAAATTGTTCACTGTATAAGTAAATAAGTAAATATAACCAGTACATGTAAATTAAGTGTCAATCAACAAAGCTGCATATGGCTGACGTGTTTAATACAAAAACATACGTATGGCTTGTGGTTGCACTCTTTTAAGAGTAGCATTATATAGTGTAGATTATTGAATATCAGCTACATTGCATAATTGACATGGTATTGTGTACACACAGAAAAGGATATAGTAGTCACAATACCTAAACATGAGGTGGTTACCAATACTTGCAAAACAACTGATATTAACATTAAAGCAAATGCTACATTGACACAACTACCCATGCTTACAGAAACGTATAACATAATTATAGCAAGCGTGTATTGACATGTAACGTTTACATTATTGCAAGCAACATTTGGTCAGATTGTTTGCATACAGATTAAAGTCACAAAAAGTATTACCGTAGCTTCGTCATAGCTGAGTGTATACTGCACGAAATAAAACCAGTAAATATTTAGTCATGCATGGCTATACCATTATAATACTTTATCACGGTTTAGACATAGCTTTGAATCTACAGCATATTCGATATGAGTGTGTATATACAATACACCATTATAGAAAATACATGACTATGCATAAATAGTACACCATGTAAATCACGGCTTCCACAATACTATACGTATATACGCATTAACAAACATTGGTATGGGATGAATAAACTTCACTAAATAATTTATCTTAAGTGAAGAATTAATACACATAAATTTACTTGGCAAGTAATATATATATATAAACAATCTTTCATTCGACTTTCTTTCAAATTAGTACCCGTGATATCGCAATTAAAACCTACACAGAAATACGTTTCATCAACACTGTAAAAATAGAATACTAGAGAATTGTCTTTACCTAATTCATTAGGTACTGCATGAAAGTTCACAAACTGGTTCGGCAGAATTTCACCTTTTCGCAGTTATGAACATTGTAGGAAAAGGCATTAACTAATTATTTTTAACAATATATTTGGCAAGATGTAAGGTTTAAAACATTTAAAATATGACATTGATGATCATAATACTCATAAAGTTAAACGCGTATAGTATAAAGCAACAGTTTAAGTATAGTATCGACGTTCAAAGAATAACATTTTCATTCTAAATAATATAAAATTGTATGTTTCAAAACCAAAAAATGGACATTGGTAAGCATACGTGTACAAGGTAAATCGCATATACTACAAAATTGTATAAGTGAACTATATGTACATCACATACAATTGACATGCGCGTTTGCAACACTTTATTGATATAAGCAGTTTTGAAAAAAAGGAACGAAGCCCTTAAACATAACATGCTTGTTTTTTTTCAACAATGATTAGTAATTCTACGACAGTTTAGCTTTGTTTGTTTCTCTCCACAATGGTTAGCCATTCTACACCAGTTTGGCTTTGTAAACATAGCATGTGTGTTTCTCTCCAGAATGGTTAGCCATTCTACACCGGTTTGGCTTTGCTTCCCACCTATAACAACACGAAGTATTTTGGAGCGCCTGTTAACTGCATAACATGTATCTGTCACAGCTCTTTCCATCGCAGGAACCATTATCTCGGCAGGTCAGGTAAATTTAGAGGTATTTTGAAGAGAAACATATGTATGCCAGTCTATATCCAATATTGCTATAGACTGGTTCCTCGCAGACTCATCATCATAAACAACTAGGGTATATTGGTTCTGGTAGAAGTTACAGCATGATTGGTAGTGATTTATTCTCTGTACAGGTGATAGCTATATAGCAGGACAGGTGAAATTAACCAAGACCTAGTATATTGAAGGAATGAACATTACTTATTAAACCATTCATTAGGTCTGGCGGTGAATTGAACTATAAGTACACACACTTAAGCCAATGCACAAGTATGTCAAACTTGGGCATTTTAGTAATAAGTATATATGCAAATAGTTGGTGAGATATGCTATCTAATAGAAATGCAAGTGGTAGACAGTGGATAAGTGAGGTAATATACTAGCATATGTGAGTGAGCGAGTGAGTGAAAGAATAAGCAAATACGTGAATGAGCGAATGAATGAATAAGTGGATACTCCGGAAAAGAGGAAAATAAGTAATTGAACATATAAGTAAGTAGACAAGTGGTGAAGTATGAAAGTTAGAATAAACTGTTAATTATATTGTATTAAATATAGCTAAAATTCATTGATCCTGTAAGTTAAAACATGCTTAAAAGATAAACAATTAATAGAAATTAACATTTGGCACTAACAGACAAAGGAACAGAAAAACTGAGTCCGACGAAAATAGAATAACGACAATACAGTGATAACGGCTAACTGCTGTTATCGTTCACTTGGCTACCACGGTGTACAAGTTTCATGTGCCCTGCAAAATCGCAATAGATAGCAAATTCCTCAAAAGTAATGTAAAAATCTGGTATAAGAGGAAAAAAACGTAGTTTGATTATGTCTATGTTTCTGAATAATGGTAATATATAGGGTTAGGGAAAATTGAAATGTGTTAAACGATGAATGGCTATTTCTTATATTTCTGACTGCTAAAAAAGTATAGTGAAAATATATTGAACGATTAATGACTGTTTTTTATATTTCTGACTACTGATTAATTATAGGATAAGTAACATATGAAGTGTATTAAACGGTGTGCGAGTATTACTTAATATTCTTACTATTGGTACCGTAGAACTAAAGGTTAAAGGAAAAGGAAAAGGTAATTAACGGTGCGCACCTATATCTTATTTTTCTCGCTACCGGTAAACTAATTTAACTGTATTAATCGGTATATGATTATTTTTATCTTAATGACTACTGGTAAAAAACTTATAACAATGCTGCGTACATAGAGCTTATTGAAATGTGTTAGACGATGTATGATTATTTCTTATATATTTTGACTGCTTGTGAAAATGTTGCGTACTAAGAGCTTATTAAAATGTGTAAGACGATGTACGATTATTTCTTCTATATTTTTGACTGCTAATGAAAATGTTGCGTAAGGTCTTATTGAATGTGTTGGACGATGTACGATTATTTCTTATATATTTTTGACTACTTGTAACAATGTTGCTTACAAAGAGCTTATTGAAATGTGTAAGACCATGTACGACTATTTCTTATATGCTTTTGACTGCTTGTAACAATGCTGCGTACTAAGAACTTATTGAAATGTCATAGAAGATGTACGATTATTTCTGATATATAAGACTGCTTGTGAAAATGTTGCGTACTAAGAGCTCATTGAAATGTGTTAGACGATGTACGAGTATTTCTTATATATTTTTGACTGCTTATGAAAATGTTGCAGTACTAAGAGCTTATTGAAATGTGTTAGACGATGTACGATTATTTCTTATATGTTTTGACTGCTTGTGAAAATGTTGCGTACAAAGGGCTTATTGAAATGTGTTAGACGACGTACGATTATTTCTTCTATATTTTTGACTGCTTGTGAAAATGTTGCGTAAGGTCTTATTGAAATGTATTAGACGATGTACGATTATTTCTTATATATTTTTGACTACTTGTAAAAATGTTGCTTACAAAGAGCTTATTGAAATGTGTAAGACGATGTTCGATTATTTCTTATATGTTTTGACTGCTTGTGAAAATGCTGCGTGCAAAGAGCTTATTGAAATGTGTTAGAAGATGTACGACTATTTCTTATATGTTTTTGACTGCTTGTGAACAATGCTGCGTACTAAGAACTTATTGAAATGTGATAGAAGATGTATGATTATTTTTGATATATTAGACTGCTTGTGAAAATGTTGCGTACTAAGAGCTCATTGAAATGTGTTAGACGATGTACGAGTATTTCTTATATATTTTTGACTGCTTATGAAAATGTTGCGTACTAAGAGCTTATTGAAATGTGTTAGACGATGTACGATTATTTCTTATATGTTTTGACTGCTTGTGAAAATGTTGCGTACAAAGGGCTTATTGAAATATGTTAGACGATGTACGATTATTTCTTATATGTTTTGACTGCTTGTGAAAATGTTGCGTACAAAGGGCTTATTAAATTGTGTTAGACGATGTACGATTATTTCTGATATGTTTTGACTGCATGTGAAAATGCTGCGTACAAAGAGCTTATTGAAATGTGTTAGACGATGTACGATTATTTCTTATATATTTTGACTGCTTGTGAAAATGTTGCGTACTAAGAGCTTATTGAAATGTGTTAGACGATGTACGATTATTTCTTATATGTTTTGACTGCTTGTGAAAGTGTTGCGTACAAAAAGCTTATGGAAACGTGTTGGACGATGTACGATTATTTCTTATATGTTTTGACTGCTTGTGAAAATGCTGCGTACAAAGAGCTTATTGAAATGTGCTAGACGATGTACGATTATTTCTTATATATTTTGACTGCTTGTGAAAATGTTGCGTACTAAGAGCTTATTGAAATGTGTTGGACGATGTACGATTATTTCTTATATATTTTGACTGCTTGTGAAAATGCTGCGTGCAAAGAGCTTATTGAAATGTGTTTGGCGATGTACGATTATTTCTTATATGTTTTGAATTCTTGTGAAAATGTTGCGTGCAAAGAGCTTATTGAAATGTGCTAGACGATGTACGATTATTTCTTATATATTTTGACTGCTTGTGAAAATGTTGCGTACTAAGAGCTTATTGAAATGTGTTGGACGATGTAAGATTATTTCTTATATATTTTGACTGCTTGTGAAAATGCTGCGTGCAAAGGGCTTATTGAAATGTGTTGGACGATGTACGATTATTTCTTATATGTTTTGACTGCTTGTAACAATGCTGCGAACTAAGAGCTTATTGAAATGTGCTAGCACGATGTACGATTATTTCTTATATGTTTTGACTGCTTGTGAAAATGCTGCGTACTAAGAGCTTATTGAAATGTGTTGGACGATGTACGATTATTTCTTATATGTTTTGACTGCTTGTGAAAATGCTGCGTGCAAAGAGCTTATTGAAATGTGCTAGACGATGTACGATTATTTCTTATATGTTTTGACTGCTTGTAACAATGCTGCGCACTAAGAGCTTATTGAAATGTGCTAGACGATGTACGGTTATTTCTTATATATTTTGTCTGCTTGTGAAAATGTTGCGTACTAAGAGCTTATTGAAATGTGTTAAACGATGTACGATTACTTCTTATATATTTTGACTGCTTGTGAAAATGCTGCGTACTAAGAGCTTATTGAAATGTGTTGGACGATGTACGATTATTTCTTATATGTTTTGACTGCTTGTGAAACTGTTGCGTAAGAGCTTATTGAAATATGTTAGACGATGAACGATTATTTCTAATATATTTTTGACTGCTTGTAACAATGCTGCTTACAAAGAGGTTATTGAAATGTGTTAGACTATGTTCGATTTTTTTTTATATGTTTTTGACTGCTTGTGAAAATGTTGCGTTAGAGCTGATTGAAATTGTTAGACGATGTACGATTATGTCTTATATGTTTTTGACCACTGATGGAGACGTTGCGTACTAAGAGCTTAGCGTAATGTGTTAGACGATGTACGATTACTTCTTACATAGTGTTGACCACTGATGGAAGTACATTATGGTAAGAGAAATAATTAATGGTGTACAATTTTAGTTAACACAACGGGTACATCAATGTTGACCATAATTGCAATTTGGTGAGTACCTCGGATGCAGGCTGTTTGGAAGTAACCAAACCCGACCATGCATGAGGTTATACCACAAAACACCCGATATGCTGGGGTGTATAATCTAATAGGCAGACTACTAATTAAATGATAAACACGTCTGTTGCGTGTGTAATTTTGTAATATTATATAGTTGCGTTATGTTTATTTATAGGATTACTGTACACAACAATAACGGTAGCTGAATGAAACAACATTTATAAAGGTTGAGCTATTTGACAGCATGTTGTTTTCCTTAATAAGGACTTCCCTTAAATCCGTTTTATCAGCACTGATCATTATCGGAATAGATGTTGCCGTATGTGTAAGCTGGCGCGAATACATTCATGTATACTGTCTCATCTCATCGTCTCACACCACAATTACATTTCCCATTGGACTCCATTGTAACATTTATTTCCAAAACACAGTGAAAAAAAAACTCTGCAGCATGTGTCGGAGCTCAAATTCTTGACTGGTTCAAGATATGCATGCAATTATAAAAAAATGCCTTTACCATTTTTCTTTTAAATTCAATGATTTTGTGATACCTATCAATTTCCAGAGTAATAAAATGTCAACTATTCGACCACGATACGGTTCGAACCAACAATTCTGAAATGATACAGACTTGCCCAGAAATCTGGTATCAGCATCAAATTTTCAGTGGTGATTTCTGTTGAAATACTGACCATTTAATACATGGTAAAACAAATAGGTCGCTGCAATACAAAGCCCTGAAAAAAAAAAAGAAAAGAAAAATAGAAGTAAAGTTTTATTTTTACCCCCTTCATCTGTAGGTCCTGGAATACTCAAGGGAGATAATAGTGGTTTGTGACCTTATGATATGACGGCGAAGAGACGAGCGAGTTTGTATGCATCCGTAAACCAGCTTTAAGAGCCCCAGTGGCGGATTTTGCAACTGACCGTTCCAAAACGGTGACCCCAGTTGGTTGTCACTTCATATCTATATATGTGTTCCATCTTGTATATTAGTTTATAAGTTAATAGAATTAGGTGCTTAATGATATCGTACATAATTATGTTATATGAGGTTTAATAAATTGTGTCGCTTTATTTGTAATCGTAATATATATGTGACTTTTCCTCATTGATCTCAGACCTTCTGGAGAGAACTGAAAATAAACTTGTCAAACTTGTATTATAGTTAATCCTTATATTGATTATGTTCATGTTGATTTAGAGGCTGTGTCGTATAAATGCTATGGGTTTCCTGGTAAAATATTAACTTATTTTTCATGTTATATAAAAATATTTACAAATATCATCTACTATGGCTTTTCTTTACACGTATGTATGTAGTATTGCTATTGGTAAAATATTTACTTATATTTCATGTTATATAAAAATATTTACAAATATAATCTACTATGGCTTTTCTTTACACGTATGTATGTAGTATTGCTATTGGTAAAATATTTAATTATTTTTCATGTTATATTCAAATATTTACAAATATAATCTACTATGGATTTTCATTACACGTATGTAGTATTGCTATCATTTATAATCTATGTTATTTGTATTGTTTATAATACACTTATAAACGCTAGACCAATTGAGACTATCTCAGATACTTCTCTAGTAAGTACTTTAAGAATAGCCTGCGGTCAAAGTACAGTATCGACACACTTGATTGTGTTTATTGTAATTGAAGAAACTGTGTAGAAGAGCACGTGTGACACAGTTATAGAATAGTATGTTTACCCTTAGCATGTTTCAAGTATGTTCTGTGTAAAAATATGTACAAAGATATATTGAAAATACTGCAAGAGAGGGCATTGATAGACTAGCAACCTTAAAAGAAACATGATGGATGCTCTTTAACACCTCGATTCCTCACACATCTGTCAAGACCGTCAATCAGACTAATTTATTCAAACTGTTTTTTTTTAAATTTCTGATTCAATTAACCAATACAAATAGGGACTACTGTCTAATAACATGGTATTATCCTTAGTACGGACACTCGCATCCATAGATATGCCATTGTGGAAAAATATTTGGTTTCCAGATATGGAACCTTCCAGGGAGCGAAAGCTGTATGTTTTACAGTTGTTATATATCCTGAAAATAAATCCGTTGCCAGACTCAAAATACACTATGCCTCTGAGATATACCTAATCTAATGAGGATTAATAGCAAAGGTGCAGAAAACGATTGCTAGGTGGTAGTGTAAGCATTGGCGAAAAAAAATCATGTTGAGAAACTGTTAACATTAATACACTCTAATCCAATATCATTGTCCGCAACAACCAATCCACAAGATTTTTAACTAACAACATTCAGTAAAAACAGTAAAGAATAGTATACTTGTTTGAACTGGTTCCTTGGATACACTCCATTACTGTTTTTTATTCGGAAATGCAATTAAACTGGAATGTAGAATTACAATTTCTGACAAGTAAATATTTCTAAAACCAGCACAGTATTTGCATGATCTGGCATTTCGCTCTGCGCCATGTATTGTTATACGCTTGATTAAGACATATTTGCCACCACCACATGGTAATGTGGTTTAATTTGTTCGAGCGCAGTAACGATTTAATGTGATAGATAAACTAATTATAAAATGGTTTCCATAAGCTTTAACAATTACCAAAGTAAATGTTAAACAACATATTCATGGTTTAAAATAATTTATACTAATTTATGTTGGCTGGACTGCGAAAATAACCCCCAACTCATCGCTTATATGAACCACTCTCGAGTTAGCTTTCTAAATAGAACCAGTACAGAGTTTATTAGTGTTCGCCACTCACACTATATCAACTGTACTATCGCCCCGCTATATGGTAAATACCTGTTTCAGATTTGCCATGGGCGCCTTGCGATAAATGGGTCTACGATTTTCCGTACGATTTTTGAGGCATCGTCGGTGGCTACGACGAGCAAGAGCCGTATGGACGACGCATACTTGGTCCGAAAGACACTGTTTAAATGGCCGTGCTCTTGAAATTTCCTTTGTTATTTGCTTACAAAGCCGACCATGTAAGTGAAGTTAAGCAGTTTTAAAGTAAATCGGATGTTAATGATGAGTTCCAAATCATTGCATATTGTTTGATTTAATTATATATTTTGTTTAAACTAGGTTGTTTATTTTCTGAGTTTTTTTTACTATACTCCATAGAGCAGGTCGCCTCTACGTGCGTCGTACTGGTTAGCTATTCTACGGTGGATGTGCATGTCAGTATATTGTAAATATGCCCCGAACTTTGTATACCTTCCATACTTACCTCTGTAACCAATACTTACTGTTTCTTTTGGTTACCGCCTCCTTTAAGACAAATATTCAATATATTATACAGTGCAAACCCCTCCCCCCCACCCTGTTTCGCCCTTTGTGTCGAGCGTGTTCGCTCTGAACTCGACTTCACAGTTCTTTTTTGTCCTGACTGAGTTGTACAATTTTAAAGTTAAGAATGTTGTTTTCATTGATAAGTTGATATGTTATTTGAGTAATGTTAGACTTGTGTTAACAGTTGCAAAGAACAAAAGACAATAATTGTAATTTCATATATTGTTTATTACATCAAGTTACAACGTATTTTTTTTGTAGCTTTAGCAGAATTGTTACATGAATAGTGTCAGTACCTGACGCTTTGAAAATAAACCTTTGAATACTACCGGTTCTGTTAACTGCCAAAACAATCCTAACATCGAATGGCTGTGGTTTGATCCTAATATGCGAATGACTGTGGTTTGATCCTAACATTGGAATGGCTGTAGTTTGATCCTAATACGCGAATGGTTGTGGTTTTATCCTAATGTACGAATGACAGTGGTTTAATCCTAATATAAGAATGCTTGTGGTTTGATCCTAATATGCGAATGGCGGTGGTTTGATCCTAATATACGAATGGCTGTGATTTGATCCTAATATTCGAATGGCTGTGGTTTGTTCCTAATATACGAATGGCTGTGGTTTGATCCTAATATAAAGATGCTTGATCCTAATATGCGAATGGCGGTGGTTTGATCCTAATATACGAATGGCTGTGATTTGATCCTAATATTCAAATGGCTGTGGTTTGTTCCTAATATGCGAATGGCTGTGGTTTGTTCCTAATATGCGAATGGCTGTGGTTTGATCCTAATATAAGAATGCTTGTGGTTTGATCCTAATATGCGAATGGCGGTGGTTTGATCCTAATATACGAATGGCTGTGATTTGAAACCTAATATTCGAATGGCTGTGGTTTGTTCCTAATATGCGAATGGCTGTGGTTTGATTCTACATGTAATATGCAAATGACCTTTGTTTGATCCTAATATGTGAATGACCGTGGTTTGATCTTAATATGAATTGTTGTGGTTTGATCCTAATATGCGAATGGATTGGGTTTTATTCAAATATGCAAATCGTTGTGGTTTGCTTCTAATATAGGAATCGCGGTTTGATCCTAATATATAATGACTGTGGTTTGATCCTAATATGCGAATGAATCTCGTTCATCGTAATATACGAATTGCGATGGTTTTATCCTATTATACGAATGTGTGTAGTTTGAGTCTTATACACGAATTGGTGTGGTTTGATCTTAATATACGAATGGCTGTAGTTTGATCCTAATATAAGAATGGCTGTGGTTTGATCTTAATATACGAATGGCTGTTGTTTGATCCTAATATACGAATGGCTGTCGTTTGATCCTAATGAACGAATGGCTGTGGTTTGATCCTATTATACGAATGGCTGTAGTTTGATCCTAATATACGAATGGCTGTAGTTTGATCCTAATATACGAATGGCTGTGGTTTGATCCTTTTATACGAATGGCTGTAGTTTGATCCTAATAAACGAATGGCTGTAAGTTGATCCTAATATACGAATGGCTGTGGTTTGATCCTTTTATACGAATGTCTGTAGTTTGATCCTAATATACGAAAGGCTGTGGTTTGATCCT
This sequence comes from Panopea generosa, assembly GCA_029582155.1. Taxonomy (NCBI): domain Eukaryota; kingdom Metazoa; phylum Mollusca; class Bivalvia; order Adapedonta; family Hiatellidae; genus Panopea; species Panopea generosa. The sequence goes on along the minus strand of CM055895.1, from coordinate 10,387,865 downwards.
GATATACGAATGGCTGTGGTTTGATCCTAATATACGAATGGCTGTAGTTTGATCCTAATATACGAAAGGCTGTGGTTTGATCCTAATATACGAATGGCTGTGGTTTGATCCTGATATACGAATGGCTGTAGTTTGATCCTAATATACGAAAGGCTGTGGTTTGATCCTAATATACGAATGGCTGTGGTTTGATCCTAATATACGAATGGCTGTGGCTTAATCCTAATATACGAATGGCTGTGGTTTGATCCTAATATACGAATGGCTGTAGTTTGATCCTAATATACGAAAGGCTGTGGTTTGATCCTTATATACGAATGGCTGTGGCCTAATCCTAATATATGAAAGGCTGTAGTTTGATCCTAATATACGAATGGCTGTAGTTTGATCCTAATATACGAATAGCTGTGGCTTAATCCTAATATACATGCGGCTGTAGTTTGATCCTAATATGCCAAAGGCTGCAGTTTGATCTTAATATGCCAATGACTGTGGTTTGATCCTAATAAATATTTCTTTGATGAAACACTTCAATACTTCATTGATATTACACATATAATACTTCATAAATGTGTCGCTTTAACACTGTAATAATTCATTGTTACACCTATGATACTCGTTAATGTAACACCTATAATATTCGTTAATGTAACACTGTAATATTTAATTAATGTAACACCTGTAATACCTCATTAATGGAACACTATATTACTTCATTAATGTGCATCCATAATACTTTATTAATGTAACACTGTAAAACTTCCATAATATAACACCTGTAATACCTCATTAATGTAACACTATAATACTTATTAATGTACATTCATAATACTTTATTGATTGAACAACTATACTTTATTTCATTAATATATCACCTATAGTATTTCAGAATTGTTATACTAGTATAAGTATTAATATTAGTAGTAGCAGTTACTGTTATTAGTAGTACTAGTAGTTGTAGCAGTAGTAGCAGCAACAGCATTAGCAGCAGCAGTAGTAGTAGTGGTAGTGGTGGTAATAGACGTAGTAGAAGTCGTAGAAGTAGTAGTAGCAACAGTAGTAGTAGTAGAAGAAGTAATACTGGTAGTAGTAGTAGTAGTAGTAGTAGTAGTAGTAGTAGTAGTAGTAGTAGTTGTAGTAGTAGTAGTAGTAGTAGTAGTAGTAGTAGTAGTGGTAGTAATTAGAATAGTAGTCGTAGTATTTGTAGTAGTAGTAAATTAAACAACACCAGCAGCAGCAATAGTGGTAGTAGTACTACTTCTACTAGTAGTTGTTGTTGTAGAAGAAGAAGAAGAAGAAGAAGAAGAAGAAGAAGAAGAAGAAGAAGAAGAAGTAGTAGTAGTAGTAGTAGTAGTAGTGTTAGTAGTAGTAGTAGTAGTAGTAGTAGTAGTTGTAGTAGTGTTAGTAGTAGTAGTTGTAGTAGTTGTAGTAATAGTAGTAGTGTTAGTAGTAGTAGTTGTAGTAGTAGTAGTAGTGCTAGTAGTAGTAGTTGTAGTAGTTGTAGTAATAGCAGTAGTAGCAATGTTACAGTATAGCAAAACTTCAGTTTAGTCAAAGTTGTATTTGTAAGACATAGTAATGCAGGAAAAAGTAAAAGAAGTGGTGGTATATTAATTCAATATAAATATATGAAACAAGTAGCAGCATTATAAAGTAAACCGTCATTGTGTATACAAAGCACAATGTAAATATGATACAATAGATCAAATACAAGCATGTCAACATCATGCTACATGTAGATACTAATACAATTGCCAAATAATAATGTTTATCTAAAACACGAGATAATGTACATGAGATGAACAATCAACTACTAGTTATCCTCCGGTAACAGATACCCAGGTTTCACGTCTATGTAGGACACAGATTGAGCCTCGATTTTCCCAGGCCAAGTATTAACTTCCCTTTATTCAGGAAGTTTTACATTTGAAGCAAAGTATTCAACACTTGTACGTCTTCCTTATTGCAATCTTAAAACCTAGCTTTTATGTATATACATTTAATGTGTTCACTTTAAGAGGAATTTTAACAGTTTTGGGTAAAAATGCAGGCCATAAAGTGTGTTGTCGTCGGAGACGGGTATGTACTACTTTATATCTTATAAATATTTTGATTCAGTTGATGTTCTTTTTTTGATATTTTACGTTTAACCACGTTATATTTATAGATACGTATTTATACGATGTAAGGTTGTGCAACGAATAAGCAAAATAGCATATGCTATGGTCGGCACGTTTATATACAACATTTTAAATATATTTTTAGTAATTAAATCAATGCACAATTATGTCTTCATATATAACATAATCGCTTGCTAGCATAATACAACAATTAATAAATACAATTTGAACTCTAAGTTTTGTACAATACGGATCTTAAACGGGAATCAGTGTCAGTTAATACGGATCTTAAACGGGAACCAGTGTCAGTTAACGATATTGTAACCCGAGATTATAATTTACGTGTATATGAATAAATGAACATGAACGTGGAAATAAATAACCCATATGTGTTTATATTCCCATACTATTATAAAATTGTCAATTTCATGTCAACGTTCAATTCCAGTCATTAGCATAATACAAACAACAAACAAAAACAAGGACGTTGCTTAATCAAACATTTTCAACAAACTCTTATACATGTATGGATAGGTGAACATACATGTGGAATATAATAACACATATATGTTATATTCCAACATTATTTCTAAGTTTGTTCATTTCATATCGTTGATTCTATTCTAATCATTTATATATTACCTCAAACCACAGTCCAACTCTCCCTCCGTAAAACAACAACAAAAACAATATAAAGCTACAACAACTATCAAACCAAACAACAACAATTGCACCCCCCCCCCCCCCACAAAAAAACAACAACAACAACAACAAAAAAAAACACAACAAAACAAACACACACACACATACATACACACACACACACAGTCACACAAACAAAACAATTTCTAATCACTTGAGCAGTTAAGGAAGTTGTTAAACCAAACATTTTGAAATAAGATTAACATGCGGTATCGCGTATTAGTATACACACGTCTCTGTATTGTTTATAACCACTCTGGTTGATAAAACTCCTATGTAAATAGTAAATGTATTGTTGGTTAGATTACAAAATATGGTGGTGATAATGTATAACCGGTTTTCTAAGAAAAGTAAAGCAAAAATAAAGTTTTATAAAGGAACAGAAAGTTCTTTTTCCAACAATGATATACGAGATCGTAGATATATCTTATGTGTTGATTTTCGTTTTGGTAAGATATTGCAAATACATTATATAGAAAATATGATTTATAAAAAAGATAATACTAGTATACTGAATTCATATAGATAGTCTCTTACTATTATGGTAATCATTATTTATTTTGTTTCTTATTACATTTTAAAATAAGTTTCTATCAATGAATGAATGAAAGCACGAATGAATGAATATAATTAAACGAATAAATAAATGAATGAATAAATGATGAGTGAAAGAATGAATGGATGAACGAATGAACATTGAAAGGAACTAGGACACAAATGAAAAAGTGTTGAGAAATATATGACAATAATTCAAAATTCTATATTGTCATGTTATGTTTGTGTGTATGTATGAACAATAAACGGGTCACTAATCATGGCTGACCCCAACCCCACCCCCACCAAAAAAACCCCAACAAAAACAAACAAACAACAACAATGATATATGTTTATCTTTAAGTTAAGGATGGTAATGCATTTCGCTTCATATCGGTATTAACAACAACAACAATTACATTTATTCTCTCATTACATTAACATGTAAAAATGAGGAAAAATTAAAATTTTATAACAGGTAGTGTTAATTGTAATGACTAGTCCTCTCCTGTCACATCCTGTGTTTGCCCAGTCCGGTCTGAGCACGGGTTTCGATGACCATCGTCATTAGACTGGCGTGAAGACAGGTACCGCCGTTGTCTCCAGATTACGATCTGGACACACACTGTCAGAAGACACAGTGAGGTAGCCTCGGATTTTATCGTTATAAACTTGAATTTAGCGTCTTAATCAGTGAGGAAGTGTGAAGTACATATTAGTTCTTTATAGGGTTGCATAATCAATGAAATAGTGAATAAATATGGGTCGGTTCGCCGCGAATGAAGCTACGTTGGGGGAATACCATGTGCACTTGCGGCAAGAATACAATCGACAACGTGGGAAACAATTATTTACTATCAATTACAACCATATTATTGATATATTTATCGATGGGGGCATCTTAGTGTAGTTGTGCAGTGGAAACCTCAGATCAGTGAATTATTGTTTCGACCAGAAGCGTGTACTGTGTCCATTAGCAAGGTACTAAATCTGAATTGCCCAGTATTGGTTATATCTAGAAAGATATTTCGATTATAAGATGTTGTTTCACATTCGGTAGTCTTGCGGTAGGGCGTCCGCCTCGAAGGTCGTGGGTTCGATCCCCGGTCGTGTCACACCAAAGACTTGAAAAACGGTATAAGAAGCTTCCTCGCTTGGCGCTCAGCATTAAGAAGATAGTTCTAGGTCTGGTTGGCCCAACGTTAGTATAATATGGCGGGGTATCATACCATGTGTCTGCCGCAAGATACTCCGGTGTGGCAGCGTTACGAATACTGTCTCAAGAAGACACCATTGCGATTTAACTTAACGATTGTTGAAAGCGATGTTAAACACCATACAGCCAACCATCATAATCGGTGAAACTGAACAAATTTAGAATACTAGCATAAATGCGTCTAACCGTGGCAATATAACAGAAGAAAGCGTATTTTAATCAACAGAATATCAGTTGCTGTATACAATGTATCAAACTGTGATCCCAAGTTACATTTAACACACATGCTACATCACTAAACCTATTGAAACCTTATTGCTGTACATGGGTGGACGTAATACGGATGTATGCTCCGAATAAATGATTAAATAACGGATATTTCATAGTACGGATATATACAACATTAACTGCTGGAAGACGGAAATTACCACTAACATATTCGAAACATGATTATATCATCATCACAAGGCTATTATTGAGTTTAATGAAATACAAACGTAAATAAATGTGCTGAATGAGAGTTATTATTGTTCAGTTTTACAAACCACTTAAATACTTGATGAATGCTCTAAATGCTTATACAATTCAATTCAATATTCAATTCAACATCCTTTATTGATTCAGTTTATACATGAAATCATGCGGGCATGTAAAATTAAGTATTTTGACTCCTATCAGACGGTTAGTGTCGTATACAGAATACATTTCAAATATATTTTAAATCTGAGATACGGATGATGTCCGTATTCATGTATCATAACCAATAATAAAAGTGAAAATTAAGTAAAGTGTTTGTTTAATGTTGTGGCATCCCTATTGAAAGGGCCAGCCATAATGGGCTTATGCGACCCATTATACTGTACACATTTACTTCCTAAAAACTATCTTTACCCGGTGTCAGACTATTACACATTCGATACACCTCAGTTTAACTAGCTGCTGGTTGAGCAACCGGCCGCTTCAGGAAAAAAAAGTGCTTTTACCGGGATTGGAACCTTCGACCGCACGCTTCCGGGGCGGACGCATTAACCACTAGAACAAGGAAGACGGTATAGGATATAAAAATAAATATTAAGTCAAGTCAACTTGATTATATAGAAAATGCTAAACAGGATACATTATATCCGTAATCTATTTACAACCTCTTTCGTGACACGAATAGGTATTATGAGTCAGTTTGTAAGTAACTAAATAGTTTAATTAAAGTGAAAACATTTGAAAAAAAAAAGTTTTTCGCACCTATCTTACGTTTTACCCCGTCACGACTTGTAGTTAAAAACGAAATAGTATCTACCATCAGCGTTACTTTATTTAGATATTGTCTTTGCTGACGTATGCGTATATTTAACAATCGTATCAAATACAGGATAATTTAGATACGGGTAGATTAGAAAACACCTTTATTTGATTTTAAAAATAGTTGTGACATTACATATATGATATGGGTCAGTATTTATATTGGTTTTCCTTTAAAACTCTGCTTATCTTATGTTAAACGCATGTAAACGATTTCACTCTAAATAGTGGCAGTAAAACTACTGTTAATGATTGATTGATTGATTAATTATTTAGCGTCATTTTATGTCACCGAGAGCTAACAGACGATGAGTTAACCTAATCACTGTTTCTAGGGATCCTGAAACCAGTACTCGAGTACACCCCATCTCCGCAAGTAAATGATAACTTCCTCACTTGATATCAGCGATGAGAGACGAATGACAATTAGACATACTGTCGTATATCAATCATCACGGAGACTGTTGCCGTGCGGGGATTCGAACTCACGACCCCTGGATTGATAGTCAGACGCGTAACCGACTGAGCTATTTGGGTCCGGCTAACTGCTGTTAAAAATCAGCATTTAAATATTTACGTTAATATACAAATGATTTCCAAACAAGAACTATTAATGATTTACAATAACCTTTAATGATAGTACATATTTATCTGCTAAATCTACCCACATCCATTTAAAGGATAATTACAAACACGAATTCGTTGTTTTTAACACAAGTGCTAAATATGGAAAGATATTCAGACGTTATGGCACAAAATGCAACATACATTAAACATATTTATGCTTCGTAATTGTACTCTTGTTTCATAATTGATGTTCTGTGTGCTATGCCATTATCGTGTATTACACGTGCATGTTCATGTTTTTGTACATGAACTGTGTATTTTATCCTTGTTTACTGCATGTCGTCAGAAGCGACAAATTGAGTAATATGATAGAATTTGCTAAAACTCTGCATGTATCAAAGTTCCAAGTTCATTCTGCATATTCATTTGTTGATGCATTTTTTTAATCTGTATGTTAATTTGTGGTATTTGTACATGTAGAGTGAACCTGTAATCTTCCTTCCTGTTGGCGTCGAATAACCTATAATGTGTTGGTACGCCGTAAAACCATATTCATTCATTCATTCATTCATTCATTCATTCATTCATTCATTCATTCATTCATTCATTCATTCATTCATTCATTCATTCATTATCTTTGCTTACATGTATGTTGTTGTGTTCAATATGTGTCTTAATGTTCACGTCTTACATTCTTTATGAACTTGGAGGAAATACAGAATGCTAACATGAATCGTCAATTTCTTTCTCAACAGAACGCGGCGGTAAAGTGTACTGATCCTGCACTTTAACGAATCATTGATTGTAAACGCCATTCTCTATTCTTTGTTAATAGTATTTCAATGATTTATGAACATTTTAATGATAACACCTTGAAACAAACATTACACTTTTCTTATCTAAACCTCATTTTCTATTTCTAGAGCCGTCGGTAAAACTTGCCTGTTGATAAGTTACACGACCAATGCATTTCCAGGGGAGTACATTCCTACAGTGTAAGTCTTAACAAAGTCTTCCGTAATTGTCTCTCCGAGATTATAGGAGAGTACATTATGATTATTCAGCGGTTTTGTAGTTGAATTCAATATATACTAACCTATTGTTGTTTTTTTATTTTATTTTTGTGCTTAATATGATGTTGGTGTACTGTGTCGCTACACGAATATGAGTATATATCAAAATTGAAAGTAGATTGATTGATTAATTGATTGAATATTTAGCATCTTTTTATGTCATCAACGGCTAGCCAAATCACTACTTCCTGGAATCCTGAAAGATTAACCAGTACTCGAGCACACCACATCTCCGCAAGTAACTGACAACATTTTTCACTTAAATCAGCAACGAGAGACGAATGACAATGTCACGCAGTGCCGTATATTAATCATCACGGAGAATTCGGCCCGGGCAGGGATTCAAACTCACAAAACATGGATTGATAGCCAGACGCGCTATAGACTGAGCTAACTAGGTCCGGCGATAAACAAAAGGGACATTGCAAAATTGTATCACTGGCATAATGGTTCTTTTTACTTTGACCAGCCGGGCCCGATTAGCTCAGTCGGTAACGATTCTAGGGGTCTTGAGTTATAATTCATTGCTATGTAGACTTGCGCATGTGTACTATCCAAACAATCGTATATTAAAGTGGCGTCGCTTTCCTTGTGCTAATATATACCATATTACATTTAAGTATTTATTGTCTTACCAACGTAAGTTGTTTAAATGAACTAGATGTGTTTGATCTAGGTCGGTGAATGTTACACATTTTCGAGTTGAATGACATGCCCCAGTGATTGAATCACTTCTCGACATTGTTTCTGAACAGTATTTTTCGTGTTTTACTTGTGGATGGAAGGTTCTTGAGCTAGGATTCATGCCTGATGTCTATCTCCACTTATATACATGGTTGGCTTATGTAACCTGTAATGTGTAATCTGACATTTGAACCTCCAGCACAACCAAAGGCTATTTCAACCAAAATTTATTATACGCGACGAAGTCATCGTTTATGTATTACAACGATATATCGTCCCTTTACCTTACAGGACAGCACGTTAAATTTGGTTTTTAATCATATGCACATTGTTGCATTTGTTACTATAATGGTGAATGTTTTAAGGGTAAAACATATTGATGACCAATCATACAAGGCTTGCAGATCATTTATATGACATGTCTTGCGAGGTTATGTCATTTATGATACATATTTTACAAGCTTTTTTTCATTTATAAGACATGTCTCGCAAAGTTACATCATTAATAGGAGATGTCTTGTAAAGTTATATCATTAATAACAGATGTCTTGTAAAGTTAGATAATGCATTATCAATTAAGACATTACATGCATTTAAGATCATATATAGAACATATCTTACAGGATTGTATAATTTAAGACATGTTTTATAAGGCCAGAGTATTTACATAACATTGTACATATAGTACAATGTCAATGACATGTACATGATATATATCGCAACGTGTTATAATTTATGACATTACTTGCAATGTTGGATCAGTTGTGACATATCTTTCAAGGTAAGACTTGTTTAAAACTATTCGGCAATTTATTACATATCATGCAAGACCAGCTAAATTATATGGTATGCCTTGCAAGGATATATTATTTATACCATATCATGCAATACGAGCTTAGTTATATGGTATATCTTGCAAGGTTATATCACTTACAACATATCATGCAATACCAGCTTAGTTATATGGTATATCTTGCAAGGTTTTATCACTTACAACATATCATGCAAGACCAGTTTAGTTATATCTTGCAAGATTATATCAGCTAACTAGAACAGTTATACGTTATGTAATTTCTTCCAATGTTATAAACAGTGTAGTTTAATATCGTATCTTGCAAAGTTAGATAATTTGAATATCATGAATTTCAAGGCTACATAATGTGTACAACATCTTGCAAGAATACTAGATGAATAATCGTAATGCTATTTGTGATATCGTGCCAGAAAAAAAACCACATCTTTATGACACATCTTCCAAATCTTTGCTATGTTAAGAATACGTGTAGTCTAATTTTATTGGTCTTCCTGGTTTGAAATAATATATATGATTTCGGCTAGATAATTTCAATTGTATGTTTAAAGCAGCTTTAATGAATTTGATTTTACTATTTTGCCTATACAGGTTCGATAATTACTCTGCCAATGTTATGGTAGATGGCAAGCCGATCAATCTAGGGTTGTGGGATACTGCCGGCCAGGAGGATTACGACAGACTGCGTCCATTATCTTACCCTCAAACAGTCAGTATCTTCATACTCTTGTCCTCGCATTGTGGGATTATATGTAGGAATACTTGGTACAGTTATTAATATGCATGTCGTACATCATCCATTGTCAGGTCATTTATGAGACAGGCTTATGTCTATTAGTGTTACTTCATTTGTATATAATTATTTATAGACAGTGTCGCGGCGGCTTAAGCTCTGACCCGAGGATAAAGTAGGTAGCATAAAAACACAACAGTCTTGTTGACAAAACAAACGTCTATGTCAAAGATTTTATTTTCCATTGTTTTGTTTTGTTAACACTAAGCCTGTGTGGTTCCGGCTAAGAATAGAATCACTGCCGATCTCTGCAGAGGGGTAGGAATCCTCCGAATGGGTGTCATGTTCTTTTTATCATTTTTTGTCATGTTCACTATTGTGGTTAAATTATCAACCCCTGTGTAGTTTCAGGGAGCCATATGAGTGATGGCAAGAATAGGACCGCTGTGACACATGCATGTCGTAAGAAGCAACAATTTGAGTAATACGATAGAATTTGTTGAAACTCTGCAGTTGTGCAGGTAACAAGGTTCTAGGTTCATTCTGCATATTCATTTGTTGGTGTATCTTTTTAAAATCTGTATGTTATTTCGTTGTTTTTGTATATGTAGAGTGAACCTGGAATCTTCCTTCCTGTTGGCGTCGAATGACCTATAATATGTTGGTACGCCGTAAAACCCTATTCATTCATTTATTGTTAACACTATGTCTATGAATACAAAAAAGCGTTAAAACATAATCGTGAGTGTATACTAAATTTTGGTGATTGCCATACCTTTCCAAAAGAAATAAGATAAATGAAAACAGTGACGATACTTACGCTAAAACATTTAATACATATCAATTTATCACAATTTTATTTGTTGTTTAATCTCATTAAAGGTACAGACAACAGTTTAAAATGACGTCAGAGAAAGTACGTTTTCAACAAAATATAAGATATACTCAGTTATTAAAAAAAAAAAAAACAATCTCGAATTGTTTACTTTACATATAATTATTATACAATTGCGAAGAACTTGTATTATAAGAATTAATATTTATTTCCAAATTACTATATTAACCCTTCACTTCATAGATACGCATTTTCCTGCATCAATCACAAAAGGCCTTTGAAAACAGTGCAGGAAGAGTTCAGATTGCTCGTAAGCAATCTGAACACTTCCTGCACTGTTTTCCACTCTGTCAGTTAATATAAACATAATTCACCCATTGCTGATACGTGGTGAATTAATGCTTCTATATTAGAGGTGTCCAAAGGTGTATATATGAAATAAGGGTTAATAAAGAAAACCATTTTTAGCCGGGCTTTATGCAAAAGGCATAGCTCTGCGTATGTCGCCGTGATGAAGCTTTGCAGTTTTAATCACCGCCAAAATAATTATATGCAACAGGGACTATTTTTTTATTCGTCGAATTTCATTTTTATGTATTTTAAATATGCAACCAAAAATAAATCAAACAACGAAATATATCGTGACGTTGAATGATGTCAATTTTAAAAAAAAATGTTGCATACAATTAACCAAATACTACAATAATATTAATTAATTTAGAAAGGCGTATGAATATTTATCAAGATTTTCAAGTACTTTGGTTATATTTCAGGATGTTTTCCTTATATGCTTCTCATTGATCAGTCCGGCAAGTTTCGAGAACGTGAGAGCAAAGGTAAGCAATATGTACCAGCGTTGTTAGCAAGCAAAATACACGACTGACCATCTTGATATAAACTTTCTGTTGCCTTCCATGGAGATAACGTGCACACGAACTAGTTTTTCTGGGTAATGTGTAATAAGGGCTGACAAGTCTATGAAAGAACGATTCATTATAGACCTATGTTTACCGGTAAGTTGATGAAGTCATGGATAGAAAATGAATGGTCATATGTTTGCGTTTACAATAGTACGTGTAGGTTTATTCATATCAAATGCCAAGCCTAGAGTATGAACTATTTTAAGTATTTTTTCGTCTACTGGAAAGAATAGCACGGGTTGTTTCCATGATAACCCGCCTTGTACGACGTCAGTTCTAATTCTTGGTTTATATCGTATTGATGTATGCGAGGATATGTATATACAACCATGATCAGTTGCAGTGAAGGAAACTATTGACCAAGGTTAGCATTAAATGACTCAGTACAGTATTCGGCTTTGCGAGATTCTTCCCTTACACTACCAGCATTTTCTTATGTTATTTCACGTGCAATATATGTGCATTCAACGTGAAATGTTAACGTAAAATTAACGTGGACGAATATTCATGGGAATGCATTTATAATGTAATAACATTAAATTCATGTTAGCATGAAGATTAATTTCTTATGAATTTCATTTGAAACGCACGTGCAATAATCACATAAAATTCACTTGACGTTCGAATTTTATGTGTAATTTAGTAACAGTCATGTTAATGTTTTACACGAAATTCACATATTTCACAAAAACAACACGCGATTAACGTGAAATTCATGTTTACGAAATTTTGCAAAGTAGTCCTCGTAATATACATATCGATATCTTCAACTCAAAATAGTTACCTGTAATGACTTTATTTACCTTCATATATATGTACTCTATGTAAATGATTATAGTGGTACCCGGAAGTTAGCCATCATTGTCCAGACACGCCTATTATTCTGGTGGGAACCAAACTCGATCTACGAGATGACAAAGACACAGTTGATAGGTTAAAATCAAAGCAATCGGCCCCCATGACATACCCGCAGGTAAATATACACACTCATATATATTAATAAACCAAATATACTTTGTTACGGACAGAAATCAATTCAAATAACATGTTTCGTATTTTTTCTATTTGTTGCAAAGTGCTTAACGTATAATATTTTAACTCGAAAGCAAAATACCTAACCTGCACAACTGCAGAGTTTCAGAAAATAAATATAATCCACTACGCTATTAGTTCCAATGTTACGATAGTCCTATAATTTCTATTATGTATTTGTCACCGTAAATGTACACACACCATAGATGGACTGACGTGAACAAAATACACCAGAGTCTTTCCTATAATATGCACAATGAACGCTGAACTAAGAATCCAATAGTGCCCGTATTCCAGTGGTCATATAATTTCCATAACTTATGTGCCACCCTAAATCTATACACCATTGATGGACTGACATGGTCAAATTACTCCAAAATCTTTATACAATCTCCATTATCTGGAAAGGCAACGATGTATGAACGGTATGAATGACGTTTTGATTCGTTCCAATCAGAGTATCGTCATTGTCCGAGTAATGTACCCTCGAATTGCCATTATATGTATCCTTCTTATATTTTGTTGATACACTACACATGTTATTGCAAGCATTTAAATCTAACCAAATTTGCACAGGGCAAGTAATAAAACGACAACAACACAATGGTGGAACTATTTTATAAACTGACTGACCAGATATTACACAATATGTATGTGTCATCACAGCATTCACCACATGGTGTTCTTCAATTTCATCGGCCTGTTTGTATTATTGTATATTCTCAAATGCCTTCTGCATCAGTTGAGTGCGGCAGGGCCTTTTGCACAACATTGTGTCACCTCCACTATACCCGAAGTCTGGATGATGTTCACCCACACACCTACTGATGAACTTCATGTCTGCTATCCTTCTTTTCTTTTTCTACGTTATGTGCTCCCAATGTGTTTTTTTATCATATTCTATATTATATTTTGAATAAATGATTCAATTAAAAATACAATTTCCAATATATACTCATATACAAATGAAACGTTTTTCAACTACATCGTTTTACATGTTCGAGGTTACTATAGATAGGTTATTTGTGATGTCATGATGTCAGAACCGTGGTGAGATGGTAGTCAAGTGTCCGTTATTTTATACTGCCAACGTTCACCAATAGAAGATCTTTTCATTAAACATCAATCTCTAACAGTAGTCGCACGTATAAAGATGTATGTGTGTTTTTTTAAATATCCTATAGATGTTCTGGGCGTTCCAGAAGTGGCAATTAAGTAACGCTTTTACGTAATGAATCATTTTCATATGACCTTTTTGTAAATGGCAATATCTGTGTAAATTTCTTTGAACCGCGTACACAGACAGCTAAGAGTATATTTTAGAGAAGGAAGATATCGCCATTAAGTATACAACTATGTGCTTCTAAATACTCGTAACTTGACTACAGACGCAATGATAAAACCCGGGATGAGTACAACCTCCGGTATTAGAATGTTCATGTACCAGGAGTGTCCAAACTATTATCAGTATGTCACGTATCGAAATGATTCGATGTGTGTGGTTGGGTTTGTTTGGTGGGGATGTGTGGTGGGGATTTACGTTTCAGAATAAAGAAATATTAAGATACATGTACTCTTAAGATTAGACAAACCAACAACTGTTCTCTTACACTTACACAGTATTTTTTATCCGACACATTTATAAGAGTTGTTCAAAACACATTTTATAGATTATCACATGGTATACTGATGTAAATAAGTCATACAGATCGATCAGTGTTGTACATGAAAATACTGATTCATTACTCAATGTGCGCAGAATATAATACATTAAGCCGCATAGAATATGTGTGTGATGAGTTAAGACCTAATAACAGTTTCCATTTATATTTCTGTGTTACATTTCATTTTATAGGGCCTTGCAATGGCGAAAGAGCTTAACGCTGTGAAATATTTGGAATGCTCCGCTCTGACACAGAAGGGATTGAAAACAGTGTTTGACGAAGCTATACGAGCCGTTCTATGTCCTAGACCAAAACAGAAGAAAAAAAGCGGCTGTCTCATGTTTTAATAAAACATGTGCTATTACCTGGGGAACAAGTTAAAGAGTGTTAGGGACAAGATGATGTATAGGCAATGCCTGTTTTATTTAGGGACCAATCTGTTCTTTCAATAAAGGCACATTTCGTTAAACTCACACGTACAACCAACACTTTTTATTGAAGTTCATTGTACATGTGTATGCTTATCTTTAATATACTTCATGCACAAATGCATATATATAAATAAATAAATTAAGACTATTATACGATATATGTGACATAATTTGATGTTGATCTGGGACGAAAGTATTTCACGTGGTTTGATTATTACACACAATTCAGTCTTATAATCTTTGTTTTTATACATATCTGTGATTTTCTTTCTAAATGTCATTAATTAGTAACAATTTTATTAGATTTAGTTCTGACTGTAATCGTAGCTGTTTGAGTTCTCAGTTTTAGCCGACTGAGAATGGTCTATGAATTTGATCCTTGACACTCGTTATTGAGGTCCAAATTCTTATAGATATTTGCTATGTATAAGAAGCAAAAATAGCTTCTGGTTGTACGACTAGAACTTTCTTTAACTGTGCGTTGTTTGATGTTGCTACAACACAGTCCATGAATTTATATGAATGAGTGACTCGTAAGAGGCACTATGAATGAGTATTTATTTAAAATAAGCCTTCAAATAAGTTCAGGATTAAAAGCTCATGAACAGTGTTAAAATGCTAATATTTACAGTAACATGTAATCAATTCTCTTATCTTATTGACTGAAAATCGCAATACAGTGTTGTCTATTTCTGGTATTTAATATCAATTATTAATGCTTTTCTAGTGTATCGATTTATTTCATTTGATATTTTAAGTATGTTTCACACTTATTCAAAGAATTAATTGCTCTCCATTGAGTCATAATGATAACATTAAAATTGTTAGCTGCATGATACGGAGCTGCATTATAAGTGCATCAAGTTATATACCTCTTCTGATGTTGAAACGTATAGAACTATATACAGTACATAAAAGCGAAATTGTGTTTTGACATGTATTCGATTACTGTGATCACCATCAGATCTTTAGTTTTAAGTCGGTATATTTGTGAACAAATGTGCGAAGAATAGAATCAACACTGGTGTAATATCTTTAAGTTTGGCCTTTTTGTTGCAGGGACAGTATCAGATTTCGATAGCAATAATATTTAGATTTCACAAATGTACAGTAGTTTATCTAACGACAGAAAATTCAGCCAACATACATGTCTGCATATGACTGATCACTAACCGTTAAACTATGTCAGTAATTGTTTTAAAATATTTCATTTTAGAAAAGGCTATATTAGCCTTACATATTCATATTTGTACTATTTATTTAGAATATTAACAGGCTAGACACAAAAAAGACAATGTATGTGATAAACAGGTAAAATGCCCTTTTACAAAAAAAAATAGTTTAAATTAAGAAAAGACGGTTTGGTGAAGCAACACTTATATAATTGAAAAGAAGAAACAATCGTAATACATATATTGACAAATAATAATTATATTATCAATTGAATATTGCATGTAAGGTAATATATATTCTATTCTCCAAACTATGACAGCACAGTAGATATACTATTGGAACAGTATATATCCAATGGCTGTAAACAGATGCTTAACCAAATAGTTGTAAATATGTCATAAATGTGGCAAATGTATTATAATTGTGTACCAGTTCATTAAGCGCATGTATGACTCACAAAATGAAGAAAAAATAATAAATATACAAAATAATACGTGTTAACGTTATTGTCTCGTCAATATCCACATACACACAGAAAATGAAACAAAAGTTAATGGAGAAAAAAAAGAGATCAAAACCAACAACAATAACAAAAATAAAACAGCCTCAAAAAGCTCTACACACTTCAGCAGCTCCATGACTTGCTAATGACAATGCACTTACATCACATGACGTGTACTGTACTGTAAATGATGTCACACTTGTGGTTATGCTAAAATGGAAATAAACAGCACAATCAGTTACTCAGGTGGAATGATTGGCAAAACATGACGATGTAAATAAGTGCAGCTTTTGGTGCGGAGGTAGCGGTTGATCCCAATTCAACATGTTTGTTTACCACACTATGTGAGGTAAATGTCGCCGGATCAGCACTATAAACTATGCTGGCAGAGTAACAGCACAATGCTATGATATTCACCAGGAGACAAAGCATTTAAAGGACATTACCGCCAATAAAGTAGTTAACATTTAATATGTAGAACAACATATACATGCAACTACAATACTTACTTGGAATGAGGACAGTGTGACGGTTAGAATCAACGCCGCAGAATGGTTAAACTGTTAAAACAACTACAGAGCATACCACGCCGTCAACTGCGCTCATGTGGCAAATTTAAAGTAAAATGCGAAACACCTAGCATGGTTGTAATACGATACCGACTGTAAAGCTACAATAATATATGAATAAAGCCCAGATTTAAGGGGAACAAATACAACAAAGTAACGTCTCAATTGTATTACTGTATCTATCTCTGATTATTGAAGCAATTCCAATATTATTTTTAAGCTATGGCAACAAATGAAAGATCTAGATACAAAAAGAAAAAATAATAATTAGTACCATACAGAACTACCAATGTATTTCAATCACATATCAACGTTTTGAAAGTCGCATAAGTTCCGGGCTATTAGTTTGAAAGTTAACATTGATATAAAAATATAATTGTTCTTAAAACACCCGTCGGAATCGTTTGTTTTTCTATATGAATATTTTTTTTACGATTGCGGAGAACTAAAAATGTTAACGGTACATACCTCAAAACTCTATTGACATTTATGAAATAGGCATTCATTTCATACGTCAACATGCCTTACGTTTTTAACTAGTACCCATTGTTTACTGTAGCAAATGTATTTTCATGTTAAATTTGAAAGTGCAATGATCGCTCGTCAGAATTTTGAAATATGGACGGCCACATACGATCGTATAACTGCATTTTTAAGCAGTTTATATCAGTTACCAGGGTCAAGTAATTGATTCATGACATGCAAATACCAAACAAATACACAATACCACAAAGACCGACTTGATGCAAAAGTTGTAACTGTTATAAAAAAGTGCCGAAAACTCGTAATTTAACAAACGTTTATTTTTACAGGCACACAGAGTGGTTCAATACTATTTTCAAAACAGAGTAGGGACGAGCAATGACACAGAGTAATACATTGTCCTGTTTGAAGTATACAATGTAATGAATATGCTATGCCTTACTGCGTTTTGTTTGTAATGTCACGTTCGGCTTGATTATTTATATATTATTAAAATACAAAAGAACACATACTTAAAACTGCTATTTCCTTTGACTCGTTTTATGACAGAAATTGCGTTTCGTGTACTGAATTCGTTTTCAATTGAGCGAGAACCATAATGCAGATAAGTGTGGTAATAATAATTGATGAATAGCAGTCTTTCGTAATGCTCGAAATTATAGTGGTAAACATAATAAAAGTAACATCTTTATTGCGTTAGCAATCTGAATGTTGCATGCTCTATACATTATACACTCACATTACACTTCTAGTGATCAATGTGTTTTCCTGTTCAGAACTACTACTAATTAACATTAAAGCGGGGCGGTAAGTCAGTGGATAAAGAGTTGGCCGCTCACGCAAGAAATTGTGGGATCGATACCAAGCTCGACCCGATGCCTCTCATAAACATCATTCAGTCCTGGTTTTTCTCAGAACTCGGACTCTCGAGAGCGATTCATATAAGCTCTGGGTTTTATTTGCATTCGAAATAATAAAAATAGTATAAAGTATAAAGCTTTATCGTTTGTCTTTAAATAAACGATTTGCAAATATTACTTTTAGATATAGCTATTATAACTATTGCATCCTAAACATGCTTTGTCAAGGAAGGTCAAATCTCAAATATTTAAATGGATAATTCTTAACTTGTCATATTACTGAATTGTATCCAGATTTAAAATTTTCTTTTTTTTCGCATAAGATCAAATGCATAAGACAATAATTTTATCATATTTCCGAAATTGTCCACCAATGAACACCTTCGATTTATTGTGTTTTGTACTGATATTGTGATGTAACAGTGAAATTAAACATTAAAATCACTGCAAAACCGGATTTTAATCATCAGAGATATTTTATGTTAAGCCATGTATATCATATTTCATTTTATCTATTTTGAATTTTGTTAGCTATCCATCATTTCTTTGTCCTTCAACTGTTTTGAATATGAAATAAATATTTTTCTGCTGTTTTTCGGAAGTGTATTAAATTCGTGATTTCCATGATCTTTTTGAGTTTTTATAGTCAAACCATTATTGTTAACTTTGACACATTGGGTAAAGACAACATATATTGTGGAACGAAACCAACGTTATTCTTTAATTCTTAATGACCTGTTTTTTAACTCACTTGGCAATAGGAAAGCTATTCGGAACGTTAACTTTTAGGTTGTGTGCATTACAGCACGTTTTTGTCACTGGATATCTACCAAACTGGCAGAGTCATTGCATGAATACACATTTTTCCCATTACTGCAACACTACATATTTTCATTATAAATAATTCCTATAACAGGTACTGTCCGTAAGTATTTACCTTTCACTCATTAATCTTCGCCAATATGTTTGGGCTTTTAATGCCTTCTTCGTGCAGCTATTCGTGAACGCGATATGACGCCGTTTTAAAAATGTATTGGTATCGGTTACTTGACAGTTATATCACGTTCGGGCACATACTATTGAATTACGGATATACACGGAATATTTATTAGTGCCAGGTAAATACTAACGTACACTAACGCTATATACAAGATAAGTTTTAACTTTTTACCAATCAAGCACGGCTATATTCATACTTATACTAGGGTATGCTCTTGAAAATATATTTAAAATAGACAAACATACATTATTATAAACTAAATTGAGCATTAAAATCAATATGGTTAGACATAAAACAGAATATGTTGGAAGAGACATATTCTCTTGACTTTTGAGACAAAATATTTCTCAAAGTAATATTAAGAGATAGTTTAATCAATGGCACATACTTCTACTACAGTCAAATCTGTGTAAGCGGTCACCTCTATTAAGTAGACACTTGTCTTAAGCAATCATATTTGATATTTCCAATTTCTATGCTTTTAGAGCAATTTGACCTGTATCAAGCAACAGCCTGTCTTTAAAGGCCAATTTTGCTCATTCCCTTGACTGGCTGCTTAAGACAGATTTGACTATACACTATTCACCAAATAAGACACAGACAACCTGAAGTTAACATACGCTTACAGTAGCTATTACTAGTAGTACCATCATCAAGAGAATTCGACAAATGACCTATGTCGTTAATCAGCCAAACGGTAAATGACATCTTAACCTGGAGTGCCCATTTGAACTGTCATATAACATAATTGTAAAATTATTTTAAAAAAATGTAACCATAGATGAGGCATGTGTGGACGTTATGGCCGGATAAAAATATGCTACATACATGTACGTTCTTGGGGGAAGTTATTCCAATTACTTAAATTCGTAAAATACGACTTATCTGTCGTATTCGCCAACAATTGTTCAGAATATTCTTAGACTTGAGCTTGAAAACCTTAGGCATTTAGTTTACAATGACAAATAGAATAAATGTGAGAATTTAATTGACTTTATATAACATGCTTGCAAATTTTGGTCTCAAAATATTGTCTCTAAAAGTGTTTTTCAAAATTCATTCTTGAGTTCAAGTCTAAGAATATTCTTGAGAATGGTTGGTGAATACCGCCCTTGGCATCATCGTATGAATTGAAGAAGCTGGTTTCGAGGATGAGACATATCTCCTAATCATGAAAAAGTGTGTCAAAGAAAACTGTAAATATTGTATTAACACTGTGCTGAAACAATATTAGGACATAGATGTACCACGATTGTTTACGTATACTAGTAGTCGGTAAAGAAGAAAGTGTCTCAAGACAGTGCCTCAAACCAGACAGTCAAGAATACTCTTAATTCATACATACATTAGAACAAGTTTATAAAGCAAGAACAAATGATGCCAAAATGTCCAGATGACGCGTCAAAATGATTACAGAATAAAAGGAGTTTAAAATGCCGGTGGCACAAGAAAACACTTTACATAAATGGCGGTCTTCAAAAAGCACTTTCAGGCGGTTTCTATATATTTTTTGTCATTTTAATTCTATGGATAAAACTTGATGAAACCTAACACTCTTTAAGATTAATGTCTCAAATTTTTTGTTTTATTATGACCTACTTGTATCACCATCATGATACCAATTTTTGAAATTTATCTAAAAATGTAGGCTGTATAAGAAACACACAAAAAGTAATTTGTACTTTTTATGTCTGATTTTGTCTGAACGTATATTAATCATGAAAACTGGTATTTTTTAACAAATTATATACATATTATGAATGTAAAAAAACAAACTATATATACAAAGTCTGTAAGGACGAATGGAACGAATCGATACACTTTACCATTAACAGTACTTAAGCCAGCTACTAGCATCATCATCAAGAAAGTCAGCCGGACAAAGCGGTGCATATTGATTCATAATTGGCATATAAATTAAACTGAATATTTATTACAACAGAATATTTATAAGTGACATTTCACGAGTATGTCAATGGCGATATGTTAAAAAATGTCGAACACATGTTGTATTTCTATATACACTACATTTAGCAAAATATCACTCACATCATTCTGAAACTTCACCACAGCAACAAAGCATCTATATAACTTTTACATTACGATCTATTCCAACAAAGCATCCTTATCACCCTGCCACTTTAATCCATATAAACAAATCATCCCTGTCACCCTGCCACTAAATCCATATAAACAAAGCATCCATGCCATCCTGCCAATACAGTCCATTTTAACAAAGTATCCCTGTCACTCCATATAAATAAATCATCCCTATCACCCTGACACTACAATCCATATAAATAAATCATCCCTATCACCCGGACATTACAATCCATATAAATAAAGCATCCCTATCACCCGGACACTACAATCCATAGAAGTAAATCATCCCTATCACCCGGACAATACAATCCATAGAAGTAAATCATCCCTATCACCCGGACATTACAATCCATATAAATAAATCATCCCTATCACCCGGACACTACAATCCATAGAAGTAAATCATCCCTATCACCCGGACAATACAATCCATAGAAGTAAATCATCCCTATCACCCGGACAATACAATCCATAGAAGTAAATCATCCCTATCACCCGGCCAAAACAATCCATAGAAGTAAATCATCCCTATCACCCGGACACTACAATCCATAGAAGTAAACTTTTCCTGTCACCATGACACTGCAATCCATAAAAGTAAATAACCCCTGTCACCCTGACACTGCAATCCATAAAAGTAAATAACCCCTGTCACCCTGACACTGCAATCTATATAAATAAATCATCATTGTCACCCTTACACTACAATCCTTATAAATAAATCATCCCTGTCACCCTTACACTGCAATCCATATAAACAAAGCATCTTTGTCACACTGACTCTACAGTCCATATAAACAAAGCATCCCTGCCGCCCTGACACTGTAATCCATATCAACAAAGCATACCTGTCAACCTGACACTATAATCCATATCAACAAAGCATCCCTGTCGCCTGACACTATAATCCATATCAACAAAGCATCCCTGCCGCCCTGACACTTTAATCCATATCAACAAAGCATCCCTGTCAACCTGACACTACAATCCATATTAACAAAGCATCCCTGTCGCCTGACACTATAATCCTTATAATAAATCATCAATGTCACCCTGACACTATAATTCATATAAACAAAGCATCCCTATCACCCGGACACTACAATTCCTACAAACAAAGCATCCCTGTCACCCTGACACTATAATCCATATAAATATATCATCAATGTCACCCTGACACTTTATTCTATATAAACAAAGCTTCCCTGTCACCCTTACACTATAATCCATATAAACAAAATATCCTTGTCATCTTTACACTACAATCCATATGAACAAAGCATCCCTGTCACACTGACACTACAATCATTATAAACAAAGCATCTTTGTCACCCTGACCCTATAATCCATATAAATGAATCATCGATGTCACTCTGCCACTATAATTCATATAAACAAAGCATCCCTATCACTTTGATTCTAAATCTATATGTATACAAATCATCCTGTCACCCTGATACTACAATCCATATAAACAAAGCATCCCTATCACTTTGGTACTACAATCAATATAAATTAAGCATCCCTATCACCGTGAAACTACAATCCATATAAACAAAGCATTTCGGTCACTCTGACACTACACTCCATATAAACAAAGCATCCCTATGACTTTGATTCTACAATCAATATAAAAAAAACATCCCTGTCACCCGGATACTTCAATCCATATAAACAAAGCATCACTGTCACCCTGACATTACATTCCATAAAAGCAAAGCATCCCTATCACTTTGATTCTAAATCTATATATATATAAATATATACATGTCACCCTGACACTACAATCCATATACATAAATCATCCCTGTCACCCTGACACTACAATCCATATAAGTAAATCATCCCTTTCACCATGACACTACAATCCATATAAGTAAATCATCCCTGTCATCCTGACACTACAATCCATATAAGTAAATCACCCCTGTCACCCTGACATTACAATCCATATAAGTAAATCATCCCTGTCATCCTGACACTACAATCCATATAAGTAAATCACCCCTGTCACCCTGACATTACAATCCATATAAGTAAATCATCCCTGTCATCCTGACACTACAATCCATATAAGTAAATCATCCATGTCACCCTGACACTACAATCCATATAAGTAAATCATCCCTGTCATCCTGACACTACAATCCATATAAGTAAATCATCACTGTCACCCTTACACTACAATCCATATAAATAAATCACCCCTGTCACCCTGACACTACAATCCATATAAGTAAATCATCCCTGTCACCCTGACACTACAATCCATATAAATAAATCATCACTGTCACCCTGACACTGCAATCCATATAAATAAATCATCCCTGTCACCACGAGACTGCAATCCATATAAATAAATCATCCCTGTCACCGTGAGACAACACTCCATATAAATAAATCATCCCTGTCACCCTGACACTAAAATCCATATAAATAAATCATCCCTGTCACCGTGACACTACAAACCATATAAATAATCACCCCTGTCACTCTGACACTGCAGTCTATATAAATAAATCATCCCTGTCACCGCGACACTACAATCCATATAAGTAAGTCATTCCTGACACCCTGACACTACAATCCATATAAATAAATCATCACTGTCACCGCGACACCGCAATCCATATAAATAAATCATCCCTGTCACCCTGACACAACAATCCATATAATTAAATCATCCCTGTCACTCTGACACTACAATCCATATAAATAAATCATCCCTGTCACCGTGACACTGCAATCCATATAAATAAATCATCCCTGTCACCTTGACACTACAATCAATATAAATAAATCATCCCTGTCACCGTGACACTACAAACCATATAATTAATCATCCCTGTCACTCTGACACTGCAGTCTATATAAATAAATCATCCCTGTCACCCTGACACTACAATCCATATAAGTAAATCATCCCTGACACCCTGACACTACAATCCATATAAATAAATCATCACTGTCACCGCGACACTGCAATCCATATAAATAAATCATCCCTATCACCCTGACACTACAATCCATATAAATAAATCATCCCTGTCACCCTGACACAACAATCTATATAAATAAATCATCCCTGTCACTCTGACACTACAATCCATATAAATAAATCATCCCTGTCACCGCGACACTGCAATCCATATAGATAAATCATCCCTGTCACCGTGGCACTACAATCCATATAAATAAATCATCCCTGTCACCCTGACACTACAATCCATATAAATAATCATCCCTGTCACTCTGACACTGCAATCCATATAAATAAATCATCCTTGTCACCGTGACACTACAATCCATATAAATAAATCATCCCTGTCACCCTGACACAACAATCCATATAAATAATCATCCCTGTCACCATGACACTACAATTCATATAAACAAAGCATCTATGTCACACTGACACTACAATCCATATTAACAAAGCATCCCTTTCGACCTGACACTACAATCTATATAAATAAATAATCCTTGTCACCTTGACACTATAATCCATATAAACAAAGCATCCATGTCACCCTGACACTATAATTCATATAAACAAAGCTTCCCTGTCGTTCTGACGCTGTTATCTATATAAATAAATAATCTTTGTCACCTTGACACTACAATCCATATAAATTTTTCGTCAATTTTTCGTATTTATTGAATTTTGTAAACGACATTAACAGGCAATGTATTGATTTTACATAGGCCAACTGGGAAAGTCTATGCAGTTACTCATGCACAACTATTTGGCACGAAATACCTTTTCTGCACGTGCAGCACATACCGCTGATGCTTAACATGTCAAGTGGCGGATTTGCTCCTCCGTAAAGTATAAATTATATTTACAAGAACTAGTTTTACACTTATTAGATATTGTAGAGATTTTTTATTTGGCCAAATTAGATAATTGATTTTTGTGATATGACTCGTGAATCATCAACAACTACGATATTTTTAGACACAGTGTGCAGTTAAGCAACCATGCTTTCATTTGGTCGTCACAAATCATACATAATTAATGTAGTATGCATAATGTAATCATAGGATAACGATTAGAACTCTGAACATTTTTTAAACTAATGAAATTTATATGTTTCCTCGTTTTAAAATAATGAATTGGAAAATGTATGGCCGAGGAAACATGAAACCCCAAAAGTTATTTTAAATAGCGTTTAGAAATGCACGAATCAGTAAACAAATTTTATAAAAGAGATATAAACAATCGGATACGTAGCATTCATGTAATTAATTTTTTTACATTAAGTGTGAAATTAGTTTTTACAACTTTGACAGGGCTGCGTTAAGCACCGTTAAACAGTTGTTGTTGTTGTTGTTGTTGTATGGTGTTTAGCGTCGCTTTCAACAATTTTTCAGTCATATCGCGACGGTGTCTACTCGAGACAGTATTCTGAGCGCTGTCACACTGGAGTATCGTGCCGCAGACACATGGTATGATACCCTGGTAAGTCACATTATACTGACACCGGGCCGACCAGACCTATAACTGTCCTGTAAATGCTGAGCGTCAAGCGAGGAAGCTTCTAGTACCATTTTTAAAGTTTTGGTATGACCGGGCCGGGGATCGAACCCACGACCTTCCGCATGCAAGGCGGACGCTCTGCCCCTAGACCACTCTGTGGTCTACCGTTAAACAGCAAACGCGTTTAATGACTGGTTCCCTAAAACCATCGCGTTCTGCGTGCATATCCTACCTATCTCGATGCCTGTACGGATTTGGATCACGATAATTATCAAGGGGTTTTCTCAAACGATTTGTTGATGAAATATCATAAGTAAATACAAGGGCGTACATAGATTTATAAAATCAGGATCTTTGATTCAGTGTTGTGCTTTATTTAATAATACTGATAGTACAACCGATTACAAAATAAGTTCTAATTGTTTTCTTCTACAAACAAATGCAGCAATTAATGATAGCAGATGTCCAGGATGTCGCCATAAAGACCCTGTAACTTTGTACATTTTCAACTCGGCAATTGAATGATTTACACAAACTCTTGTTTCGAGTATGTTTGTTTTTGGACTCTGTTTCTTGCAAGCTGTGTAGCCCTATGTGGTGTTATGAAGGGACTCTGTTTGGTTAAATCTTATCCCCTAGGCCCAATTGTTAAAGCTTGTTTAGCTTAACCTTGGGTTAAGTGATATTTTCAAATCATGATATTTTGATATTTGCAGCATTTTAGGTTATTATTTTATTGAAAATTATGAAAATATGCCATTTTGTTTCTAAAAATGCATTTAAATTGCCATACAATTATTAAGTATAGAAACTATTGAAGTTGTAAATTTTATTTCACTTAAAAGAAAGTTAAACTAACTGAGCTTTGAACAATTGGGTCCAGGAGTAAAATGTAAATCTGTCTCAATTTGAAGCATGAGCCCAAATTGTTGCGCATCATTATGATGCCCTAAAACCCAACTTTCAATGAGCCGTATGACTCCATACACATCTACTACAACCTAAGTATGTATACAGTGAAATCCGGTGAGCAGAGTAGTATTGTTCGTTGGGCTCGGTATCTGGTCTCTGGTCTCTGAAATTCATGTGATGTACCATCAATGGCACCAACGACATTAGGTATTATCACCACACCCCTCGCATTGTCAGCCGCTCATCCAAGTCACGAGATGTCTTAAATTTTCAAAGGATATTGGTATAAGTCTCCGAATATCGTGACTCACTGTCGACTTACTTATGCTAAATATAGTTACTAACATTTGATATGTAGGATAAGTCCGTAGCCAAATTACAAAAAAAGCAGAACTCGATTCTTTATAGATAACATATATTCCCTGTCATCATGAATAAGAAGTAAATTCTGCAATTCCAGAAAGGTCTCCGGTGTCTCACCAGTAATTTGATAGAACTGCTATCTATAGTTTGAACACTTTTGAAAGACGTCTATACCTTTATTTGTATTTACATCTATTGAAAAATGTCGAAAACGAATGTCAGTATCAGATGAGGGTGGTAATCATACGAGAATCATCAAAAATGTCAAAACCTGGTGAAAAATCTCAGTATTGTCTGGCGGAGGTTGTATCAAAGCCGGTAATAATGCAACAACCGCACGCCGCTGTCGTATATCAAAAACTCGCTGTCGTCGATCCATACTTCGTCGTCTATCCATAGTTGTAAAGAAATAGATACTCTGTATTAGTTGTATCGAATGTAATTTATATGAACTGGCTGCTCCTCTGCGTAATTATTTATCTAAGAGCTAAATTTTCACGTGTGCAAAGTAGTTGTACCTTATGAAAGAACAAATATGAACGGCGGTCAAGAAACACTTTCGTTTGTATTATGCCTAATTACATTATTTTGAGGAAAATTTAAACAATGTGCATGCTAAGTCTATATACGCCCTTGTATTTACATATGCTATTTCAACAAAACGTTTGAGAAAACCCTTTGATAATTATCGAAATCCAAGTTAGTATCGGCATCGGGATAGATAGGAAATACCTATAATAAGAGGTTGAACCAGTGTCCAGGAAAAAATGTTAGTTAACGTTATCAAACGTTTAAGCGAGCTGAACGTAGCCCGGGTCCCGCTAGACGCTAGACGTTGTCCTTGGTAACCCGATCATGTGCTCGATACTCTACCACCGGACCACGCGCTGCACTTGGCGTAGCATACAGAGTACACAGCCACCAAAAATAGCACAAGAAAAACTTGATGCAAAGCATCAATTCGCCGCAAAAATGTTAGGATTGAAACTTATGTGATTGTGTGAAGAAATGAAAATAAACCGTTTTCCCAAAGAAGACATTTGAAGATTTTAGTGATGGTGGCCATTTTTAGATTTATAAAATAATCTTGTGTGTAGTCTGGTATGAATTAGAAACATCCATGTTTAGTTCGAGTTTTGACTGGTCTAATGATTTCAGAGACAGTGCTGCTAACGGATGACGAGCAACATACAATTCGCCATTGCATCAGCCCTTCTGGCCTTTGATCCGTGCAGCTAAGCTAGTATTTCGTGTTGAAAGCATGAAATCATTTCTGCATTGTGAGATCCATTAACTGGTGCAATCCGCCAATGGACCTCACCTGATATAGAAATATACACTTATTTCTGCATTATTAGATCCAATTACTAGTGCAATCCGCCTTTGGACCTCACGAGATATAGAAATATATATTATTTTCTGCATTGTTACATTCAATTACTAGTGCAATTCGCCATTGGACCTCATATGATATAGAAATATACAGCAATTTCTGCATTGTTAGAACCAATTACTGCTGCAATCCGCCAATGGACCTCATCTGATATGGAAAGATACAGTTCTTTCTGCATTGTGAGATCCATTTACTGATGCAATCCGCCATTGGACCTCACCTGATATAGAAATATACAGTACTTTCTGCATTGTAAGATTCAATTACTGGTACAATCCGCCATTGGACCTCACCTGATATAGAAATATACAGTACTTTCTGCATTGTAAGATTCAATTACTGGTGCAATCCGCCATTGGACCTCACCTGATATAGAAATATACAGTACTTTCTGCATTGTAAGATTCAATTACTGGTGCAATCCGCCAATGGACCTCATCCCATATGGAACGATACAGTACTTTCTGCATTGTGAGATCAATTAACTGGTACAATCCGCCAATGGACCTCACTTGATAGAAATATACAGAACTTTCTGCATTTCTAGACCCATTTACTTGTGCAATCCGCCATTGGACCTCACCTGATATAGAAATATACAGTACTTTCAACAGTTCTAGACCCATTTACTAGTGCAATCCACCAATTGGACCTCAACTGATATAGAACGATAAAGTACTTTCTGCGTTGTGAGATCCATTTACTGGTACAATCCACCATTGGAATCAACCTGATGTAGAAATATACAGTACTACCTGCTTTGTGATATCCATTTACTGGTGAAATCCGCCATTGGACCCCATCTGATATAAAAATATACAGTACATTCTGCATTGTGAGATCCATTTACTGGTGCAATCCGCCATTGGACTTCACCTGATATTGAAATATACAGTACTTTCTGCATATTTAGATTCATTTACAGTAACAGGTGCAAACCGCCATTTGACCTCACCAGATATAGAAAGATACAGTTCTTTCTGTATTATTTAATCCATTTACTGATGCAATCCGCCATTTGACCTCACCTGATATAGAAATATGCAGTTCTTTCCGCATTGTGCGATCCATTTACTGGTGCAATCCGCCATTGGACCTCGCCTGTTATAGAAATATACAGTACTTCCTGAATTGTTAGATCCAATTACTGGTGCAATCCGCCATTGGACCTCATCTGATGTAGAAATATACAGTACTGTTTGCATTGTGAGTTCCATTTACTGGTGCAATCCGTCATTGGACCTCACCTGATATAGAAATATACGGTACTTTCGACAGTTCTAGACCCATTTACTAGTGCAATTCACCATTGGACATCACCTGATATAGAACGATAAAGTACTTTCTGCGTTGTGAGATCCATTTACTGGTACAATCCACCATTGGAATCAACCTGATGTAGAAATATACAGTACTACCTGCATTGTGAGATCCATTTACTGGTGAAATGCGCCATTGGACCCCATCTGATATAAAAATATACAGTACATTCTTCATTGTGAGATCCATTTACTGGTGCAATCCGCCATTGGACCTCACCTGATATAAAAATATACAGTACTTTCTGGAATGTTAGATTCAATTACTGGTGTAATCCGCCATTGGACCTCACCTGATATAGAAATATATAGTACTTTCTGCATTTCTACACCCATTTACTGGTGCAATCTACCATTGGACCTCACCTGATAAAGAAATATACAGTACGTTTTGCTTTTCTAGACCCATTTACTGGTGCAATCCACCATTGGACCTCACCTGATACAGAAAAATACAGTACTTTCTGCATTGCGAGATCCATTTACTGGTACAATCCGCCATTTTACCTCACCAGATATAGAAAGATACAGTTCTTTCTGCATTGTGAGGTCCATTTACTGGTACAATCCGCCATTGGATATCATCTGATATAGAAAGATACAGTTCTTTCTGCTTTGTGAGATCCATTTACTGGTTCAATCAGCCATTGGACATCGCCTGATATAGAAAGACACAGTACTTTCTGTATTGTTAGATCCATTTACTGGTACAATCCGCCATTGGACCTCACCTGATATAGAAATATACAGAACATTCTGCATTGTTAGACCCATTTACTAATGCAATCCGCTATTGGAATCAACATAATGTAGAAAGATACAGTACTTTCTGCATTGTTTGATCCATTTTCTGGTGCAATCCGGTATTGGAACCATCCTGATACAAAAAGATGCAGTACTCTCTGCATTGTGAGATCCATTTACTGGTGCAATCCGTCATTGGACCACACTTGATATTGAAATATACAGTACTTTCTGCAATGTTCGATCCATTTTCTGGTGCAATCCGGAATTGGACCCAACCTGATACAGAAAGATGCAGTACTCTCTGCATTGTGAGATCCATTTTCTGGTGCAGTGCGCCATTGGACCTCACCTGATATTGAAATGTAGAGTACATTCTGCATTGTTAGATCCATTTACTGGTGCAATCTGGCATTAGACCCTACCGGAAATAAAGAGATTCAGTACTCTCTGCATTGTGAGATCCATTTACTGGTACAATCCGCCATTGGACCTCACCTGATATAGAAATATACAGTACATTCTGCATTGTTAGATCCATTTACTAGTGCAATCCACCATTGGAATAAACCTGATGTAGAAATATAATACAGAATTTTCTGCACTGTGAGATCCGTTGACTGATGCAATCCGCCATTGGACCTCACCTGATATAAAATATACAGTACTTTCTGCATTGTTAAATTCAATTACTGGTGCAATCCGCCATTGGACCTCACCTGATATAGAAATTGATAATACTTTCTGCATTTCTAGACCCATTTACTCGTGCAATCTACCATTGGACCTCACCGTATATAGAAATTTACAGTACATTCTGCATTTCTATACCCATTACTGGGGCAATCCACCATTGGTCCTCACCTGCTATAGAATGATACAGTACTTTCTGCATTGTGAGATCCATTGACTGGTACAATCCGCCATTGGACCTCACCTGATATAGAAAAATACAGTACTTTCTGCATTATGAGATCCATTTACTGGTACAATCCGCCATTGGATATCATATGATATAGAAAGATGCAGTACTTTTTGCATTGTGAGATCCATTTACTGGTACAATCCGCCATTGGACCTCACCTGATATAAAAAGATACAGTACTTTCTGCATTGTGAGATCTATTTACTGGTACAATCTGCTATTGGACCTCACCTGATATAGAAATATACAGTACATTCTGCATTGTTAGATTCATTTACTGGTGCAATCCGACATTCGACCTCACCTGATATAGAAATATACAGTACATTCTGCATTGTGAGATCCATTTACTGGTGCAATCCGCCATTTGACCTCACCTGATATAGAAATATACAGTAAATTCTGCATTGTTAGACCCATTTACAAGTGCAATCCGCCATTGGAATCAACCTGATGTAGAAATATACAGAACTTTCTGTATTGTGAGATCCATTTTCTGGTGCAGTGCGCCATTGGACCTCACCTGATATTGAAATGTAGAGTACATTCTGCATTGTTAGATCCATTTACTGGTGCAATCTGGCATTAGACCCTACCGGAAATAAAGAGATTCAGTACTCTCTGCATTGTGAGATCCATTTACTGGTACAATCCGCCATTGGACCTCACCTGATATAGAAATATACAGTACTTTCTGCATTGTAAGATTCAATTACTGGTACAATCCGCCATTGGACCTCACCTGATATAGAAATATACAGTACTTTCTGCATTGTAAGATTCAATTACTGGTGCAATCCGCCATTGGACCTCACCTGATATAGAAATATACAGTACTTTCTGCATTGTAAGATTCAATTACTGGTGCAATCCGCCAATGGACCTCATCCCATATGGAACGATACAGTACTTTCTGCATTGTGAGATCAATTAACTGGTACAATCCGCCAATGGACCTCACTTGATAGAAATATACAGAACTTTCTGCATTTCTAGACCCATTTACTTGTGCAATCCGCCATTGGACCTCACCTGATATAGAAATATACAGTACTTTCAACAGTTCTAGACCCATTTACTAGTGCAATCCACCAATTGGACCTCAACTGATATAGAACGATAAAGTACTTTCTGCGTTGTGAGATCCATTTACTGGTACAATCCACCATTGGAATCAACCTGATGTAGAAATATACAGTACTACCTGCTTTGTGATATCCATTTACTGGTGAAATCCGCCATTGGACCCCATCTGATATAAAAATATACAGTACATTCTGCATTGTGAGATCCATTTACTGGTGCAATCCGCCATTGGACTTCACCTGATATTGAAATATACAGTACTTTCTGCATATTTAGATTCATTTACAGTAACAGGTGCAAACCGCCATTTGACCTCACCAGATATAGAAAGATACAGTTCTTTCTGTATTATTTAATCCATTTACTGATGCAATCCGCCATTTGACCTCACCTGATATAGAAATATGCAGTTCTTTCCGCATTGTGCGATCCATTTACTGGTGCAATCCGCCATTGGACCTCGCCTGTTATAGAAATATACAGTACTTCCTGAATTGTTAGATCCAATTACTGGTGCAATCCGCCATTGGACCTCATCTGATGTAGAAATATACAGTACTGTTTGCATTGTGAGTTCCATTTACTGGTGCAATCCGTCATTGGACCTCACCTGATATAGAAATATACGGTACTTTCGACAGTTCTAGACCCATTTACTAGTGCAATTCACCATTGGACATCACCTGATATAGAACGATAAAGTACTTTCTGCGTTGTGAGATCCATTTACTGGTACAATCCACCATTGGAATCAACCTGATGTAGAAATATACAGTACTACCTGCATTGTGAGATCCATTTACTGGTGAAATGCGCCATTGGACCCCATCTGATATAAAAATATACAGTACATTCTTCATTGTGAGATCCATTTACTGGTGCAATCCGCCATTGGACCTCACCTGATATAAAAATATACAGTACTTTCTGGAATGTTAGATTCAATTACTGGTGTAATCCGCCATTGGACCTCACCTGATATAGAAATATATAGTACTTTCTGCATTTCTACACCCATTTACTGGTGCAATCTACCATTGGACCTCACCTGATAAAGAAATATACAGTACGTTTTGCTTTTCTAGACCCATTTACTGGTGCAATCCACCATTGGACCTCACCTGATACAGAAAAATACAGTACTTTCTGCATTGCGAGATCCATTTACTGGTACAATCCGCCATTTTACCTCACCAGATATAGAAAGATACAGTTCTTTCTGCATTGTGAGGTCCATTTACTGGTACAATCCGCCATTGGATATCATCTGATATAGAAAGATACAGTTCTTTCTGCTTTGTGAGATCCATTTACTGGTTCAATCAGCCATTGGACATCGCCTGATATAGAAAGACACAGTACTTTCTGTATTGTTAGATCCATTTACTGGTACAATCCGCCATTGGACCTCACCTGATATAGAAATATACAGAACATTCTGCATTGTTAGACCCATTTACTAATGCAATCCGCTATTGGAATCAACATAATGTAGAAAGATACAGTACTTTCTGCATTGTTTGATCCATTTTCTGGTGCAATCCGGTATTGGAACCATCCTGATACAAAAAGATGCAGTACTCTCTGCATTGTGAGATCCATTTACTGGTGCAATCCGTCATTGGACCACACTTGATATTGAAATATACAGTACTTTCTGCAATGTTCGATCCATTTTCTGGTGCAATCCGGAATTGGACCCAACCTGATACAGAAAGATGCAGTACTCTCTGCATTGTGAGATCCATTTTCTGGTGCAGTGCGCCATTGGACCTCACCTGATATTGAAATGTAGAGTACATTCTGCATTGTTAGATCCATTTACTGGTGCAATCTGGCATTAGACCCTACCGGAAATAAAGAGATTCAGTACTCTCTGCATTGTGAGATCCATTTACTGGTACAATCCGCCATTGGACCTCACCTGATATAGAAATATACAGTACATTCTGCATTGTTAGATCCATTTACTAGTGCAATCCACCATTGGAATAAACCTGATGTAGAAATATAATACAGAATTTTCTGCACTGTGAGATCCGTTGACTGATGCAATCCGCCATTGGACCTCACCTGATATAAAATATACAGTACTTTCTGCATTGTTAAATTCAATTACTGGTGCAATCCGCCATTGGACCTCACCTGATATAGAAATTGATAATACTTTCTGCATTTCTAGACCCATTTACTCGTGCAATCTACCATTGGACCTCACCGTATATAGAAATTTACAGTACATTCTGCATTTCTATACCCATTACTGGGGCAATCCACCATTGGTCCTCACCTGCTATAGAATGATACAGTACTTTCTGCATTGTGAGATCCATTGACTGGTACAATCCGCCATTGGACCTCACCTGATATAGAAAAATACAGTACTTTCTGCATTATGAGATCCATTTACTGGTACAATCCGCCATTGGATATCATATGATATAGAAAGATGCAGTACTTTTTGCATTGTGAGATCCATTTACTGGTACAATCCGCCATTGGACCTCACCTGATATAAAAAGATACAGTACTTTCTGCATTGTGAGATCTATTTACTGGTACAATCTGCTATTGGACCTCACCTGATATAGAAATATACAGTACATTCTGCATTGTTAGATTCATTTACTGGTGCAATCCGACATTCGACCTCACCTGATATAGAAATATACAGTACATTCTGCATTGTGAGATCCATTTACTGGTGCAATCCGCCATTTGACCTCACCTGATATAGAAATATACAGTAAATTCTGCATTGTTAGACCCATTTACAAGTGCAATCCGCCATTGGAATCAACCTGATGTAGAAATATACAGAACTTTCTGTATTGTGAGATCCATTTTCTGGTGCAGTGCGCCATTGGACCTCACCTGATATTGAAATGTAGAGTACATTCTGCATTGTTAGATCCATTTACTGGTGCAATCTGGCATTAGACCCTACCGGAAATAAAGAGATTCAGTACTCTCTGCATTGTGAGATCCATTTACTGGTACAATCCGCCATTGGACCTCACCTGATATAGAAATATACAGTACATTCTGCATTGTTAGATCCATTTACTAGTGCAATCCACCATTGGAATAAACCTGATGTAGAAATATAATACAGAATTTTCTGCACTGTGAGATCCGTTGACTGATGCAATCCGCCATTGGACCTCACCTGATATAAAATATACAGTACTTTCTGCATTGTTAAATTCAATTACTGGTGCAATCCGCCATTGGACCTCACCTGATATAGAAATTGATAATACTTTCTGCATTTCTAGACCCATTTACTCGTGCAATCTACCATTGGACCTCACCGTATATAGAAATTTACAGTACATTCTGCATTTCTATACCCATTACTGGGGCAATCCACCATTGGTCCTCACCTGCTATAGAATGATACAGTACTTTCTGCATTGTGAGATCCATTGACTGGTACAATCCGCCATTGGACCTCACCTGATATAGAAAAATACAGTACTTTCTGCATTATGAGATCCATTTACTGGTACAATCCGCCATTGGATATCATATGATATAGAAAGATGCAGTACTTTTTGCATTGTGAGATCCATTTACTGGTACAATCCGCCATTGGACCTCACCTGATATAAAAAGATACAGTACTTTCTGCATTGTGAGATCTATTTACTGGTACAATCTGCTATTGGACCTCACCTGATATAGAAATATACAGTACATTCTGCATTGTTAGATTCATTTACTGGTGCAATCCGACATTCGACCTCACCTGATATAGAAATATACAGTACATTCTGCATTGTGAGATCCATTTACTGGTGCAATCCGCCATTTGACCTCACCTGATATAGAAATATACAGTAAATTCTGCATTGTTAGACCCATTTACAAGTGCAATCCGCCATTGGAATCAACCTGATGTAGAAATATACAGAACTTTCTGTATTGTGAGATCAATTTACTGGTGCAATCCGCTGATGGACCACTCCTTAAATTAAAATAATCAGTACTTTTTGCATTGTTAGATCCATTTTCTGGTGCAATCCGGCATTGGACCAAACCTGATATAGAAATATGCAGTACTCTGCATTATGAGATCCATTAACTGGTGCAATCCGCAATTGGACATCACCTGATATTGAAATATACAGTACTTTCTGCATATTTAGATCCATTTACAGTAACTGGTGCAATCCGCCATTGGACCTCACCTGATAAAGAAATAAATAGTACTTTCTGCATTGTTAGATCCATTTACTGGTGCAATCCGTCATTTGACCTCACCTGATATAGAAATATACAGTTCTTTCTACATTGTTAGATCCATTTACTGGTGCAATCCGCCATTGGACCTCATCTGATATAGAAAGATACAGTATTTTTTGCATTTCTATACCCATTAACTGGTGCAATCTGCCATTGGACCCCACATGATAATAGAAAGATACAGTACTTTCTGCATTGTGAGATCCATTGACTTGTACAATCCGCCATTTTACCTTACCAGATATAGAAATATACAGTTCTTTCTGCATTGTGAGGTCCATTTGCTGGTACAATCCGCCATTGGATATCATCTGGTATAGAAAGATACAGTTCTTTCTGCATTGTGAGATCCATTTATTGGTACAATCAGCCATTGGACCTCACCTTATATAGAAAGATACAGTACTTTCTGTATTGTGAGATCCATTTACTGGTTTAATCCGCCATTCGACCTCACCTTATATAAAAATATACAGTACATTCTGCATTGTTAGACCAATTTACTAGTGCAATCCGCCATTGGAATCAACATAATGTAGAAAGATACAGTACTTTCTGCATTGTGAGATCCATTTACTGGTGCAATCCGCCATTGGACCTCATCTGATATTGAAAGATACACTACTTTCTGCATTGTGAGATCCATTGACTGGTACAATCCGCCATTTGACCTCATCTGATTTAGAAAGATAAGTACTTATTGCATTGTGAGATCCGTCTTCTGGTGCAATCCGTCATTCGACCTAACCTGATATAGACATATACAGTACTTTCTGCATTGTGAGATCAATTTACTGGTGCAATCCGCCATTGGGCCTCAACTGACTGGTTCAATCCGCCATTGGACCTCACCCTATATAGAAAGAGTGGTTAGGTTAACTGATCGTCTGTAAGCCATCGACTGCATAAACATGACGCTTAATATTCAATCAATCAATCTATTTTCAAAAACTTTGCATTCCGACATATTATCCCAAGTTGTATAGAGTAACTGTGGTTTCCAACTGGTACCAACGTGGTGGTCTGACTGAACGACCTTTTACAAGCCATTTTTAAATAAATATCGGCACTATATTCACGTGGGTTAGACATGACTTAATGAAAATATTTCCTCATATTAAGGCGAATAAATACATTCCCATCAAGTTTATATATAGATCTATATTTATACTTTTATTATATATGCATTGTAAGAAATATTCAATCGCACATACGACATGTACAAGAAACACAAAAAAGGTATCAGTGCTCACAAGCTAGGGCCTACTCACTTTAAAAGATATATAAAGACAGAAAAAATAAACAAATTTCTAGTGACTCAGGAGAGATATATAGTCAGAAAAAATACCAAATTTCTACCATTTGAACCAAAAATATTGTGGCTTTGAACACTGAAAATGCTGTTGTTGTATATACTTTAATTTCTCTAAGTGCTTCGAAATTAAAGTTTACCCCAACTTCCCTCTAACAATAATCTTCGTAAATAAATTGCTTCGAAAATGGGTACAAGCGTCTGGATGAAACACGACAAAAATCAATGTCGTAGCTTGTTCTTGTCGGGTATTGCAGCATTCGCAATCTGATCACCTCGGCCTTTTTTGCTACGCAATAGACCTCTGACATAATAAGGCGCCATTTTGGAACTACTTTCAGTCACATGAAAAAATAAAACGGCGGCCCTCTTATGCCACCTTTGTTTAAGATGTGCCAGAGACTTTTAACTACTGTCTGGGAGAAAGAAAAATAAGGATATAAACATGACCCATGTCGAGTGTATAAGTTAAAAATCGATATGATAACGCCATATATCCAACTTAATGATGGATACATAATTTGTTACTTTCGCGCGAATGAACACAGACTTGTAACACAGGCGAACAGCGTTGATGTATTCTAGAGCTATACACGAGGAGTATTATTCGGAGGATACGGAAATACCCGATGTTTCACGTTTGGCAGCATTTGGTCCGATCATGGATTGCATCTATTGATTCTCGTGTTTGTCTGCGCATGCTCACACTTAATCATCCTGGCGGCGAATAATGACAAATATAGTTAAAACAATACATACATACATAAATAGGTAGAGACAGGGGTCACCGCGTATGAAATAATAGTATACCCGTCATAGTTTTTTCTTTAACTATGACAGCATGCTAATGTGTATATTGCAAAACAATAGTCTATCACAGATCCTGATATCTCCCGAAGTAAGTCTATTAACCACCTATGATAGTGCAGGGAATTCTATGCCTGTCCCACGATTCATAGCAACTGAGCGATTACTAACTGTCACGTCATCAGAATTATAGTTGAGGCTTAGTCAACTATATGTATATAAAAGAAACCATTGATGATCTACTCAAATATACTAGATGACTTTGCAGGAGCCAGAGCAGCGAGAAAAGAACAACCAAGAGATACGACAATACGGAGTAGATGACAAGTATCCAGGGCATCCGTCCAGTTAAGGTTTTGGAATGAAGGCACCATGTACATATATATTTCTACGTATCTACTTTGTATCGATATACACCTGATTGGCGATCACTGGTTTAAAATAACATAGGCACTTTTAATATTTTGTTCCTTCTTAAATGTTGGTGGCAAGAAAGTGGTGCAAAATGTTCTTTTTAAAATGCTTAAAATATGTGGACGAAATCAAATTTCATGAAAGCACAAGTCAGCGATCTTGGCAATCCGTGTCTAGAAAAAAAATAATACTCACATACCTGACAGTGTAATTATAGACGGCTCAAGACGTTCCAATTTTCTTGATGACCTGCATATGAAATGAAAGGTCAGGGGAAGCATAGACTGGCTGGAAAATTAGTGCGTTTTGAATTTTAATAAAGTTTGAGATTGAACAAGATGATTAAATATATATCTGACATCAGTTTGGTTAAATGTTTTTTTCTCGATTTAAACGTGATTAAATCCAGTTTTTCATGAAGTTTGCATGTTAGCTGACAGATGAGCTAATATAGAGAGATCGATCAGTATGGAGGGATATGCCTCTTAATGTGTGTTTAAAATATTAGGATTTGACTGCTTCTTTGACATGATAATTGGATATTACCAAGTCTTGTTCAAGATTCTTTCTAGAGCTTATCAGTTTTGCATATGGGCCTAAAATAGTTTGTGAACCATGAACTATAACTAACTAATGGTTTGAGGGTAAAGTAGGTTTAGTGCAACCTTTATCTTTATCATTAACATCCATTCAATGTATCACTATTGATTTTGTCCGTTATAGGTCTTTATTTCATAATATATATAATGCTTTCATGCTTGTCATTCATAGAGCGAGAGAGAGACCCAATAAAAGATACATTTTATTGTTTGTCAACTTTGCTCAGTATCGACATTGTCAACAAAGTGAAAGTAGTTTTTTGAAATCCTGTATTCATACCCAAATTTCCAAACATCGTTTTTTTCTAAATTCACAATTCGAACATGACAATGCTTTTTAAATATTCAAAATACACCATAATGCTATTCAAATAAAACTGAGCATTAAGATGAGAAAAATGCATTTTTTAAGGAAAAAGAAATTATGATTATCTTTAACTGCCATTATGTGACTTCTCCAAGGAAGCATTTCTTGTTTTCAATAATGCCTCTCTCTCTATTGTGGCAGAATTGCGAATTTCTTTAGATAACTTTTTCTTTAGGCATTATCCATCAGGAAAACGGGATTGCACGTGGTTTTAAATGGTAAAAATGGTGCATCACACTCATTCTTGTGTAAAGACTACGACCATAAAGTGTTTGTTTAGCTATTCCAAGTATCGCAGTTATATGTATGTGCGTGTGTGCGTTCGTTCGTGTGTGCGTGCGTGCGTGTGTGTTTGGTGTCTGTAACCATTACTTTCATGGGTGGCTCTGTATCAGAGTTCTATTAATTCCTACGGTAGATATATGGCACTCGCTACTACGAATACTGACCAAACTCGAAAAAATAGAACAAACTTCTAACAACAATACGCCGTTCAAAGTCATTCATTTATTTTGAGGCATCACTAAAGGCAGGGTCATCATAGAAAATCATTAAGCTTTAAGTTGGTTATTTGTGCAATACAAAATCATATTTCAAAAACTTTTAAATTATCAAATTGTTTTTAAACAATATGTTTAACATCTGAATTATCAATTGTGACTCATTTTAATTGAATTGATATGCAGAAAATTAACAGTTTTTGTAAATGATCTTTAATACATTAAAACAATTATTATTAATATGTTTACAAATACGTTTTTTTATGGATCTTCGATCAAATAAGTTTAAACCAAAGAACATTTATATATTTGATATGATAAGTGTGTGTATGAATGTGTTGTGGATTATATGTATCTTTTAAAGGGATTATATTGGCATATTACCGTCAATTCCCTGTCCTAAATACACAAGCCCAGCATGAAGATACACTTATAACTAAGAGATATACGCGTCTAAAGTTCTAATTGCATAACCTCTTTATTACAAACATCGGGTTTCTGAAGCCACGTTT
This sequence comes from Panopea generosa, assembly GCA_029582155.1. Taxonomy (NCBI): domain Eukaryota; kingdom Metazoa; phylum Mollusca; class Bivalvia; order Adapedonta; family Hiatellidae; genus Panopea; species Panopea generosa. Next base: position 10,346,576 of record CM055895.1, on the reverse strand, counting down.
TTGTTTTTGTTTACATTTGCCACTTTCGGGTTTCCGATCAATCATCGGATAACATCGTAAAGACTCGTTCCCGTTCGGGAAGTTTACGGAGTTCAATGTAAACATTGCACAATACTTTATTGCGGGACATATTAACGTTTTGGCCAATATTCAATTACTTTAAATATTATAACTTTCAAGTGAATAAAGGTAATACGTCAATACATAAGCATTATTTTGTGCACACTGCATACAGGAAAAATCTGGATTAACAGCGTGTTTGTGTTACTTGCCAATATAATCCCTTTAAAAGTACAATTTGTCAGATTGGCCATATAGTCAAATATATTATTGCCACAAAATAAAGATGCTTAACATTGTAGACCCTCCCTCGTTGACTGCCTCTGTTGTGACGTCATCCATATGAAGAACACGGCTGCCACATCGTTTTGAAGTTTTCCCCACAAACTGACATTAGAGCATTCGTCTATTGCATAACAAAAATGGCTGAAATATCTCAATCTAACAATAATATCAATAGTTATGCATTACTCGACTTATACCTCACTTTCATGAACATATTCTATGACAAAGATATTTAAAACCCTTTTATAGACATTCACATAATAACTACAACATTAGACGTGTCTCAAAAACAATATAAAAAATTATGTAATTACACATGAATTTATGACTTACAATATCATGCATTGTTTTCATAATGCTCTTTCTTCTTAAACAATGCAGAATTAAACAAAATACACACGATTTCTCACCATCAAACACATATAATATACGAGTAGCATCAAATAAACATAATCATTACACAAATTATAATATTATACACATAATGTGTTATGACAATATTGTCTCTTAATAGATTCCTCGATCTACTTTATGACAAAAAGAAAAATCTCAATATCTCGGACATTTTATTTTCTAATACCTCATGCATTTATTTCATTTCATTATATCAATAATAAGAACAATGATAATCTTCAGATCAAAATGACAACCACAGGATATTTAATATGCAAAAGATAATAAGGTGTTAAATTCTGCGTTTGATTGCCTGTTAGATAAAAATCAATATATCATGAAAAGCTAACATTTTACAAGCGTGACGAAGCTTAATAAATATTGAATATTGAGCGTCATTTTATGCCATCGAAGGCTAACAGATAATCAGTTAACCTTATAATTGATTTCCTGGTATCATAAAAGGTTTACCAGTACTCGAGCACAACCCATCGCCGCAAGTAACTAATAACTTTCCACTTTATTTAGCGGTGAGAGACGAATGGCAATGAGACAATGCCGTATATCAATCATCACGGAGTCTGTTGCCGGTCGGGGAATCGAACTTAAGAGATAGTCAGACGCTTAACCGACTGAGCTAATCGGGCCAGGCTCAGGATTTGAAGCATGGTATTACAACAGCATCCGTCCTAGAAATTTATGGCGGCTACAGTCGTGCTCGCACAGTGATCAATATGTTGTAACGCACATGTAATACTGCACTCAACCTATGGCGTGCACTCTTATCCTAGATCTATAAGTAATAGTAAATGTGCATTAAGTAAAAAAATAAACCCAACGGGAGCGACCGCAGAGAGCGACCGGGGTTCTAATTATTTTTTTTTTATTTAATAAACACTTTCTCACTGGCTTAGTGCTTCACGTCATATGACTGACAGTTTGACGTCATTTGACAGCTACGATGAAAGCTGATATGATTGATATTTGAAAGTTGACGTGTGTTAAGTTTCTAAGCATATCTCGCAAGTCTTTGTAGTTTGTAGATGACTCGTTCAAAACTGAATCAAGGGCGGAGTCTGTGCAATGTCATTCACGCGTGCGCAGTGATGACGAACTTCTTAATAATCAAGAACACACTTTATAATTAAGCTATTTTTAGGCTGTTTTAACTGATAGGAAAGACACAATTTTGAAAATTGAAGCGATTCCATTGGTTGTCAAATGAGGTAAACACAAAGCAATGAAAGTGTACAGTTAGTATTCTAAATGACGTATTCACTACTTGAACACATACTCACACACGTTGAAAGGTGATATTTTACTTTAATGTACCTAACATTTTTGGCTCCGGGCGTTTTAGGCATCGAAAACGTTCATGGGCTTGCTTCAGTACAAAACTTGTACATCGCCGATATATTGCTTATAGTGAAAGTATTCATATCTAAATTGTTAAATATGTTTTATATGAGATAGCCAATAATTATGCATATTTTCCTGAAATGATTTCCATGTTCCTGATGTCGTTAAAAGGTTACAGCCACCAATGTGAGCTTACGGACTACACACGCCTAAGCATATTTTTCGAATTAGCCTTTATAAACATTTTTTGTCATTGAAACGGTATCACCTTAACACAGTTTTATGATAAAAAGAAGTAAATGTTTAAAGATAAGTATGTTTTTTCATGTATGTAAAGTATGTTCCTGAAATTAATATTAAGTACTTATTTTCTATTTAGTATACTGGTGTAATTAGAAGCTTTTATAAAAAAAAAACCATTTCTGTCATGTAAGAAATAATTAAGATAATACCCAGATGTATCGTTTTGAATTTTCGAACGCTGTAATAACAACATAAATAGGAAATGGTTCTCTGATTTAGGCCTACGGACTTTATGGATATATGCATGGTTTGAAAAAAAAATTGTTGGATTTAACTCCATTTTCATCACATTTCCGATTATATATGGCATATCCTGTTTAATTGGTTGAGGAAGACCTTCAAATGAATCTGAGTATTACCACCGTCCTTCCCGTCACCTAAAGCTTTAAAGGGATTATATTGGCAAGTAACACACACACGCTGTTAATCCAGACTTTTCCTGTATGCAGTGTGCACAAAATAATGCTTATGTATTGACGCAAAACCTTTATTTACTTTAAATTTATCAAATTAACAGTAATTGAATATTGGCCAAAACTTTAATACGTCCCGCAATTAAGTATTGCGCAATGTTTACATTGAACTTCGTAAACTTCCCGAACAAAACTTTAAAAACGAGATCGTGAAAGTATCTTCACGATGTTATCCGATGAATTGATCGGAAACCCGAAAGCGGTTCGTTGAAAATGGTAAATGTAAACAAAAACAAAAACGTGGCTTCAGAAACCCGATGTTTGTAATAAAGAGGTTATGCAATAAGACACTTTAGACGCATATATCTCTAAGTTATAAGTGTATCTTTATGCTGGGCGTGTGTATTTAGGACAGGGAATTGACGGTAATATGCCGATATAATCCCTTTAAGAGCGAGCTGGACTCGACCCTACGACCTTAGCGAATAGAGGTAAGTGATCTAGAGACGACAATTTAGAATTATAAAGTGTAAATTTCAGAAACATATATATAAAAACGATAAATTTAGATTACTCCATTAAAGTACGCTGTAACATTTTTTCAATATTTTATTAAAATTATAAGAAATCAGTTGAAATATTACATAGTTTGACACTGTTCGTTAACAAAACAGTATTGACACAGTGACTTCTATATTACTGTAAGTAAATGTTGAATTTAATGCAGAGAGTAAATAAAACAACATACTTTCCATAAGAGAGACTTTTTTTCAGTGTTGCTTTCATGGTTTTAGATAGTCTCTCAGTACAGTACCAAAAGTTCAGTTTAGAACATTCTCTCCTAAGGCACTTTGGAATGTGTTTGTCATCAACACTGATTGGACAGAGGGTTTGTTCAGACTGCGTCTTCTTGTCATATTTTATTGCCATGTATTTTTGCCTAATGACTATTGTTTTCTCAAGGCTATGTTAAAACACATTTGACTTAGACATTACTTCCTGATTGTTTCAGACACCTGTCTCACATGTTTAAGTTTCAACATTTAAAACAATGACAAACCGATCTATTCATCTCTTTATTGAGTTTTGCAAATGTGAACTGCATCTGTCATTGTCATTACTATACCATGTTTCTGTACAAACTGTTCTATCCTTTCAAACAAACAACAATTTGTTTCTGGCCCATTTTGTATAATATACTGAGTTTCATGATATATATTTCAAACTATTTGCATATTTACTGAAATAAGAGCTAGACTTTCTTTAGAAATAACCGTTGAGTTTTTTAATAGTATTTAGCCCCTTTTACTTCATTTATAATATTAGCATGGGTAACAATATCTATCTGTTTAAAACTATTATTCTTCTATAAGCAGAATGTATACCCGTTGACTTATATATAAATTAAAGTGAAATTAAACGCTCTTAAGACATCTAGACTGTACTAAGGTTAGACATGCTACGGAGTTAACTGTATTATTTACACTACACATGATAGTTATGCCAATGAGTTAAGTACAACCAGACTATCACATGCTCACATAATGCTTCTTAGCGGAAGCTAATTGTGTTCTTTATAAATAAGCCTGCAAATAATATATTCATAGGGAGGGCTACAGACAACACAGAGCTACGGACAACACTGTTTTGTCCATTCCATCGTCATGCTGTTATTAGCAGAAAATGACTTTCTATGACACCAGCAAGCCATGCATTGGCAAGTAAAGAGGAATATGTATTTTTACATTTTTATTGTAATTAATGAAATTTAACTGTTATTTGAGAATTGTTAGTTCGTAAAAAAATTCCTAGCACATAAATGTTATATCTATTTATGAACATCGTTTAAACTTAAAAACATTAAAAACTGGTTTCAGGTAATGTCTTAACATACAAAAAATAACCTGCAACAGCATAACGCCTAAAAATGGCAAATATCAGGCCTTCGATGTCTGATAAACCAATAACCATATATACGTGTATATATCATTGGGAAATATAATATTTAGAAATGTTTGTTACTTTGATATTTAGTTTATACACATTAAGTTTAACTCGATTGCGATGAATACTCAGACCTTATATGAACCACTCTTGAGTCCGCATCCTGGGTATAACCGGTACTGAGTATTGTTTTATGAAAGACATCGGGTTGAGCTGGGGATCGAACTTGCAACCTCTGGTGTAAGCAGGCCAACACTATATCCATTTTGTAATAACGCCTTGCTTAAATGTAACATATCAGAAGCTTACAGCATGCATATAACATAGACAAAAGGGAAATGCTCACTCTATCTCGACTGAGCCGATATGGACTTTTATTGAAATTTGATTTTACCAATTGGTAAATATCTTTCGATTGAAATGAAGTAATTATATAATATATAAAAACACTCCTGTGCGCATGTCAAAATGAAATCAGTAGGTTTGTAAAATATGTAATCCTATTTCAAAGTAATATACTAAAGTATTATCATAGACCTAATGACATACCAGGTATTTATATGTGTCAGACTTAATTCTAATACCAATGTTAAAACAACTGATATCCAAGTTGATGTAGTTGAATAATATCTGTAAATTTTGAAAATCATTATGCCGCTCTATCAATATAGTAATGCAATGATCGTTTCAATCTTTTCTTTTAATTTCGCATTATTATACTCAGATTCAGGGTCCTTTATCGATGAGTCGGCTCTGGTATTATCTCAACATCACCTACGTGTCACTGTAAAGGTCGTGGGTTCGACCTCAGATCGGTTCAAAGAACTTTACATGAAAGTGTGCGTTATTTAAGGACGATGAGCTACTCAGACTCTTTCTGATATTATCATATACAAATAACACGTGATGACATATAGAACACGTGACGTGTTGAAAATAATATTCAATACCATTAAAATGCCATTTAAATATAATATTTTATATACACTCCTTAGTACATGTGAACCGATAAATAAGGCCACAATACCAGATATATTTTAGAACAACTGTCTGTATCGCATAGCTTTCAAGATTAATGACCAATGTGATGATGCTATGATACGTTAACAAAATAAAGGAGATATGCTTAAATATGACTCCGATCCAATATAATTTTCCGACTGTTCTTTATCATTGGCCCATCATCCCTGGGTAATTACATATAGACAAGGATGGATGGTAGTGTTAAACTGCCAACAATGTGTCGAATGTAAGGCATTCAGATGAGTTATATAAAATCAGAATCCCAGTGTTGATTGTTTATTTATAGTTTGTTTTAAATATGTGCACAGGTATATGTTATTATCTAAGAGCCATGTTCGCGAAGTTGCGAATAGTGTTGATTATTCGAACGTTGTCGTCGGACTGATTAGCTCAGTCTGTAGCGCGTCTGACTATCAATTCAATGGTCAAGTGATGGAATCCCCACCCCGCCACAGTGTCTTTGGTGTCTTTGCTGATTGACATATGACATTGCGTCTCATTATCTACCGTCTCTCATTGTTATTCTAATTGAGAAAATTAGCAGATACGTTCGAAAATGGATGTGCTTGAGTACTGATTAACATTCCAAGATCCAAGGAAACAGTGGTTAGGTTAACTGATCGTCTGTTAGCCTTCGATGGCATGAAAATGAGGCTTACTAGTCAAACAATCATTATTCTGATGACTTACCGTTCAATTAAATAAAAATGAGGAATCTCTTCCAAGATATAGTACGACAGAAAGTCTGAATATATCAGATAGCATCAAAATAGCAAAATGTGGGAAAATGTCTTAAATCTAAAACCAAAAGAAAGCATTCAACGACTTCATGAAATTTAGAATAAAACTACATAATAACGTCAATCAATGCAAACGAAACAAAATGTTTACAGGGATTGTACCTCTATCGATGCAAACAGAAACAAAGTTATCATTTGTCTATTATTGAAAACGTAATAAAACTGTTAAAGACAATTATATTCAAAAATGCAAACAAAATAAAGGTAAGAACGGCAAGACAGAAAAAAGACGTCGCAAAGTAGATCCACATCTATGCTTCATCATATATTAACTAAAATCTCATGTAAACAAAGAGTGTTACGATTGACTCTTGTCAGTCAGTAGTATACAATTTACGTGTTTCAGCGCAAATTCCCACCACCAAAAAATGACCAGCACGCCCAAGCTCGCTGATCATTTTAGGTGATAAAAAGTTTCGCTGTAACCCGGTTATTGTATACTATTACTACCTTTATTTTTATCAAACAGCCAAATCATTTAACGGAACCCTAGAATTGATATCATTTGAATAACCGCTCCATTAATTTACGTTTGCTTGTTTCTTTTTGTAATCGCGTCTTAACATCTTTTCTATTTTTCTATTCTAAATATTTCTTGATTTGCTTTAGCTAATTCTTGTTCGTAGAATTATCCCACAATATTTCATTGTTTAAATCTTTCAGTATATATGTAACTGGCTTTGTATTTGTATGCCTCTAACAACAAATATTTCTTCCGTCCAGTTAGGAGTATAATCCTTTTCAAATTGTTTTTTTTGTATTTACTTATTCTAACCCTATCATCAATTTTGAAAGCTATTATGTCTGAGATTGTTTGGATTTAGAAGAATACATATTATGTATTGCCTTTTCTTTATTCGTTTTCATTCTTCTCTCTCCAGGAATCATACCAATACTACCATGTTTTGTCTTATTATATTTTGAGATTATTTTAGGCAGGACATTAATATATTTATTTGTATTATTTGCAGTGAAATGCTTCCACATTATTCTCTTCATAGTCCTGTTAAATATTTCAGTAATTACTGCTTTTCCTTCATTAAAGGTATGATACATTTTGATATTTTTATCACTTAACAATTTCTTAAAGTGCTTATTATAAAATTAACTTCCCTCATCAACCCACAACTTTTAAGGTCTTACATTGATCTCAAAGAAAATGTCCTCAAATGCTCCAGCTACCTCCGAGCCACTTTTATTCTTAAGCGGCACACTCCAAGCATATTTACACAAGACATCAGTTACATTTAATAGGTATTTGAATCCTTTGTTATATTTTAAGAAGGTCTGCATATCAATCAAATCAGCCGACCATGTATCATCCACACCATTTACAATGACCCAGTGTCTTGGACATTTTTTTTAAAAAGGTTAATGTAAATCAATCGCTAATCTACTTCCCCAAGACGTCAGCCTTTCAAGTGTTTTGAGCCCAAATCAAGCTTATATTTTATAACAAAAGTTGGTTTAACAATTAAATTTTTAGCAATTTTTTCACCAAATGTTTTTGATTGTGTGTTCTTTAAATTCTCTAACATTTCTTTATCACAAGTAGATTTTTTAACTCCGTTTCCGTAACAATAACCATGTTCTCGACAAACACTGTCTAAATCATTTACCGGAGGTCCATAATCTAAAGGATTTTCAGGCCCGCAATATTTGTATCCAGGAAGTGTTGACCCCTAATAAGGGAGTAATGGTAACATAGATTAGACATAGACATAGACATAGACATATTTTATTAAGTAATATAGGCCTCCGGCCCAAAATACAACATGTAAATACATCATATAGAGTGACACAAATTAAATATTATACATTTATACAAGTCAATATTACAGAATTCACATATTAAAGTGAATATAAGCTTATAACATGCCATATAAATCCAAAAATAATAACATTTGTATTAGATCATTTCAGGTTTAAGCATTTCAAAAGTTTTATAAAGTAACAGATGTGACATATATTTTTGAAGATATATGATTTGAAATAAATGTAGCTATATATAAATCCAAAATTAACACTATAATGAACAAGACTATTAAATCATATCATGAATATTTATATTCAAAATAAAGTGAAACTATTTATACTGTCTAATTAATAATACAGTAGTTTACTCTTGTTAATATTTCTTTAAATGGGCAAATCTAGAATTTCTTTTCTTCTTTTAAAAGCATTTAAAAGATATCTAGCAATACTGACAATGCTTTTCTCATCTTTCAAGCTAAATATTATGTAATACATGTTAAGCGATCTATTTCTTAACCAATTAGATTTGAAAAAAGTTTGTCTAAAATGTTCATACTCATTACATTCAAAGAAGAAGTGAAACTCATCTTCGACTACAGAAATATTATTTTTCATACATATAGGACAGAATCTTAAATTTTTATCTATTGATAAGTGTCTTCCCTTCTCGATCATTAAAGTATGGGTCGAACAACGAAAATTTGACAACGTTTTTCTTAAAATATATGATAAATCAATGTCTAAGTATGATTCTGAATACAGATGAGATTTAAAATGTTTATAATGCAGAGATTTAGGAGAATCATTTAGACCTGCGATCCATCTTTGTAAATAGCAGTCTTTAATGCGTGTTTTAAATAAATGAATAAAATTTATGTCATTTCCAACATCTTGGGCAAGCCAAGCATATCCAAATCCATATGTAAAAAGTAATTCTTTAATATGACTAGCCCAAGTTCTTCTGCCTGCTTCATCTAATTGTTTTAGCATTTTATAACATTGTTTAGGGTATCTATGGTTTTCCATACGTATAATTCTTAGCCAAAATTTTACACAGTTGGGAATATAAGTAATACATAACGGTAATCTTCCGCATTCTCCTAGCGCTAGAATATCAGATGTATTTTGTGATAAATTACAATACTGTTTACAGAATTTGATTTGCACTTTTTCAATTTTTTCAACATACTTGAATCCCCAGATTTCAGAGCCATAACAAAGTATAGGTTTGACCATAGCATCAAATACTTTAAACATATCTACTGAATTTAGATGTCCAAATTTACGTTGAAATCTAAATATACAGGCAACAGACTTAATACCTTGCAATGCCAACATTTCTTGCGTTTTTTACCATAGCAATTTTGGCGTGAAATAAACACCTAAATATTTATAAAATTTGACAACATCTATAGTTTCTCCACAATAAGTCCACTTTTCTGTAAGCTTGACGATGCCTCCATTTCTAAAAACAACAATTTTTGATTTATCGAGATTAATTTTCATATCAACAGATGCACAAAATTGTTCAATATAATTAATTTGTCTTTGAAGATGTACAACAGTATCTGAGAAACTTGAAACATCATCAGCAAACATTAAGGCTTCTAACTCATTAATATCATAAGAAACAAATATACCACGATCACATTTAGAATGTAGAAATGTAACTAAATCATTTATAAACATAGAAAAAGATTATGGGGCTCGCCACACAGCCTTGCCTGGTTCCAATGTTACATGGGAAAAACTCAGTTAATCCATTATTAACCTTAACACATGATTTTAATTTGCTATACATAGACTGTAAAATTATTAAGAACTTTAATAAATGTCAAAACCCTGTCCAATGTTATTCTTTACAAATTTTGTTTTTATTATTCCGCAAGACGCACAAGTACTCTTTTGCATCAACTTTCTATTTTAGCCGAAACAATTCTAGGTTCTACATCTTGTGTTACAGTTTTTTTTCCTTTATTAAATAACTACTCATTTATATATTAGTTAAATACTTTTTAATAATTGATTCGTTTTTTTTTTGTTTAAATGGCTTCAGCTTTTTATACAAAACATCATACATGCTTAGTCCATCTTGCAATTTCTAAATGAGGTGTAAACAGAATGTGGCTTCACTTAACTTAAAAAAGATAGTCTGATATTATAAGATTTAATGAATATTTTCATTATGTATATATGTATATATGTATTATGTACCTGAAATTAACTTTTTTTCAATGTTTCTCAAATTATTATTTTACTGATAGTATGATTCATGTTGATATATTGTTTAAAATACAAACTATATTAAACTTGTTTGAAAATATACCCACTGTGCTATACCGCTACGTATATGACACGCAGCAATACAGACACCCGTGATGTTAATAACGTTATGTCACATGCCAGTGAGAGCCGTATCAATTAAATTATACACCAAAGCGGTGACTTACCAGTCTATTGACCACGGAATAACCATGCGGATGCTTTCATTTTGATACAGAAAGGAAAAACAGAGATGATTATAAAATAATTTTTGACCGGGTTATTAAATTTATAATTAAAAAATAATTTATAAGCTTGATATATTATATGGATAAATTGGTTGTAAAGCTTAATTGTACTGCTGGTCGGGGTGAGTATTAAGATAGAATAAATCGAAAGGAACGAAAAGAAGCTATTATCAAAATAAAAGAAAATTATGGAGAGAATAGGAAAAGAAATAAAGGAGGCTTACCGGATGCCGCGCAGTGATGGAAGTTTAGGAGAAATAATAATGGAGAGGAAAGATGTAATCAAATTGGTTCTTAATAAAGACAGAAAAATACCAAAAGCAGTTATTGCTATCGAGTGGGATAATGAGGATAATATAAATGAGTATAAGAGTATGTATATTGCACAAAAGGATTTAAATATAAATTCTGGATTGATCACCATGTGTTGTGAGACAACCAATCGAGTAAAAAGTGGGTATTCTGAAAATGATAGAAAAAGCTATAGGTTTATTTATGCTAATGAGGGATAATTATTTTCTAGATATAAGATATACATGATATTCACACTTGTTAAAATATCTAAAAATAACACATATCAACACTATCAAATAAATATAGTAAACAAATACGACCCGATGATACAATTAAAACAAGGTGTTAAGCCGCTAGTGGGTCTTCTAGCTTTACAGGAAATGAATGTTAAAATAAATATAACAATTCAGATTTTGTTTGTTAAAACAAATAGTGTTTTAGGGGAGGACGGAATCAAAGATATGAGAACTACTCAAAGTGTGTTTTTTAAATCAAAAGCAAAAGCATTGTTATACCAAAATGATTTAAAAAAAAAAGAATTATATAAATAGTGAATTAACAAATAGAATCAGCGAATGGATTGATTTCTCTTGGATATGGTTGGATAATATAAGAAATGAAGGAACATTATGTAACAATTATAAAATACAGATCAATAAAGGGTTCCTCGTATGTTGCTCTTCCCGATGTTATAAAAAATACACAAGGAATAATCAATATTAAAAATGAAAGGATAATGAATGTTTTCGTTGCTGCCATTTGGTGTATTTGTTTCCAGCTGTAAAGGACCCACAAAGAATAACAATATATATAAAAAAAACCCATTTAAATGAAGTAAATTATGACGGAATAAAGTTTTTCCTGTCAAAGTAAAAGATATTCCTAAAATATAAGCAGCTAATAATGTAAGGTTTAACATCTCTGGAATTTGAAATGGTAAATAACCTATTTACCCGTTGTGCATCTCTAAAACAAAAATGAAAAAAAACAAACTTGTGCTCTTTTATGCATAGAAGAGGAAGGTTTATCTCATTATGTTTGGATAAAGGAGTTTAATAAACTAATGAACACACAATCAAAAGACAAGGGAAAGCTGTTCTTTTGCAAATATTGCATCCAACATTTTACATTAGAAAGAATATTTGATAGCCACACGAATGTATGTCTTTTCTATTAACGGAACACAGAAAGTTAAAATGCCTGATGAGAAAAACAATAGTTTTTTTTTAGAAATTAGCATAAACAATAAGCAGCCCATTTTATCATTTATGCTGATTTTGAAGCAATAGTAAAACCAGTAAATGAAAAGTTTGGTAACTCAACTGAGGCTTACCAAAAACATGTTGCTTGTAGTTTTGGATATAAGTTAGTATGCATATATGATAATACATTTAGTAAACCAGTAGAGATTTACCGAGGAAAGAATTCGGTTTATCGTTTTATTGAAAATATGCTGGTTGAGCAGGAGTATTGAGAAGGAGTGATGAAAAAACATTTTAATAAAGAAATAGTTATAACGGAATAGGAGGAAAAAGAGAAAAGTAAGTCTTCTCATATTTGTCAAAAGGAATATACAGAAGATAATTTAAAATATAAATATCCTGTGAGAGATCATTGTCATGTTACAAGAAAATATCGCGGAAGTGCACACAAGTGTAATAGATTCTTTATACTGAGTAAAAATATCCCTGTCGTGTTCCATAATCTAAAAGGATATGATGGTCATTTCATAATGTATGAAATTGGTAAGATTAAAAGGGAAATTAACGTAATTCCTAATAATATGGAAAAATACATATCTTTCATGATAGACAACTTAGTCTTTGTGGATAGTTTACAATTTCTTAACCAATTCTTAGCTAATTTAGTTAATAACTTGACAGAAAAGGCATTGTGTTTTACTAAAAAGTATGATAGAAATAAAGTCAAATTATTAATCACAGATACTGACTCCTTATGTTATGAAATTAAAACAAAAGATGTTTATGAGGATTTGTATGAGAATAAAAACTTGTTTGATAATAGTGATTACTCTAAAAACAGTCCATTCTTTTTTGATAGTAATAAAAAAGTTATTGGCAAGATGAAGGATGAGGCAGCGGGTATTCCGATTACTGAATTTATCGGTTTGAGAAGTAAGATGTATTCGTATAAAATGGATGGTAAAGATAAAAAAAAATGTTAGGGTATTACCAAAGGTGTTGTTAAGAAAAATGTAATGCATGAGGATTACAAAGATACTTTAATTATTGAAGGTATGAAAACACACACAATAAAATCAGTTAAGCATTAGGTAAAAAGTTATATTTTGGATGATGGAATTAATACACTTCCATATGGTTATCGTGGCAAAAAAATGAAAAGATATTGAGACGCGAGTACAAAAAGAAACGAGCGTAAACTGGAGTGGTGGTTATTAAAATGATTTCAATTCTTGGGTTCCGTTTAAGGATTTGGCTTTCTAGTGGCTGTCTAGTGGGGTGTGGGGGTAGCAGCATACAATATACGGGTTTCAGCGAATTTTTCTATCACCTACAAATGATCAGCGAGCTTGGGTGAGTCTGTACGAGCCGGGGCGAGTCTAGACGAGCCTGGGCGAGTCTGGCGAAACCCGGTTGATCTGATCATTTTGGGTGGTGGGAAAATTGCGCTGACACTCGTAAATTGTATACTACTTCAGTCACGTGGTTTAATATTCTAATTTCTTACGTATCAAACATAATTATCCTCTTACCATTTTAGGCATACCAACCGTTGGAAACAGAAAATACTTCCGTGGGAAGCTTCCGTCTCATAATGGTTGTTCTAAATATTTCTTATTTCTTCGTCTTTAAAAATGCATTTTCCTTATTTTAATGTTCTTTTTGTTAACTGAATGGCATTATTGACGTATTTTGAAATTTTTTTGAACCATTGTCATGATTTGAATTGTGAATTTAGAAAAAAATTATGCTTGGAAATTGGGGTATGAATACATGATTTCAGAAGACAACTTTCACTTTGTCAACAGTGTACCCACTGAACAGAAAAAAAAATCTTATATGACACTTGTCCCCTAATTTTCTCATCATAATTTGGTAGTGCAGAGGTTGACAAACAGTAAACTGTAAGTTTCACTTCTTTCATTTGGGTCTCTTTATGAATGACAAGCCTTCAAACTTTTATTATTACTATTGAATAAAGAACAAAAATCAATGGTGGGATTAACACTTTTATTATCAAGTGGACTGAACATTAAGTTGTGACTTATGACTTAGGCACATGTAAGTTATAACCAAGGTGAAAACAAACCGTGTTGTGTGTTTCAACCAAATTTAGTTTGGAATGGATGTAGAATTTGATTTTCCCCATAAAAAAGTAGCTAAAAATAACAGTTTACAGCTATTGTTTTGACATTTTCAGCTTTGACGCCCGAGAAATTTGGCCTGCTTAATTTGAAATCTGACTTGATCAGTTTCGAATATCACGGATTGATTATTGACAGAGAAAAGTATCAGCAGATGACGTCGGTTCTTCCAATTATTTCTATTTTAACATTTTGACAAAATTGAATGTTAAATATCAATCGATCCTCCAAGTTCTAGAGTAATTAGATAAACACTTTTGACGTGCTATCCTTACTTTAGAAATATAGGTCATATCTGTTTGATATGTGTTTGGTGTAATTACAGCTGGATTTCACCACTACCGAAATATATACCTCATTTACGTCTAAAATAATTTAATTTGATTAATATATATATATATGTTTATGAAGATAATTAATTGTAAAAAAAAGACATAAATGTACACCAGACTACGGCGAGCGCGTGTCTAGCTACAATGCAAACCATAGACACATTATCAAGGCATCTACCAAACAAATATATTTGGTGTCAACCGTGACTTCTAGTATACTATGGTTTTACATGCAACACATCTGACCTAGACGGACAATTTACATACATGAACTGATAGCTTATATGAGTAGGGTCCAGTAAAGGATTCATGACTACTCACATGCTATATAAAGGACAAACATACTAACCCGTTGGATCAATTATATACAGTGAAGTAATATCTATTTGTTTCATAAAGGGAGATAATTAAAATATAAAAATATATAGAATAATCTCCATTTTTAGTGATATTTTCAGATCTAAATTTACAATGTATCTGTGAATCTGAAAATAACCCATAAATCAGAAATTCCGTTGGTGTGATTTCATTTATCTTCTTTATATATTTGTATATATATTTACACTTCATCTACGTCTAGAACAATTTATATATAGTGCTTGGAATGGATTACTAGTAATGAAATTACAAACGTTGATGAACTTATTTTCATTTTACTTTATTCGAGTACAGGCATCTAGACTTATTAACCCTTAAAACTGGTAATTATGAAGTAGGAAGAATTATAGATTTTGGTATGGAATTACGTTTCTCAGGAGAATGACAAAGCTTTTCTAAACAGTAACTATTAATATTACTGCAATTATTTTCAAACAAGGCATTTAAGACTTCTCTTTTAATTTGAAATTGATTTATTTCTAGTTTATCTTACATATTGTGATACGACACAATTATTGAAATAATAGTATCTTCTGCATGGTTAGTGCATTATCTATAGATCAGAAACTATGATCAATGTGTCATTGACACGGTTCCTGCTAAAAACTGTATCAGACTTGCACTGTATAGTTTGCACTACACGTCTGTTTAATTTGATTATATTTTATTCTATATTTGATTTACTTCTCTATTATGTATAGCTAGGGGCTCCAACTTGGCATAATTTGCGAAGGGGTATATACTCCTTACAAATTCATTAACGGCCTGTAGTTTATAGGAACTTTTTTAAAAATTTTAATTTAATAATCATATACGTAATTCATTTTATGTTTATATATTTGTTTTATATTGAATAAAATGTAGAATTAAATTGGTGAAAGTCTATCAAAACAAACAAAAATATTAAGTGTGTATTTTGGTTTGTTCTTGAGCGGTGAGACGGTTGATTTTTTTTCTTCTTCTGAGTGTTTTGTTTTTGTGAAGTTGTTTTTTCATGTCATATTCAAACTTGGAGTACAGTGAGGCCATTTTGGAGTGAAACCAGTTGTTCAAATTTCTTTATTTGTTTTAAATAAAACTGTTATATTTTATTTTCTAAAATAAAACAATTTGAACTAAATATTGAAGTTGATAAAAATTAAGTAACATGAAATAAAAAATATTGATGTTCTATAATTTTGGTTTTCAAAATAGTGTTTAATAAATGTTTTTTTAACATTAAAATCTTCAATATTTATCTTATATTTTTAAAATTCAGTAAAGGAATTCAAAAAAATATATTACTCCAAAACTGGCCTAAATATACTGTTTTTTAGTATAATGAAGTGTTTTGCTATACCCAGTTCTTTTGCTAAGATGGTATTAGATAGGTTGGGCATTCCAATTGTCATCCCCATCAACTGGCAATGACATCATCGTAAACGTCTCTGTTACCTAGTTACTGAAATGTAAAGGAATATATCGTCGTCATTAAATGAGTAAAATAATTACATAAACCTTAACTATACGAGTGTTTGATTTAGTACAGATCATACATAACGTTCGTTTTAACTCAATACGCTTGAAAATCATCGCTATCTGATTTGATAGACATATTTTTACAATAAACAAATATTAAAGGTAGGCATTTAATACTTAGGTACTATACCTGGCAAAGTAATGATAAAAAGAATGTCTAAGAGAAGACGACCAAGATGAATTGAACGTAAAAGGTATAGGTATAGAATAGTCAATATCTGATAGATCATGGCCTTATATTCAGTTTATACTTCCCGTCGTTAATAACATACTACCTTACGTGTACTTCCATACCTTTATTATATCGCATAAAAATATACACCTCTTTCATGTTATTCATTATAAGCGTTTGTTTCCATGTTATTTATTATCAGGGTTTGTTTCCATGTATTTCATTATAAGTATCTGTGGCCATGATAATCATTATAAGTATTTGTTTCCATCTAATTCTTTATAAAATTTGTTTCCATGTAATTCGTTATTAATATTTGTTTCCATGAAATTCGTTATTAGTATCTGTTTCCATGTAATTCATTATAAGTATATGTGGCCATAAAATTCATTATTAGTATTTGTTTCCATGGAATTCATTATCAGTATTTGTTTCCATATAATTCATTATGAGTATTTATATCCATTTATTTTATTTTTCCTATTTGTTTCCATGTAATTCATTATAAACATTTGTTTCCATGTTATTCACTATTAGTATTTGTTTCCATGAAATTTGTTATTAATATTTGTTTCCATGTAATTCATTATTAGTATATTTTCCATGTAATTCATTATAAGTATATGTGGCCATGGAATTCATTATTAGTATTTGTTTTCATGCAATGCATTATGAGTATTTATTTCCATTTAATTCATTATTCCTATTTGTTTCCATGTAATTCATTATTAGTATTTGTGGTCATGTAATTCATTATTAGTATTTGTGGTCATGTAATTCATTATTAGTATTTGTTTACATGTAATTCATTATAAGTTTTAATTTCCATGTAATATAAATTCATAATTGGTATTTGTTTCAAATGTGTACTTTGTAAATGTTTACATATTGATAAAACAGAAATACCATAGACGCAGGGGCTGGACACCATCATGAGTCAGTTGTTCACATTTTGGTAAGCTTGGACCTGGATTTAGTGAACATTTGTAAGTTGTTTAGTCTTTACACTGACTGATCACGTCTCATTCATTCCAAATGCATTGTTAGAAACAGGATGAAAGGATTTCACAATTTTTGACAAAACAGTTATCTACTGCGCTGTGAAATACAATGAACAGCGATTTGAACATTTTGCTTAACCCAGGGATAAATTGCCTCAGACGAACTAACATCATTTATTTATTTACATTCATGATAATCTCAAGATTAAAGGGACAGAAAATGGCATATTGCTTACACATTCCGTTTTAACATTGGCATAAACAGTGTCTGGAACATATGAAGTAATACTAGATAGATTAATCGATCATAAAGATAAATACTTTTATTCAACAAAAAACAACAACACACACACATATTTACGGGCCTCTCAGTTAAATAAAGGAAGTGACGCCAGGCCATTATTTTGATTGTTCAATAACTTTCGATAGGAACTGCAGAAGTCGAAGTTGGTTCAAGTTTTCAGAGCAGGATATAATTTACATTGTAGCCTCGTCATTATCATTCATTTATTACCTTCCGTTAACCCTCCCGAAACGTTAATGTTCCGTTTTGTTCTGCTTATATTTTATACTTTCAGCACCGATGAGAGCGATATTACTTGGATCAATTTAAATATTTGAGTTCCCGTCTTGGCTGGTACAACTTGACAACGTTTGGAGACAATGGGTTTTTAAGGATTCTCAAAATTCGATGTCGGGGTCGAAAAAAGACAGTGTGCATCAATATATATGTGCAAACTAACAGTCGTGACTGTTTTCTTCTGGATTCCGGTGCCGAGGTCGAGAGGATATGCGACAGTGAAAATCACAAGTGAATCAGCAGTTTGTGATAAATGAGTTGGTCTGCTCTCCAACTGTCGGATATTTGACAGTTTAATTGTACATTTGCTAGCTCATTATAGGTTACCTCCGTTATCGGGGTAACTATTAACTTAATATAAATACTTCTGAATATTTATAAATATTCATTTTCTTAACAAGTCATGGCCATTCCTCATGCTAAAACATAGATAGATAAAAGTGAAATTAATATAACACGTTTCTTTTTTTATCTCTTTTTATAGTTGAGTAATATAATGATGATGTGGATCGTCCCACATTAAGATGACTTCCCTGTTTAAAATATAAGTACGCTATACATATGTATGTGTGTGTGTGCGTGAGTTTGCGTGTGTGCGTGCGTGCATGCGTTTGGGAAAATTATACGTCTTATAACACCTCTCAGGAACACTGGCTACACGAGTGCTACATTAATAATAAAAATGGTAAATAGAGTAGACAGAATTGCCTCTTTGCAGGGCTTAAACAAAAAGAAACAATATCCTTTGCTAGTTTTTTGCCTTCGTTAAAGGGACACAAAACACCAAAAGCAAAGAAACAATTTGGTATCTATATAAAAACAATTATTTATCAACACATTAAATAAGTAACAAACTGAAAGACAGATTAAATATATTGCACACAGACTAAACTAAAGATGCTAAAATTTGCACGCGTTCACACGCCAATACCCAATATAACAGTTTGCTCCCCTAAACTGTTTTACAAACTTTATTCAACTTATTAAAAACTAATATTTCAATTGATATTTGATTAAAAATATTATGATTATAGAAATTCAAGTACATTTAAGTTTATTGAATAAATGCAAGTATAATCGAAATAAGTAATCAATTTTATCTATTTACTTAAAAGAACCATTTTCAATAAAAAAACAAGTAAATTATAACTTAAGTTTATCATGAAAAATATTTATGTAATAACGTATAACAACGTTAAAATTATATGACTTCTTTTGTAATCAGGTGCAATTTTAATCATTTGCTTGAAGACAAAAGTGTGGGTGGTGAGGGGCGGCTTGCGTATGTTCGTGTTTGTGCTAGTGAACCTTTCACCTTTGCTGTTTATGTATTGGTATATATGTATATGTTTCGACGAGACTGTATGTATAAGTCAAATCAACCATATGTTCTGTTCTGTTCTGATGTTTAGGGTAATGTCGCAAGAAGCAGAATTGTTTATTGTGATTTTCTGATGGACACATAAAACTCGAGTACTAGTTTACCTTCCAGGATACAAAAAAGAGTGGTTAGATTAACTGATCGTCTGTTAGCCCTCGAATGAAGATGAATTTTCAAACACACAAACAAAACGAAATGCATGTTCTGTTGTTAGCTAGAAAAAAAGAAATTCATTCCATAAATAATGCCAATCGGTAAATTGGTTAATGTATCATTGTTTGTTTGGTTTCATACCTGCTTTTCATAACGCAAAATTCAGAGATCAGGAGATTAAAGTTTAAGATAGTTTGCGGTGTTCATATTGGATTTGTTTTCATCTGGCATATTTTATACAGATAAAATACAATTTATGTTACCTTTACATCTAATCATTACGGCAGGATTAATTTAAACGCGGATTTATTGACAATGAATTTTGAACAAATTCGAATTCATGAAAAAACTAGCGTGGACACCCAAGTTTTTATTCGGCCATTTTATAGAAAAATTGAAGTTCGACAGGAATATCGCGAACTACCTTAACAATATACGTACCTTTATCCAACAGCAAATAAATATTTAGCGAAATAATCAATGGTGCAAAAAATGTTACATATTTTTCAATAACTTCTGATAGGCGTACACTATTGTGGAAATGGTTTCAACATACGAATTTGACACACATTAATTTCTAAGATTAACTTTTCGAAAAAAAAAATGTTATTTCAAAAATCTAAACACTTAAAGCTGAAACAGGATCCCTAAACAAAGCTTTATACTAAACATTAGTTTAGAACTTTCAGAAATGTCGCTCAATATTGTTCTGAGAATAACGATTAATTAGAAATACTTATGTTACGCATCGAACCCAAGACGGTTTCTGGACACAACTACTGGTTCCCTCTATGTCATTAGATCTGATATGAGTAATATATGGAAAAACTATAATAATATGAAATTATGTATAAGGAAGAAGACGAAGGTGTCAAACGTATTTATGTATTTCATAGATGATTTTATCTTTTGGCATTGACCTTATATCATATAAAGATGCACAGTGATGCAGTGATCTATAGCAATGCTAGCTTTTGCCAAACATTAATAATTGTATTTCCCCATGCGTTATTTGCTTTGCTCAAGGCAAACACGATGCATTTTATAATAATTGCATCACGAGCATCATCACACCAATACAATCGGTTATAAAACCATTAATCATAAAAAGCACCTCATCATTTTTTTTAATTTGCATTGAATTTCAATTGAATTTGAATTGATTTGAATTAAGCATTTTCAAGAACAGAATTTTAAAAAGAAATTGTAATATTACATTAGTTTGGTATGACTTGAATTCCAATAAGAGTAAAAACGGAAGTATCATGTAATACTCAATAATATTTTAATTCATTCATACCTTTTCTGTGCGTGAATGGAATAATTGTCCTTACAACATAAGAGAGTCACCTTCCTTAAATATATTCAAATCAAATATTAACTCTTATAAACAAAAGGTACCCAATCACTTTTATACAGGGAACGGAACTGCCAATTTATATCATACACGACTCCGTATTAACTGCAGTAATCTGAATCCACATTTATTCAGTAAAAACATAGTTGCAAATCCAAATTGTCTTTGTGGTGGAATTGAGAGACATTTCATCATTTTTCCAGGTGCAGACTATTTCACCAGTATAGACAAAGAATGATGACTGAAATAAATTTAGCTCACATGATCCCTCCTTGAATGATCTTCTGTATGGTAATGAAAATCTTACACTAACTGACAACAACTCAATTTTAATGGCAGTTCAAAATTATATTATAAAGACCAAACGTTTTGAGTATCGCACACAATTAATAGGATATTGACTTGTCATGTTTTCTACCTACTTGATTATGACGACGTGCCTTTATTTGATCTTAGATAGAAAGAAACAATAATTAATGAATGGATTGAATTGATAAACATTACCTTGCAAAATTCCTACCCCCTATATCGGAATGAACCGATAAAATAAAATCAAATCAGTGGAGTCTTTTTCTTTCTCTTTAACCAACACTCTCTTCTTTATTTGAAATATCTCAATAAAACGTTATTTCTTTTAGCAATTTTTACACATTTGGCCAAATTGAAATCATTTCGGAAGATTTGGATAAAGTCTATATAAAATGTAAAATAACTGTTATGGAAGCAGATTTACACAAGCTTCTAATGTTTTTTTCTGTATCATTTCCACATAATTCGTTAAACATATGACTGTATGCTTTATTGTTAAATGTATACTAAATATATGTACTTATGTGAATAAAATATTGTTTAAACTAAAACGGAAGTGTTAACACAATTGTTTTATCACGACATGGACCTTTTTTAATAACTTAATTGTTATCTGTTAATTAGTATTTTCTAAATAATTTAATTTAACGTGAACTGAAAACCTTTCTTATTTAACAGCCTTAGTGTTTAAGGAATGTTAAGAAAAGTTAAATCTTACTTGAATTTCACGTAAAAAATTAAGAAAATGTAATAGATATAGCTAAGTCATCATATTGTGTTAGTAAGATAGCCCAATCCATCACATTTTTGTAACAAGATAGCTTAATCGTCATAAGTGCGGATCCTCATTCTAATGATTTAAAGAATGTCTATCACTGAAAGTGATGCAGTAATGTTATATATATTTTAAGCAAGCGGCAGTGTGTACATATACTTATTCTTTATATATAATTTTTATCATTTTCACGTTACTGAAGAGAAGGTCAGTTTGGGTTTTATTTCATCAAGATCCGTTAAGTATTAAGACATTTACGGTTTCTATATTTTGTTTACCGTAATTGCAAGTTGTTTATGTCATGTAGGCCAATGTTTTGTCAGATTAATACTCGAGTACTCGGAACATACGATTTTAATCGTTGTTTATGCGATAAAGTTATATATATTTTCAATCAGTAAAATCATGTGTATTGTATACAGGGTAAATTGTAACGCCCGTGCTACTTCAAAAGTTACTATGTATTATATGTTGCTTTTAAGCTACATTCATAACCGATACAATCGGTCGACAGACTTTTCAATATAGAACATTTACTTTCAATTCTACAAAGAATGTCATGATCATCAGAAGATATTTACTTTCTTCCTAATCATGTTAAAAGTTATACGGATTTTTCTACCTGAAGCTATGTGCTATTTCAACCAGATATTATAACTTGGAGATATTATAGTCGTGTGCTATATATCTATAAACAAACTTAATACAACGTGATCATCAGCAGTTTTCATGTTCACCTTCAAATCGATAATTTGCATACGGTCAGGCGTCATCAGTATCTATTTCTGAATTCGTAGAAATAATTAAGTTATAAATGACGTATCATAGTTGTTAATAGTAAAATAAAAGCGTTGAATGTCTTCATTGTAAATCTAGAACAATTTATATAAAGACAGAAATATTCTAAAATTGGATTGGTATTAGGACTATCTTGGACAGTGTATGCAGTAGTCAACGATTTCAGAGTGTCGTTCAGTCATTACACCTTCGTGTACTGGACGCAAGAGGAATCCGCTAGGATCGTAAACTCTTGAGACTTGTTAAATGTAATCGAGTGCAGCCGCTGACCGAAGTAACTACATCATTCAATCAAAATATGATTACCCCCTTGTCCAAAAGAACAGTTCGGAAGAATATTGTAAGGAAAAGAGAATTAATAGCCGAGGTTGTTAACAAAAATACGTATCCGGGTTAAATAACAGACGTAAAGGGTTGACATGGACCATAGGTAAGCGACTCTGGCATAAACGTAAGTGAACACATGGGTCGTGTCATATTCTCTGATGAGTATAAGAATTTAATAGGTGACAATCACAGAGTTTACGTCAGGAAAAAGCCAAAAGAAGAATGGCTTCCGCAGTGTTTTTTTCCGCACCACAAGAGAAGGTTAGTTTGGTGGATTGAGGAGCATTACTTTTGAACGGGTTTGGTACAATTACTGTTATGAACAGAACTATCAATGCACATGTGAATATGGGACGATGGGGGCGGGGCCATTTCAAACAATGATATTTCTCATAAATAAGTTTTGTACTGTGATCTTTGCCAAAGGTATTAAATCTGGATACATTTTCAACAGTTCATGTAACTCCCCAGCAAATGTTTTAGGCTCCAGAGAGTTTATTGACAAACCAGAGATACATTAACAATAAATTAACTGGATAAATAGTTACCAACATGATACAAACAATTATTCAAATTAGATTTTAAAGACAAAACGCTGTAAAAATTACAATAATTAGCAGAACAAACCTTTAGCAATTATTATATAAACTACAGGACAAGCAGTAACTCACTTGTACTAATCGTCCCACACCAATCTTCAATCCACGCGGTAATGTGTGCAAAAATGTAAAATAACATTTATCACTCCAGGGTTTATGGCAGGATGTATGCAGCATTACATCATAATTATTATCGCACGTCCTCTAATTAGCGGTAATTGCAAGTAATTTAGGGAGTCAATGGCAGCGGTTTTAAAATAAAATTTAAACATTCAATTTAACGGCCTGCATACCGATAAATTTTAATGTGCAATGTTCATTATGTAGATATATGTAAAAAAATAAAATAAATGAACATTTTTTTATATAAATTAATATTCTCTAGATACGGGAATACAAAAAAATGCTAGTTTTTTTATTATTTGGGTTTAACATCTGTTTTAATATATTTAAAATAAATATGACATATCCAGTTTTACTGATGTAAGAAGACATCAGCATGAATCCAAGTAGAACTACCATCATTCCATAAGTAAATCTATTGAGGGAATTTCAGCTTAAATGAAACGCACGTGTATGGTACATAAATTACACAAGACAAGCATCAACATCATGATATGCACACGACTGGTACCTAAATTACACAATTAAGGCAGGAACAACATGAGAACCACAAGATTAGTACCTACATTACAAAAGACATACACGACCTGCATGATAAGCACCTGTTTGGTACTTAAATTACACAAGACAAGCACTCACTGCAGGAGAATCACACGTTTGATGCCTTATAATACAACAGACAGGCACTAACGCCATGAGAACCACACGTTTTGGTACCTAAATTACACAAGACAAGTACCAACGGCATAGAGAACACGCGATAAGTACCTAAAAACACATGACAGTGGAGCGCGTGGTGCAGTGGTAGAGCACCGAACCCGTGATCGGAGGGTCGTGGGTTCGAACATCCGCAACGGCTATGTGTGGTGTCCTTGAGCAAGACACTTTTTCCGCATATGCTTAATACTGGTTCTATCCAGGAAGACTTCGAGCATGATTTGCATAAGTTGTAAGAACTTGTTTCACAATCGAAGTAAAATAAAAAAGTTTAAACTAAAAACGTGTTTGGTACTTAAATTACGCAAAGCAAACACCAGCTGCATAATAAGCACAAGTTTCGTACCTTTTCTCACTCGATACACATCCTTACACGACTAAAGATTTTTCTTACTGGGAACTAGATTTTCTAATCTAAATATACTCAATATTTTAGTCGACATGTGATTTTCTTACACCACACATAATTTTAAAACTTAAAATTAAAAAGGTTGTGAATTTTTGAAAAGTGGGTCTACCATCAATATAGGTAAATATCATGCCTTGAAGGTGTCAAATTAAACATAAATTACTCACCAAAAACACTCGTAAATTCCTTCAGCATGTTAACTTTTATTTTAAAAGTGTTTAAAATTTCTCTATTGTTCATTCTTTATAGAAAATTAATATAACTATTAAAAACAAGCATTTATATGTTTTCAAATTAATGACTAGATTTTTTGAAAGCAGGGCAAACTATTGTGTAACAAATGCCTGGATTTAATCTCTTATATTTCCTTAAAACACAATGAAAGATATATCTTCATTTGTTTATTGTTGAATGGTATATTAAACTTGCAATTATCAAAGGTCATAAAATAAAATAAAATAATTAACATTGTTTATTTAGGGTTCAGATCTTTCTCTACACGCGTAGAAACAATGGCGGCGAAATGTTGATTTTCAGAAATGGAAAAAAATGAAATTTTGGAGGAACCTTTATCAATTTAAGCTTATTAGGATAACTTTAAACGTATCGTCGATTGAAAATATTGAATACCAAATGATTGTATTTGAGGAATTCATGTTGGTATTTTTGATATCTTTCGTGAATTAAGATTTTGAAAAGAACCATTTGAGGCCAAAAAATATACATTGCTCGGAAAAGAGTAAATTTTGGATGCTTTCTTTTCTAATAAAACTTATATTGGTAACTTTAACAACACGACTGATTGAAAATGTATTATATCAAATGAATTTTGCCAGTTTGTTTTGTGTCTTTCTTGAGTATCTTTCGAGAATTAAGGTTTTGAACAAAACTCATTGAGGATAAAACCGCACATTTTGTCAATATTGATCGACTTTGAATGTGATTTTTAACATTTAATTGGACGAAATATTTCTTTTAACCTTTACCAATTGAAAGTTTAGGTATTATGAAATGAATCATTTGAATATCAATACAAAACTTTAAGTAACACCAGAAAAATAAGCATAATTTTACACCCATAAAGCGTGGACTTACCGTAGTGCGTGTGAATCTAACGTGACACAGTCACTTTCCAATTAAAAAAACATCGATATCAATTGGAACTCTCCAATTGGAAAACCTCGGTTCCACTGGTCAATTCTAAAAATAGATTTCCGATACCAATTTGGCAATTACAGGTTGGAAATTATCAATTCAAATTGGAAATTAAACTTTCCGGCTTGGACGAAACGAGTTTCCAGTGGGAAAACATGCATTTGTGGGGTCTTTAGATTATAATTGTGACATAAATCGGCAATTTATTATGCTTTTGATTACCTTTTTGTGACCGCACAGTCGTACTCTTCAAACTGCGATACTTTGTCAATAAAAATAATGTAAGAGTTTTTCCAGAAATTCACTGTGTTGTGTTGTGTTGTGCTATGAATTGTTGGATACGCAGGGAATTCCCATCGTCGGATACCAATGCCCATCGTTGGATACTCCCAGGTGAAAATTCCGATACTCTCCATCCATCAGAGGGTGATAAATGGACATATCGTAATGGATTACCCGTGGGTATTCGATGATGGGGAAAACCATGCTTTACAGCAGTGTATACACGATCTGACATGGGAGATGCGAGGTGCATTGATTTCCAAGAAGAATTTATCAAGACGTTCGTATGTTAGGAAAGTAAAGAGTTTAAAAGGAACACCAGATGTTAGCAATCGTACAATGTCGGCCAATCCGTCATCCTTCGGTATAAGTCTCTATTAGGATAATCGGCAAGGTGGTCCGAATGCAAATGTAAGTTTAAATCACATGTTTCGCAGTATTGCGGAAACTTAATCATAATGAAACATGATTAGAGATGTACAGTGAATCACCTAGTAAGTTTATGTGTGGCAAGTAGTCTTTATATCAGAATAATGTCAATTACTGACTGTTCCTTATGTAAAACTCGATGTATGGAAACTATTTGCATGTTTAAAATGACATGCCCTTCTCATGGTAAACCTTGAAATGAGAACCTCTTGGTAACGTCATTGCGTTAATGCAAATAAAACAGATAAAAACCGACATAATACGATGTATGAAGTGGTATAAATGGTATTTAATTAACAGATGCTTTCCGTAATATGAAATAGTGCGGATCTCCAAGGGACGATATATACACATTTATAACATACGGGAGCTCTTTTATTAAGTGGGCCATTTACAAGCAACTTAGCAACGGGATAACTTTTTTTGTACATCTGGCGTGGTGTTATAGTTATTTTTTGTCCCTATGTTAATCAGTTAATGTATCAAGCGTTTTTTGTTTAAATTATTATCTATGACATATCAAGGTGACGCTATATAAAAACATGAATGCATACAATTATTCCACTAGAAACAAATATGTATTCAGATATATAAAAAACAATTCAAAACAACAACGGAATTACTGAGGAATGCTTTACTTCTAATAAGCGTTATTAAGATAATATGCACACAAATCTGAATCACACATAAATCAATTTGAATGAATCCAGCATTATTAATATATTCGCCGACTCTTGCTGGCAAATAATAATATCAAATACACTTAGAAGAGATTAAATGTATACTCACTTTACATAATAACAAACAATAAACTGACTACCGTATGGATACATCGTTTATACAACATTCATAAGATAATGTGGAAGAATCTGATTGATGGTTATAGCCGGAAGAACTCACAATTTCGCCAACGTCACAAACTAAGTCAACCTTGTGTAAGTAACCACCTCTATTAAGCAGCCACTTGTCTAAAACAGTCATATATTCTACCTCCAATATGCTTGCTGGGAAAATTAATCTGTATTAAGCAACACTGAGTCTGTCTTAAAAGGCCACTTTTGCTTCTTCCCTTGACTGGCTGGTTAAGACAGGTTTGACTGTACTGTCTCTGCTGGAACTAAATAATTTGGTTCCTGCTCATTAACTTTAGTTCGCCTTTAAGATGTATTGATGTGATATTTAAGGAATTTGCTTATATATCAAATGATATTGCCATAGAATTCTTCAATGTTTTAACGTGCGGTGGTATTCCGATTGTAATCTGATATACACCAAACCTGTCTTAATCAGCCAGTCAAGTGTAGGAGCGAAGGTGGCCTTTTGAGACAGGTTGTTACTTAACCCTTTACTCCATAGACACGCGTTTTCCCGCACAAATCACGGAAGGCCTTTAAAACACTGTTTTCCACTCTGTCAGTTAATATAAACATAATTCATCCAGTAATTCAAAAGCCATCTATATTAGGTACCCAAAGGCGTCTATATTTGAGGTGTCCAAAGGTGTCTATATGAAGTAAAGGGTTAATACAGAGTAATTTGCCCTGAGGTAGAACATATGGCTGCTTGGACAAGTGGCGTCTTAAAGGAGGTAGCCGCTTACTCATGATTTGACTGTATTTAGACAATTTTATTCCTCCAAAAACAGGGGAACATACAACATAATAATTCGATGGATATCATTAAATCAAATTGTACTCTAAAAACATATTCAAAGTGATTCATAAATTAACAGCTCTATGTCATATTTATATAATAATCCCTTTTACTTATCTTTAATTGTTTTCAGTTGTCGTAACATTTCAATCAAACACTACTGCAATGCATGTAGATTAATTTATCTCTCCAACAATAGAAATGCAATATAATAGGAAATGCGGAACATCTCAGCGATTTTCTTAACACGGAAATATGACTGACTAAGATCACTAATGATTTTGTTCTATATTATATTGTAATTAAAGGGATTATATTGGCATATTACCGTCAATTCCCTGTCTTAAATACACACGCCCAGCATGAAGATACACTTATAACTTAGAGATATACGCGTCTAAAGTGTCTAATTGCATAACATCTTTATTACAAACATTGCGTTTCTGAAGCCACGATTTTGTTTTTGTTTGCATTCACCATTTTCAACGAACCGCTTTTGGGTTTCCGATTTAGCATCGGACAACATTGTCGTTTTCGAGGCTTTGTTCGGGAAGTTTACGGAGTTCAATGTAAACATTGCGCAATACTTTATTGCAGGACGTATTAAAGTTTTGACCAATATTCAATTACTGATACTTTGATAACTTTCAAGTAAATAAAGGTTATACGTCAATACATATACATTATTTTGTGTATGCTGCATACAGGAAAAGTCTGGATTAACAGCGTGTTTGTGTTACTTGCCAATATTATCCCTTGAAAAAAACGTTTGCATGCTTGTTATTCACAGAAACACCCAATAAAAGACGTGAAATGTATATTTTATTGTTTTTAAGTTATTCATAATTAAAGCACCATCGTATATATCAAACCTTTTGACATTTTCAAATAATACATGATAAAACTTACGATCTATTGATAGAAAATATCTCGTTCCTGAAAGGGAATTTATCAGGGATTAACAAAATGTTAAAATTGGCTGTAAACATTTCTTCCCCAATATATCATGTCTAATCCCGTATTGCCCAAAGGATAACTATTTAAGGTAGTTCTAAATATGGTACCGCTGTGTCTCGTTAACAGCGCCCCCTGTTGGTACGTTTTTTTTTCGGACAATTATGGCTCTTTTTCCCTTGTAAAATAATTAATATTATTTCAAAATATTTTTATAAAATTACTCAATTACTTATTTTATTTTCTGTGATTAGATTATAACTTTTATGCCGATAGAATACAGTTTGTGTTAACTTTACATTTAATCATTATGCCGGGATTGATATAAAAGCGGGTTTAAAAACAACAAATTTTCAATATTCACGACTGACTGCGCGAAAAAGCCCTGGTATAAATTGTTGAATTTCACAAAGTACTTACATAAGTCCTTGATTTTACATATGTCAAATTTTATAATTTTCACGAAAATATGATCGAATAAAAAGAGGGGGGTTTCACGCTATTTGTTTTACTATGGAACACTACAAAATAGGCCAAAACCATATATTGAAAAGGGATTTCCTCACTTGGGTTACGAGCCTAAGTTAAACTAAAGTAGATTTCCCGTTTAAAATTGCACTATATTTTATGACGTATTAAATGGATCACGTGATTTCATTTTAATTTTATTTGATCCGTTTTACTAGTTAACACCTTAGGCTCATAAAAATGGTTTCATCTCAGAGAAAGTCCGAATGACGACGCCAAGGTCGTCAAGCAGTATTTAAGTGTTGTCTTTTTTTAGAATGGGGATTTCGTTTTAAATTTACCACTCTTATTTAAATATTGATTTTGTCTCGTTTAAGTTGATTTGACATACAAAACCAAATGTTGAAAATGGTCACTTGATCAATGACGTAGAGAGAATAACTTTCCGACCAGGCTCCTGATTCACCAACATATACTTAAATACTTAAAAACTTAAATCTAAGAAAAACAGCCAGGTGATTATGATTTGAGACTGGTTCCAGTAAAACTGCATATTGTGTCAATGATATTGATTATATAATAGATAAATAACCAGTCAAAACTTAGTTAAGTTTTTTAAGTATTTAAGTGAAATGTTTGTGAAAGAGAAGCCTGGTGAAGTAAAATAAATTGATTTGGTAACGTTGTAGTACTTTTTGAGGTAACAACTTTCGTACAATGATCTAACTTATGACGATAAAGACCCGGCTATAAATGTGATCGCACAACTTCTCCCGTGAGATACATTTTTTCGATTCTCTGTTACTTTTACTCATTAAAAAAAGCTATGTAAGATTATTTTTCTTGCATACCAAACACATTATATATTTATTTTAACTTAAAATTATAATTAAACTTTTCTATGGCTTTTAAAACTTTAAATCAAATATATTTCGTCATGTCTTTAAATACGTAACGTCACGAATTGTTCCAACGTCACCACAGGGTAGGATGGGCGCGTTGAGGGTGTAGGATAAATAGTCCGTACCCGGTAAAATACGCAGAAATCCTTGTCTGGTATGCAAAAATTTTCTATCCGAACTTCCAAGCCGTATAAGATACTTATGTTCTAATGTTATGAATTTGAAATGTGTTTGAAATTTTGCTGTTTAAGTTATACATATAACACTTTTGCACGCCCTCATGATTTCCTGTATTTGTGTGAACTGAGTGAATAATATAAGAATCTTACATGGGTTTGAGGTTCGGATAGAACACTCCGTCCCGAGGGATAATTGTTTTGGCAAGGACGAGGCTCTGTAAATTTCACTGGTGTAGAAAATACCATATAACTTCTAACCTATAGGCCTATAAGGAATTTGAGAAATTTCTTCTATAGAACCTTGAATTTAATAATAATTCAAATTAAAATAGATCCAAATAATTAATATATATGGTATACAAGAAAAATAATCTTGCAAGACTTTTTCTGTTAAGATAGAAAATTCAGTCCCTTGGGAAAACTTTTTTTTTCGCGGTAACTCGGCTCCCCCTAAGCAGTAATCCCTCGGGTCGGAATTTTCTATCCGAGCCTCAAAACTATGTAAGATTCTTATATTGAATTGAATTGCAAAACTACGGCGTCGGATGCGTAACAGGTGCAAAGATTGATTTTGTTGTGCGGACCGATTTCTTCAATACCGCATGCGCCGTTAATTAGTAGGACGGTTCGTTTCCTGCAACGTGACGAGTATCCAAATGCGTGCGACAAACACGATAAATCCTCTATTGCATTACAGATCATAATATGCATGATGCCGCAAATTCCATTAAATTAAAAAAAACTTGTATCATGCGGTGAACAAATTACACGCATAACGAAATGAGCACTTCGCTACACATGATTACTTATCGGAAAATCTGGCTGAACACGTGCCTTTAATTATGTTTTCGTTGTCTGGTGGTAATCGCAGATGTGTTTAAAATCGATACGTCCCCGACTAACCGTATACTCGGTATTTCGACATTTTTTGGGGTATTTACTCTAAGCCCCCAAAAGTTCACCAGTTTGAGTTTTGTGGAATTATTTATTAACAGTATTGTTTAATTACCCGATATCGATTCTTGACAGTTGCTCCGGAAGAGAGAAGAGAAAATATTGTCTGTGCTAGAGTATTCTGTTTTCATTAGTCGTATATGCGGCCAGGCGATCTCATTGGAATCATCGGTTACCTAGGGCTGCCTTCTGTAGTGGCAGCGGCGTTCTATCGATTTTCAAGGAGTATAGATCCAGTAAGGCTTCGTTAGGAGTATACGTTCTCCAACTATTCGTTATTACCATTGAATTTATTGTTTCTTTAGCATGGGTTAATCGAAGACGCGTTTGATTGAGTATTCAGTGCGTGCGATTTTATGATATTTTATTCAAACGGGAATTTTGTACAGCAACGATTGGACGTATGCTAGCTTTAAGTGAACAAAATAGTTATTAAATAATTATCAGATTGTGAGATTTGCGGATTGATGGAGACTTTTAATGTTTGGACATTGAGGCGCTTTTTTCGCCGATTTGGTGATTGATATACATTGAGATGAAAGGAATTTGTGTAAATAATGTTTAATAGTGTAAAATAATTTCATAAGATAATGTAAATAAATAGATGTGTTGTAAGTTTGTCACAAAATCTGTCATTTTTTAAGGCGTGAGTGAGGTCGTAAAATGTGGAATACAAGTCACAGACATGGCTGATGTGGATACTACAGCTACTGCATGTCTGTCGGGGCAGGAGCCCGTCATACATGCATCGAACGACAACGATTCAACTGTGCAAATAGTCGACGACAAACAGGAGGATGGTAAACTGGAGTCTGACGTCACGGCAACGGTGACGTACAATAGCACGAACGACGCAGAGGACGACCAGGAAGAACGTCCGTTTCCAGGGTTTGTACCAAAAGCTCTAAAATGCCTAGACCAGCGGAACCCCATCCGCTTTTGGTGTTTAAGGGTCATAACTTGGCCATATCCTTTCTGCAATATATAGCTTTTCTACCGTATTAATAGGGTGTATTTTTTTCCATATATAAAAGTATGTATTTTATATTTTTTAAAAGGTATTAAATGAAGTAGACAAAGGAGAAACCTAGAAATGACGTAAGA
This sequence comes from Panopea generosa, assembly GCA_029582155.1. NCBI lineage: Eukaryota > Metazoa > Mollusca > Bivalvia > Adapedonta > Hiatellidae > Panopea > Panopea generosa. The sequence goes on along the minus strand of CM055895.1, from coordinate 10,313,082 downwards.
TTTAGAACGCCTTAGCCTTATTATGGAAATAACGAAATGTAACATTATGATCTTTATTCTAAATGAAAGTATAACGTGTCCTGATCGAAAAAAAACGTTATATGCCAATTAATAGTGTTTGAAATCGTATTCGCATTTGTTATTATCATATTTTTCCTCATTGTTGGTAGGTAATGATATTATCAATATCATTATTATTGGTGTTATTATTTATTTCTGTTTTATTATCAGTTTTATTATTACTTTTTCTATTTTATCCACTGCTTGGCATCTCCTATTCTGTTTGCACGGATACAATCAAAGTTAATATTCGTTTGGATACGGACGGTACAAAAGGTTCCATTGTATCATTTCTCGGAAAATAGATTTCATTATTGCGTTATACTGGAAATGGTGTTTTGATATAATTGAAAGGTACAATAGTAATCATGCTGGAAATATAGGCAGTAAATGATATATGATGATGCTGAATTAATACACCGGTAACCATAGCTTGATACAATAAACACATAACGTATTAATATTAAAGAAAAAACACACACATGAATTTTAGCGAACGATGAGTTTAGAATTTAATTTATATAGGTTACTCCTACACGTTTAACATTATATGAGTCACCGGCCGTAAAACTCAATTAATTAATTAATTAATTCATTCATTCATTCATTCGTTCGTTCGTTCGTTCGTTCGTTCGTTCGTTCGTTCGTTCGTTCGTTCGTTCATTCATTCGTTCTTCGTTCATTTTTCGTTCGTTCGTTTATTCTTCTTTGTGGGAAGTGAAAATAATGTGTGGATCACATACTTATCAACATACTAGCTAGCTACATGGCATGCAAACAATTAACCAACTGTAAAAAAGAAAATCAGACTACTGAATAAATAATTACTTAATAGACAACACTTGAAACATCTTTACTTCTATAACAAATATTTTCCTTTCTGCATCTTGCAACTCTACGTACGATTTGAATCAAACAGTTTCGCGTGTATGCTATCTCCAGTCTTCAAATCTCCAATAATCCCTCTGTATTTTATCGATTCGGGTCTGTTTTGTGGTCACCAAACTAATTATTTGGCTCATTATAGATAATTAGTCTTCTCAATGTCTCATACACGGTGCTTTTTCACCTGCAATAGTAATACCACTCTATATGTGTGCTTGGTTAGTACATCTATTGGTGACAACACTTAGTCTACATGTGTAAATTGTTATTTCAGTAGATCTACTGATAATGACACTATAAAGCGTGTTTTGGTTATCACATCTATAAGTAACAACATTATATAGGTGTACTTGGTTATCACATCTACTGGTAATAACACTATATAGGTGTACTTGGTTATCACATCTACTGGTAATAACACTATATAGAACGTGTTTTGGTTATCAAATCAACTGGTAATGAAACTATATATGTGTACTTGGTTATCTCATCTACAGGTAAAACACTATTTTAGTGTACTTGGTTATCACATCTACTGATAATAACACTATATAGGTGAACTTGGTTATCACATCTACTGGTAATAACACTACATACAGCGTGTTTTGGTTATCGAATCAACTGGTTATGACACTATATATGTGTACTAGGTTATCACATCTACAGTAACTGGTAATAACACTATATATGTGTACTAGGTTATCACATCAACTGGTAATAACACTATAACGCGTGTTTTGGTTATGGCATTAACTGATAATAACACTATATATATGTACTTGGTTATCGCGTCTACTGGTAATAACACTATATATGAGTACTTGGTTATCACATCTACTGGTAATAACACTATATATGTGTACTTAGCAATCACATCTACTGCTAATAACACTATAAAGCGTGTTTTGGTTATCGCATCAACTGGTTATAACACTATATATATGTACTTGGTTATTGCATCAACTGGTAATAACACTATATATGTGTACTTAGTTATCACATCTACTGGTAATAACACTATATAGCGTGTTTTGTTATCACATCTACTTGTAATAACACTATATAGATGTATTTGGTTACTACATCTACTGGTAATAACACTATATGTTATTACATCTACTAGTTATAACACTGTATAGGTGTACTTTGTTATTACAGTACATCTACTGGTAATAACACAATAGCGTGTGTTTGGTTATTATATCGACTGGTTATAACACTATGTATAGTTGGTGTTGGTTATTATACATGCATCTACCGGTAATAACACTATATAGATGTACTTTGTTATTACATCTACTGGTAATAACACTTGGTTATTATATCTTATAGTAGTTACACTATGTATAGTTGTTCTTGGATATTATATCTAATTGTAATAACACTATGTATAGTCGGTCTTGGTTATTATATCTATAGTAATAATACTATGTATAGTTGGTCTTGGTTTTTATATCTAATAGTAATAATTCCGGTTTAAAATAATGTCGATAATTCTGTGTTTTTTTTCCAAATCAATGACAAGCTAATTACAGTGTTTACTAACACAACATACATCAATTAACTGATATCATATTAGTTACATGTATTAGATTTCGGTTTCGCTTCAATATGATAGACCTTGTACCAATACTTACTTAAGTAAATAGGAAATATTTTTAATTAAACTACTATATACACGTACACGTGTACTGTTATTTTCTATTAACCGATATTGAACTTATCACAGTTTTTAATAACAAGGCAGCGTAACAGTATGACTGTTTATACACAACAGTTATCTAGTCCTAACTAGTCTAGGATTCAACTATATACTAGTCAGAAAACGTGATTAATTGTTTTAAGTAAAACTTTACATGATACCCCATATTCGTTATCTGCACGTATGAGTAAATCGATTAAACATGCACTGTGCCATCTAACGTGCAGCTGCAATTGTGGATTTGTGACTCATTAAATTATAATGTTTGCGAAAGCATCTGATGTACGGACAGAGAGAGAGAGAGAGAGAGAGAGAGAGCTATCAGCCTGGGTTTTGAAGATCCGTTAATCAATTATGTACTTGGTATAGCACCCTGCTAAGTACGTCTCAGGTTTTCATCTTAGTTGTTTGATAATTAACGGAAGTTTGATTAGTTGTGGTTTTTGTTTGGGATTACCATGTTATGGACGTTTCATTTTAGATGAAGTTTTAGATAGAGTGTTGACGTTTGTTTCATGGTTTACTCTTAAATTAGATAACATTCATACACGTACATAGATCCATGATTTGAAATCGTCTTCATCCATACGTGTGTGCAGTTTTGAGTTAGATTGTCTATATTTATACTGCACACTGACTCTACTTTGTCTACATCCATGGTTGCTCACTGGTATAATACTATCTTTATTCATCCACGCTGGTTCTAGATTGCTTACATTCATCTCCTTGGTTCAAGATACTCCCTTGTTCAAGATAACTTACATTCATACTCCAGATTGTTTACATTCATATTCACTCCTTTGTTCTAGATTACTTATATTCATACTCCCTGGGTTTAGATTACTTACATTCATACTTCCTGGGTCTATATCGATAACTTATTTTTACACTCCCTGGTTTTAGATCGCTTAACTTCATTTTTTTTTCAGGTTCTAGATTGTTAACATGCATATTCCCTGGTTCTAGATTGCTTACATTGATATACCAAGTTCCTAGATTACTTACAATGAAACTCCATGGTTCTATATAGATTGCTTACATTCATACTCCCTGGTTTTAGATTGCTAACATCCATACTCCTTGGTCATATATTGCCTATTCACGAGAACTAGCTCTAGGTTGCTTACATTCACAATCTCTGGTTTTAGATTGCTTACATTCCTAATCTCTGGTTTTAGATTGCTTACATTCGTACTTCTAGGTCAAATATTCACGAGCACTAGCTCTAGATTGCTTACATTCATACTTCCTGGTTCTAGATTGCTTTCACTCATACTCCCTGATTTTAGATTGCTTACATTCACAATCTCTGGTTCTAGATTGCTTACATTCACAAACCATGGTTCTATATGTACTTTATTTGTATTTGTCTTTCATGGTTGATACTTGCCTACTGCCATACTCCCTGACTTTTGCATATTTCATAACATGATTTAACCGTATTTAATAGTAATATCTGAATTAAGGATGCATAACACACGCACAATGTAAAGCATCTCTGATGTCATATATAAAATCTTCGTTACGCGTTATTTACATAAAAAACTTAACGGAGACGATTTCAGCTAGTCAAATATTCCTGGCAAATTTTGAAACACAGAAACGGTTCAGTGGTATCGACCTACAATGTATTTCATAACCTAATCACTTAATTCACTTACCTTCCTTCGAGAAGCCGTAATCACGTTTTAAAACTATTTGAAAGAGAGCAAATTACAAAGTTAATAATCTTTTGTTTCGTGCTGTCTATGACAAGAACAAGGTTGACAACACGAGCAAACAAAAATTAGCCGTCGATGGTATTGGCAGAAAAAGGGGGTAGTGTGGTGCGGAAAGAACATGTTTAAGAGAAATTAATTATTTACGTTCCTTTATTCGGTTAAATTACCCTTTAGTTGCATTTGATTATAGTTCGGGCACATGCTGTCAATAAAGCAAAGTAGTAAAACCTTATGCATATTTCAGCAAATGGTTACAAAATAAACGTTGGGTATACGTCATTATACGTTAATGCGTATACAGATTAACACTCGATCTATAGAATTATTTAGTTCAGAAAAATGTCAATATTGTTGTAACGGTCTTTATTTCGATTTATCACTGGTTTTCATTGTATTACAAGTATTGTAATGGGGGTATTGCATAAAGTTATAAATCGAAAAGCATCATTCTTGGCCTAGTGCTCTATATATTACTTACATTTCGTCGTTGATATCGTTTGTTTGAGTACAATTCGGTTCAAACATTTCTTTAACTTTCATCAGTAACTTAGAAAGGATGGTGGTTCAACCAAGTTCGTCCACAAATAAAACTGAATGACATATATAATATATAAATGCTTTGAAAATGACGTTAAATCCCAAATAACAACAAAGAAATATAATCGAAATGCACGTTCTTCCATTTTTTTAATGTGTGGAATTGATTTTAACTTTAAACAGCCCAATTAAACATATACATTCTAAAGCCGGACAAATGATGAGTCTGTATTGGTATATTTAGTAAAGGGGGATAATTGAAATCACAACAATGGAATTCATAAAGGGGGATAATTGAAATAACAGCAACGGAATTCACAAAGGGAGATAATTGAAATCACAACAATTATCTCCATACATATATGTATTTTCATAGCATATGAGTAGTCATGAATCCTTAACTGGATCCTACTCATATAAAGCTTTCAGTTCATGTATGTAAATAGAAATTGCCCGTCAGTTCAGATGTATTACATGTAAAACCATAGTATATAAGTTGACAGATGCCATGATATTGTTTGAATTGTAGCTAAGCGCGCTCGCCGTAATCTGGTCTGTACATTCATGCCTGGTGTTCACAAATTAGTATCTCCCTATATATATATACAGAAATGTGTAACTGTAGTCACGATTCAGATGCTTCCAATATGTACAATGCGTTTTTAAGTTTACCAAAGGACGAATGGTCGGACAGTAGTAAACTTAATTCCTTATTCACCCTATTCGCTATCTTAAAAGTCTTGGAAAACGACAACAAGAAAGAAAACAAAAACAATTGCATGCGCGCAGATGGTTTCTGCTATTAAACGTATGAGATTCGTTTTATTACGAAGTCATTCTGTATCGCATATCAGGTATCAAAATCATGATTTTAAGAAATTCAATATTGGTTCACATAAATATGAAATATATCACCACCATTATTAGGAAACATGTAGTACGTGACGTGGAATAATAGGAAACTGCCTACGTTAATACACCTCCGTGTCTCGGTCGTGCTTTTCGGGCACTTAAAACACACGCACTGGCGAAATGCCGCCTATTTAATGTACGCCGAGAATGTCTCAATTAGATACCTCTGTATCGGAGCAATGAAATATATCTCTGAGATTTATTGCCCATTTTCTGTATGTAAAATATGCACTGCCACACAGTAAACCAGTCATGCATTCTGTGTGTTGTCGCTTAAAAGCAAAAAAAGGAATGTAGAGATCAATTTATTGAAAAAAAAGTAGACCAATGCGCGACACAGTAGTTGTGCGCTTGTGCGTGTTCGACAAGAAAAATATTCTCATGAAAGCGTATTGAATTGTCCAAACTAAATATAAAGGTGAATAACCACTTTGTCTTAATGGTAATTTATACAATTTATTTATTAATATTTTTAATTATTATATCAATGCATATTTATAAACTATGATTATTGAAACGTATACTCTGTATACAAGTGGCAAGCATTGTCTATTGTAGACCACGTCGTCTAGTGGTAGGGTATAGAGGCGTGGATCGATAAGTTGTAAGTTAGATTCTCCATATCGACAATTTAGTGTGCCCTGAAGCAAGGTCCTTAATGACACCCCTACCAATTAAAACCTTGCTACAGAATCGATTAAAAAACAGCAACACACTGCTAGCATACATTGCAGCTTTCAGTTTGCTATATATATATAAAACAGCAAATAACTAATAAGTCCATAGGGCCAGTTTATATAAAATGTAGTTAAACAGTCCAGGAAAAACGTGCATTTTTGTTCGCATATATACTTACCTAATATCTGGAAATGCTGTTAACGTTTGATATGATATGATTTGGTTTGATATTTATCGTACTCTTCAATATTTGATAAACATGCAAAACATCAAACGTGCACTTCCCGATCACACGTGCAATATTTGTATGAATGATAATGGAATAGAGTGCACCAGCACTGAGTGTTTCGAATTACCTACATCTCTACCTATATATCCACCAACAAAAAAATCATCAAAAAAGAAGTAGCAGCTCTGAGTATACATTTCCCGAGGTTTAAATCTCGAAGTATTTGGACACTTAATTTTCATAACTTGAGAGAGAAAAAAACACATAGACATGTGTGCAAGATAGGGGACAAAATCCCGGAAATTAGTATAAAAACATGGACATTTGTGTAAACTTTGAAGTATTTGGATATTCCGTTTTTTTGTTTTGTTTTTTAATACTCGGAAAACATTATACAAATCTCGGAAAATGTATAACCGGGGACGCAGCAACTAGCAGCGCAGCACCAACAGTAACACATAGAGAAACCGCCTATAAAAGTTCACTCAAAATAACATATCAACATCACTAACACTCTACTAGTATCAGCATCAACAGCAGCACTGCCATCATCATTTATTGAACACTCACTAGAACGGCAAAAAGCTGTTATATTAACGGCAAAACCACCAATTTAAGCCTTTAAGTTTTCTTTTTCAAATGGGCGATATTCAGGAAAGGCGATCAATGAAATGTTATTTTTGCAATACCATATTAAAAACACCGTATTGCGTCTTAAGTTAACTAGTTATCGGTAGAAGAAATATATTCGAAGTTACATGTATGAACATTTTACTATTTTCACTTCTCAACACTAATATTGGGGGGAGATACAGGATACACATTTTCATTTATGCGGAGCGTGTGGTGCAGTGGTAGAGCACCGAACCCATGACCGGAGGGTCGTGGGCTCGATCTTCCGCCATTGTTATGTGTGGTGTTCTTGAACAACACACCCTTTCTGCATATGCTTAGTACTGGTTCTACCCCGGAAGATTTTGAGCGTGATTTGTCTATGGTGTAAGAACTTGTTTCCAAATCGAAGTCAAATAAATAAGTTTAAACTATGTTGTTGTTGTATGGTGTTTAGCGTCGCTGTCAACAATTTTTCAGTCACATCGCGACGGTGTCTACTTGAGACAGTATTCTGAGCGCTGTCACACTGGAGTATCATGCCGCATACACATGGTATGATACCCCACCCAGTCACATTATACTGACAACAGGCCGACCAGACCTAGAACTCTCCTTTAAATGCTGAGCGTCAATCGAGGAAGCTTCTAGTACCACCTTTAAAGTCTTTGGTATGACCCGGCCGGGGATTGAACCCACGACCTTCCGCATGCGAGGCGGACGCTCTACCACTAAACCAAGCCGCGGTCAAGTTTAAACTATCTATAATCGGTATGAGCCATAACACAATAAACACTAGCTATGTATAGCTTCAAACAGTGTTGTTGTATGATGCTAAGAGTCACTTTCAACCATTTTTGTTAGGTATATCGCAACGGCCTCTATTTCAGACAGTATCTAAGCGCTGTCACACTGGAGTATCATACCGTAGACACATGGTATGATACCGCACCCAGTCACATTATACTGACACCGGACCGACCAGACTCAGAACTACCCTCTAATTCCTGAGCACCAAGCGAGGAAACTTCTAGTACCATTTTTCAAATCTTTGGTATGACTCGACCGGGGATCGAACCCACGGTTTTCCGTATGCGAGGCGGACACTCTACTACTAGACCACGCTGCGGTTTACTTCAAACAAACACGCCGAAACAGGAACAATTGATATAAGTCTGACAAATTTTATAAGTGAAATATTTAGATTCACAAACAGTGTTTGCTAACATCCACGACTAGTACCGAGTAAACTATGCCTGTGGAAAGGCACCAGCTGGAAATGAAATACAAACTTGAGATTCAGTTGATTACACTATTTCGTACTATTTATAGCTCGTAGAACTTTGTAAGATTGAGAGAGATGATATTTAATTTGAGGCTACTTTGTATAAAGCAGAACAAAACTGTTCATGTACTAGAGTTCATGTACTAGTGAGAAACTATCGATCGGCTACAATGGACTTGACCTGTGAATCAGAAAACGCGGAGAATTGTTCTTTGTGTCTATTTATATGTACACAATTGTCTGGTGCAGTAAATAATCTCATTAAGCAATCTTCGAGTATGCAAGTTTTAAAAGTTGATAGAAATAATGATATATTATCACACTGCGCTGATATGAAATGGAATTTTTTATTTATTTATCCCTTTTCAATATTGAACTTAAGCTAATCAACAAATAAAAATGTAAGCATTTTATATGCATCAATTCTTGTTATGCTTGAAATTAAATTGCTAAGAATTAACATCTTTTATATATTACTAAATTATATATATTTTACATTTCGTTTTAATCAAGTGGCAGCCCATGTAATCACAAGTCGACGGTTATATCATTATGACTATTGGAGATGGGAATGATTGTCTCAGGGGGGTCACATGGGGCCTATTATCGCAACTTCATTGATCAGACTTGTAAATAGCCTCTTGTTAACACAGCAGATTAGGGACAGTGTCTGGATCTGATAATACGATATCTCCCACAAATCTCCCCCTATGAATCCTCTGTGCGACTGGCTCCCATCTCTTTGTAACATTATCGTGCCCATCTTTGTGTCCGAGCATCGTACACGCCTATTAGATATTTAGTTATTATACCCGTGAATTTTAAACACGTGATATTTATGAAAAAGATATCAGCCATTGCTACAAATAATCACGAGATCCTATACAATAAACTCATTATTCAGGTTTGTTTAAAAGCTCTTTTACAGAGAATCATAGTTTTGCTTAAGTTAAGATTTGCAAGTTTAACACAGAGTAATCCTTTTGTGAACTTTATGTAATTGATTGATTGATTGAATATTTAGCGTCATTTTTATGCCATCGAGGGCTAACAGACGATCAGTTAACCTAACCACTGTTTCCTGGGATTAACCAGTACTCGAGCACAACCCATCTCCGAAAGTAACTGATAACTTTCCCACTTAAATAAGCGGTGAGAGACGAATGATAATGAGACACAATGACGTATATCAATCATCACGAAGACTGTTGCCGGGCGGGGATTCGAACTCACCCCTTGATTGATAGTCAGACGCGTAACCGACTGAGCTAATCGGGTCCGGCGAACTTATATAATTATAATGAAATCCAATTGATAAATCATTTTGGGAGAATGAAGTCATGCAGTCTCATTTATATCTTTTTTCTTTGTTAGATTTTCCGAACAAATTTCACTGAATATAAACTATCAAACAAGTATACAGATATAATTTATAAATATAATATATTTTGGGATTCGAATGATGGCGCAATTGGTAGAGACGTTGTCATTATTGTGCTGAGCGCTGACGCCGAAAGGACCTTGGGTTCGAATCCCGAAAATGACAAAAATATTTCCGAAATTGTCCGTGGTCAGGTGAATAAGACATGTGTCACTCCTCTTCATTGAGGCAAACGCATAACATATATCAACATATAGTATAATACATATATATAAATAAAAGTTCATGGACATGTATCATTTTCGTGCCAGTCTGCTTAATGACATTCCAAACCAGTTAATTGCATCTTTGTGCTCCGTATTAAACACAAAATCCAGATGAAATAATTTACCTCAAAGCTGACCGTACACGGAATCTCTTTTCCCTGGACAAAATTAATCAACACTGCAGAGTTGTATGAGATGATTATTGGTGCCTTGCATTGACGTCATTGCGTCTTGTTTTGCTTATTTTTCGATTGTTGTTTTATTGAGACACTTTGGGTCTAGATTTAGAACTGGGAATTTTAATCACACTGACGGCACAGCATATGCGCAGAAAAAATTGTATTACATGTATTATGACATGTTTTGATACGCGAGATGTATAACGAAGTATAATTAACATCGCTCGAGTCTGCTACCAGTATTGAGCGATGAGTTTTAGAGGTCACCGGGTCGAGCTTGGGATCGAATCAGTGACCTCTTATAAATGTGATCGGTTATATAAAACGATCTAGGCACTGCGTCACCATCACGCTTTTAATGATCTTTTAAAAGGGTTGTTTTAAAAATCCTATCCTAAGATTTCTTTGCAAATAATATTTTTCATATATTGTTTCTTAAAAATAGAAGTTACATCTGCTCAAGTTTGAAGAATAAAATGACCTAAACGGTCTCATAAAAAACGCACAGGCCATGTAATGTGACAGTAAACGGTCTCATAAAACACACTCGTAGGTCATATAGCGTGACAGTAAACGGTCTCATAAAACACGCGTAGTTCATATAATGTGGCATTAAACGGTCGCATAAAAGACGCGAAGGTCATATAATGTGACAGTAAATGGTCTCATAAAACACACGCGTAGGTCATATAATGTGGCATTAAACGGTCTCATAAAACACGCGTAGTTCATATAATGTGGCATTAAACGGTCGCATAAAAGACGCGAAGGTCATATAGCGTGACAGTTAACGGTCTAATAAAACACAAGCGTAAGTCATATAATGTGGCATTAAACGGTCTCATAAAACACGCGTAGGTCATATAGCGTCACAGTAAACGTTCTAATAAAACACGAGTAGGTCATATAATGTGGCAGTAAACGGTCTCATTAAACACACGCGTAGGTCATATAGCGTGACATTAAACGATCTCATAAAACACATGCGTAGGTCATACAATGTGGCAGTAGACAGTCTCATAAAACACACGCGTACGTCATAATATATGGCAGTAAAAGGTTTCATTAAACACAAACATAGGTCACATAATGTGACAGTAAATGGCCTCATAAAACATACGCGTAGGTCATATCATGTGACAGTAAACAATCTTATAAAACAGGCATAAATTACATATTGTGACAGTAAACTGTGTCATAAAACATGAGTAAAAAACATAATGTGACAGTAAATGGTCTCATAAAACGCACGTGTAGGACATCACTTTGAGCAGGTCTCCCAAAACACATGTGTAAACCGTATAGCGTGATCTGGTAGGTGATCAGGCGGTCGGGTAAAACAGACGGTGACAGTACTTAGACGGTCTTACGAAACACACGTATAGGTAGGTTATTAACTGTGTCCGTAGACTGTATCGCAAACCGCACGTGTAGATTTATGTCATTTAATAGGACAATATACAGTCTCAGGTCTAAGAAAAATACAAGTGTTTGTCATTACAAAGGACAGTAGACACTGTCACAAATCGCGTAATGATTTCTTTGTCCTTTAATAAGAATGTAGACGGTCTCACAAAACACACGTATATGTCATCAAATATAACCCCTCAACGCCCCCCCCCCCCCCCCCCTTACACTCAGCCACGATCCCACTTCGTCCAAATAAATGGTGTGATAAGGACGTGGAGTGGCCTCCATAGAATTGGAGGGCATGGTAAAACTTTGGACATGTTAAAAAAAGACGTAGTAAGGACGTAGTATAAACTTGAAAAGTGCATTTATTTTTTTTATATTTGCGAGGGGGGACATAGTGTTAATGTTTATGTAATATACAAAGCAGATAAATCTGTATATAAATAAATAAAAGCATATAAGTATATTACATTGGCGTTATACATCTTAATGTACGTATATGTACTTACATGTAACAGTGCTTATTAGTTATTTAAAAATATACCCATCAGATTAATAAATTCAAATACAAATATGCCTATACTCAAGCTTTGAAATCTATTTAATAATGCGTCTGCAATAATACTCAGAGTATTGAACACTTATTGGTAGACTTTGGGAATATCATTTGGACAAGTAGGACACCTTGTTAATTTTAATTGGATGACATTTCAACAAATACAACACCAGTCAAATCTAAAGCAACCGTGGGGAGCGGTCGTTGTAACATTTGATTTCGTGCCTGTGCGTGTTTTAACCTTTATGCTGCATCTGACACCGCAGAAATAGAAGAGATAACCTTTATTGAAAGAAAAACGCATTAAAAGCGACGTTAAGCATCACACTTTACAGTCGTACAGTTCTACATAAATACTACCCAGACGATGTCTTTGATTTCCAGTTTATCGATTTCTCACACAAACGCATTTCATTGCCTTTAACAATGTATATTCTTCGTAAGTGTCTTATTTGAAAAGAAAAAAAAACGAAACAAAAACATTGTACAACGGAATTACTTCATGCTTCCAATGGATATGTTGCACGATTCATTTCTAACTATATCATAGACCATTGACATTTAATTCATTAGTTTATCTGATCGCTCGCATATCCAATAAAAAAATAGAACAATTGATCAACATAATGTTGTGCGTTCGGTTGTGTGTTCGTCCATCCGATTATGTCTGTATGGTGATTTGCAATAAAATACAGTAGGACTATATCACACGAATATGTCGGGAAGTATTCAGTGACTTGCAAAGGCATTACTCTAGCGCGTATATAGTACTGGTTAACTACTAGTGGACTCCGGGAACATTAATCAGGTAAGCTGGCAATTTCAAATTGACAGAAATTATGTTGAAAAAAAAGCGCATACCCATACGTCAAACTAACAAACAGTCCGTCCGTTTTCAAAATTAAAAAGCTGTTTCTGTACTTGTGTTCGAATATGATATGTGATGACAATCAAATCGCATACTTCATATCATCATTTTTAAGTTATTTAACAGACTACACCAGCGCCAGATGAGTAAATAAAATCTCTCCATATTTTTTTGAATGGGCGATCTAATAACAACACATTTACATGAAGTTCAGTTCATTTTTATTGATGCGCACCAATGTTCCAGATTATGACGTCTCCATATCAACAAGAGACTACAGGTGACATCACTGCAGTGCGCCTGTGCACATAAATCGGTAACAACCTAGTCTTCTCTGATTGGTCCTCTCAGGCACGTTCAGATAAATGTTTTTAATGGCTTTACAATGTGTGACTCGCATTTTATTGTTTTACTCAGGTATGAAGAATGCTGATGGCGCGGTCGTGTTTGTTTGCAACACGATGTGCACTTGTAACATCTGGCGTAATAATTCACCTGGTAAACCTGCCACATGTGGCACACCGGGAAATATCATAACATGAAACAGTGGAAAGCAAACAGGCCGAATGTTTGACTAAGCGCATGATACACAAAACAGGGTATGCTGGCAAGATAAAGGCGCTGTTTGTACTTTTCTAGATATAAAAACGAAAGTTACTCGATGCTGGAACTACTGTTGTGTGTATACATTGTGGTCCACTGACTGACTAAAATAACATATAAAAGAGCTATTGTGTAAGTTTAGCCGTAATAATAGAAATTAAAAAATATGTCCAGGTTACGGACTTGATCTCCTGTCGGTTATAGCAACACTGGTATTAGAATCATAACCGCCGTTCTTCAATCTTGATATCAATACTATAAATATATGCATGTAAAAAACACATACATATATACAGACATTACCCAGATTGCTTACAACTGCATTTTATAAAATCAGAACTTTTTATAATATTTTTTTACATCAATCAACGCTTGGTGAATATCTCATATGTATTTTTTTCTCCTGATAAGCCGATTTATATTTTTACAGGCCACAACTCACTTATTTCAAATATAAGTACACAGTAAAGCCCGAGAATATTGTCACACTAGAGGTTGCGGGTTCAATCCACAGCTCGACCCAAAACCAACTCAGTATTGGATCAACTCGAGCTAACTTTGCAACCGAGTTAAAAAAAAAGGAAAAACGTTAACCCACAGAAGTCAAGTTTAATATTCCGGCCGCGGGGGCCGTTACTATTGATTTTTTTTAAATTAATTAATTAATTAACCTTTTAATTGAATGAAATAAGGTACACTGTATCTGTCGGATCGTTTCTGTCTCTGTTTCTAAGTTGATGGAGCATACCATGACTGATATAAAAATATTTCTTCAAAAGAAATGTTCTAAGTACTTTGATTTAAAAAAAATAACGGTGATTATATTCTCCTCAAAACTAATATAAGAACTACGGCGTCATTATGAGTAGATATAGCATTGCCGTTGCTGTTCATGCACGCAGATCGTATCAGCCTCGTTGCAGGTTTAGTTGTTATGTTTAATACAATGTTATTATTTACAGTGAGTCACGATTCGATTGCGTTAAATAATTTAGCATTGCAAAGGCTCTCCAAATGCGTGGGTGTTGGTGGGGAGGGTGTGTGTGTGTGTGTGTGGGGGGGGGGGAACCCTGTTCCCTTGATCTCTAAGACTTGAAGTAATGGTCATTGATCCCCAGATCCCAAAATGAATTTGCCATAGTTCCCTGAAATTCCCCCACCCCCATCTTTAAATTAGGCATTTAATCCCTGGATTTCTGAAAGTAATGCAACTGTTCCCCAGATCCCCAAAAAATTGTCATGTTCCCCAGATCTCCTAAATCCTGAGATCGTCTCATAACAACATATTCATCGGAAGCACAGGATGCGTCCAAGAACCTTAAGCCTTTTTACTGAGTTTTCGTGACATATGCAGTCGTCTTCACGCTCCAGTGCCGCGGTATAACTGATATTCTATTCTGCAATATTGTATGAATCTTATATTTCAAGGAATCAAAATAAAAAAATAACACCGAATCAACGTACGGGTCACATTATGTGGCCGCAACAATAAAAAAAAATCACAGTACCCAGGAAAACGGACCTGTTAATATGCATTGGCCATTAGTCCATTTGCATTTCTTAGGTTCATAATACTGGCAAAAAATGCTATTCCGTTTCGTGTCTCGTATCCCATGATCCTATTTCATTTATTATTTACTACTACTACTACTGCAACAACAAATTCTACTACTACTACTACTAATAGTAATAATAATGATATAAATACTACATTCTAATGATGACAATGAGTTGGTCTCAGTCTAATCAAACGGACTATGCCTGCATTACTCATACAACATTAAATAATCAAAATGAGAAGGTTCTATTGTGCAATCAACACCTAAAATGCTTTCATTTTTGCCGAAAACAGCATGTACTGTTTATGCTCAGCTCTGCGTTAACAGTAAACACGTATTCATAAACAATTTTTCTAATCATTTGTGCAAAACTTTCATTTATTTCTTTTAAATGATCGCCACGATAACTTTCTTGTATAGTAAGGTATTTGCCTAACCTGAAATAGCTCCTACCTGACACAACACTTGAGGTTATACAACTGCAGGGTGTAATTTATTAGTTATTAGGTAATAAATTCAGCAACAATCGTAAGATTGCTATGAAAAGCAATAGATATGATCTGAATATGCAGCGTTATTTTTAGTAAACGTTTGTTATCAAAGCTAGAACATGTTCTAAGAGTTTCGCGAATATGGCACACCTGTAATTTTTTATATTAATGGCCTTTCAAAGTCGATAGAGGAATAAGAGACAAAGACATACTACCGGTAGCTATTTATGTCGAAGCTGGGGGTATGGATAGTGAATTTGTCACTTAGATGTCAGTTTGCTAAATGTCAATGTATATTCTTTACATCGAAGCTAGTGAAACATGTATGAATATTAAACTTGTCACTTAGATTTCAGTTAACTAAATGTCAATGTATTTTCTTTACATCGAAGCTAGTGAAACATGTATGGATATTAAACTTGTCACTTAGATTTTAGTTAACTAAATGTCAATGTATTTTCTTTACATCGAAGCTAGTGAAACATGTATGAATATTAAACTTGTCACTTAGATTTTAGTTAACTAAATGTCAATGTATTTTCTTTACATCGAAGCTAGTGAAACATGTATGAATATTAAACTTGTCACTTAGATTTCAGTTAACTAAATGTCAATGTATATTCTTTACATCGAAGCTAGTGAAACATGCATGAATATTGAACCGGTCACTTTGATTTTAGTTAACTAAATGTCAATGTATATTCTTTGTATCGAAGTTAGTGATACATGTATACATACGGAAGTTTATTTTAGTTAACTATATTTTTGTAACGGAGTTCTTTGTATGCATATCGAAGTCACCACTTAGATTTCAAATGGCTAACGTGTATATGTATGTACGTTGTTTTATATTGAAATGTATATTTCATAATATATGTATACATGTCGAAGCTAATGGTACGGCGTCGTCATTCATATTTGATGCATCACATAACGAAACTGTTGTAACAGATATTGACATTGCCATTTACATTTAAAAAACGTATGATACAACTATTATTTATACATCCCAGTGGTACTTGTACGTCACACTAACGTAGAAAAGAAACGTGTTTGTGCCTTTTCTCACTATGGAATTTATTTATATCATTATTTCATCAAGTTTGTTTTGAAATGCATGTTCGTTTCATTTACAAAAGCGAAAACAAAAGCAATCTTACAATCCATCAAGATCTGACGTATCGATAGACTGCTTTGATGTTTCCACCGTGTCGGTATCAATAGTCTAGAACATATCATGCAAATAAACACAGTGTTGATTTGGATTCAGGGCCAATTTGTGCGACGACTATATACGCATATTTGTATATTAGGCCATTCTCAAATAAAAAAATGTTTGCGGTGCTCCTAGCCTACCCACTCACCATTGCAGCGTGTGGTCTAGTGGTAGAGCACCGAACTCATGATCGGAGGGTCATGGGTTCCAACCTCCGCCACGGCTATGTGTGGTGTCCTTGAGCAATATATTTTCTCGCATATGTTCATAACTGGTTCTAACCACGAACACTTCGAGCGTGATTTGCTTAAGTTGTAAGAACTTGTTTCATAATCGAAATAAAACTAATTGCAGCTACCAAAAATGTGTAAATGCTTTTCAATGCGTTTCTTTCCTCATCACAAGTACCCTAAATCAATATCCCTCCCTCAGCACAACCCCCAAATCCTTATCCCTCCCTCAGCACAAACACCCCAAATCAATATCCCTCCCTCAGCACAAACACCCCAAATCAATATCCCTCAGCACAAACCCCCAAATCGTTATCCCTCCCTTAGCACAAACACCCCAAATCAATATCCCTCCCTCAGCACAAACACCCCAAATCGTTATACTTCCCTCAGCACAAACACCCCAAATCGTTATCCTTCTCTCAGCACAAACACCCCTAATCAACTTTCCTCCCTCAGAACAAACAACCCAAATCAAAATCCCTCCCTCAGCACAAACACCCTAAATCAATATCTCTCTCTCAGCACAAACACCCCTAATCAACTTTCCTCCCTCAGAACAAACAACCCAAATCAAAATCCCTCCCTCAGCACAAACACCCCCAAATCAACTTTCCTCCCTCAGCCCAAACATCTCAAATTAACATCCCACCCTCAGCACAAACACACCAAATCGTTTTCCTTACCTCAGCACAAACACACCAAATCAATATCCCTCCCTCAGCACAAACACCCCTTATCAATATTCTGTTCAATCTGACAATCTTTGTTTGATGATAGGTATTTTTCATTCGTTTATGTAACATTGCTCACAAAATTACAAAATGCTTAACGCGAAGTGGAGCACATTCGTTTCTCAGATTCGGCTATGCGTCTTGGTACGTTGGTTGTTTGATTGGACAGGTGGGATGTACTCGTTTTTTTCTAATTTCAACAAACCAAGCTCACAACCAACTATACAAATTATTATTCACAAGTGCTTCCGAATGTTTGTGGTTTGTTGTCGTAACCAATTTAAAGTAGATATTTCTAAAACTAAATTTTAAGACTGACTGTAATAGAAATGAACTTATATTACATTTTTCGGTTCGATTTCTGCATTTATATTCAATATGATTATATAATATGTCGTTTGTTCAAGTTTTACCAGCATCACCTCTTTCACCGTATGATAATCACGTGATTTTCACATATTTTATTTTATGAGTTCAAAAGTTATCTTTCTTTTTTTTTGCCAAATTCTTAGCCGATATTGGGATGTTTTTCTTATGGTAAAAATATCATATTTTCCAGTAAAATAAATTAACTGAACATGTTAAGTTTCCTTGTTTCAATAACACACACGCAACACAATTTTAATAACATGAGTTATGTATGAAACATATATTTTCTACCTTCGCAACTATTTTAATTTACATAAGAGACTTGCAAGCTACTCGCGAAAGGTCGACGATTCTATGGATATATTCATTAAATATGGATTCTAAACGTGTACCTTTAAATTCATTCTGTAATGATTAGTAGTTCCCAATGACATTACTTATATAGGTAATCCGAATTTGATTGGTATGCCTTTCCATCTTCAAGTGCCGCTTAGACGTCAGAAATGTAGCTCTAACGCTGGATCTATTATACTTAATATTTATTTATTCCCTAGTGATCCAAATGAACCGAATGTCTCTTTTTAATAATCTTGTTGCGCTCCAGTATTTGATTAAATAACCCCCAATCGATCACCGGGGATTTAATTTTGAGTTGTGATTCAGAGAACGTCTGACTTAGGGATCTGGACAAGGACTCTTCGACTCAATAAACACATGATATATCTAGCAGGGGAATCAGGTTGTAAGATATATTTTATATTCCTGTCAAAGAAGTAATTAATTTAGGCGTCGTCATTATTAGCAAAATTTGAATTAGAGTTAATAGAAACACACTATGTGGCGAGCTACGAAAACGGATACTACAGGCTCTGGGAAGTCACTTGACATTAAATATTCAACAATTCAGAAGCAAAAACAAGAACACATATGCCAAATGAGAGAAATAGTAGCCAAAAGGACAGCCGCAACAGCACTTACATAAACAAAATCAATATAGAAACTGTTATCACATCGACACGGTCAGTAGCACAACCGAATTAATTTGGCCCATGGGTGCACGCACGTAACCTCACTCTTCCCCTGTTGTCATATCATATGAAGATTTTATTTAAATCGGAAATTGGAATCCAACTGCAGAAGTATTTCTTAAAGAGAAATTATCAGGACTTTTGAAATATTTTTCCAGTAAACCATGCCTATATATATTCCCTGACCCCATACTGCCAAAAGAATATCTATTTAAACATGCCAAAATAATATATTAAAAAGGGATTTCCTCACTTGGGCTGAGCGCCTAGGTTAGACAAAAATAGATGTCCCGCTTTAAAGTACAACATATTTTGTGGCGTATAAATGAGACACTTGGTTTTATTTTGATTTCATTTTGATCCGTTATGTACATGGGCGAATCCAGGATTTCAGTTTAGAGAGGAAAAACACAAGTCTGATCGGGTACACATGTTTTTCAGTAAAAATATAGCGGCTTTTAATGAAATATATATATATTATTTATAAAAGTGACGATACATTGTAGAAATACAACATTGGCAAAAGCGTAAGTACATACATAGAAATATCCAGCCTAGTAAGGCTTATCAGTCAACATGTTATCAAAATTTCAATAACTTTAACACAAAAACAATGATAGAAAATTACATGGCATTGTTAATCATATAATAAAAATAACAAAACAAAATAAAATGAATAACAAAATTGATCAATCAATGCAATGAATTAAAAAACATTTTTAGATTTGCCTCGTTTTAAGAGCACTTTCTATAAACTTTCCGATAAATATAACTGAACTCTTATTTTGTAGTAGTTTATCAATTTTACTTATGTACTATTAATTTGCATCGCATAATTCAATTATTTTTGCATTCAGATGATCATGTTAATGATCAAATTTAGGACAACAAAATATGAAATGTATTTCATCTTCGACAATATTTAAATTACACTGCCTACAAAATATCTGGTCTGTAGGTAAACCAATATAACGACCCAACTCAAATGCAATGGGAAGGGTGCCAGAACGTAGTTGTGTAATACACGATATTACATTTTTGTTAAGGTTAATTTTAACATATAACTCGCACTAGTATTCAAGTTTGGTATCTTTATGTATAACTAGCTTACTTTGGGAATTTATATCATTAGTCCATTTTGTTTTATAATTATGCAGTAAAAGAGTACGCACACCTTAGATAAATGTGGTGTTATGAAAACATCTTATTGACAGGGAATTAAAGTCACATTCTTTATCAATTTCTTTTAATATAGATTTAACATCGGAAGACCAGTTATTTTTACATCTAAAATAATCATATGAAAATATTTGTTTTGTTAACCGTCTATTATCCATAGCTATCATTTTTTTCCAAAACCGTCAAGCATTTATTTTACGTCTTATATGCAGGGTTTCCCATCCCATATTACTTTGAATTACAGGCGTTGATGTACGTTTATGATAGAATATGATAACGCGATTATTTAATGTGTCAGTTTTAGAATAACATTTGCATCCCCATACCGAAGATGCATAGTCCATTATAGGTACGTTTCTTGCATCATAAATTTTACTGTATGTAACAAAAATTAAGTCACTTTTATTAAACAAGTTTGATACAAGACTAGAAAATGATCAACTAGCTGATTCCGTTAAAACATTAGCAGTTTCAGTAAAATCTAGATATTCATTTAAAACCACACCAAGATATTAATAGTTATGAATAAAGTTGTTTATAGGGGGCGGGATGAGATGCATAGGCTGTTTTTAAGAGTAAATCCGCCATTGATACAGGCTCACATGTAGTAAAAATTGTCCGAATGACGTCAAGCAGTATTAAGTGCTGTCTTTTTTTAGAATGAGGATTTCGTTTCAAGTTAACCACTTCAATTAAGATATCGATTTTGTCACGTTTTGATGGATTTGTCATTCCAAACCACTCGGGTTTGATTTATGAATGATAATGAGATGCTTTTTATCCATTTTAATAAATATTTTATCTTTTAAGACTTTTATAGCGGTTGTTTTCCTGATATTCCCTTTAAACAACCCCCGGTGTGTAATTTGGATGTGTAATATGTCAGTGGTACACGTTCATAACTAAGAAGAACCCGTTCTCTTGATGTTAACAGCATGGCATAAATTGTCAGTTTGAATGATAAAACTCTACAATGAACTATATATTTGGGTGTGGGCATCATTCAATGTGTTTATGGCATTGATTCATTAGTTTGTCTAGAATATATGAAAACATTAAAAAGGAAATTATACGAGATAATAGTGCAATTAGTCGATATGACAGCGCACCTTTTTTCCTGGAGTTGAAATTTCCGTACCACATTTTCTTCTTGGCATTTCTTGTCTTTACCAAACAAGACACCACAATCATTCTCTAAAAAAAGTATATATTGCATAGCTGTACAAGACTGACATATAACCGATAAGATTTTTTTGTAGACATATTTGTGCCAGTATTGGGCGTATTTTGATGTAGTATTTTTTTCGATCGTTTACAGAAAGTGTTATAACATGATTCAGTGGCATAGCATAGCATAAACAAACAAAAAGATGATAAAAAAGAAACCGATCGAACATTTATGTATGTAGTCCATAGTTATTTACAAATCAACACAATGCATGCATGATAAAGAAATACGTGAATATATGACTAAATAAATCATAAAATTACAACTATACATATATATATATATATATATATATATATATCAGGCGATTTTAAATTCAAAGCATGTCACATTTGTGTAAAAGCCTTGATACACATTTAAGACTCTCATTGTTCTTTCCCTTTTAAGGTTGGGTCCGTTTAGCTCGTCTTTAGCACGTCTGACTTTCAATTCAGGGGTAGTTAGTCCGAATCCTCATCTGACCACAGTTTCCGTGATGATTGATATACGACATTACGCCTCATTGTTTCTCACTTTTAATTCAAGTGGAAAGTTATCAATTACTCGCGGATATTGATGTGCTCGAGTACTTGTAAAATTTCAAAGATCAAAGGAAAGAGTGGTTAGGTTTACTGATCGTATGTTGGCCCTCGATGGCATAAAGCAACTCTAAATATTCAAACTATTTGATATACTTTTATTCTTACAAATGCATTATTGTCAATCTTTGAATAACGGTGTAACAATTAACTTTGTTTAACAGTTAACTAACAGTTACAATGCGTGTTCATGTTTTCAGTAAAGCTGTCTTTTCTGCTCACTTTTGCATTATCGAGCACATATTATTTATCATATATATTGTCATACTTCTAAAGTACCTTGTCTTCAGTGGTGCATTTCACACAATAAAATTACGACAAAAGTCTTTATAATTGTTCATTTAATTTTTATTTCATTTTTAATAGTCATCCAAATGAACCGAAAGTTAGCTCAAATCTTGCCGGAAATGATATTTTTTTCTGGAAATAAAATCATTTAAACTTTAAACATACAATATACGACAATGCGGCGGTTTTTATTTTAAGTTTTGTTTGTCAAACGCAGCCCAGGTCTCTACTCATACACATTAATTACGCTCTCTGCACGTCACAGAAATGTTTCTCTACTTTTGATTGGTAGGATACAGAAGAACTGCAATGCATTTACTTTTTCCAACATTATATACATGTAAACACGCCACTTCCCTTTGCGATAATGTAAAATCTAGCAATATCGACAAACCCGATGTGTGATACTTCAAACCTTGTAAGTCAAAACGAAACCTCATTTATACATTCGCGGGAATTTATAAATATTTAATAACGTCATTTCGTAGAGGCTCTGCCTCTATCGATTATATTGAGTCGAGACACGTGTACAGCCCCAAACATTAGGATGTGCGTTGACTTATACGGTGACGTCTAAGCATAGCGTCTATCTAACACAGAAAGACATGACATGTATTGATAATTAATTTCTAATTTTGTTTATTGTGCTCCGCGATATTGGAGTCCAAGGATTCAATTTCTTTGCCCGCTTTTGTACTCGTCTCACACCACTATTACATTTCCCATAGGACCCAATTGTAACATTTATGTCCAAAACACAGTGAAAAATCAAAATCTGCAGCATGTGTTTCGGCTCAAATTCTTCACTGGTTCAAGATATGCAATTATAAAGAGGAAAAAAGAATACATTGACCAGGTTTTTTTTATTCAATGGTTTTATGATACTTATCAATATCCAGAATAATAAAATGTCAACAATTCGCCCTGGATGCAGTTCGAACCTTCAATTCTAAAATGACACAGAATTGCTGAGAAACTTTGTTTCAGCATCACATTTTCAGTGGTAATTTCTAAAATACTGACAATTAACACATAGTTAATAAATCACTACAATGCAAAGCCCTGATGAAAAAAAGATAACTATAGTTTTATTTCTACCTCCGCCATCTGTAGGTCCGGAGTCCTCAAGGGAGATAGTAGTGGTGTAAGTCCTATTATGGTGTTTTGCTTAAATCTTATACTAGCATTCAAATTAGACAGAAAAATTAAAACAAAATCATTCGAATTTATAACAAATATAGTTACATGTTCTAAGACAATGTACTTTGAAACGACACCATTATAAAGATGTTGTGAAGAAGTCGCCCGTTCCGTGAGGCGTTTGCATACAATATGATTACATGATCTGCGATCATACATTGTACACACGACAGTTAGTTATTATTCCTCCGAACAATGTAGTAAAACTAAACACCTTAAAGAAATAAAACTGCGTTCAAACGCTTCTGACAAGTCAATATTCGTGTTAAACATCTCACCAAAACGTAATTGGTCAGTCCGTGTATTGCTGCCAAAGGGGAGAGTTAATAGTTGTCTCGATGAATGAACAGCGCCTTCATTCATGTCTGGGTTAATATATTTAAGGCAAGTATTTAGCAATCATTATACACATGCCCTGCATATGTTTTGTCTTCTAAGCTGTGCTATGCCACAAATGTCTATATTCACAATATCTACTGTACCACGCATGCCTCAGTTAGCAGAGCTTTAAAAGCAATTTGCCCACTTATCGATTAGAACAAAGAGGTTTACGTAATACGTATAAAAGGAGAACATGTCTACGATGTTGAATAACCGGAAGTCGTTTATTTACATTAGCCAATCAGGTGCATATGGACACGTCCCAGATTAAAGTAAGATAAAATGGTACTTGGAAATTGATTAACTGAGAACACAAGATAATGATGCAGGGTTGATATTACTCAGGCTGTCGCTGACGCAGGTAGGGAGTATTTAATCAATAGGATTAATAGCATAGACTATTTTCTTATAAAACAGAGATTATATATAATTTGGAATTGGACGTTATTATATAAAAGATGCATATGCCAAATAAATAGTAATTTCTTGTTCTCTATATTCAATACACCTATTTATATGTATATGTGTATATATAATACATATGGATAATGTATATCAGAATGTTGTTTCTTTGCCCCCTATTGCACATATTTCATTAATATTGATAATACATGATACTATTGCATATGCTACACAACTCGATTCGTTTCTTTGTGCACTAGTCCACATTTACAAATATAATTATAAATACTGTATATTGGATATGCTACACAAGTGTATTCATCCCTTTGTTCCTCTAGTTCACACGTGCATATATAATTAAAGATATTGTATATGCGATATGTTACACAAGTGTATTCATTCCTTTGTTCCTCTAGTCCACATATGTATATATAATTATAGATACTGTATATTGGATATGCTACACAAGTGTATTCATCCCTTTGTTCCTCTAGTTCACATATGCATATATAATTATAGATACTGTATATGGGATATGCTTACACACGTGTATTCATTCCTTTGTTCCTTTAGTTCACATATGCATATATAATTATAGATACTGTATATGGGATATGTTACACAAGTGTAATAATTCCTTATTTCCTCTAGTCCACATATGCATATATAATTATAGATACTGTATATGGGATATGTTACACAAGTGTATTCATTCCTTTGTTCCTCTAGTCCACATGTGCATATATAATTATAGATACTGTATATGGGATATGTTACACAAATGTATTCATTCCTTTGTTCTTCTAGTCCACACGTGCATATATAATTATAGATACTGTATATGGGATATGTTACACAAGTGTATCAATTCCTTTGTTTCTCTAATCCACATATACATATATATTGTACATATATTGTACATTTGTTCCCTTGTCCCCTAGTGTACATGTAGTATACACCCGTTACCTTGTCCTATAGTGAATACATTTGCTACATATTGAAAATACATATGGTATATATTACACAAATGTATGTGTACCTTTGTCCTCTAGGGTACATATTTTATACATATTAAAAATGCATATGGTATATGTTACACAAATGTATTTGTTCCATTCTTTCATCGTTCATTTATTTTATACACTGAGGACGCATGTGTGGTAAACGACAAATATATTCGCCGCTTGTCCCCACGTGTACATATTTCATACACTGAGGACGCATGTGTGATATACAACAAACATATTCGCCGCTTGTCCCTTCGTCTACATATTTCATACACTGAGGACGCATGTGTGATATACAACAAACATATTCGCCGCTTGTCCCTTCGTCTACATATTTCATACACTGAGGACGCATGTGTGATATACAACAAATATATTCGCCGCTTGTCCCCTTGTCTATATATCTTATACACTGAGGACACATGTGTGACATACGACAAACATATTCGCCGCTTGTTCCTTAGTCGACATATCTCATGCGTATTAATGATGTATATGGGATATCTGCAACAACGCGAATAAACATTCATCATTTTCTCTCAATTCGCGTTACAGTTAAATGTTTGATGTAGGTAGTATATATGTAACATACAGGTTGTACGTTTTCCTCCTAGTTCGCACGTGAATGGTATCGGTGATATGTCATATATTGATAACACGTGTAGTTTAACACGTGTACACATCTTTTTGTACGATCGTTAAACGCATAAACCAAACATAACTAAATAAGTATGCAATTTTTTACACGCTTACAAACCTGACAAACGACCAGTTACGATGTTCTACACACATCTACCCACATCGACACTTTCATGTTATTGTTCAATGCGTGCACGTATATACAATTGCTTTAAAGTATATAAAAATATGTCCTTTCTGTTTCATAAATATGTCTTTTGTGTTTCATAAATATGTTTTTTGTGTTTCATAAATATGTCTTTTGTGTTTCATAAATATGTCTTTCGTGTTTCATAAGTATGTTTTTTTTCGGGTGAAATTGTCTCAAGTGAGAGAAAGTACCTTTGCAGGAAGACAGCAGTTCTATTCATTTAGAATATTCTTTCCTGTTTCTAAGTTCAGCAGTCGAAACACTCATTTGTTCTTATTACCAAAAACCGTTGAAAACGAGAATGAGACCTGTGTTTTTGTAACTTACAGCGTCATTTACATAATATCTTGACAACACTGCTATATCTTGCTGATAAAACCATCAGATATTCAGTCAAAATCAGCATTCTTCTCTACAGGGACTACAAATCCTCAGTTTTCAATATGTTATGTAGCATAATGCACGCATCGCTATCCTTTGGGTGTTATAAGTGTAGCATAGTTACACCTTCTGTAGTATGTGAGGGTTTGTTAGGAGTATTTTAGTAAGGACATAATTGTAAAAAATTAGAATAGAAAATTAAAATAAAAAGTGGACATGATATTTATGGTATCGTGAGTTAAACAATATATTTTTCTGCTTGAAGATACTTTATTTCGAAATTAAGCAGAACAAACGTTATTAACGATGTAGTACATTTATCTTGTTCGTATTTACTTACTTCCCTACCTAGCTAGCTCAGTTGATAACGGGCCGTTAGTTTGAATCCCCGCCTTGTTTCATTCTCGGCGATAATTGGCCATACACTTTGTTTTACGGTCATGAATTTTCGACATCTGTATATGTTTACAGATAATCAGTGTATTGAAGAAATAAGGGTCTCTTGAACTAGTTAAACGCCTAGCTGACCCCAGAAACAGCGACTGTGTGCTACATGTATGACCTACGTTATATAACAGAAATAATGTGGAAAAAGGCGAACAAAATATATTAGTTTGGTCCGTCCAGGGTTCCTACCAACGTCCTCCCGCATGGAAGGAGGACGCTGTACCACTAGATCACCGTAAGTTTTTTTTATAAATTTAAGATATCTATCTACATGGAAATATTATGCTATTTTAAGTAAAAATCAAATAACAATCTCTTGATCTCCGTAAATCTTATCGAACCGTCCGTTATTTCGCAGTATAGAAAATGTTTTTGTTATATAAAACAGTAAGGTGTCTGTTTCGGTTCCACAGACATATAAACCAGAGTCGTTAGGTGATTTATGGACACTCCTATCGCCAATATATTTTGATTTTCATGTAGACAGACTTATTTTGAATTAGAGCCGAGACAGACGTTTTTATATGGCTTTGTATTATTTAAGAAACCGAGGTTTTTGTTTTACTGTTTCAAGTCATATACTTGGTATTCTTCAACTACCATTGATTGTCTCTTTCAATCAGTGACTTGATTACAGAGACTGGCAGCCTAATATCAATACAATATACATGGCTGAAATTTCGACTGCCACCTTAAGTATTTCTTTATTTAATACTTATTTGGTACCAAAGTAAAGCTGATCAGATGATGACTAATTCAAGTAATCGATCTTTTTTTCTGATACCAGAATCTAGATAATTACGAGTTTAAAATTAAATTGTTGGAATTTTACCAAAAAATCCCACAAAAAAACCCAAAAAACAACAACAAAAAACAACAACACAACACAACAATAAAATAACAAACGATAATGTACTTGATTTAACAAATACATTTTAACAAAACGCCATAGAAATATAATTTTTTATGTAGAAAGCTGAAGAAGAAAGTTTTTCATCAATAGCTAAAATTCCATATATATATATATACAAATAATTATAATAATTTAAAGAATTTTTTTCTTATTTATTAATTAAAAAACTTGAGGATAACTGATAAAAGAAATAAATAACTATCAGCGTAATTTTTTCCCCCTTTTTTTAAATTTAAAAAAAAAAAGTTGACCATCCAAAGTAACAATCAAGTTCTTTCTTTTGATACCAAAACTTAAAATAAACCTGTTGGTTGGTTCAGGAGCAGTTGTCTTTCCAAGATTTAGAAAACGTCAAATGTGTCACCAGAAATTTAGACAAGAGCTTATCTCTGTTTATATGCTTCTGTTTTAATAGATTTGTTGAATTTCGATAAAAATGCATTATCAGATTTTTTTGACGCGATATTACTAGCTGTAGTTGTATGGTGTTTAGCGTCGCTTTCAACAATTTTTCAGTCATATCGCGACGGTGTCTACTTGAGACAGTATTGTAAGCGCTGTCACACTGGAGTATCATGCCGCTGACACATGGTATGATACCCCACCCAGTCACATTATACTGACACCGGGCGGACCAGACCTAGAACTCTCCTCTAAATGCTGAGCGTCAAGCGAGGAAGCTTCTAGTACCATTTGTAAAGTCTTTGGAATGACCCGGCCGGGGATTGAACCCACGACCTTCCGCATGCGAGGCGGACGCTCTACCACTAGACCACGCCGCGGTCTGCGATATTACTAGGTTTTATACATAGTACAGCATTCGGTTTTTACAGTTTTTTTTAATTATTTCATGATATATACACGTACATTATAAACAGTTACCTTTAGAGATATGGATTCAGTCTAGTCTAAAAAATAAGATTAGAAAAGGACAGAAGAGGCAAAAAAAAAGGTAAATAAAGAAGTAAAGAAACAGGGGTAGTAATGAAAATATATAAGGGTTATTACCACTGTAAGGTTTGAATAAAACGTCACTTGTAAGTTTTTGTTTTAAAAAACAATATTCAATTTAATATTATAACTTGTCACTTTATCTTTGTTTATCGCTAATATTCTTTCTCACTGCTTATGATATTTCAAATATTTTCAAAAACATTTTGATTGATTGTCTGTCTAACAGTCTTTGCACAACTTAGAGATGTTAGCATTGTGTGTTAACTTTATGGTATATCACTTATTGTAGCGGTGTTGGCAAAATACGAAAACGATTACCAACAAAAGGTAGCAGTAAGAAATTAGTTTGATATTCGTTTTTCATCTTTTGATATTTAAAGGCGTAACTCTTCAAATTGGAGGTTAGGATAGTGTTAGATTAATGATGAATATCGAATATCGAAAAAAAGAATATCAAACTAACGTCACCTTGCCACAAAAGGTTGATTAAGTAGTTGATTAAAGGATCCGTAAAAAAACTATGGACCTTAGATCCAGTACTCTTACCCTACACATGCACCCAGACTATGTCCATTATAAAAAATACAAACTCCTGCACTTAATATGATCTGTTTTCTTTGGAAAGAATTTACTAAGTGTGTTGGTTACAGCCACCACCGCAATGAAATACACCTCCGAACAGATTCATGGAGATAAGAAACACTAGGTAATGCTTGATACATATAATCCTTCATTCCATGAATATCTATCAACGGGACGTGACCCTTTAATGTACTTTTAGTTCAGATCTTGTAATAAAATAATAATAAGGTTCGTGCTGGGGGTAGGTTGTGTGGAAAAACATTGAAATGAAGGATCCTGCTATGCGTTCGACTTGAGATTATCATCCAGTTTATCTTCATCATTAACTGAATAAAACTCAATTATAAACGGGAGCGAAACATGTAAATGATTTTAAGAATATAAAAAAACACTCGACCAAAACAACACAAATCGTGCCAGACTCTTATCTTGACCTCAAGTTTATTTAAGTGGTTAATTGCTCGCGTTTATTTCCATAATGGTTTCACGAAACCATTTCCGGCTTGGTTTATTGCGATGGTTACTCTATATAAATAATATTTGTATTGGTATTGATTCATTACGAAGCCTGAACTTTGCTTGACACCCATAAAAAGGGGATATTGTCTTAAAGACTCATAACTTACCATCTTGCTAATGCTAACCGTCATATATCCAGGTCTTTATTTCTTGTTTATATGTTCAAAGTGCAAAGCTATTCCTTGTGTTGTAAATAAGATATGTAATCTAAAAAAGAAGAATATTTGCCTTAGAGATAAAGATATCGAAATAGTTAAAAGCAATGTATTAGTCATTATAAAGTACACAGGGAGTGTGGTCCGTATTTTAACCTGCTATAAGTCATTATCTTCTATATGATAAATTCACTTGGAAATGGGATGAAAAATACTGATGTTTGAATTGTACAGTTTAGTTGCCATGCCAACTTAACTTCGATAAAAACTGTTTCTACACGGATTAGATATATGATATTATGGTTACTTAAACAACAATCCATTTGCATTTGAAGACATTTGAATGTCAATTCTTCAAGACAAATGTTCATTATACCAAGGAATTATATAGAGAAGGAAAGGCAACTGATTGAATTTTTGTGAACACTCGCGTATTCACGCAAAATCTTGCATTAAATCGTTTTAAATTATTTTAATTTCCATTCATCTCAGGAACACAAATCAAAATTCGTACATTGCAGAATGAATTTTTAATAAACAATAACATTCCCAGCAATTTATGTTTAAATTGTTGAAGTACTTCTGATTTCAAAATGTGTATATTCGCAGCTGAAATAACAACAAATGACAAGACATTTTATTTACGTCATACCTCAATATCTTTAATTCAAGATCATCTTTCGAGATCGAATAATTTCAAATCATCTAAGATTACATACAACTTACATTTTATATACAAACAGTCAACTTGCTTGAAAGTCAGGGAACGCTTACTAAACTGTGACGACATTCAAACATTTTAGTTGAATCACCGTGTTCGCTTTCCCGACACTGCTAGTTAATAGGGAAAAGGTGGGTCCGTACTACAGACTAATTTAAAAAAGAAACATCTGTAACGCCGTTTAAGAGTATGAAACAAACTACACAAAACGATAATACAGACATTGGTTTGTTGATAAATATTCATTAGTTTATCTAAACATATTAAAACGAATTGCTTATAATAGCACTTGAGATGATGTCTCACTTTGTGTGATACAAAAGATAAACTTGACAAGAAAGCCTGCATTACATACAACTTTCTATATTATTGCTATTTGATCTCAACGCACTGCAAATTCACGATCGATATTCCTATCCTATCCAATGCAATCCTCCAGTTAAAGTCACTGAACGGATGTTAAATTGTTTTCTATGCATATTTTCTGCGCACTCAACAAACATTTTGAATGCATTAGTTAACAAGGAATTGCTGTGCTCGTGGTTGTACACCTCAACAAGATTTTGCTACGTTACATTTACGTATGTGAACATATTAATTAAGCATTTGACACATATCTATTTTACTGTATGCAAATCGTTTAACAATATTTTTTTCTTGATTTCACCCAAATGTCCATTTCAATAATTTTTCCTTTAAATACCAGTAAATGTGTTTGCACATGTTTAAACTATGTAAGCATGTGTATCGAAGTATATTATAAACCTTATTATATAATTTGTTTACGTAATTTAAATACAGTATAACTTCGATGGCTCGAATTGACAGGGCTGGACAAATAGTTCGAGTAAAAGGTTGTTCGAGCAAGTATTGTTCAACTTCATATTACCATACATGTACATGTATATGCATCGATAAAGGAATCGAACAAGGACAACATAAGTAACTCGCGCTATGTGTGGTGTTACAGCCATCCGTGTGCGAGCCTTTCTGCTGTATCTGATTTGAACAATGATAGGGTGGTAATTATGATGAATGTAACAACATCTGCTTCATATATAATGCATCTGTCTCGCTTTATTATTCAGTTGACGGCGGGAAAGGGGTGATAATATCGAGGTTGGATGTTCTAGTTAACACACATGTTACTATATATAGTAAAAAGATGAGCATGTTTTAAGGAGGTTATTGCCTTCACGCGCTGATTATCACTAATCGGTCCGGGCCGAAAATTCTTAATCATAATCGGATCGGTGAAACCAATGATCTCGTAAAACGTCACCATTTTCAGTGCGTTTCATCATGCCGGTATATTCTTTCACGGTTAAAAAATAAGTATTCTTCGCTAAAGAAAATCGCTAATATTGCAAGTGTTTATATTTTTTTAAATTTTATTTCATAGCAGGAATGCATTCCTACATAAAATGCACAATAACCAGCTTGTTTTTTAAGAGGGTGCATTGACATACTAAGATAGTTTTAAGAAAGAAGTCCCAACATGCTCATAAATACATGCATCTGTTAAAATCATATTAAAGTCGCCTTTTTTAACACACGTGATATCTTGTTGCAGTATGCTACGCCATGGTTTGTTTTACTTACTGCACCAAGAAATCACATCCACTATAATCCATTTTGAAAATGTTTCAAACCAAATACTTATTTAAGCGTAAGAGTCATGTTACCGTGGGAAAAAGGTCATAACTGTGATTGTGAGACGTTTACGTATTGGTTTTGTTTGTGTTCCTATTAATGCAAAGTCTCCTATTCCGGTATTAATTATATTTGTGCTTGCTTAATGAATCTCTCTAAAGTATCCAACTACACTAATATGCAGCTTGTTTTGCAAATGGGAATCAAAATACACACTTAATACCATGTTATGCGAACATGTAATTTTATTTTACCATAAAATGACTATAATGTAATATATAATCGCTTACATTATATAAAAATGTACGTAGAATGTTAGATACATTTAACTAACATTCTTACATAACATGGCTAGCTTTTAAAGCTAGGTCACCTGTTAGACATACACTTTTATTGTTTTAGCTGTTGCTTCTCTACTCCTATTATAACTGAACTCAATTACACAGTATGTTGTACAATTAACAATTCATGCTAGTTTCCTGTGCGATTTACTATATATATTTGCGGTTTTGAAGAACCGAGACACTTCTTCTCAGTTTGGATCCTTCACGACTGAGTCACTGTCTCGTCTAAGGTGTTGTCGTCTGGATGTGCTCGTACGTTTCAACACTGAGGTTATGGGTTCGAGCTCAGCTTAGTTAAACACATTATGTTAGATTGCTTACCAGTTACTAGCGGAATGACGTTTTTTATATTCAAAACTGTTCTGGGGGTTTCCTCCACCAACTACAATTGGATATACCATATAAAAGCTGTCAAGCTTTAAAATGGCGGTAAATCCCATTAAAAGCAACGCAACACTATCTGATTAGAGGAAACGACCCTTTTCTGTGTGTTGTTGCAAGTACCAAGTCACATTGGTTTTATTTCCTGACACTTTGTCTTGGAAACTCATTCACAGATAGTCCCCAAGGCTGTGTAATAGGTACATCCTGCCAATTCGCAATGCGTCTAGACTAGCACGGATTGAACCATTAGTTTGGCGATTCAAATCATTTCTGGTGACACCTGTAATCAAATTGTTTAGATAGTTGTTGGATCGATATATAAACACTTTGCTAGATATAATCATTGTTTACTTAATTAATTGGTACGAGTTAAATATGAATATGTACACTGTGAACAAGAAATCTTGTTTTAAATAAGACAAACATTTTTTTTTCTATATTTAAAACTAACATTAGTTTCTTATCTTTAACCTCTTTATACAATTTACAACAACAACAACAACAACAACAACAACAACAACAACAACAACAACAGCAACAACAGCAACAACAGCAACAACAGCAACAACAGCAACAACAGCAACAACAGCAGCAACAGCAGCAACAGCAGCAGCAGCAGCAGCAGCAGCAGCAGCAGCAGCAGCAGTAGCAGCAGCAACAACAACAAAAGCAAAAACAACAGTACAACAACAATAACAACAAAACACAACAACAACAAATATGATAAAAAAAAACACGAACAAAAATCATTCTATATAAAAGAACATCATAAGGTGTACAGCGTTTATATATCAACTTTAATCTTAACATCGGAACAAAAAATGCGATACTTTGATACACATGATTACTGCAATACAATCAGGTACATCTATGTTAATACTTTTTGTCCATCAATGAAGTTTAGGTTTGATGTAAATAGACGAGTGCTATATACTTCAGAAGACCATAACACTGTGAGTTCCAGATGAAACATTGGATAGAGACTATTGGTATGAGATAGGGACAAAGGAGCATCTTCACAATGTTAAGTCTTTGGCTCTCTTTGTAATTTCGTAGAAATAAAACGAACTTTTTAGAGCCAAATAAATCTTGACTGCCTCTATTTTAATTGAGCAAATTGATGTTTAAAGCGGATTCTCAAACCGAATGCGATCTAGATATATTTTTCACAGACGACACGTCGGTGTTTCCATGGCATTTACTTTTAGTGATTATCAACACAAAGCATGGTGCAACATTTATGTCTAAAGGGAGCAATACAACGCTTTAAGTTCGTTTTGCTCATATCTTGAATATATACGATCTCAACTGTCGACAAAATCGTTTTTGTCAAGACTCGTAATAGCAAAGAAATTGTTATTAAAGGCAAACAACGATTTTGATAAAGTTCCACTTAAAATTATTATTTTTTTAAAATACAAATGTAGCTACACGATTCAAATCTGAAATTATGAAATAAAGTTTCATCGCTGGGGTTGTAGGTTCGAGTCCTGTTTTCTACTGATATTGATTCCGAGTCTTGTTCCGCCATTTAAACTGACTAAATATGCCATATATAACATGAAATGTGTCAAAAATGGCGTTAAACCCCATGGGAAAAAAGAAAAGCGTCACAGTTCCGTATTCGTGATGGAATCTGGAACATTCATTTTATCTTTTATAATTTACCAGATTTAATAAATTTGATAGAAAACAAATCAAGGTAAAACAAATAGCATCTTTAAAGAATGTTACACAGATATTCAATTTTGGCATGACGCTACTGGTTGTATTCATACTGGTAATACTTTTAAGAATGCTACACAGATATTCAATTTTAGTGTGACGCCACTAGTTGTATTAACACTGTTAATACTTGTAAGAAAGATACACCGAAATTCTATTTTGGCGTGACACCACTAGTTGTACTAACACTGTTAATACTTATAAGAATGTTACACAGATATTCAATTTTGGCGTAACACCACTAGTTGTATTCATACTGGTAATACTTTTTAGAATGTTACACAGAAATACTATTTTGGCGTGACGCCACTAGTTGTATTAATACTGTTAATACTTTTAAGAATGTTACACAGATATTCAATATTGGCGTGACAATACTTTCTAAAAAATGAAATTTCAGATAAATAACTATTTTCAAAAAACTGAATTGATGTGTAAACTTATTTATCTATGACGAGTTACCCTTCACAGGGAGTGTAAAGAGTAAAATATCTTCAACATAAACGTGTATTATTGCGCACGTCTAACATAGGGAATGTCGTCGGTTCGATCCCCGGCCGGGGTATGCCAAAGACTGGTACTAAAAGCTTCATCGCTTGGTGTTCAGCATTTAGAAGGTCGGCCGGTTGTCAGTATAATATGACAGGGTTGGGTATCGTACCATGTGTCTGCGGCACAGTATGACAGCGCTTAGAATACTCTATCAAAAAGTAGACACGTCACGATATGACTGACTTTGTAGAAAGTGATACAACAACAACAACAACAACAACAACAACTACACACACGTGCGTCATCCTCACATTCTAAAATTAACATGAATTAGTTATCTTTATTTTTAAAAATCGATTTGTAATATCAGCCATAATGGTTCCTTTCGTTCAGCTTTGATACAAACTTATAAATGGTTTATTGACGAGATGTCTATTCAAATTATCACAATATCTGTCTGTCAGATATCAAGTTATAATCTGTATAAAGTAAAATATTCCTGGCTGTTCGTGCTCGCTGTATGTAAACAGTCAGGCTAGATAATTTAATAAAACCTTGACGCATATGGGGAATACGCACGCATTGGCAATCATGGCGTTTAGTTTTTAATAATTTAATGATTAACATGACACTTATATTTAGATACATTTGTATTTAGGCCAGAATGGTCTTGTATGTTTCATTACAACTCGGGAAATATATTCAGAATAAAACCGACGCGAACCCTTTTTTATCAGGTATTGTTTTGTAAGCCAAACGCCGAATGATGATTCAGAAGTGATATTACATTTGGAAAATAGCATATATGTCATGGGTTTATGACACTCCTGTACCGTAGATTATTAAATTCCATTCATTGATCATGTGCATGCCGCTGTGGCGGCGGTGTTCTTTGAATATCTTATGTTGAATACACATTTCCTTATTTTGTGATGTTAAGAAATCGCCATATAGAATTGAAATCTATAGAATTCCATCATAGAGATTAATTCGAACAAATTACCAATAATCTAATGAAAATTTATGGTTATAATTGACTGACACAGAAAACGTTATATCGTATTCAAAAACACTCAGTATAACGTACGTTTACAGTGTCAAAATGGCGCCGTGAAAAAAACTGTCAAATACACGTAAATGCAGGCCTACCAGTCAAATTACTGGCGTTTTGAACCCACACACATGGCAATATTCGTAATTGCGACAACGACGTTGATGCTTTTATTGGCCAATTATCTCCAATTGCGAGCTTTCAAACTAACAATAAGAAGCAAAACCTAGTGATGACAGCAAATGCATCTCGGGTAATGCTCTTTGTAATCCAATGTCGTATTTCATAATCGCGGGCAACCAGGCTTATTTCAACTGATTATTTTCATATACGTGCACACTTGATGAAACGTGACATAATAACCACAGGTGCTATGATATGGAAAACTACTGGCATAAATTGTGTAGGTGGGGATATAGCGTAAAGTATCGATGTTTGATACTTTGTTCTGGCGTATAACGGAAACGATTTATGAAAATTTGATTATTATATTCTTGCTAGATTTCAAATTCGTAATGTATCAATGTCTGGA
The DNA here is from genome assembly GCA_029582155.1 of Panopea generosa. Taxonomy (NCBI): domain Eukaryota; kingdom Metazoa; phylum Mollusca; class Bivalvia; order Adapedonta; family Hiatellidae; genus Panopea; species Panopea generosa. Next base: position 10,275,623 of record CM055895.1, on the reverse strand, counting down.
ATCAACATTTAGAGCTATTGGGTATACACTGCAGAATTCTTCACAGTGTATGCGTAGTTGGTTAGTCCTGTCCGCTACTACATGACATTGTATTAGTAAATGTTTGGTATTGTCGGAAATGAGAGTTTGGTAAGAGTTTGGGCAAGCCATTAAAAGCGTTGAAACGTCATTTTATTAAATCATAGAAAAGCGTAATTACTAATAAAAAAATCTCAACTATAAAATCATACCAGTTTTTTTACATATATTTTTGAATTGAAACAAAAAATCTACAGCATTCTGGAAAAAATAGCATAATTATCTTTTAAAATTATATAGTATGTCTTGGATTTCTGTGACGAGGAACCCCTTACACGCTATACATAATATGCAAAACGTATAACATAACACGCATTGTAATAGTAAAACTATGTTCAACAACGCATATTTCAGTCAATGATCCACTTGCTTCTGAGAAGTTATATATTTGTCGTTTTATAAATGATAAAATAAGGACATATGATTTAAAGATTGAAATCGGTATGTGTGAATTGGGTAACCGTCAGGAATATGTTTAACAGCTTTGTATCCAGCTTATATGCTGGCAAGATATTTTGATTCTGTGTCCAATACAAACATGATTTGCTATGTGTAGCAGCTTGCTGTTTATTTAAGCGTCCTCCGTATTCAGGTGGTCTAAGAGGCTGACCCCAATTTCACGAAACATCTCAACATGAGATTTACCTCATCTTAAGTTTTTGAAATGCCATAACTTCATTACATTGATCATTTTGCATGTTATGCTTTGTCATCGGTAAAGTTTTGTTCCAATTCTTAGAAGTCATTTAATGCGTTATGAATTGAAGTGATTATTTAGTGAAATTGAGAATTCAGAGATGAGAAAAATCTCAGCTTAAGATGTTCTTCATCCATGAATTACACCAAATAAACTGTTGAGCTATGGTGCAATGCATAGCATCGAACTCATTACCGGAGTGACGTGGGTTTGATCCTCCCCTCATGGCTATGAGTGGTTTTACTTGTGAAATACACCTTTCCGCATACGCTTAAAAACTGGTTCTACAGAGGAAATATTTGAGCGATTTATATAATGATCGAGTTTTATATAGTTTGTATGACTTCTTTCACAATCGAAGTAAAATAAATAAGTTAAATAACGCTTGATGCCACATTGGTTTTTAACCTTTGTGTCACGAGATATCAGAAGGGGTCTTTAGTTCGAGTTTCAACGCAACATACCACATACATTTTAGGTGAAAATATTATCAATAAAAATCAGGTAAAATGAAATGCTTAGATTGCATTATTTTCTGTTTTCAATTACAAGATTGACTAATATCTAATATATTTATATAATCGTCGTTTCGTGCATTCTTTCCCCCATATATACTTTAACTGGTGTGTCTATTTCCGATATGACAAACTCGCTTTATCAATTCGTTTAAGGTAATCTATTTTCTTCTTTTATTTTATTATACAATATCAATCTTTTAGCTCACCAATATTACATCCTTATCAATCTTAGACATTTTCTGGGTCATATATTTTCGCTATGAACATTAAAATATCTTGGTTATCGTTCAGCCGTCAGGCAGTTAATTGATTTTGGACGCCATTTCCACCGCTTAAGTCATTATCTTTTCTCTTCTTTGAGATAGAGTCAGGATGTTCATTACAGACTATCACAAGTACCAAGGATTGAATTTTCACTTGAGGGTGAAAGACTATGTTCCATGCCAGAATTATTTAAAATTCCAAAAAGGTGCACGTTGATTGTGTTATGTAAATCAGATATCACAATTGAATATAGTTCTAAATTCGTTTCTGTATTGTCTATATAAAACTTACGTTGCTGAAGCTATTAATTGATTAAATATGCATTTCTGTGATAAGGTGTAAAGTGAGGAAAGCTGTAGATATTCATATAAACATTTGGCTATTTAGATGCAAACATGTAAACTTCTAACGATTGTCTACAATGTTTACCTAATTCGTTACTATGGATAGTTTCTATGGTTCAACAGGCATTGCAGAGAGAGTGCCCCATCCCTCATACAACACATAGTCCCGTCAGAATGATACAGATATTTGTCTTGCCTGAAGTTGTCACATCATTAACAGTTAGTTTTGGTATTGCCCCAAGTTAATTATAATACCCATAACAAAATCACTACCCTTCCAACATGGAAGGGTATTCAAACATGCCTTAGACTAAATAAAATTGAATCAAATCTATTTCCAACAAAGCATCCCAGGTGTTAATGTTTATTGAAGAATACGTGCTCCTCCAGATATATCTCTAAGTTCAGCCAAATCTTTTTGTTAATGCCATATTTCTTTGGCTGGTGATAGCTTATAAAAAATGCAGAACACTTTTGATAGGTTTTATAAATATTTAGAGGAACAATGCTGTGGCTATACGATGTTTAGACGACACGCGTTAAAACTGTAAATGTTATATGTGAGCGAACCATAAAATCAAATATAATTTCTGATGTGAAATTAAGATGCACGTAAGCAATTCATCGTTAAACATCATCTTAATCTATCAGCATTTTATAACAATGTTTTGGATATCGGTGATTTGGCATATGTTTTATTTTACACCAGTACTTAATGCAATTTGTATAATAAATAGTCTATATTTATCACAATAATTTAGCAAAAATTGATGTAGAAGTATTCATGTAAACTGACATTTGCAATACAAACCGCTATTTTGCCGGCGTATCATTAGCAACAAAATGCTTAGGAGTTGTAGATGCCAAAAAAGGCGATTATCATACTGACTCTAGTTTTGAAAGCAAACCAAACCACAGCAGAGGTGATGACAGCGTGGTAAATCTGCAGTTTTTCCGGGTAAATGTTTACTATAGTATAAACTTCAAGTGGTTTCTAGACACCTGGTGCCACCTGGGATTCTATCTTCGTGTCAATGAGATAGGTTACAGAAAGTTTATGAGAACTATTTTACCCTTCGAAATGCGTATAGTATAAACATATTTCAAAATAAACATGCTAGTAAAATCCGTAATGAATTATGAGAGTAAGCTGTTCAGATATAACCCCATTTTACACAATATTATAAATAACATTCAAGTATTGCCGGCGGTTGTTTTAACGTATTTGTAACTAATACAAAAAAGGATATAAACACATAATGAACATATAAACACCTATAAACTCTCTGGGAGGTTTTTAACATTGCTGAAATTCACAAAATTGATTATCTTCTGTTTCATTAAAATATGTTATGAAATTACATTTACCGATCCCTTTCAACGAAGCTTTACTCCTCTTACCTTGGATATGTCACAAATCGGTCAACCATTTTTTATTTTAATGTTTTTAAAATAATGTTTGATTATTCCTGAATAATAACGTGATATCCAACATTTAAAACACATTTGAAATTGTGATTAGATAGCGTTACACTTTATTTTAAGATATGCATTTAAGTTCTACATTTAAAAGATATGCTTTTCACAAAAATAACTAGGTGCATTTAAAATATGCTTTTAACAAAAATGCACGACACTTACACGTCTGATTTGCTCAGATTTAGATTTGACTTGTACTTATGTTTATGATGTGAAGACCGGGAGAAGTTTGCTGCTACTGTCAGCTATACTTCCCCAGAAGCGCTGTTGTTATTTACCGTTCCGATGTGAGTGCCCCTGGGGTCACTTATATGTTTATATCAAAAGTCTGTCAGTCAATCCGTTTATCATTTCCGGGAAAACAGAGAAATATTATTTATGTTAAATATATTTTATAACCACATTCAAGGTAATTGCTAATAAAATTGGAAATACTTTTATGTTCCTAATATCTTTATTTGAAACAAATGCCTTGTTCATGAAAACTCTTAGACGCCATGAGACGAACTAAATGGATAAATACATCATATTGAAATGTATTTGAACGTGCGTGGGTGATTGCGTGCTGGCATGTGTACGTGTACACGTGCGTGCGTGCGTGTTACCTAACCAGTAATCAACGTATGTTAGGACAGAAACAAAATTGCCGCAATATTTGTAAATAAGTTTAGCTTGTATTTTTTGCACTTTGTCTGAAGAGAAACCAAGCTCACTTACATAACCTGAGAATTGTATTGTCAATGAACTGGAGACAACAATGTGGCCTCCATTACATCATTAACGGTTATTCCTCCTGTTGGACATATACTTTGAAATTTTGATTTTTTTGAGTCCACGATAAAATTAGTTTTGAATATTGCAACCAATATATCCCTATTTACCTCCAACAAAACCACGTGATTTTTCATTTGCAGCGCTCTCCTAGCCAAATGAATGTGGTCTATTCAAAACGCATGGTTCTTCATACCAACAGACATTAAAAATAGTGTAGCAGATCTAATAATTGTTCAAGCTCTCGGCGTCGATGCATTCACGTACGTTTATGAATTCTAGTGGAGATTATTGATTTTAATTCAGCTACCGATTCAATGTCATGTGCCCTCAGTGTTTTTCTATAGAACAAACACACAAATTCCGCTAATTGGTATCAATGGTATTGTCAAGTGGTTAAGGTGTCAATTAGATGATTATCGATGCGGGTTCGACATAAATTGCGTTGCCCAAACCAGATACAGATACATGATATATAGAAAGGTGACCTGCTGAATGCCGTGTTTGATTAGTGGTAGTTTGTAGACTGAGAGAAATCAATGATCTCATATATGATGTTTACACTCATACATCATATTATATCATGTGTTTGAAAAATAACGCAAGCAATCAAGATCAGCAATTGTGATGCACATGCTTTTCAAATAGAATCGTTGTCCAAATATGTATGTCACCTCTTGTGCTATATTGAAATGAATGCATGATACTAATACATTCAATTTACTAAATGCCCTTTATGGAATTTAATCTATAAATATACATTACTTTTGACACTTATGTATATATTTGTGTCAAAAGTATGTGGCATTTATCAAATTTCTTTGATTTGATCAATATTTATGTTGAGAAAGTGCTCATCTTGATTGTTCGCTTTATATAATACATATCAAAGTATATGATGTATCAGTGGTTAATGTAATCAACATGTATCAGAAACATAGATTTTGATCTATAATTCAGCAATTATAATTGGAGAATAAAATCTTGATTTGGAAATTGCTCTAATGCCAGATATTTGCATGTGAACATTTAAATAGTCATTGCCAGATATTGATAATATACAAGTATTTATTAATTAATTTCTTGAATGATTGATGTATTAATTGATTATTTTATTAAATAATTGTTTAATTGATAAATAATAAATGAATGAACGAACGAACACAATCGTCATATACATATTACCCTTTATCATAAAGCAGCATTATCCTTCTTTTGTATTAAAATTTTCAGGAGAAAAACCTTTTGATATCAATGTAGATGGTTTCTCTTGACAGAATTGGCTTTAAATAATGTCAAACTATAGTATTTTATAAACCAAGACATGGTTGGATGTCAATCGTGTTGCGATCAAAGGATGACATGTAACGTGGAAACAATTCCAAGTGTGATAGTTCTTTCTGTATTGTGTATATACATAAATATAATTATTAAAACTCATTGGTGATAAACGCTCAACGTTATTGATTGATTGATTGAATATTTAGCGTCATTTTTATGCCATCGAGGGCTAACAGACGATCAGTTAACCTAACCACTGTTTCCTGGGATTAACCAGTACTCGAGCACAACCCATCTCCGCAAGTAACTGATAACTTTCCCACTTGAATAAGTGGTGAGTGACGAATGATAATGCGACACAATGTCGTATATCAATCATCACGGAGACTGTTGCCGGGCGGGGGATTCTAACTCACGACCCCTGGATTGATAGTCAGACGCGTAACCGACTGAGCTAATCGGGCCCGGCGCGCTCAACGTCAAGTGGTTAGAATATAGTATACGTCAATCTGAATTCAGTTACCCGTGCATTGTAAAGTTTTATGACAAATAGTGGTATAATATTTAATTACTATCATAAAAGAGTAAGTAAACACCATCGTTGTACGATTTGAACTTGTAGCCAACTAAGCTTATTTCGATAAAAAGCAATGCAGTGAAGTGCACAGTGCAATCAACAATTCGAAAAGATACATAATTGTCCAGAAAACTGGTATCAGCATTTAATTTTCAGTGGTGATTTCTAAAATACTGATCATTTTAACTCATGCTAGGAAAATAATAAATCACTGCAGTACAAAGTCCTGATAAAATAAGTAAAAGAGAGCTCAAGGGAGATAAAAACGGTGTGAGGACGTGCCGGTAGCTGTTGTTGTCTATTAGTGTCGTCTCTGTAAAAAAACGTCACCAGACTATCTGTTTCTATAATTTCTATTTAATTATACTTCACTGCCAAGGTTATAAGCTTAAAGTTATTTGAGTGACAACACATTTGTATTTACCTTTCATTTTAGTCTTCTCTTTCTAGTTTCGCAATCGCATTAACTGTTTATTTATAAAGTATATATATATGTGTGTGTGTTACGACTACCATTCTTTTGTTCTCTTTTTATTCATCGGTCGTCAACGAGTTATTGATACAGTTATTTCTTTAAATTTATCATTAGCTAAATTCGATATCCTTGATTTTAATGTTTCATTAGCATACTAATGGAAACAGTACCGGAACAAATATAGACACGCACGCATAAACACCCTTAGCTAATGTTCATATCCAGTTACAAGACAAATACCGCTTTAAGCAGCTAAATTATGTTGTGCTGAAAATAACAAATACGTACTAAACTTACTAAACAACTCGTTGTTTTTTTACTATAATATTTATCTTACATCATGATATCGGCATTTCGACAGAAAGCCAATTAGATATACTCACAATCAGTTTACTCTTAGTAATTTATAAAAAATATAAAACTCCGTAGATAGAGCCGCAAACAAATCTCCGTAAGATACTTCGATTACACAAATGTTTACCAAAGTAATAGTTTTGTGGGCAGATTTTCTCGAAGCGTCACTTTGGAAATCAATCAGAATGCTGGACACGAAAATGCTCTTTGGTAATTCCTCCGCTTATTAGAAGCTCTTATATAAAGTGTAAGAAACTATTAATTATCAGAAAAACTGGTTTATAATGCATGCATTAGATGCTGAAGCCTTCGGTTTGAAAATCCATTAGTGTGGCATGATACGGCTCAAGGTTCATATTGTTCTTGTTTCTGGAAACCGAATACTTATGATATATACTTAAACATGATTACATCCTACTAGTCATCTCCTTGTCAGTCCTTATGAGTTTATTCCGAAGGTAGTGATGCCTTGATAATTCAAAGATCAGATGAAAACTTAACGCAAAATCATAAACAATTGTAAACCAATATATAATATATTAAAGACACCAATTTCGTGTACCAGTCCAGGTACACGTTGCTTCATAACAATGCCTTTATTGTTTCCATCCTTGATTTAGAGATTTCAAAATCACAGCTCATATCATCAATTTATTAATACTAACACAGTTGTACTATTTAAGATAATTGTTTATAAGTTAAATGTGTAATCGTATTAATTCGTAGATTAGCATGGTTAAGAAGACGCAATTAAAATCCATTGCTTTGATTATCTATATTTAAAGGAATAGAAATCCGAAAAGAAATAGTCAGAACATTTACACATGTTTGCGAGTTTGAAAGAGGTGAAAATATAAGTTGTGATGTGCATGCATAATAAAATTTATAACGCTCTCAAAATTGACTAGATTGTAATATTAATATTTATATTAGATAAGGCAGGCTATTATTGTTACAACGTGTGTTTCGTTTGACACATACTGTAGGCTTAATTTATTGTGTTTATTTATTAAATCTATCAAAATATATATATAAGTACACAAAACACTATTGCCTTACAAAAAGTCATATTTGCGGTTTTACGTTAATATTGAAACAATCGGAGAATAGCGATACTGGATGAATCATTAATCCAGGTTTCAGCTCACTTATCGTCATGGTGATTACTGCTGACCGTTCCATGGTGGTGTCCCTTGTTAGTCGCATCTTTTGTATGTTTGTATTGTACCATTACGACTATCGCTATATTATGTAGTGTGTCTATGCTATTGTGGTCAATGTATCCGTTGAATATTTATTCTTCCGTCTGGTTGACATCCACCATCAAACATTGTTTTAAATCGATCTGTATTCACATATAAAGTTTCGTTTGGAGTTTTCGATTGTGATACATTCATTCATTATCTCCACAAACTGACAGCATGTCACATACATAAGTCAATGCACGTGGTAACATGTTTTAAATTACCTTTACATCGTTAGCCTCTCCACCGCACAACAGGTAGTCGTCAACGTTTATTATTCTAACCATCTTTTATATATGGTCTCCATGGGGAAAGAGCTGACGCATGCCACGTGTCCATTAGTTTTATTATTGTAGACAAATACTCTTCGTGACAATATCAAAGTCCATACTATATAAATAATGTGGCAGTATCTAAATAGTTATGTAATCGATTTTTACAATGTTGCCTTATGTCGTGCATCAAATAAATGTAGCGTAACATAATTAAAATATGTGATATGTTACTGTTGAACATTTGCATAGGTTTTAGACATTGTCATGAACTTTAAACTGCTGACATTTGTTGACTATGATAAATAAAAGTTTGTATCATAAACTGGCTAAATACCATACCATAGACAATAAATCGTTCATGTAATTTATAAAATCAATATCTTTTATTGTTTGTTATGGTATGTTTTCGTTTGTTAAATGCAACAACAGATATTGATATATATCGTTTTTTTCTATGCTATTTGCTAAATACAGTTATGCATTATGTCTAGTTAAAGTTTAATTTCTAATAGCTGAATGCTTTCATGTGTAGAGCGCCGAACCTAGAATCGGAGTGTCGTGGGTTCGATTCTCCCCAATGACTATGTGTGGTGTCCTCGAGCAAGGCATTTGTTACGTATATGCTTAATACTGGTAAGAAGACTTCGAGCTTGATTTGTATATGCTGTTATAACTTGTTTTACAATCGAAATAAAATACAACAGTTTATTCTGAACTATCATGTATTTTGTTTAAGTATTAAGTATTATTTTCGTTTTCATATTGTTATTTATATTGCTTCCAAAACAGGGTCAGGCAATTAAAAATGACTATTTATTGATGTTGCCTGAAGCAAAGTTTTACGTTACTATCTTGTAAAAGTTAAAATGCTATATGTTATCATATATTTTGTTTGGCATAATGCAATAAGTGATATTGTTCTGTAAGTATTCGCTTTCTTTGTTTTAAACGTTTTGTGTATTTAGGCAATATGTATCTTCTCTAGGATGAATAATACCATATATTTGTCTAAATATGATCAGTTGTGTGGTTTAATCAACATTTTAATATTGGAACAGACTTATTAAATAAAACAAATATAATGAAAACTGTCATTTCAAAGCTTGTTATATTTAGGAACATGTTTTGTAACTTATCCACTTATCTTATTCGTGGTAGGGTTTCAAAAGCTAGTGATTTATTGCATAGTCCAGTTGTTTTAAAAGGATTTATTTTCATACTGGGAAAATACATGTAAGTTGGTAGAGCATATATATTGTTTCATAATCAAAGTAAAATGAATAAAAGAAAACTAAATGTATAGATCATTATGCCGTGGATATATTAAGTATGCGTTTGGTACTTTCAACCGACAGCATCACATTTTTATGGGACATGTTTCGATAAAACCACGGTGCATATTAATACCAGTTTTATTGCGGCTATATCTTCGTTTGACTTTGAGAACATACTAGATCTATTTTGACTAGCACTATTATTTATATACACACAAAGGGATTTACAAAATGTACGTGAGCGTAAATATGAATATATGAATTATTTAATGATCTGTGTGAAATTACAATTAATGATCATCTTTGTTTCTGTATATATGAAATTCAAATTACGATTCATCTTCTAAATATTGATTTTATAAGCATTCCAATCATCTTTCATTTATATCGTTACGGCCTTGAAGATCACCTTATTTTGTCCTCCAAGATGCATATGCAACGAAGACGTTTTATATAAGTTTATAGGCGTTTTATTCTCATAGGTCAGACTTGCGGTATTTTAATGTTCTTATTTGCTTTATTGGTCATTTTATTGCGATTGGCGGCGACAGTACACTACTTTATTACTGTTGGTGTGGTCTCGGTTTTGCAGACAAAGCAGCGACTGATCATATACTTAAGGTAGAAACAAAAGAGGAAATACACATTAACAATAAAATAAATAAGAGTGCATAAAAATACATGCCAAAACACGAGACGTATTATTCAAAGGTCAACATACTTATCTAAATATAGAATAAATATATTAAATACAATGCCAATACATACAGTAGAAGCGGTAATTTCAGAAACACAATGAGTATGCCACGCTAGGTCACAGTCTCTGTTGCTGACTGATATACGACATTGTCCTTTCATTGCCATTCGTCCCCTACTGCTGTTTAATGTCGGAAAGTTATTAATTACTTGCGTAGATGGGTGGACTTAAGTACAGGTTAACCTTCTGGGATCAGAGGAAAGAGTGGTTAGGTTAACTGATCATCTGTTTGTCCCTCGGTGGCATAAAGAAGATGCTAAATATTCAAAGTAACAAAGGTGATAAAATTCAATACTTAAACAGAAAATATAATCTTTTCTTAAGATGTGACTCTGACCACGCATTCACTCTCAAATTACGTTATATAATCTTTTTAAAAGAATCAAAAGGCATCTAGGATATACGGTTTATTGGTTGCTGGGCAACGACAATCATGCTGCTGCATCAGAAATCAATACAAACAATTCTGAAACACATGCAGAAAAGATGTAACGATTTATAAAATTAACATGATTATAAGTAGGACAAATGCATCATGGAAATACGGGGGAGTATGTATCAGTAAAATGGTTTGTGCTGCATTAAAACGTACATAGATAGAGGTAAATGTAGTCAATACAACGAATGAAGACATTTAGTTTAAAACAAATATCATCATGTTATTATACATTCAAGCAGGCTAATGTCTATTCAAACATATTCGTTTGATAGAAATATCATTAAACGTCTTACTATGTTTATTTTCAATTGAACACAAAGATAATAATTCGACTGCTATTTACAGCAATGACATTTAACGTTGATTTAGTGATAAAATAGTACTGCTAAGATTTCCCAATATACATTGTCGTTATTATTTCCTTTCTTTGCCCAACGAAACAATCCTGAATAGGTAACTAACGACTCTAACGATTCGGGGACTCGAATCAAACAATTAAATGAAAGGTGTGAAGGGGAATACGACTAAAACACATCAATCCAGAGTTATTTCTCTTTGTAACGAATAATTTGTCTTCTTTGCTTCATTGTCATTACCTATTTGTAGGAGTGGGTTGTAAATATCGTTACATTTGATCCCTATTTGACACTGTTTCAACAGTAATCTGTATATGATATATGATATATAATATCGTTAGATTTAATCTCTAATTGACACTGTTTCAATAGTAATCTGTATATGGTATATGATATATAATATCGTTACATGTTATCCCTACTTGACATTGCTTCTATAGTAATATGTATATGATGTATGATATCGTTACATGTTATCCCTACTTGACATTGCTTCTATAGTAATATGTATATGATGTATGATATCGTTACATGTTATCCCTACTTGACATTGCTTCTATAGTTATATGTATATGATGTATGATATCGTTACATGTTATCCCTACTTGACATTGCTTCTATAGTAATATGTATATGATGTATGATATCGTTACATGTTATCCCTACTTGACATTATTTCTATAGTAATATGTATATTATGTATGATATCGTTAGATTTATTCCCTACTTGACATTGTTTCTATAGTAATATGTATATGATGTATGATATCGTTAGATTTATTCCCTACTTGACATTGTTTCCATAGTAACATGTATATGATTATGATATCGTTAGATTAAACCCCTACTTAACATTGTTTCTATAGTAATATGTATATTATGTATGATATCGTTAGATTTATTCCCTACTTGACATTGTTTCTATAGTAATGTGTATATGATGTATGATATACAATATCGTTAGATTTGATATCTATTTGACACTGTATCTTTAGAAATATGATATATGATATCAAGGAAGAGAAGAACAGGATAACAACATATTCGATATCGTTACTGATATCTAGATAATAACAGGAAATGTATTTGCAAATTTGATTCTTTGTAATTATAAACTATATGTGCCAATACCTTTGACATGATTAACATAATGAAAAGAATATATCTTAATCTTAAGAGGATTCCTTTGATTATATGGCTCATTTCTCTCAAAGTCTGCTTAAAAATAGGATTTGCATAATATAACAAACCTCATATTATATTTACAACATAAGACAGAAAGGTTAATATTCTCGATGATAAAAAATGATAAACAACCAAGATATCTAAATATCATATGGTAATCAGAAGTATAAATTATGCTTTTAGATATTTTTATAATAATCTTATATATAAAATGATGTTACTGAAACAGGTGAAAGAGAAAATACAAAATACAGTGGTGTATTGTATGTATAATTGAATAACGACGTGTGGAGATAAATGTTAAAATATTAAATCTATTGAGGTTTAAACTCCCCGGTGCTGGCGAGTTTGCTTTGGTCGTTCTAAAGTATCCTTAGTAAAATTGTTATATATTTGTATATATGTTGTTGTAGTGGCTGTGACCTTTGCATATTGCGCTCCCTGTTGGACATGTGTTGTATTATTTGAGGTTGCAATTTGCGTTGTATGTCTATGTAAAATAAAGAAATAAAGCATTTTTATACTTAATGTTACTATAAAATATGATTTATGTGAATATCAGTGAATGCAGCATATACTATACGTTCCAGACAGACACCGGCTGTCTGTTGTTGTATTGTTGATGAATTATTAAATTTTGAGTTTGAAAAGGCGTCACATATACTAAACTATCACGGGAAGAACCCATACTGATTCATATTTAATTTATATGTTTTATTTGAAACTGTGAAAATACATGTCTGATTAAACAGCCAGCTTTGTATTTTATTAGACTAAACAATTTAGACAAAATGTGCTGTTGAATAATATGATAAACTGCAGTTCCAATAGAAAGGTAAGCAAACAGTTACGCTCTAAAAACATACGATAGTAAACACAATAAACGTCTACTATAATTAAAACACGATAAAATAATCATAACCGTTATTGCTAATAATGATAATGAACGCACGTATGTTTATAGGTGCAGTATAACTTTTAATGATAGAGAATATCGGAAGTAACAAGCAGTTCTAGCATGTTTCTGGTAATTTGTGGAATGGTTCCAATAACTATGAGGTGTCATAACTGTTGATATTTTCATTGAAATGTCATTGCAATTACTTAATATACATCGTCTAACACGTCACTGGTTAAAATATATCTTAGCAAAGAACGCATCAAATTAAATCAACTCGGTTTCATTAAGTTTGGCTCCTTTTTCCCTAACATATACGTAATTAACATCAGTCGATTGAACGAGGTAAATGCGCCCCCACCTTAACGGCGAAAAGGTATTTTGAAATATGACATGGCACGTCCACAGTGGGACCTTACCTTCACATGACACAACCGTCACAGTTGCAAAAATGCGATCAATACCAAAACAATAGAGATAGCAGGCACGGTTTTATTTGTGAGCTTCTAGTTTATCTTAGTGAAGAACTTAGTAATTTTGGATTAGTGTCTGTCGTACATTTAGGTACGACAGCTGGTTATTCTTCCACCGGTGTCACTATCTTTTATTGATAATAAAGCCTTAAACGATCGGGTCGCTGAATCTTTACCCTTATCTCCGTTTTACTCTGAATTGTTACTCTCTTGCTGCTTTTATTTTTTGCAAATTCATCGTCATCGAGTACATCTGAGAATAGCATCGCTCGTTGTTTGTATATATGTTTATCTGAACATTTCTGTGTTCTACAATGTATTCATTCGTGCTACCTTGTTTGTATTACTAAGAGAATAGTCTTGTGGGTATAGTATATTAAGTAATACACTAATTCGTTTCATTATTTATATGACCAGGTTCCAGCTCCCCAATGGCGTCTCTTACTGCGACCACTGGCAGAGCGGTCTAAGGTCTGTTAACGACCACTTACTTTTAACATCTGAGTTGGTTCTAGTCACGATTCGGTCAAAACCTTTATGTTAAAAAGTGTGCAAGTTACTTACCGAAGGACGGCTGTTCTATTTGGATTCAGTCTGATGTTTTACTCCATCGAAGAAACTGCATTTGTCATAAATAACATGTCAACTGTTAAAATGGTGTTAAATCCCATTAAAAAGTTTTTTATTTGATTATGCATATGCAGCTTTGGTGACTGTGTCGTTGCAATGCTACCTCTACACTAACTGTCGTTATTTTTTCTAAATTTCTATATTGACTCGTAACAAAATATTTCTAGACAATCCGATGGCAATAGAAATTAGTCTGTTTGGTATTCATACATCATACCAGCGTTATAAATCTATCTCTGCAATGAGACTCTTTATGATGTCTACACCACGTTAAGGATCATGACACCACTGCTTCTGATTCCAAGATTGCAAGACGATGTTGAAATTAAAGAGACATTAGCTTGTCACAGGTCCAGTTTAACTGTCAAATATGATTGTTTTAAAGTCATACGTCGGCAGTCAGAAAACAAACTATGTTACTTATTTAACTTAGGGTGTTTATCATGACATGATTGGCAGGTAGTTATGTTAATTGCACATATTCACGTGCTATTCCTGGTGTTTGAATGGCACTTTGGAAACTACGTAATTGTCAGAAGCGTTTTAAGATTACAGAATAATACACTCTCCAGAGTTGGGTCTGTATTCATAAATCAGATAAATGATTATACAACGGGATTGCAGTATTACAGACGCACGTGTATACCGTCATAAACACAAAAATGTATCGTAAATAAACAATTACAAGCTAATTAGTGGTGCTTCTTTCACTTCAGAAATTGCTTTGTAGTTACGTTTTAAACATTGTAATTGATTTTAGTGTTTCGCTCATATAAAACGTAAAGCTTGGGGAAAGGATAATATTTGTGATGCGTGTAAAAAGAACTTTTGATGCAAAACTCTTTAATTGTAAACTATCATGATTTTGAAAATTCCTTCTCAATTGTTTTTGCTTAAATGAAAAGTTTACTTAATATGACATCATATAACGTGTTTATCTTTTCTCTTCGTTGGCCTAACTCATAGTATTTTTTTTCATTTAAATTATATATATTTGAGTTTATTGTTCAACGCAACAAATCATATTACTTTGTCTGTTATGTTGTTTTGTTTAGAAAGACATCGTTGTGTTATTCCTGCTAGGATGTGCAGCTTATTGATTGCAACGAACTTCGCGTGTAATCGTGCATTAAATATATATATCTAACTAATTGTTATAGTTATAGTAGTCATAATAGTCCTTTGTAACGCAGCTTCATTGGAAGAGGGTTACTTCATGTTTTAATTTATTGTTAACTAATTTTGATATTCACAAAGTTTGCTAATCTAATTCAGAATTATACGCATGTTTGCATATTCATACTGTTTGTACATATGTTTGTACATATGTGCATTTGTACAATTGAAATCCAGGCTTGATGAATAAATTAAACAAAACACCACATTGTGTTGACATATAAACAGTTGATGTCACAATTCTTTATATTACAATTACATTTATAAACAACAGAACTCTTCTTCATATGCCATACCGTCAGGCATAAACAAACGATGTTTTTGTGTTTGTTCTGTTTCTTTCTTCTTAACTTTGATAATTGTTTTTGCTTTGCAAACGCACACATACAGCCATGCACACACGCGTAAAAATGACCACATGAAAAAAGTACACATGTAAATGATTATATATTGTTTTGAATTTATTTAGTTTACCTTGGTTGTGAAACAAGTTCCTACAACTTAGGCAAATCACGTTTGAAGACGTAGGAGTATCTGTAATCAATCTATATTCCCTGAAGACATTCGCATGCAATTACTATATTTACCTTGACAGAAATCAATATTGAATATCAAAGTGTCAACTATACCGTTGTCGACTCTCTTACCAGTT
Organism: Panopea generosa; assembly: GCA_029582155.1. Lineage (NCBI taxonomy): Eukaryota > Metazoa > Mollusca > Bivalvia > Adapedonta > Hiatellidae > Panopea > Panopea generosa. Next base: position 10,259,426 of record CM055895.1, on the reverse strand, counting down.
ACTGGAAGTTTGAAATCATATCAAAATTCCACTATATAGTATCCATATTTGGATCGTTTTGTTGAATATGTCATTCCAAAGTATTTGTCTCCAGTTTCATAACACAGTTTCACAAGTTTGATTGACGTAACAGTTAAGTAATAGTAAGCGTTCAATTTCTATGAATTGAGGGACAGGGATATAATTCCCTGCTTTTTCATTCAGGGTTTATAGATCTAAATCGCGAACATCAGGTTCTTGGATAGACTTACTATAAGATTGAATAACAAACGACACAAGTATGAAACTGGATCATGAAATTCTGAAAACAAACTGATATTAATTATAAATTACTGTGATCATGAATACCATTTCAAAAGTGATGAAATGTTATGAAAAATAAATATGAACACTATAAATGAATATATCAATGATATGCTTATAACTTTTTTGCTAAAAATGACTTCATAATTTAAAAAGGTTTTGTTTTAGTTATCTCTTTGATACAACGGTGAAACTTTGCAAACTTTTCAAAATTCAAAATTCAAAACGGAATTTTCCGTTCTAGAAATATCGCATGTGGCAAAATGATTGCTGCAATATATAACTCACGTAAATGTGAACAGAAATGAACATTTATGGAAGTCTTGCAAAATTACACAGCCTTCTTCAAAAATACAAAGTCCATAGGCTTCACAATTATCCCAATTATCTATGACTATGTCTACATTTGTTTTTGATAATATATAACCGTGGTTTCTTGTGGGCAAATATAATCATAGATGCCAAATTGAGTAAAGATGAGGCGTCGCTATAACTACCATATTAACTATAAATATGTGTTATACACGCAGACGTTCACTGTTTACAGTACTAACGTCATTTATCTTTAAAAAACATATACATATAGTATTAAGGACAAACGCGTAGCATATTAATAAAGAGAAAGTCGTGTATTCCGAGTCTATAATTACTGTTCTCCTTCTACAAAATAAGATTTATTTATTTGACGATGTAGCAAATTCGTCAGCATTTCTTTTTTGACCCTATTCTTGTAGAAAACTTTATTGGACTTCAATGTTTAACATACCATCATGATTTGCAACGAAATATAATTATATTGGACTGATGATGTTACTCGGTATCTTGAATCGTTTTGAAATGTTTCTTTATTGAACAGCAATGTATAGCTTAAACCCTGATGAAAAGTACTTAAATTGGACTGTAATATCTTGCACATCAGCTTTGCCCGTGTTAAATTGTAATCACATAGTAGTGCAAAGTTCGGTACACATACTCGGCTCGTATTGAAATGTAATTATATAGAACTGTAATGTTTGGCACACTGGCTTAGACTCGTATTGAGATGTAATTATATAGGAACAGAACAGATCAGAACATAACTTAATGAAAACGATATTCATATACCAGCTTATTACAACGTATATATTGATTTTGCATATATGAATGACGGTGAGCTGTAATGCTTAATTTTAAAAAATATATGTTGTGTTATAATTATATAGGACTGCAATGTTTAGCACACTGGCTTGGACTCGTATTGCAATGCAATTATATAGGACTGCAATGTTAAGCACATAAGTTTCAATCGTACTTATATGTAAACATACATATTCTCTCATGGTCATTATCCTAACACAAGTATTTAAATAGGACCTTTAGATCTTAACTATAATAATTGCATAATTGCTATAAAGATTTTTTTATCTAAGGATTTTGCAAATCTAATAATAGCAGCATTACTATAAAAACACTGAGTCTATAATATAAGGATAAATATATAGTATATATACATACTATAAAGAAGGAAAGATAGATAGGCGACTAATGAGATATACTATTTCTTATTATTATAGATGCTCATATGTTTTCATAAATCAACGTAATGTTGGTAAAACAAACATGTTTTAACAGTTTATATACTTGATTTATATATATATATATTTATGACTCAAATATATTGTTGCATAAACGCATTTGCATACAATAATGATAATTTAAATTGATATCACTCTTCATTACAATTGCACGAGGATCTTTATACACATTTCAGTTGCAGTTGTGTTTTATATTCAATTCGTACAACAAAGAAACCCACAAACATTCCGAATCATCTGAAACAATAATTTCGACAGAAATTAGTTTCTAGTTTCATATTGCAAATGCGTTGACTTTAAATGAGACCGTTATATTGCGTGCTTACAGAACAACTACAGATAGCAATGTTAATGATATTTTTACATTGAACATCAGTAAAGTAAACGCACAGTCATGTAATGTATAAACAATTAATAAACCAATTAGTTGTTTAACGGTGATTACAAATTCATATCTACCATATTGAACGTGTGTACATGTACCATATATATATATATATATATATATATATACATTCAAACTTGTTAAAGCGGTCACCTCTATTGAGCAGCCACTTGTCTTAAACAGCTACAATTGCTATTACCCATTTCTATGCTTTTATAGCAACTTAACCTGTATTAAGCAACAACCTGTCTTGAAAAGCTACTTTTGCTTCTTCCCTTGAGTGGTTGCTTAAGACATGTTTTACTGTAGTTGAACAATGTATATATACATGTTACGCTATAATCGTGTATGACTCGTGTGTGTTATAGTTACACTTGTAGTTGAATTAATCTGGTATATATTTGTACATTCAGTTACCTGAATCTTATATATTTGTACATGTCGTTGAATAACTCTGATATATTTGTACGTTTAGTTACCTGACTCTGATGTATGTGTACAGTTTGATTCCTGACTCTGATATATTGATACATCGAGTTGAATAACTCTGATATATTGATACATGGAGTTGAATGACTCTGATATATTTGTATATTTAGTCACATGACTCTGATATATTGTTGCATGGAGTTGAATGACTGATATATTGATACATGAAGTTAAATGACTTCGATATATTGGTATATTTAGTCACCTGATTCTGATATATTGATACATGAAGTTGATTGACTCTGATATATTAGTACATGGAGTTGTATGACTCTTACGTATTTTTTATATATTTATACATTTAGTTAACTGACTCTGATATATATATTGATATATGAAGTTGAATGACTCTGATATCAATGTACATTTATTTAGCTGAACTGATACATTTATACATTTTGTTACCTGACTCTAATAAATTTATACATGTAGTTGTATAACGCTGATATATTGGTAAATTAAGTTACCTGTCTCTGTTATATTTATACATGAAGTTGTTATAGTAGTTTCAGAGATAGTTTATTCTTATTAAAACTTGTACCTACCACCGCGGAATTAAACATGATTTAGGGGACGGGAATCTCGCTTTACTCTCCAATTGTGTTATCTAACCATCAGGTATAATCTTTCGTATGTTGTTAATAACACTCATTTCATTATCAGTATTTTTAAATGCACATTATGTATCTTTCGAGGGAACTTAAATTGATAAGGATTCTAGTGCAAATGCGTCTAAAGGTACACGAATACTATATATGAATAAAAGCTATAATAAAAATGCTTTATTATACTTGCAAATAAGAATTTCTTTTTTCCAACTTGCAGCACCAAATACAATTTAAGTGGCAAATAAAAATAATCGACAAATAAGATAAGTTGGATCAAATAGGCTTATATCAAATTACTACTTCAGTTGTTTGTAGTATATTGGAGTTTCTCTTGATTTCATTGCTGGAGCCAAAACTAATTCATTAAAGTAATTAGGGGCGCACGTCATAGTATTGATGTGAGATTGCGGCACCGCCCGTATCCTGTGGAACTTCTCATTTTGATCTACCTAGCTAAATCAAATCCCGTAATAAGTAATCTGAAGAACGGACACAGCTCGGCCGAAAGCAATGTTGGGGAAACCATAGTTTAGCACGTTGATCGGTTAGTTGCTTCAACGGAAAGTTGAAATAACGTCACAGTTTAATAAGCGTGCAATTGCTATGAATTGTCGGTCACGTATAGAATTCCCTGTTGTTGTTCTTTACATTGGGGTAAATTTACCTGATTCGGGAGATATCAGTTTCTTAAGAGATAATAAACGTATATACAGAACGTTCAATATAACAGATGTTACAACTGGCAGTAGGAATAACCATTTTCGGACAATCTATGGTCAACCCGCCACTTTGGAGGTGGTCTCAGTTCACGGTAGAACCCAACATTGCCCCTTTCCCAACCAACACACACATCGTAAAACGAGACTAGGTAAATGACTAAGTGAATGAAATAAACCTAAAAAGCTGTCCTTCCACACATTCAGTAGTATCACAGCTGTGCTTTTATGTGTGTGTGTGTGTGTGTGTGTGTGTGTGTGTGTGTGAGAGAGAGAGAGAGAGAGAGAGAGAGAGAGAGAGAGAGAGTTTATGAATATCATCCTTAAATCCTCCGGACCTTAAGATGATGAGGGTAAAAGTAGAAATATAGTTTTATTATTACATTTTCAGGACTTTATATCAAAATAATTGCTGTATTCCTATCATTTCTGGAAAAGTCAGTATCTTAGAAAGTGAACGCAGGAAAGTGTCTAGCCTATCTAACTTAAGGGTCGTGATCTAAGTGTTTACATATCATCACTTTACAAATTGATATATATTACAGAACCAGGAAAGTAAAAATAAACTGGATAATGTATGCTTTTGCCTGTTTACAATTTGCAGGTATTGGACCGATGAAAAGTTTTAACTCAAAGTTATGATGTATATTTAGATTTTTCACTGTCATTTTGACATTGACATTACAACTGAATAGGAGCAAACGGAAGAAGTGGTGAGATATACTAATAATGAAAGCAATCTTGATGGCGTTATCGATACGTTAAAAAATGTTCATGCCTCTATGAACGAGATACAAAAACAATTGTTTTTATACATTACACACATTTGTTTAGGAGTAAATAAAGTGTTATACTACATTACAATTTGTTAATATATCTATAAATTTAATCTGATGAAATTTTCAATTTTAAATATTGAAGTGGACTAAACTGCCATATCACGGCAGGTTATTAATTTTCTGGTGTTACATGTAAAACTTTAAGTTTAGAAGTGTTTTAATTATGTATGTTTACCATATCTCGTTTATTATATTTATATATAAACGTGATTCGAAATGATAAAAATAACAGTAGATCTAGTGTTTTGAAGGGAAACACATTTCACTGATTGCATTATATTTAACTATAAATACCCTTAATTATCAATGTTACAGTAGCAATAAACCTTTACAAATATTTGAAGTTTGGAAACAATGTTTGCATTAAATATGAGTTTTGAAGTATAATGATTATTGTTCGTGATTCGATCATTGTAATAGAAGTTCTGCTTTTATCCCAACCTCCAGTAAAAAACAACAACTCATTCTCTAGCCACTTGTTATTTCTGTAAAGTGAAACATTATTTATACCAAATCGAAATATTCTATAGGTCAGAGTATTACTATAAACATGCATGAGAATGTATATGTTTGCATCAGTAACGATAGCATCTTGATGTGTGAGTGAGATAAGTACATGTCATTACCGTTATCGATATCAGGTATTTGGAAGATTAAGGCCATAATTGGGAGAGACACCGTATTGCAGATAACGCCGATCAATAACAGTAACTTTGGAGTGCATTGTGGGATTCCATATAATTTACAAATATATCACGGAGACAAAGTCTATTGCGTTTCGCCAGTCTGTGTCAATAATAAGCAGACGAACTGTGTACACGACTGAATCCATTTGCGAAACTGCTCTATTATATGCAAGTATTCCATATTGCTATAATATGTAACATATATTCTATGGCCTACAAATACTGTAGATATTTAAATAAAAAAACAACCGAAATGCATATAACGCTATTTTTATTGTTTGAACTATAGTAGGTGGCGTTGTATAAGCTAAGGCATTTATATTGAGTTAGAAAGAGGGAACATATGTCTAAAATGCTTGTGTCTGTTCTCATGTTTAAATCAATATCTACTAATTCCTGCAGCTTAGTCCATCATATACAAATAATAATCTGCTGCCAACGTCTAAATGTATGAGTAATTACATTGAACAGTTACATTTGATAAACATGTAGCATGCTACACATATTACAGAATGAAAAAGTATGCACCTTCGAAAGATATGCTTGTCTTTAAGTTACATATTTACTCATATTCGTTAGTCTAAAGAACGAACCCAACTTTCCCGGTTGGGTCCGTTAAATAGCAATGTTAGGAAAGCCACATTTGAGCACGTTGATTGGTCAGATGCCTTAACTGAACATTTGAATGATGTCACAGTTTAACAGCCTTAACTGAACATTTGAATGATGTCACAGTTTAGTAAGCGTTCAATTGCTATGAATTGTGGGAAATGAATAGAATTCCCAGCATTTTCATTGAGGCTTAATAAACCTAATTCGGGAGATATCAGGTTCTTGGATAGGCTACATATTCGTTCTGAAAATTGACTGGGCAATCAGTGACACTGTTATACTTATCAGTAAGAAGAATACACTTTTATTCAAGTATTTTCATATACATATATACCTAAACATTCAGGCTATAAACTATAGTCGCGATTAAAATATATACAGGTACATGTACCTTCTTAAAAGAGTTGCTCTTGTAAGATTTTTTTCAAGGATTCGACAGAACATTTTTTTGTGGTTATGTATATTTCATTTAAGTATCTAAGTTTTGATAGTTTTATTCAAAATGTGTACTATACACACTGCTTTTCATCATCGCCTTTGCTGATACTTTACACTATAGGTGAATGTGATTTGAAATTATGTTGAATGTAGATGCTGTTGTTGTTTTTTCTTTCATTATGGTGATGTTAATCATGTTTTTTGTCACTGTAAAACCATTTAGGGAGTACACATTCACCACAATGACGAGTTTTTACAGTTTCGTTTGCTAATTCATGTTCCTTATCAACAAAACACATGTAAATGTCTTTGAATTTTGTCATAAAACTAAGCTTTATCAAGAATTTCAATTTAAACTTTTAACATATATTATTTCATTAAAACTATTACATTGATGCAGAAAGATAATGCAAAATGCCCAATAAATGTAGTTTTAAGCTCGAATTGTCTGTTTGGAATTTTTCAAAACAATTAATCATTAATGCAATAAACTATCAGGACATATCTAGGACACGTCTGTATTGTTTTATTAATTACATGCATACATACATTAGTTTTAATTAAATGATATGCGTAAACAATAAACAACAGGTATTTTATTGACTGTCCGACAGTTCACAATTGTCATTATTTCCGTGTTTCAAGTTTAGTTTGAACTTTGAATGCATGTAATGATACAGATATACAAATGTGCAATCTACGGAAAATCCATTTTTTCTTTACACTTCTGGAACTGATTCAATATTTTCTTTTTTTGTCTAAGTTGACATATGGCAGGTGACTATGTCGTATAAAAAGTATTACTTTTTACATGTCTTCAATAAAGAATAAAAAGTGTAGCAATTATGAATGTATACTGCTTATTATCCAACTACTGACTAAATCTCTCACGATGTCTGGAACTCAGTCCGACACTAAGGTCTCACTAGATGGCCAAATCTTTCTATATGATAGCTAGGAGCTATTATCAGTCAGGTTATTTTGCTTTAACTGTGAAACAGTTGTTAATTTCTAATTAATAAATAATAAGTTGTCCATGTTTTTAAACAATACACTTTAGCATTTTTAAAAAAAACCCAGCTAATATCTAATACGTCTCTTTTTTTGTGGAACCCTCTTCTCTGTATATCTTAGCACAGACTTTGCTCTTCGCTTCTGTAAAAAGAAATATGATTTTAAAACTTCTTTGAAAATAAAACAACCCCAAAAAAAACAACAATATCTTTGTCATACAAAAATGGTCTCACCGTCACTGGCAAAGGGCACATGTCTGTAGAGAAGTTAATATACAAATCGACCACATTACCGATGTTGCCACTAGCTTTATTTTTGACCAAATAGCTAAATTGCTATTAACAGAATATTTGACTGTTGAAACGCTAGGTTTCACAATGATTGAATCAAAAAGCAAATATACACGATATCACAGCATGTGCTTAACAGTTATCAAACGTTATTCTGTTAATATAAGATCAAACTTTTTTCATTGATTAACGTGTCCTTTACACGTACATATACCGCTGATGAGGTTGAGGCTAGAGCATTTTTGACTGGTTTATATCAATGATGATTTTAAATAACACAAATGTTACAGCAATTAAACCAAGCCTCGTCTGTTGGATGTGTATTTGGATCAGCGATATTAAAGATATCTAATTAGATATTAATATTTGCTCTACGTGTTTAAAAGCCTTCAACTAAAACAACATTATAGAACGGTTACCACAAAGCAATCTACTTTAATTAGTCTGTAGAACGGATCCAGCTCTCGCGATTGGGTCCATTAAATAGGCGTTAAAATGTTGGGAAGGCCTCTTGTGAGCACTTTGATTGGTTAGTTGCTTCAACTGAAAGTTTGAATGACGTCACAGTTTAGTAAGCGTTGAATTGCTGATATACCTCAGTGTGAATGATATTGATTTTAAAATATAAAGTCATGTTTATGCAATGTTGAATATCAATTTCAGGTTTCAGCATCCTTACTCTTTATTTTCGTCTTATATCGTTATCGTGCAAGGCATCTTCCTAAATTTGGATGTTGTTTAAATCTAGAAACATTCTTCGGAAAACAGTCTACTGCACAGAATCCTACAAAGGGGATATTGCAGCATTAACACTTAGATACTTAATACTATATAATCCACTTACCATTTTCTCAAAATATACTCGTCTCAGTCCTGCTTTGATATTGTTATAAAATGAGTTTGTGCATTGATAAATACTGCAATGGATTAAGAAGTTTATGAATAGACTGAACTATTTTCTTGTCATTAAATTAAATATAAAAAGCACGACTTACACACACAGTATAAAGTTAAACAGTAAAATCTACAAAAAGGTTAGTTTAGTTAATACTAATTTATTTTAGCTCGATTGCGATGAAAGCTCAGAGCTTATATAAACCGCTCTCGAGTCCGATTCCTGGGTAAAACCAGTACTTAGTGTTGTTTTATGAGATGCACCGGGTCGACCGGGGGCTCGAACCCGCAACCTGTGGCGTGAGCGACCAACACTCTATCCATTAGGCTACCGACCCGCTTATCAACAAAAAGGTTGAAAAGAAGAATTTCAAATGTCTCAGATATTGTTTTTAAATATTTAATCAATTACTGAAATGTTGAAATCATATTCAACAGTACTTTCCTGAAATTACGTTAAATTCTAATATTAGCATTGCCTTCTTGAAAGGCTGATAATAGCTTTGACCAATAGTATAAATGTTGGAATCGGTCTTGGTACTCTAAATGGTGAAACCAGCACCAAGACACATAATGTTGAAATCACCTTCAATACTTCAAATCAGCCTCAGAACTTCAAATGATGAAATAAGTTTCCATATGCTTAATATTAAAATCAGCTCCAATAACCTAAATGGTGACATCAGATTCAGAACTTTAAATGATGAAATAAGGTTCCGTACTCTCAATGTTGAAATCGGCTTCAATAACCTAAAAGGTGAAATGAGACTCAGAATTTTAAATGATGAAGTAAGTTTCAATGTTATTAACGTTGAAATCAACTTCAAAATCCTTGAAATCAGTTTCAATACTCTAAATATTGATATTAACTTCAATGCTCTAACTGTTAGTGTCAGAATCAACTTCAATAATCAACGACAATAGTCTAAATTTTGGATTCTGCGTCAGTATACTTAAATCATCGCAATGCTGTTGTATGAATGTGGATTCTACAAATAGTTTCATGGATAGTTACCTGACTTTGATTAGGATTCCGGAGATTGCGTTTACTGTAACAGTCGATAACTAAGGAATGTTCAGTATCTATTACAAGAAAGATTACAAGTTAATACAGCCTTGTTTATATATTTGCGCATTTTTATCAATATTCTGTATTGTCTCTACTGATACAGAATAAATAACATGCAAAACCGCAGTGTCGCTTGATAGGATCAATAGAGATACGCGATACGGGCTTATCTATCCTAAATTATATTGATTACTAACATCTAAATTGTTTGTTTTTTCATCAACTATTTGAACCTTTTTAATTTAAATCATAAAAATGAATATTACATAAAAATGGAACAGTTGTCATGGCATTAATTGCATTCATCATATTCAACATTTTATATTTGTCATTATCATTACTATCACTATAAGTTTAATCATCATTATAATATCATCTTCAGTATCAGTATCATCAACTTAATCGCCATCATCATCATCATCACAGTCATCGTCATTGAAATCGTCATTGTCGTCATCAACATCAACATAATCATCATCATCATCATAATTATATATATCATCAATATCATTACCATCATCTAAATCATCTTCTACGTCATTATTATTACAATCATCAAATGTTTTACTTCTACGCACCACGACATTAATCAACACTGCAAATGCCACATATATGTCATCCTTGGATTTGCACATCAAAACAAACAACATTTTTTTTGTGCAAACACGTCACCGTAGAAATACTAAAAATAATATTATTGATGCATTGAAAGTTTCAATGGAATGGTGCACTTCAAAATGTTATACAACGACCAATGGAACAGATCAAATAAACGGAATACCCTCGAGCAGCACTTCAACAAAATAATGTCGATAAAAGCTTTCTATAAACGTCTTGAAAACGATCTATATATTTGCACAAAAATCCCCTGGTATCATCGCTATAGGCAAGCAAGTGTATGCAAAAAGTTGTTTTTAGGCTAAACCGATAAAAATAGTTATGATTTGAATATCTCGTTACCCACTAATTCTGGTTTTGGCGAGTCGTAGGCAAGAAACAAATGTACCAGACATTCAACGCCATAGATTGTAGACGCGAGTACAATCATGTCAACGTTTTTGTTATTCCAAATGTTTATAAAAAATCGGTACTTTTTTTGAACGGTAGTAATCTAAATACTGTTGAACTTTATACTCGTATGTGTATCATTTGTTCAAATGCTATCTACGCAAAAATAAGATCTAGCTAAACAGGAGTCACCACAATAGCATACACATATAAAATAACATACATGTATTCAGATTATAACATATTCATGACAAGAACAATCCATCCATACATCCATTCATCAATCCATCCATCCATCCATCCATCCATCCATCCATCCATCCATCCATCCATCCATCCTTCCTTCCATCCTTCCATCCATACTTACATTCACACAAACATACGTACAGATGCCTCACACGATCACTAACAAATAACATAACTTCACAAAAAGACAAAAAGTGCAATAAGTACTCAACAGTCATATGATTTTTTTTTCGTTTTTCGAATACAATACTCCTACTCAGCAACTTATTTTGTTTGTAAAATTATAATGAATGATACTGTTTTGTCATAACCTGCATGGTTCAAATATTACGGTTGATACTTTCTATAATTGAATTATATAAACTAGTAAAAGTATATAACTCTTAAGTAGATATTTACTAGAGAAGAGCTGGACAATAGAACTGTTCTATAGACATAAACGGCATGTATTAATTGGGGTTGACGTTATTTGAATCAGGATTATTTGTACCTGGATGTACGTTATTAATTTTGGTAGACGGATGTCCATTGAATGCTATTGTCTCATTTTGGCGTCATTACATTAACTTAGTTATGCAGTCGATCCCAGAAACTAATACCTACCGAATCAGATCCATTTACCACCAATTAAAAAGCATGGAAATCTAAGCCTGCACGTCCACCTGTTCATAGCAGTTGAACGCTTACTAAACTGTTACGTCATCAAACTGTCATTTGAAACGACTGACCAATCAACTTGCTCAAATGTGACTTTGCCAAATTGCTTTTGAACAGACGCGATCGGGACAGCTCAGTCTGTTCTACAGACTACTTAGTTATATCAATTTCAAAAGTTAAATAGGAACTCGATAAATATAATAAATGGGATATGGAAATGACCAATATTCAGGATGTACAATATACGTAGAGGAACGTAACGAATGCTCAAATGAGTAAACCAGCTGCTTTTAAAGAAATATTTTCATTTGAATCCCCCTATTAACTATTAATGCTGATACAGCTTTATTCCATAACCCAAAAACGCAAATCATTTCTATTTTATATACATTTAAAAGCAAGAAGAAGTTACCCTTTGACTTTGCGAGTCTGGCATGTATCAGGTAGAATGCAAATTATTTATCTGTTGTTGCCCTTTCTATTCTTCCTGCAGGCTATAACAGCTTTACACCAAGCAACAGACATCCGTTCTCTTCAGTGTTAAATATTTTGTTGGATGTGTTTTCCAATTCTCATTTGAAAAAATACCTTTGTAAACCTTTATCGAATGTGTATCACGACTGTCTATTGATAGAAGCGAGCGCGTTTTGGCTCCTGAATATAAATAAGTGTGCCAGTCTCATTCAGAAAAAACAGCCTCAAAAGTAAACAATCGACGGCAGGTGTATACCTGGTTTAGTTTAGCATTACTTACTGGTGAATACAGTAACTGAGTGTATTTGTATGTGGCTAAACTACCAGTAGGACAGTATCTAGCTAGATATATGTTAGAGCATATTTAGCTGTAACGAATTAAAGAGATAATACCTAAAATACAATATTTCATTATAAGTGTACGTAGAACAATTGTATATTGTTATACATCAGTGAGCTTATAAATATTGATTATAGTTTATTAGTATTCTTTAATTTTTTCTGTACGCAGGTCTCAGCTAACAATAAAAACTTCTAAATGTTTGATTAAAATATCAGTTGAATTATTATGCTCATATCACATTTCTTGAAATAAAGTGAACGTTTAAGTTTCATTCTAGCCAATATGCATTGTATTATATAATTTTTGAACAGTTTAACCTGTGTGAGTCTAAAATTATTGTATTTACAAAAATAACAACAGCAGTCATGGACTTATTTTTTTTAAACGAAAATATGAACACCAATGCAATAATGTGTCACGGTAATAATAGAACTAAGATTAATGTTTAAGTTATATTTACTGTGTATTTGTCAAACAAGTACTTATCGAATAATGTATAGACCATATATAAAGAAACATGACAGTTTACTGTTCAAACTGCCCATTTAAACTACTCTTCTCTTAAACAAAAGTTCTGCTTTAAACAAAAGTTTTAGCTAAATATATTTCAGTTTACATCTTCTCTTTATACAAGAAGAATGCAATTATATTGATTAAGGATTTCCTATATTTATGCACATGTACGATATATCAAATAATCTATCATCATCCTGACTACATGCTTTTTCTATTGAAATGTTTAACTTATCATGATATGGTTTTAATTAATCTATCTCAGAATATCTCCTGAATCAGGTCTATTAACCCCAATTCATAGCAATTGAACGCTTTCTAAACTCTGACGTCATTCAAACTTTCAGTTGAAGCAACTTGCCAATCAACGTGTTCAAATGTGGCTTTCCCAACATTACTATTTAACGGACCTAATCGGGGGAGTGGGTTCGTTTTACAGACTAAGGTGTTAATTAACGACATTGACTATACATTATATATTGAAACCTTTGATTGAAGATAAAGGGATATTGAATTGCAGATTGTAGGTCAGCGGACATCAAATCATCTCATATCACCCAGACAAGAAACTCCGTTGTCAATGAGATCCTATACCATGTCTAAACACATAAAATGTAAACATGTGTTACAACACAATACTAGTCGATTATTGTTAAGCATCACTCAGCCCAACCAGTGATGGAATAACAGTTGTGATAATTTGTAATGGCGAAAGTCCTAAAACAAATCTACTTGAACCATACATATACGGCTTATAATGAGACAACTATACAAGTGACGAAGAACATATTGCTGACATCTCCTCTCTCCATCGAATCAATACCACATTAGTTCATTAGTCTAGCCTGGGTAAATGCTACTATATTTAACACGAATGACGCAAATCCTTGCATTTTACAATAAAGCCGAGCCTGGCGATTGTCTCATTATTGTTCTGAAGCATGTTACTACTTGCAATCTGATATATGGTTATAGCAGGCAGTAAAGAGACCTTCGTACGTACACGGATATATATCTATTTATACATATGAAAATAAGTTCTGAGAGAGTAGCAAAGTACACCGAACCCCATTACAAAAAAGCAGATTAAATTGTATGACTGGATCACAAAACTACTGATTGAAATGCTTCACTGGTACAGTTTGCTCTATGCAAACACATTTATTGATATACATCTACATGATCGTTTGCCGTAGTTTGTATATCTCTTTTTTTTCTAGTGTTGAACTTTGAACATATTCTTTACAAATATAAAACATTATGTTTAAGACAAGAATACACGAACGGATGCATTAGCAAACGGTATGCATAATTATGATTTTTAACGGCAGATACGATATTTTATATCAAGATTTAATTTGCTTCTTGTAAGATACAATACATTTGTATAAGTTGCTTAGCTTCACAACTATAGAGTCGTTGTATATTTATATTCTCACACTATAACTTGTACGTATTTGCTTTAATAAAACAGGCACAGTAATATTACATGGCGCCAGTATTATGATTATAATAAATCGTTATGCCGTTATTAAACAAGCCAAAGTGGGTAGGCTTATCTAATATAGCATCAGAAAATTCAGTCTTGTGGGCGAGAAAACTAAGAATTGCAGGTGAGAGAACCAAGGCGTATAAACGGGATCACCCAGTCTTATAGACAAGAAACCTCAGTTTTGTTGGCGAGAAACCGCCTGAGAGAAAACCCTGACCTGTAGGCAAGATAAACCCTAGTCTTGCAAGTGAGGAAACCCAGGGTATAACCCAGTCCTACAAGAGAGAAAACCCAGTATTGTAGGCGAGAGCGAAAGCGTTTATTACAACTGTTCATACTGTGCTTGGATATGTGCAAAACGATATGTAGACAGTTATACAGCTTGTTTATTGTATTGCACACTTTTCTGTTAACGAGGTTTTGGAAATATTAATTAAAGGAAATATCAAGTTTTAATTAATTGAGAATCCATTTTGAAGAAGGTTTAAACATCTGCAATTATTGGAACAAGGTTAGAATCATTAAAAGTTTTAATTGTCGTCGATTCTTGTATCAAAGTGTACGCCCAGCAGTTTCGTCATATTTTCTTAATTTATAAACACATATTCATGGTAGCTATTAAGGCGTGGTGGTAATAGGTGATGGTTGGTAACTTACTTTTATCTATAGTCTAACCACATTTTCTCAATTCTGGGAGAAAACACTGGTTATGATACGGTTGATCCCAACTTTCTCTACTTTTAATTAAAATTATCGGTCCGAAGGACATGTTTAATTTGAGAAAAAACATAAACCAAAATCGCCCTGAAGTTACTTGTATCGTTTTTATGTATTTTCGAAAAAAGACCCATACATATATGAAAACCGAGACTGTGCTGTTATATAACGGCGAATAAACTTTGGGCTAGATTCAATTACTGAGAGGATTAATTTCTCCTCTTATCAGAGTAAATTGTCATTTGTTTTATTGATTTTCGGCTTTCTTCTTTTAACTGGTAAACATGTGATATATTTATAGCGTGCGACAACATATTCCATAGCTGCAATGTATGGGTAATTGATTTGAATATAAAACAGTTGTAATGTAGCTTTGATAGCTGAATTTAAGTGTTTTGACATTTCTTACAGCATTTTGCTAAAGGTATTCTGGCAAATTATACAACTAAACAGCTGCAATATTCGTCTTCTTTTCCCTTAGGTTTTAGAGCCGGTACCTCCATATAGCACACTATAAAACAGATTGGTACATTTATTTTGTTACCTTGGTTTTTGCTAGTTTATTGGTAAATAATCATAAGTGTTTTTCGTCTGATATGAAAACGTATTTAGAGCAGGAAACTCAAATATAATTAGCGTTATGTAATAACATTAATTATCTAATCTATAATTAAAAATGATTTGATGATTTATGGTCTGATAGTTTATATTTGTATTGCAAATTTAGAACATCTCTATTCCCCATTCATAACATATTTTCACATAAATTTCTCGTCAATAAGAGTGCTTACATTCGGTGCGCAATATAAATGTCGTTTGCCTTTCACTTTGCCGTGAAAATGTGTAACAACTATAGTTTATATTTATATAAGTTACATTTGCTTATGCTCAAGATATACTTATTGACGAACAAGTGGCATCTTAAATTTCATTGCTCCCCTTTGCATCGTTCTTACACTAGTACTTAACACTCTGGATTAATATTTAGGGGATTTGAGTGCAAAGGAAATCGCCGCTTGTTGGGGAGCTTAGAATATCATTTCAACGTGGCTTAAAATAGAAACCTGTTTAAGCTGGGGCTAGACAGTGTGAGGGATGCTGTCTTCACTCAACATAATTTAGTCCTCTATTTTCTTTTCTTTGTTGCTTTCCGCGCTTCTAAACGTCTCACTACACAGTTACGCCCCTTTTTTCCACGGTAACATTATTCTTACGCTTAAAAACAAGGCCTTTGTAATTTGGTTTTGAAATATTTTCAAAATGGTTCATAGTAGTTGTGATTCCTTGCTGCAGATGAGTAGAGCAAAAGTTGGTATAGCATATCCTGCAATAAGACATCACTGGTGTTAAAAACGTGACTTTTGTAGGATTTCAACATATGCATGTATTGATGAACATTTCTATGTGGAATTCTTTTTTACAAGGGAAATCCTAGACCTTATTTTACATAGAACAAAATTCAACTGTGTAGTGAGACCTAAAGGATTTCTTTATCTTATTCGCTGATATGCAGAAACCTGCCATATATATGTAATACACATATGGTCGTAGCTGGAGGACGATAAACAGTCGGTATTAGTCAGTTTGATAAATTTATCAATTTCACACGTGTCTTACAGCAGCTTACACAAAATATGTATGATCTTTTCTGGCACGGTATTTGATTTCCCTATGGATGTTCTCGTTATTGCTTAACAACTTGATATATTTTCCAATAATTATTATTTGACAAGTGATTACGCCTTGTTAAATACACTTGGAATCACTCGACTGATAAACATTGCCAATACATCTGTAAACATGTTAAGGGTAACCAGGGACAATATGCTAATACCAATCACCGGGATGTGAATGTTAAGTTGTTAAATTTGAATAATTGTCTGTCTTTAAATGTAGTTAAATGAAGAGAAAGTCGACTTAATGAAGAACAGAATAGTGTTCAAATTACTTATTTTGCTATACATTTTTGTGAAACTTGAATAATGTCTCTTGTCGGATGTATGTGGTAGTATATTTAAATAAAAATAGAGAGAAAATCAACTTAATGAAAAACAGTAAAGTTTATGTTTGTCTGATTTGTTTATGGCTTTTTTATTTTTTTTTCAAATCTTAATGTACTGTCTAATCTTTTATGATTTCGGGATACGAAAGAAAGTCCAATTTGTAAAGAACTGTCAATTTTGGAATGGCTGATTTGTACACTACATGTGTATGCGGCTATTTTATGTATGTTTTGCTATTTAACTTGAGCAGTGTCTGATATTTATGTGGCATGAGTTTAGTTAAACAGAATCAAAGTCCATTTAACGTAGAACAACAAATCGTATAATTGAAAGCCAGGCCAGGTAAGCTCAGTCGATAACGCGTCTGGCTATCAATCCAGGGATCGTTAGTTAATCCCCGCCCGGCCATAAACTCCGTGATGATTGTTATACGTTTTATTATCAATCGTCTCTCATTGATTCAATTGTGAAAATATCAGTTTCTTGCGGAGATGATGCTCGAGTACCGATGAACGTTCCAGGATCCCTGGAAACAGTGGTTAGGTTAACCGATCGTCAGTTAACCCTCGATGGAACAAAACTGACGCAAAATATTAAATCGAACTATGCAGCTATTTGTAAACCACACGTAAGGTACAACATGATAGATTGTAATCTTCGGTAAACAATAAAGGCAAGCTCTACGCATGTCTAGTGTTATGTGCTTCGCAACGGGTGTAACAGTTCAGACTACTCTACCCAAGAATCTGGTATCTCCGGAATCGTGTCTATTAACCTCCAAATGAAAAAAACAACAACAGGGAATTATATGTCTGTCCCACGTTTCATAAATAAACTGTGACCTCATTGGATCTTTCATCTGAAGCAATGAATCAATCAACGTGCTGAAATGTGGCTCTCCCAACATTGTTGTTAAACGGACCCAATCCGGAGAGCTTAGTTTGTTCTAAAGACTAATTGTAGACATTGCTGTGTTGCATTCAGTAGCATAGAACAGCAAATGAAGGTGTAATCTGGTACCTTAAAGTATGGTGCAATTCGTGGTGCTAGGACAGAGACAGGGTCTAAAATTATTCTTTAACATTAGCTAATGTTCGTCGTAACAAAATCTTAACAGTAGGTTTTATAAAGTCTCATAACCTCATTATTAATGAGCCACAGCTTCCAGTATACCGTCACTAGGTTAAGGATAGGTTCATAAATTGTTTAATCACTGGTCATGTATCAGTATTAGAATATAAGGTATGTTTTAA
Source organism: Panopea generosa (assembly GCA_029582155.1). NCBI lineage: Eukaryota > Metazoa > Mollusca > Bivalvia > Adapedonta > Hiatellidae > Panopea > Panopea generosa. The sequence continues at coordinate 10,240,803 of CM055895.1, read as the reverse complement.
CATATAAGAGCACTCAATAAGTAATGAATGTTGTTTGAAGTTTAGAATGACATTGATTTAGATTGTGACGGGTTTGAGTTGTGTTGGTATTTACATGTATTAGTTTTTGATGGGTGCATTTGCAAAATGTCTCTAATTGTTAATATTTAATTAGCTGTTACCAAACACGCAAAAAGTCATAATTGAATTTATTCGATTAACACTTGCTATAGTTAATAATTGTTTTTAACTTTGTTTTGGCAAAATTAATTCAATAAAATAGGCTGATGTTTGCTAAAAATGCCTAGCAATGTCGAAAGTCACAGTATTAACGTTATAATTACTACACATGTCAACAGAAAATGACGGCTGAATAACAACACAAACTAAAATTACATTTTAAAGTTAACCTTTGTCTTGTTTAGTTAACACTATTTAATCACGTTATATCTGTTATTTAATTCATAATCCTAGAAGATTTAATGAGAGAGTGAAGTGGGGGAAGAGAAGTATAAACACATATAAAACGTGATTATCATCTTCCATTTAGTGATACGATTCTCTAACGTGTTAGAAGCAATTCCAATACATGCAACCACTCGATTACCGCCTTGGACCGATGGAGGAGGATACAGTACAGGTTCTGTGCCAAGGTCACCTATGGGTCATACTCATATTTGTTCTTCCAGTACAGGGTCAAAAATACACTTAATCATCTAGTAATATCTCACAAGACTTGTCCGATGGTGCAAATGATCAGTAATAAACCAATTGTCGATTTCTGAACAATCCCGAACTAAAATCCCAAGAGGTTGCCTAGCATCAGATTTTCTGCGGCTTACATTGAAAAGTAATCAAGCTTTCACACAGTTGTATAGTTATTCTCATTGTTGGTATATTGAAGACATATTACAAGTCTGTATTAGTGTCATTATTTGTGGCAATGTCCGCGTGTGATTTTTTTTCAGAATAGCGAATTATTACTTCAACAAATACGTTTTAATTATTGTTATACTTTTCACACGAGGGAGTTCTTGAACTTTGATTGCGTGGTTTGGCTTGAAAACAGCAACGGTGAGGGGATTGGTAGTAAACACGCAGCCAATTATAAAGAATTATCATCAGTATAAAATGCGTACATAACACGACCGTGTCGTCACCAGACAAGACAGATTAATGCATAGTCGCACGACTTCCTGGTAACAGTAACACCAGTGCCCTAAATATGGCCTTCATTTATTCAGATCACTATTTTATCGATGTTTACTAACAGTCTAGTTCTTGTTAACCTACAATTCAAACCAAACAAATAAACAAACAAATAACATGCAAACAAACAAAATGCACAAAACACACAAATAAAAACAAACAAACAAGCTGTATTGTCAATGATGTCTTTAATATTTATATAGTAGCGGTCGAATTATTGTATAACTCTCACATTGAAACAGTGATGCAGAACGTTCGTAGACAGTCAGGCTGTCTTTCACAATGAAAGATGGTTACTGAAAAAATATTATTTACAATCTATCTAAACATTTTTGTATCTTTCATTATCACATTCGATAAGTGAAATAAGCAATATTCTTGAAGAGAATGTCTAAACTATTTGAATAAAAGTATGTGATGCAATTGATACGGTTGAACGCGAAATTAAATTGTGATAAAAACGTTGCTTTATTTCAAGTGATGTTCAATTTCTTACACGGAAAGCATTTTATAAAGCAACCAATATGAAAATACAAATTAATCTAATTTCCGTTGTTTTATGCCGATGTGCAAATAACAATCTATGAATAGATCGGTAGAACGTCAGTTTCCTGTCTGCGATATATTCATCCTGAAAACCTGTGAAATCGATCGATTGTTGCCGTAGGTATCTTGCCATCATTCAATTTACGTTTCATCAAGTGCACATTAGATGTTTATAGCGCACGATTAAAACTACGTAGCTGACGATCCAATCAGTCCCTGTAGCTACCGCTTTTAATTCCAAGTTTGTTCCATCTCATTGGTGATAAGAAATCTGCAATAAAGTTTTAATTGGCAATCACTTATCTCTGCAAATAAACCCAAACGTGATGCAATTGATGAACTGTCTATTTTGTTTCCAGCATAATTGGAATACTTTCTCCTTTGTAAAAACGTTATATATTTTAGTTGTATCATCGCACATATATCTATATAACTATATATATGTACCAGGTGAGTTAGTAGCGGTGGTATATATAATGTATGTAACAATACGTAGTATCAGTTTTGTTGTAAATAAATGTACTTCCATATCAAAACGTGCGCGTAATATGAGATAAACTGCGAGGCAACGAGAGAGCATTGAATTGGTTGGCCATTTAATGATTAAATGATGACATTATAAAATGTTGTTTAAAACTAATCATACGCTTTTTATGTAGATCATTCCAGGAAAAAGTATTGCCTACGATTAGAATCTACGATAAGGAATAAACTTATATAACTTCATTTCTTGCTGCAAAATCTACCAGTTATATCTTTGCAAAAATGATACTAATATATTTCAAATTGTATATTCAACTACTATACGATTATATACCCACACGTATAAACAAGTAATATGAATTGTGCCTGAATGTATGTTGTCTTCTTATACATGTACTCTACACAAAGGTATATTAGTACGTCGTTTTACAATATGAATCTACTGTCCAATTTCTCAATGCGACAACATTTTCTTTAACCGATCTGCACATGGTTCGAAAGACTCAGCATGCTCGTGATTGTTCTCAACTGCATCACCTTAGGGATGTACCAGCCTTGTCAGGATGTTGTGTGCAGCAGCGTCCGTTGTCGGGTACTGGAAAACTTCGACAACTTCATATTTGCCTTCTTCGCATTGGAGATGGTCATAAAGATAACGGCGATGGGACTCTGGGGCGAGACGACATATCTGGCAGACTACTGGAATAGACTTGACATGTTTATTGTCCTGGCCGGGTAAGTATCATAGATGGTGTATTTTTGTTAGTTTATAGCAAAGTTGTTTAATAATGTGGCTAAATATTTATGTGTTTTAATATACATATTAATAAACCAAACAGTTTAAATATATATTCTTAAAAATATAAAACATATAGTTTTTAAATTAACAATATATTCAATTTTTATATGTTGACATGTGTACGGTTATATAATTGACTTTTAACTTATATTTCTGTAGGTCATAATGTTGTAAACAAAAAAATCAAAGAGATTGAGAATGTATTTTGTAATATCAAGTGATCTGATTTTAGCTGATATTTTGTTGAAAGGCGATCAAAATGTTCTAGCTAAAATAATAGTTAAGCAGTAAGAGCTAAAAATAAATTACGACACGTAAACGAACGTACATACTGTATGGACTAAAATTCGGCAAAATCGAATCCACATTTAGATAAACCAAAATAGTATCAATCCATACTTCTGCGTGGCAATATTATTCACCTGACTTCCGTGAGTTATATTGGTTAGCAGTTATATTCCAGCAGGGAATATATAATTCTCTCACAGACAGGGAACAAAGATATTTCTTCCACGTTTGTTATGCATTTGTTACTTGTTTTTCTCAAGCGTGTATGTGTGTAAAAAGAACTAGTATTCTCGTGAAATTTTGAAATAAATTTTCAAATCTATATCAAGTTTATCTAGTTATCAAATTTCTATCAAAATAGTTCTGCTTAATTCGTAGTTTAAATTGGACGCAGAATATATACTGGGTTAAACATATGAAATACACATTTTTATCTTCTGTATTGTTCGACTTATTTCAAAATACTTGGCTGGCATATCTGTTTTTGAAAAATATCTCAAGAAATTAAAGATGGATTTCTATATATTACATAAATGTATGGCTTTTAGTGTGTATGTTTTTCACGCTTTCCTTTTGTTTTTTGCTGTCTTGATCTATTGTTATAGTTTATTTGACAATACTGTTTATATTTGTAAATGAATATAAAACATTTACACAAAGTTAATATTTGGATTGGATAAAAATATTTGCCAAACAAGGTGGATACATATTCTATCTCAAACTTGGGCCGTCACTGCGACGTTACAACTATATGTTATATTAAAATAATTATTCGATATATATTTTGACATGCATGAAAAAACAACAATAATGCATGCCTTCTCTAGGTACGAATTGTACATTTCATTGCTCTGTTTGTAGACAGAGCATTTTACCATTAACCTTATTTCTTCTTATGAGGGAGAATTACATATATTTAGTCTTTGCCCGTTGCTTTAATGCTATAATTGAAAAAATATACCGTGTAAACATATTTCTTCGCCATCATTTCACCAAAGCAACCCTGGCCCATATTTCGTGTACATACACTGTGAGAAACAATGTTTGAAAAGCTGTCACTCAATTCGTATCAACCGTCAAGATAAAACTCAGATCATCAATAATAAAACTTTGCTTTTTCATTAATAAGAATTTCGAATAAAATGATGACTACATCTATAGAAGAAATGGCTTTAAACAACAAAAACGCTGTTTCCCCTTAAATCTACTCAGAGGAGATCGTGCTCTATACATTTCTGGTATAGTCTGAAAATACGAACATTTTAAAATTAACACTGGACAGAAAACCTATTTCAGTAACTATATGTAAGGCATGAACGAAAATGAGGAAGAATGCAACTGTGTTTTGGCCTTTAATCATTTAAATTATTCTTAAATCATTTATTGTAAATTTGCATTTTGTAATGACAAATTTTTAAATCATATTTTGCTACTTAAATGTGCTTATTGTAGACATAGGGTCAGAGTAGACTAGAGCGTTTTTATTTCTGTTATGCTGTCATTTACTGTGTTGTTCAAAATTTGTTTATCAGTATAATACTATGCACTCAGTGCCTAATAGAAAAAAAAACGTACTGTTATTTAAAATAAGCTAGATAATTATAAACTTAGTCTAGATATTCCAATACATGTTTTAAAATGGGATTTAACTTCTTCGAAAAGACAAATCTTCATGCTTGGTATTGCTGCTTATTTGTTAAATTGAAACACTACACCATTTTAAACCGTAACATTTTTACCCGGTAACAAATATTTAATAACGAATTGCACACTATCGACGTGATTTTACTGATAACTTAAAAGTATGCATTGCAAATTATTGACCATAATTATTTTGGTTTAACGGTTTGTAGATTACAATATGGTATGACGCCATATATAAAATTTAAACATTACCCATGACTATGTAGTTGGAATATGATGCAATTAACGTGGAATTCCGATACGTTTTAAATTAAATACAGTCAAACCTGTTTAAGCGGCCACCTCTATTAAGCAGTCATTTGTCTTAAACAGCCACATTCGTTATTTCCAATTCATAACAGTTCTACATCATATGTCACATTTAGATTTACAATAAATTGAAGATAAAGATATTACGAATATTTATGACATAAATTATTTGATAAAAAGTATTATGATATTTCTATCAGTTATATAGTATATATTCTGCGTCCCGATTTATATCATTAAATGTATTCAGATTGTTATTTCAGTTTTCAGTTATTTTGCCATTGTTCAATAAATAATGTTTACGTTTGTTTGTTATTTTGCAATGGGATAACTACAAACGTTACACTATTATGCTTTAAACCGTATTAAGATATTTAGATTACGTCATGCTTTAAACACAACGAATGTTCAATACACCGAATGTTTAGTGGCATCTGTTTGAGTGGTTTGGACGTCTTATAATATAGGCATGTGTTATTATAATTCTTTACACGGTAGAATGTGTTTTTTTGAGCAACTAATTCAACTTTATTTTAATACTTGTTTCATGCTATAAAGAGTCGTTGACTACTTTATTAACAAGTAAGGAAGCGTGTTATTTGGAATGCCTACTAGATGTGTCGTAGTCTGCATGCAATATTAGTTCTGTTGTGGGTGTTCATTTTTTTGTTAATGCCGGTATTAACATGCATGTCTGTGTTATGTTAATGTTCAATTAGTCGATTAAGGTGAAGTGTTGAAATGATTAAAATATATAACGCCATTCTGTTTATGTTAACTTTTAAAAAGCAATTTTGCAAACAATAGTTGCTATTATTATATGATCTATAAATAAATGAATTTTGATTGGGCAGTTTCATCCCTCATTGAACATAATACTATTTGATGTTTAGCAGATTTTACTTTGGGTTTTGCACAGGTTTATGCATTTAATTACGATATACCACGGTTACTTAAACAAGCCAACAGGAAATCAAAGTTAGCCGAAAACTGAGATGTTCCGAATGCGGTGTAGTTTTCAAATGGCAGTCAACAAAAAATTCGCGTTTGATTTCAGCAAAATAATCGAAAATAAGGATGACGATACGACATAAAAGGCAACTGCTCAATCATTTAATATATGTCGTTTTTTTTTCCCGTCACGATTCGAATCTCATCCATGGAATTTCATTTTGAATAACTTTTTTTCGATAAAATTGATTTTATTTTTTATCTATGTACTATTTTTACATAAAATTTATAACCTTAACTTGGTGACTATTGTCATTTTCTATACGAAAAAGCTAGTTAAGGCTCAGAACTAATTTATTTATAGCTAATATAATAAAACATGGAATTTTCAGCTGTGCAATATGATGTGCTATGCAACAGATGTGCTATGCTACCGCCTTGGTCAATATATATTTTCTGGTGCATAGCACATCATATTGTACAGCTTAAATTCCATGATTGTATAATGTTATGTTTCAGGAAAAAATTCTGAATTCAAATAAATAATCTGGCCACATTTTTGTGTTTTTACATGGTGAAATAACGTTAACATAATTCTCTTGTTAGCACTATTACTGCTAACTATACAAACAATTGGATACTCACTTATTTATCTGTATTTTCTCAAAATTCATCAATTAAGCAAATGAAGTCGACTTGCCTGCTTCTTTGCTCTAATAATGTTTAACTTTTTTATTTAAAATAGAACAAACGTTGAATATGGAATTTGGTATCACACATTTGGAACAGTTTAAGTTAGTTCAATGCTGAATGATAGATTATTTCAACAGAAAAGAAAGGGTCACTTTACCGTTTGATAGGGTATACCTAAGTCTTAGTGTGTAGATGACTATGGTCATATTTCTGCACCAAGTAGAAAACCTGAACCATAACATAGAAAGTAAGATGCTAGTTATTCAATAGTTGTTATGAATACTTTTTAATACTAATTAATAAAGTAAATTTAAATATTAATATTACTTAAAAATCTGTCAGCCTAGTAACGCACTTGGTTTACTATAATATGGAACTTTATATTAGATAATTTATTTTATAAAGAAATTCTACGTGAACTATGTAGAAATATCATAATTCTACGTGCTACTTACAAAAATTGAAAGAAAAACATATATGATTTGGTCTATGTTACCGAAATGTTGGGATTTTGATAATATATTAATTAATTAATTGTTTTGTTATTATGTTTGTGATTCTGCAAGTCTGTTTCGCTGCCATCTTGCCATGCCAACTTGTGTAACAGTCAGCTTTGGTTAAGAACTTTATATATTGTACCGTCGATCATTATAAAATAAAAGGATTGAGTTTAGATATTCAAAAAGGAAACATGGTGCTGATTTCCTCTATTTTACATGGTTTACTTTCCTAGTTTATCACTACTATTGTACAAACGACTATATCCTAGTTATTGATGAACCGAAACATCGTCCTTATGTAACTCATATATCCATATATGACATCGCATGCTTAGGTATATAGATAGATAAATATAAGGGAAACTTATTGCAAGCACGATAAGTTGTGACTTGTTTCAATGATACATACCATTGTCAATAGTTTTCTGTTATCAAAAAGAAAATAAAACCTCATTTAGAGGTAATCAATCAGCAATTAAAAGTAATAAATGAAACCATTCAAAAGGTATGACTTAAGCCATTAAGGAACTATTGATGTTGTTTTCAATTTATACTGTTAACAACAAGAAATTGATCATTTATACAATACATTGAAAGTAAGTTCACTTCTCTGTTTAAATATATATATAACTGGTATATATATATGTAATGAGCAAAAGTGACCATATTTGTGATAATAGTTATCGTTGTCTATGTAAATAAACGTAAACTTCGTCGTACATTGGAATATATGTGTCTTGTTTATCCTATGTATATATTGAAAATAAACATCAAAAGGTAATCCGAAGAAACACATAAAATGATGTGTCTTTATTTAGATAAATAACAAAACAAACATAGACAATGCATTGCATAAAATGTACTGCACCAACGTAACGTTTGGATCAATATGGCATCCGTTTGGTTGGAACGATAATAATAAATAAACATTTACATTTTGTTTGAGCTGGAATTTGGTTTTGGGAAACTTAATTGTGTATGGTTCAAGGGTATGATTTCCCCAGTGCAAACTTAACTGAATATTTCCATGTGTTTGTATGAGATACCGAGGCATTTCAAATTATGTTTTTATGGACGATGTAACACATTGGATTTCGATTAAGATTTGAATTAGATTTTGAAAAGCGAACACATTAAACATTGCATGTATCAATGACTGCAATCGTGCTGAAGAAGTGACACTCACTTTTCTATTATCATTTAGTACAGAAAATTGGCATTTATGATACTGTTCAGTATTAAGCATTTGCTCCATTTGCTCCACACGCTAAATAAGATTTTTTTGCATGCACTGAATCCAAATGTTAATGTATTCACAGTTTTTTTGTTCAGTATGCACGTGTCATAGTATGCATATTTGGAGACATCTTTTAAATGCGTATAGGCTCACGCATTTAATTCACTCTTTTTAATTGCAACATTAACACTTGTTTTTATATAAAGCAAGCATCTGCCTTTGTTGTATTACCTGGGGTAACACATGTCGTTCTGCCAATGATTGCATTTTCACTTTTCTGTCATCTTGCTTTTTTGCTATTGCCAGCTTTGTATTTTGAATTAAAATTCAAAACAATCGTAATAACTGTTTATTTCTACTAACCATGGTAGACAATACATCTGCGAAACATGATTGAAAATATGTTGTACTTACAACGTAATAGACAATTCAATAGAAACTGATATTTAATTATGTTTAACTATAGATTTACTATCTCTTAATGTTAAAACAAAACTACTTAAAGTTTGAATTGTACAGCGAAAGGCAATAATTAAAATGATTTTAAAGAATAAGAAGACTTAGTGTTATATTGTCGTTTGTAATATTGATTAAATTCATCACATCATATTATAATATATCAAGAATTAAATAATGTTTATTATGTATGCACTGTTCCTTTCAGCACCCTTGAATATGGTATAGACACAGAAAATCTAAGTCTTTCAGCCATAAGGACTATACGAGTGCTTCGTCCTCTACGAGCTATAAACAGAATACCAAGTAAGTTTGAAAAACGTCTATATTTTAATATATACATGAAGGGATTCGCATTTCATATATATTACCTTCGACTTTTGAGTTACTTGGTTTTAGAGATATAAAAACATAAAATCTATAACGGTGTCCCTGATGAACAAGTTTTGTTTTGTATCTGTACGTATTGTGTACTATGATCACGGTCATAAACGCTGCCAAGGTCACTTGATATCAATATCAAAGGATATTAAAATGTTTTGGTAGAAAACGAGTGCATAGTTTATATCGAAATAAGTCAAAGAAAAAGCAGTCGTGTTAAAAAATGTTTTGTTTGAAGGCGAAATACACGAACAATGTGATATTAAGTGAGTTACGTTTGAATCATATCGATTCTACTATTTTAATATAATTAACATGGTCGTTATTAAACCAAAATTTATTTCTCTTAATATATATTTTTAACTGATCATCATGTGTATGTAATGTATCAATAGTTTTCGCATTAGTTTGATGCATTATTAATTTGCAAGCTTTTAGTATGTCTTCAGCAACTGATATTTCATGTAATGTGTTAAATGGTGTCATTAACTTTTAGCACTAAAGTTTAAACTGTTTTTTTTTTATTTCGATTGTGAAACAAGTTATTACAGCAAATCACATTTAAATCTTCCTGTGTAGAACCTTATCTAAGCGTAAGCGAAAATGTGTCTTGCTCAAATACTACACACATAGCCGTGGAGTAGGATTGAACCCACGATCCGCCAATCCTAGGTCTGGACTACGCGCCCCATCTTGTTATGAATGACGATCTGCGGTAATCAAACTTGGAGCGGTAGTGTAGTGGATAAAGTGCTATCTATCCACGCACGCTTGGTGTTACCGGCCGATCCCCCAACTCGATCGACCCTTTGCCTCTCAAAAACAACACTCAGTACTGTTTCTGCACAGGAAACGGAATCGAGAGTTTTATCTTCGCAATCGAGCTGGGATATATAAGTCTAAACTAAACTAAAAAGAGCATGCAACATAATCGATTCCACTTCGTAGTTTGATGTTAATTTGGACATCTGTTATTTGTTCTGAATTGAAAGAAAAAACAACAACAACATAATTTACTGATCAAAAAATCTAAATTTGCAGATTAATGTCTTCCATCAGAGAAACTGCTAACATAAAACATGTTTCTAGAAGAGGAAGTGTTGAATATTTTATTAATTTAATTATTTCTCTTATTGTGATAGCTAAATGCAAAACGCTGAGATAAAACCAGCCTGGATATATTTAAAATCTAAAGAATAAATGACTTCTTTTTTAAATCCAGCGTTACGGAATAATAAAATGCACGCATATACGCCGCTGTTCGCATTGTATTTAGAGTGTTTGAATGAAATAAAATGATAATCATCTGCAGTTAGTACTATTACATATTCTATTAATTACCAAGTTTGTTTCCATATTTCAGGTATGCGTATCCTGGTGATGCTGTTATTAGATACCCTTCCAATGTTGGGCAATGTTTTATTGTTGTGCTTCTTTGTCTTCTTTATATTTGGAATTATTGGTGTACAGCTGTGGGCAGGTGTCCTTAGAAATAGATGTTTTATAAACATAAGTGAAAACATATCATATACTCAGTAAGTAGAATTTTTTTTGCTATAATACGCAATTAGTTAAACAGATATTTTTGTTCGAGTATCTTCCTTGTATAGAACTTCAATATCTTAGTAAGGGTTACTGGATATAATTACAACTCGCTTTTACTGAGATAATAGAAATCTTCTGTAATTACTGCCTTTCAATGCGGCCGTTCCAAATTGTATGGTGGAAGTGGCCATATATTACGCATGTGTCAATTCTGAACAACCCATAATCCATCAACGGAGTTGTTTTTACGTGTCTATACATGAAGTAATATATATTCAAACAAGATTATATGGCATAAATGACAAATGTTATGAATATTTATCATGACAAAATGTTTTTTTCCTATGCTGAACACGGCTTTACAAAAGTGTTACCGTAAGGTTATATGTGAATGTGAGTTTCGCACTAAGCATGTCATGGTATTTATTTTGACAATATCATTCTGAAAATGTATGTTCTAATTACATTTGATTTGATCTATAGTCCGTGGTAATCAATTTTAAGTTCCATCGATTTCATTTTTCTTTGACCTCAGTATGAACCAACGAGCGCTGTATAGATCGGAGGCATTTCTATACATATGTATGCATGTGTTTATAGTACTAATTAATTTGGTACAAATCGGGTGTCAGTTAGAAAACAAGCATTATTTTCTATTTGAATTTTATATTATTACTTTGACTATTTAGCAACTTTTTAAACACAGATTGATTACATTTGTAACAATGTGTTTCTGTTACATCTTTACCTTGTGTAATATGCAATCATATACGAATAAAGTATTTAACGTTAGAGGTAAGCCTGAAGTATTCTAGATTTATTTTATGTAAATGGTTAATTAGTTCAGATATTTAACTGTCAAATAAATATAATGAATTGTATTCTTCTTACCTTGCTCGTTTCTTCTTTAGAAATAAGCATTTATGTTTTAACTTGATGTTTCAGAGATTTTCGTAAAAGGCAAATCAATTCCGTATGAACATGCGCCTGCAGTTCAACATCAAAGGACCTTATCTTCCTTCACAATTCAAGCATTGTTAGGTGCGTGCTTGGGAGGAAACTAGTTCAGAGTAAATCAAAGTGTGAAAAAAAATCGATCAAACCACAAAAGTGCATTACTATTTTCGGAGTGTCTGCACTTTCTACAAAACAAACAATAATCCTAGAACAAATATCTCATAGTAACAAATTACAAATGCAACCTATTCTAAAATGCATAACTTTCATTTTAAAAAGAAATGATACACGTAAACTACTCCTCATGCAGCATTTTATATTTTATTTCCAGCGCAAATCTTTCAGCCTATTATTTACCAATACGAGAGAAAGAAGATTACATATGTTCAAAACCTGGTGAATCAGGGATGAGACAATGTGCTAGCCTCGTTAATACCCGGTATCAGCACGAGGGAATCAAATGTAACGGGACAGCTAAACCATTTGTAAATAACACGCCTACCAACAGTTCATGTGTGAACTGGAACCAGTATTACACAGTCTGCGAAGCCGGAGACAAAAATCCTTTCCAGGGAGCGATATCGTTTGACAATATTGGCCTCGCTTGGGTTGCTATATTTCAGGTTCGTGTAGTTGTATGATAACATTGATACACATACTTAATCTGTATGATGGACCCAGCTATCCCGATTGTGTCCGTTACACAGCAATGTAGGCACATTTGAGAACGCTGATTAGTCGGCTGCGTCAGGGAAAGTCTTAATGACGTCGCCATTAAGTAAAAGCTATGAATGTTGGACAGGAATGGAATTCCCTCCTTTTTCATTAGGGGTCAATATTCCTTATTTTGGAGTGGAGATATTGACATGGAATAAACTAACGCGTAATGGACACGTGTTCTATATTATATAAGTAATAGCCTCTGTTAAGCCTTACAATATGAACGGGTATATATAACTTTTTATTTGAAACAAACAGCAACAACAAATATATTAGTCATTGTAACATATTTCCCCCGAATCATTGATAAGTATATTGCGCAGAAAACAAACAAGATACTGTTGTATTTTGTTTAACCAAATCACACTGTTTAATCACTACCTTATCTTATATCGTCAAAGGTGGGCAGGATCAATAGATATTTGCTGAACGGCAAATTTGCACAATATTTAAATGTTAATCAATTTTATATTTTTGTTTTTATTTTAACTGTTGTATTTTATGTTGACAGTATTTATTACATTTTTTTAAAAAAAATAAAACGTGTCAATAATGTTTTACTTTAAACAAAATACAAAAAAACAAAACGCAAAAGGGCTAACCGATCCCCATGCTCAAATAACTGCCATTTCGTAATAACGAAAAGTCATTTGGTAATAGATAGAAATAAAACAATCAATTGTGGCGGCAACTGGACAACGACAAAATATTATTTGGTCGAACAACAATTTGTAAAATGTGTCGATCGGAAAAATCAACTGTAATATGATGGATTTACTTAACACGATTATTAAGTGTAGGGAATAACGTTGGCAATATTCGAGCAAAATTGTTATAAAATTAGTTTTTGTAAATATGTATTGACATGATTAGTTATGTGTTTTACAATATAATGTACACATGTGCATGCTGCCGTATTTGTTTACACTCCTATTATTGTGATATGACAATTGGGAAAAGCGAGGTTTCGTGCACCCATTAACTATATTGAAGTTCCCAGTAACGTCTTTTTCTAATGATCATTCCATGGCGATGACTGTTGAAGTCACATTTTACTTAATATATATGTTGTACTTAATGTCATATTTGTTCTTAAATACATTAAAATCGCTACGTTTCATTGATGGCAGTGTTTTTAATGCTATATGTACGTCTTCCATTGGTTATATTTTTCCTGAAGACAAAGCCGATATAAATCATACTTTAACAGCACAGGTGGGCCAACACATTATTGTACTGCTGATTTAATTATCTTCAAATCCCGGATCTCATATTTCCAACTTCTAGACAAATAATGTTGCGTAATATGTGCTGGTTTAAAGTCATAAATAATATATGATGTTCAAACAGAGACATACAATTCTTACGACACAGCCATAAGAACAGCACTTATACAAACATTGTAATGCATAATATCATAGAGCCGATTAAGTATGCAGAATATTCCACAAAGGGTAAATCCTTTTGAACTGCTAGCTGGGAGCTTAAGTCAGTCATATCTGATCTGTCCTATCACTACAGTATAAATTGTAGCTTGCCACAAATCGTTTCATGAAGCACGGTTCTAAAGAATGTTACATACTACAGACTTGTTATACTCCAAGTTTGACGATTTTATGAACTGCTTACAGTTTATAAACAATTATTCAATTATTATTTTCAATTCTGTAACTCATTTTATTCCATTAACCATTATTGCACTGTTATACTAGTCATGGTTGTATTCAATTTTACTCGTTAAGCTAGATTTTCTAAACTTTTATTTATAAAGATGTAAGTTACCTCTATGTTGTTACTCTTAATTCAGTTTATTTTGAAATGAATATCGCAAAAAAATAAGTTCAGAACAACGTTGTAATCAAGTTAAATGTGGAAGGTCAGTTGTTTATTTAGTTGTTCAATCAAGTTGTGTAAGATGAATCTTAATTTGTTTACACATTTTAACAGTAGTATTTGCTTTTGTAACTGACAATGTGTTACTATTCTCAGGTGATCAGTTTGGAGAGCTGGGTGAACATAATGTATTACGTCCAGGACGCCCACTCTTTCTGGGATTGGTCATACTTTGTTGCGTTGATTGTGGTAAGTAAATTATTTTCATTTTAAAGGTTAAAACTTAATTAGTTCCAGCAACATAGAAAATAAAATTAGTTACTTGAAGCAGTCAAACCGTTCCATAGGAGTATCTATATGTTAATGAGGTTCGATTTGTACTCTTGTTTTGAGATGTTTGTACATAGTGACGACCAGACGGCCAACCCTTACAGTTTTAATTGAATTTATCATCATAGAATTACAAAACAGCTGTACATTTAAATGTTTGCATTAGCAATACATTACATTGCTGGTAGATGCGATAGGTATGTTAACTTAATACAAATAAATTGAGCGGGGCCAATATGTTTATAGATACATTCAAACTCTGATTGGTACCTATCTAGCCATGTAAATCATGAATGGCATTGATTTATACTTCATAAGTGTTGGCAGCAAAGATCTTATAAAACCATTTGAGATCGAGTTTGGTTCCAGTAACATTGGAATTCAAAATATACACTTTGTTTGCAAAACTTGAGATAATTTACCGGCATACGAACTTCATATACCTCACAGATCAAATGTTATTCATTTTTCGGAAACTTTTTAATGTAGTCATGTATTGTAAGACTCATTTAAAAAAAACACAAAAAACATGCTATCTTATAATTCGCTGGAAATGGAATAGCAATGTTAAGCTAAACATAAAAATGTCATTTGAAAAGAATCCCAACTATCGATAGATATCAAATCAGTTTCATAATTTGAATATATTTTAAAAAACAGTATTATGTATATTTTTAGTCTTCTCGTATTTCTAGAAAAGTGTATTGCGTCACAAGTTATTAACCCCTACACCACCCCCGCAACACAAATCACTTCTAAAAGCATAAATGCGAATCGGACTTTTTAGTATTATTTGACAGGGAGCATGCATGTTATATTATGTGCATTGGTGTTATCAATTTGAAATTTCAATACATTCATGCCAGAAAGAAGTCAGTTCTGAAATGATTTGAAAATCTAAAATTATTTCATCAACTTGAATGTATTATCATAAAATCTATTACGTTTACGTCCAGAATTCAAACATTAAAACGGCTATATAAATAATTAGCAAGTTATAGCTGTTACAATTTGTTAAACAACTTTGCGTTAGTTGTTTTAATAATGTAAGGTTATTTATTTGTTATTTTATCTATTTCAGATCGGATCTTTCTTCATGATTAATTTGTGTTTAGTTGTTATAGCAACGCAGTTTTCTGAAACTAAGAAACGTGAAACTGAACGCATGCTTCAAGAGAGAAAACGATTCCAATCCTCTAGTACACTGGCAAGTAACTCAGAGCCAGGTGGATGTTACAATGAAATCTTAAAGTACCTAGCACATTTATACAGAAGAGCAAAACGAAAACTGTTAAAACTTTACTACGAAAAGACTGGGAAAACCCACCGGAAAATCAAGCCTGAATTAGCATTAAAAAAGAAAAAGAAGAAAGGTACTACACCTCCACAACTTCAAACATGTAGCCATGCACGACATAAAGCTCAAAGACATGCACACTATCATTATGTATATCTTAACCATGAAAACATACCTGTTTGTCATGATAGTAATCCTAATCCACTGGCGCCAAGAGCTAGTCCAGAAGCTTCTGAAATAGACCCAATTTCATCACCAAGACGACCGCCTTATTTAACCGTTCCCAACATTGGCTTAAGTGCTCAACCTTCTTCTGAATCACTTAATACGCTTGCAATTGCAGCGGCTGAAGTTTTGTCACCGTCTTTATTTAAGTCATTTGTATCGTCACCAAACCATTTATCGCCGCATGTATCGAATGCAAATAGTAGAACACCCTCATTTAGTGTGGATGGCAGCGTGAAGCATTTACATTTTCTGCCTGATGTTATATCAACGCACAGCACGAAGAATGCTGCCTTGGCAGCATCTAATACTCTTGTAAATGAGGATTATGATGCATTTAAGTTCCATCATATGAATGATAAAGGCAAGTATTTGATATAGATTAGTGTGTGTTTATGTTTATTTATTTCGTTTGCTTTTTGCTTTATCCACAATCAGTTTTATTCTGCATATTACGTTTCTTACTTGTATAGATGTCTGTATATATTTATGCTACATCGTGAAATATATCAAATGTATAACACATATTTGTGTTAGGATTTTTAAACTCTAAAATGTTCCAAAAATATTTAGAAATCTAAAATAAAATTATTTCTAGGAGTAAAATTGAGTTCTTGGATTAAAGTAAAACTTTGATTAACGGTCGATGAAAGCCATTGCATGTGGTGACATTTCGTGTTTAATTTGTCCTCTCAATTCGTTATACGTTGTTAAATTTCTATTATTGAATTTTAAAACTGTTTAGATTCTAAATCATTTGCTTTACATTTTTTGTTTCTGAATTATTGCATTCACCAAGAACAGTGAACTGTTATACAATTGTTCACCAGGGATTTTCAAATTGATAGAAGTGCGCAATAGCAATTCTTGTTTAATAACAATTCAGTTTGTTGTTGCCGTTGGTACTGTTGACAATTGTCAATCTGCTGTTATAATTTGGTAAATTATTTGATTGTCTGAAACAAATAAATTACGCCATATGAAATAGTTCGTGATAATCATCTTAATGGAGGAAAACCAGTGTGTTAATTCGTACTGAAGAATTGCGTGCTGAAACGATTTTAAATCGTGTTTTCTATTTCTGTGAAAATTTGTTTTTTATAGTTCATGTAACAGCCAGGATATGCTTTAAAGCAGCATGAATAGTACATAAACAAACATAACCATAGCGAAATGAGCTACTATAACAATGGAATAATCAGAGACGAATATGAGTTGTATTGTCAAAGTAGTTGCATGTAACCAGAATCGTATTTTAAGTAGTTAAAAAATGATTACTCTGTCTTTAACACTTTAACAACTTTCAATTTTTGTGCTCCATTTATGTTTTTTATTTTTGATAAACGCCCTCTTGTTTATACCGGTCTCTCACTGCTGAAGCTTTGGCCTCGAGCAGAGCTAGGTTAAAATAACCGTATGTGAGAAATGCGAGACCCTTTAAACTTTAACTATCATATAAAACCAGGCATGTGTTGAAAATTGCGTCAAACACATTCCATATTATGATTGCCAATGTGACGTGTAAATAAAGGTCATACTTTTAAGTTTATACAACCGAAAATGCTTCCTTTACTAATATATTAATTTGATGTTAACATTGAATATCTTCAGTAATTACTTTTCAAATATAATCCCCTGTTTTCCATTTCTTGTTTCGGATTGGTACTGTACCTATACATTTAAAGATATTGTTATGTCTAAAGTATCTTATATTTAATTGTACCTTCATTAGATTGTGTAAGTAAAAATAGTCTAGTATTTTACTCTTCTTTTATTTACATGTAGAAGTATTTGTATGATTTTGTTGATATTTCATAAAATGGAATGCTCTTTACAGTTTTGTATTGATCACGCATTCTCCTCAATATGGCTTCCTATAGTTATTTCAACACAAACATTCATATCATCTCCACACAGAAGATAGTCATATCTCCATACAACTATCCACATGCCGACACAAACATTCACATCTCCAAACAAACATTCCTATCTCCACACACATATTCATATCTCGACACAAATATTCAATTTACTACATTCACACCTCCACACAAGCATTTACATCTCCACACAAACATTCAAACCGCCACACAAACATTCGTGTCTCAACACAAACATTCACACCGCCACACAAACATTCACTTCTAAACATAAAAAATCACATATCAACACAAACACAGATATTCGCTTCTCCATGTACAAAACATTTATTTTTTGTTCGATGACGAGCATAATAATTGCATGCAACATTCCCCTATAGTTCCTCATTTATAAGTGATATATATATGCATATTTTGCCAATATGATATTTAGAAAGTAAACAAGATTACAGCTTAATAAATCATGATGCATTATTCTTCGTTCGATACAATATATGCACATTAATCACAAAGCATGTTGATCACTGTTACTTCTAATGATTCAGTAAAGAAACTGTTCACAGTTACCAGATTCGTTTTACATCATTTTGAAACAGTACTACAACATATGGTCGCTTCAATAATGAACACATATTTTTACATTATACGATAACCAGAACGAATAATGAGTACAATGTAAGCTAGAAGAAAAAGGTCCTGATGCGTCACTTCTTTAGAACTGATTGACATTTGAATCTGATCTCCCATTTGTCTCGTTGTCACAATATAAAAGGAAGCGAAATACTATAAAATGATATTGTAACTATGTTCAATATGTGAACTCCATTGACAGAATTTAAAACATATTCATTGTACAACGATTATGCAATAGTTCTCTTTGTTTATTATTTTTTGTTATTTTCTGATTACACTGACTTAATGGAAATTTATTTAAGTTGACAAACAATGATACAATATACAACACCTATACTGTTAAAATAGCTTTGAATAAATACAGGTTCAAGAATATAGTGTTCTCCGTCGCCGAGTGGTCTAAGACTCTGTCTCAAGATCACTTATCTTTCAACGCCAAGGTGTTAGGTTCTAGATCCGCTCGCTCTAAAACTTTATGTGAGAAAGTTTCCAGTTTCTTGCAGAAGGACGGTGGTTTTACTCAGTCTGGCTCAGTCTGAGGTCTTCCATCACCACTAAAACTGGAGATGTCATGTATTACTTGAAATGTGTTGAAAATAGCGTTTAACCACACACAAAAAACAACAACAACAACAACAAAAAACAAAAATATCATGGTTTACAATTCACCCGAAACATATTTGTGTGGCCTGAATCATAATATATAAACACGTAATGTCATATTTTGGTCATTTAGCCTTTATACAACATATTTTGTCTTGAATGAATATAAATGATGTGATTGTTGTATTCAAAGTTATTCATGATATGCATTAGCTATATAATGATATTACTTAAATTACAAGTTAAAATTATGAACAAACTGTTCTGATGAGGGTGGGATATATCACGCGTTTTCCGTTCGGCATCTTATTTATCATCAGAATTATAATTAAATTCCTATTGTTTACAATTTATATTTATATCGTCCATGGTACTATATATAATGATAAAACTTGAATATTAATATGTCATATACTACAAGTAAATAATGTTAATGTTGTATGGTGTTAAGCGTCGCTTTCATCAATTAATTTTTCAGTCATATCGTGAAGATGTCCATTTGCTACAGTATTTCAAGCGCTGGCACACTGTTGTATCATGCCGCAGACACATGATATGATACCCCACCCAGTCACGGTATACTGACACCGGGCCGACTAGACATACATGTAGAACCATCGTCTAAATGCTGAGCGCTAAGCGAGGAAGTTTCTTATACCATTTTTAAAAAGTATTTCGCGTGATCCCGGCCTCGGATCGAATTCTCGACATTCTGCAAACGAGATGGACACTCTACCTATAGACCACCGCAGTGGTATTACAACTAGTAAACAACTGAGTTCTTGTTTCTAATATGTCAAAATACAAACACATATATTGGGAAGGGTAATGCGATGATATTAGGAAAACATCGACAGTTATTTATAAAAAGGTATTTACACTATTAAGTTAATATTGAAACTAAAACAGAATATTAAAAATGACCTTATATAAATATATATATATATTTCTTAACTATAACAAAGGGTATATAGTGTAATATGCGGCTGCGCTTTTTCCCATTCCTTAAAAATACAAACAAAATGATGTGTACATTTTTTGGAACTATATTGAAACATCTATTTTGGAATACCCAGCACGTGATCCTGGTGATTCTGTTAACGAGTAGATTCTTTCTTTACATATCATTATGTTGAATCCTACTTAGGATTACCTGTCACGTGCGTACGTGATACTTCGAACGATAATTTCTTCATTCATATATCATAATGTTAAAACCAAACTTTGTATATCCATTCAGAAATATAAGACACGTATATAGGTGATCCTGTCAACGATAAATTCTTCCTTCGTTATTAATAATGTTAAAACCAAACTTTGTATATCCAGTTATGAATACCTCACACGTACATAGGTAGTCCTGTGAACGTTAAGTTTTCCCTTCGTATATCATAATGTTGACATCTAACTTTGCATATCTATTCAGGAATAACGGACACATACATAGGTGATCCTGTGAACGTTAAATTCTCCCTTTGTTTATCATAATGTTGACATCCAACTTTGCGTATATATTCAGGAATAACGGAAATATACATAGATGACCCTGTAAACGTTAACTTCTCCCTTTGTTTATCATAATGTTGACATCTTACTTTGCATATCTATTCAGGAATAACAGACACATACATAGGTGACCCTGTGAACGTTAACTTCTCCCTTTGATTATCATAATGTTGCCATTTAACTTTGCTTTTTTATTCAGGAATAACGGACACGTACATAGGTGTCCCTGTGAACGTTAACTTCTCCCTTCGTTTATCTTGATGTTGACATCTTACTTTGTATATCTATTCAGGAATAACGGACACGTACATAGGTTATCCTGTGTACGTTAAGTTCTCCCTTCGTTTATCCTAATGTTGACATCTAACTTTGTATATCTATTCAGGAATAACGGACACGTACATTGGTGGTCCTGTGAACGTTAAGTTCTTCCTTCGTTTATAATAATGTTGAAACCTAATTTTGTATATCTATTCTCGAATAACAGACACGTACATAGGTGATCCTGTGTACGTTAAGTTCTCCCTTCGTTTATCCTAATGTTGACATCTAACTTTGTATATCTATTCAGGAATAACGGACACGTACATAGGTGATCCTGTGGACGTTAAGTTTTCTCTTCGTTTATCATAATGTTGACTTCTAACTTTGTATATCTATTCAAGAATAACGGTCACGTACATAGGTGATCCTGTGGACGTTAAGTTCTCCCTTCGTTCATCATAATGTTGCCATCTAACTTTGTATATCTATTCAGGAATAACGGACACGTACATAGGTGATCCTGTGAACGTTAAATCTCTCTTCGTTTATCCTAATGTTGACATCTAGCTTTGTATATATATTCAGGAATAACGGACACGTACATAGGTGATCCTGTGAACATTAAATTCTCCCTTCGTTTATCCTAATGTTGACATCTAACTTTGTATATCTATTCAGAAATAACGGACACGTATATAGGTGATCCAGTGAACATTAAATTCTCCCTTCGTTTATCTTAATGTTGATATCTAACTTTGTATATCTATTCAGGAATAACGGACACGTATATAGGTGATCCTGTGAACATTAAATTCTCCCTTCGTTTATCTTAATGTTGATATCTAACTTTGTATATCTATTCAGGGATAACGGACACGTACATAGGTGATCCTGTGAACGATAAGTTCTACCCTCGTATATCATGTGCCTTATCGACTGATTATGACGCCAGGAGTTATCAATGTCCCTATTACGACTGTGAGCTGGCTGACCACGAGTATGAATGCGATATGGAGCATTACAAGTGTGAACATAAGGCATCCTGCTGTAATAAACAGAACAATGAAGCAAAGAAGAAACAAGGTAAATTGTTACGACGTTACGTTACATTATATTTGTAAAAATTTGAAATTAATAGACATTGATGTAACATATTTCTGACCTCTTGACGAAGACAAAGAGTTTGAAAATAATCAAAAATTATTTTACCTTTATTTGTTTCAATATATTATGTATTTAGCGCATGATGGATTGATATATTTCTTTGAATAAAAAACTATATGAACACAAAGCAGATAGTTTAAAAAGTGTGTACTGATCAATAAAATCTTAAAAGAGGGAAGAAATTAAATAACAAGGGAAAAACTCTGACCCCAGATGCACTTAACATCTCAAAATGAAATTGTTTTCAAGTCTAAACATTAATATGATATAGCCTCAATTATATTGATAATTTTGCATACAATCCATTGAATGCGCAATGGGTTTAAGTAATCATTTAAATAAATTAACAATTAACAGTTGGAGCTGAGAAAATTCTCAGCTTGAGCTGTTCAGTGCAGCCCATGTTAAATATTGATAAAGTGTTCCTAGACACTTTGTTTAGAAATACATATTCATTAAGAAAACAAAACATCTCGTTATACACGTATTAACATTTATTTGAATAATTCAGGAATCTGTAAACATAGAAATACATTCCTACTGATTTTACAAAATAGTT
Organism: Panopea generosa; assembly: GCA_029582155.1. Classification (NCBI taxonomy): domain Eukaryota; kingdom Metazoa; phylum Mollusca; class Bivalvia; order Adapedonta; family Hiatellidae; genus Panopea; species Panopea generosa. Next base: position 10,217,812 of record CM055895.1, on the reverse strand, counting down.
TTAAACATGTGTCTAAACTATATGCGTGCTATTGATTTTCTCTGTTAAACCACCCTCACTCCTTCGCAATAATGAAAATGAGACGATTATAAAGCGACATGAAAGCAAAATAAATGATTTGTTTAGCAAAATGAATTAATAATTGATGCCTGCATTCTTGAGTAAACCTGGTTCACAAACATTCACACATATGCCCACAGCGGCATTGATGTCTGGCATTAAATATATATTACTCTTAAAATCGGATTATATGGTAAACATTCAAAAGTTGTTAGACAAAATAAACATTATAACAGCTTCATCATTTGACATAACGAGTTTATGTTGATAATAATTAAGCTACCTGAGCCAGCTTATTTGTATTTCCATTGTATAAATAAATTAAACACTACCGCAAAACGTGCCATTGATCCAGACTCTATGTTTGATGAATTTTGTTTATATTAACTGTTTTATTTCATTCATACTCTAGCCTAGCAAAACTGTGTTTTGTAAAGTAAAGACTGAATAACTTTCCTGATCAGAACATTTAAGAAATAACCAGACATGAATGCTTTTAAGTAGATGTCACCATTTTGATTGGAGAAAAAAAATATTGATTTAAATGAAACACTAGAATATGAATCATTACATAGGAAACACATAAATTAGCATGGCCATCTCGCAAAGGTCAATGCTCACACGTTACTTTATATGAATACGAATATATTATCAAAACATAAGAAAATATATAGACAATACACATAGTATTCAAAAGACACACACAACCGAAGTGTTATGAATTCGCGTACATGTAAGGACTCGTTAACAACTACAAAACATAGATACACAATACATTGATAAGTGGTAACAACATTGAAATGGTCAGCAGAGAAACACGCCACCGTGAACTTGAACGTGGTTAACGATTTCTACTAACCTTGCACTTCCCCTGCCAACACATCATAAGACAAAACAGTGTAAATAGAATAACCACTCAAGACTAGTATGTGCACATTATTGCCTCTTTGCAAACAAATAAACACATATGCATATATTGAAATTGTATTATCAATTACGAAATAAGTAAAAACTTACTATTTAATGAATGATTTATCATTAAAGTATTAACTACGATACATTTTGATTAGTTTTTCGAGGCATAATCGGCAAATACAAAGGACATATTATGAGCTATTTGTGAGAGGAACCAGATAACACATAATTAGTGTATAGTGTGCACGTGTTTATATAGATTCACAGACTGATTTGATTGCATCAACTGTATGTGTAACCACCCCAATTGATTTTCCTGAAATATATTTAAAAGTTAATGTCATTCATTGAAAAGCCCAAAATCAAAGAAGAAATCCTTAAATTTTATTGTGTGTTGCCATCTGTTGTTACTAAATAAATCATAAGACACGTACAGGCATGTTTCATCCAAGATTCTTTCCGTCAGTGTCTACTCTGTTAACAATTTCTAAATTAACAATTAAAACATGATAATGCTTTCCAATTGCTCCTAATACATTAATAATATCATTCAAATCACTAAAGGAGCATAACAATATGGAAAATACAATTTTAAACAAAAAAACAAGGACTATTTATCACCACCATTATGACATTTATTACCGCGGAAGCATTTCCGGTTTTCAATAGATGAGTAATATGTTTGCCTGTAAATGCAGAACAGAATTTCGACAGGAGAATTTTATAATTTAATGATTATTACAGGCTGCATTACAGCTGCAAGAAAGCGGGTAGAGAGTCTCGTAGAACACAGGTTCTTTCAGCGGGGAATTTTAATGTCAATTCTATTCAACACCCTCAGTATGGGGATAGAACATCACAATCAGGTATTTCATATGAGCAGATTTGAAACATATTCTTCGCAGCATACTGTATTATAAGTATAATGGTAGAACAACCACTATATCATTATTATGAATATCATTAACTTTAAGTGTTGTAAATCGTTTTTGCATTAATCCTTTACTTCCAGGATGCGATAATATATTTATATGATATTAGTTATACAATGTACCTTAATAAGGGATAAATATATATATCATTATACAGAGTTATCTTTTATCTGCCACTATCAATTCGACTTGTTTTACACATCTTTTCTGTACATGTGTTTTGTCACATCATTAATTCATAATATAAAGTAACACCCTTAGTGTCGCCCTTGTTTTTATACCAGTTTTGGATATGGGTTCAAACAACTTGTACAGTTACTGTTTAGAAAAGGTCAGCTTGAATTGTTCAAATGATTTTAAAGTTCATTAAGTGATGTGGACCACGCAACTGTTCGTATATACATGAAACATCACTGAACCAGTCCCGATCCGGTTTTCATCTAATGACTTATGTTTTTGAAACCATTCTAATTTCAGCCTCCAGATTTGACTAGGGCTTTGGAGATAAGCAACATTGTATTTTCAACGTTGTTTGCCGTAGAAATGTTACTAAAATTAATTTCATATGGACTATTTGGGTACATTAAAAATGGATTTAATCTATTTGACGGCGTCATTGTCATTTTAAGGTAAGACACTAATTAAATAATAATTAATTTACGCATAACTTTAAAGAAGCTGTTAGTGTCATTTTTCTATGGTGGCACATTGGTTTCGTCATTATATTTAAGTAACGTTATTATTCTAACCAATACGGCGACTATTAAAACTGTGTGTGTCGACTTGTAACATGAATCTCTCTGAATATTCAAGTGTAAAAGTAATTTGTAAGCACGACAAAAAAAACAACTATATTGCTGTTGAGTGACTTCATGATATTTCTCTGAGTAAGATTATATTAAATACATATTACTTATGCTACAAATTGTTGTTTTTGTACAAGACGCGTCTTAATCAACGAATAGTTATGACAGTATTCTAAAAATAAGAATTTAAACGGAATCGCTATTCTTGGAATAAATACTAGTAATACTCTTAATACATTTATAAAATGTTTTATTTTGTGCCTTAAATCATTTCAAACTTGAAAGTAACGTTATATATGAATTTTAAAATTGCAAAGAAAACGTAGTATATTGTAATTGTTAATTCATAACATTTCTATCCAGCCTGGTAGAGCTTCTTAACCAAGAAGGTGGCAGTGGGCTGTCTGTGTTGAGAACATTCCGATTGCTACGAATATTAAAGCTGGTGCGGTTCATGCCGGCACTTCAGCGTCAGCTGATAGTCATGTTGAGGACAATGGACAACGTAGCCACATTCTTTGCCTTATTGTTACTTTTTATGTTTATATTTAGGTAAGTATTTTTCATTTGCCTTTATATTTCGTATACAGAAGCCAACTACTTTTATACTATTCTGTACAATAACGATTTAATTATATCTGAAGAGGCCTGCTATGTTATAAATACATTTTATTCCTTTTGAAATAACTGAAGTTGTATTTAAACTTCACGATTACTCTTTTATTAAGTGACATTTTGGATAGATAACTGAAATATAATGCAATAACATTTCACTTTCAAATGTTTTTATTAATGATATTTAATCATTTTTATATTATTCTCTTTGTAGTGTAGTTTATGAATTGACATTATAAACAGTACAGTAACTATATTTAAAATGGTCTGAATATTTACTGCAATGCGCTTTACATTTAGAATTGGATAAAAAGTAACAGCATTCAAACCAGGTCAAGGCTTGTCGGAATGTTCAAGTCAGTTTGCAGCATTGTATTTACATTAAACGCATAATTTATATAATAAAACATCCATCTCTGGTGTACTTATTCGTGATATCGCTATCCAAACATACTACCACAGTATTGATTTAATTTATCATATGACAAATTACACAAACCTGTAATTACAGAAGTCAGAAAATGTGCTCCTTATTATCCATCATTTATATAACTGCATTCTTTAATAAACGGTTCGATCGTTTCCTTCTATGTTCAGCGTGCTTGGTATGAATCTTTTCGGATGCAAGTTTTGTCGACACAGGAGAAATGGTCAATATATCTGTGATAGGAAGAATTTTGATTCTCTTTTATGGGCCATAATTACGGTATTTCAGGTATGGGATCAAGGTGTATAGACGTGCATGTCTGTCTCGTATCCTCATATCCATTGTGAACTTCATAGACCATGTTTAGCGATCATCGTATCTTCCAAACGCTTTATGATTGGGCTCTAATAATTATTTTATGTCATACAAAAAATGTAGGCAGTCCCAGATACATTCCAAAAATGAATGTTTTTACTTTTATGTTATTTATTTATTTAACATCGGAAATATGAAATACACTATAGCTATGTGTATTGGAAATATGTAATATATCATGACTATGTGCATTTAAAATATGTAGTATATCATGACTATGTGCATTTAAAATGTGTAATATATCATGACTATGCGCAATGGAAACGATACGTGTTGATAATGTAAAAAATAACAAAAAAAAAAAACAGCAAAAAAAAAAACAGTTTTACGTCTTATATCATTTTTTACAGCAAAACAACTGCTTAAATAAATGCTTTCAGAGTAATGTATTTCATATTTCAATGTGTAAAATAAATACCTGTAAGATAAATGAGAACAGAAGTCTGAGAGTCCAACCATAGCTACATGTACCATGTGCCATACCCATATCTCATTCTACTAACCACAGTATCACATATAATCTTACTTATATACCACGTGACACGTAGTAGACATCGTAACAATTGCTCGCGGCTTTGATGTATACTGTAATACTGCTGCAACTGAAGGATTCTTTATAACTAACATTAAAGTAGTACTAGAAAATATTTACATAATTTCTAAACCAAATAGTTTACTCCTTTACTCCATAAGAATAATATCTTTATTAGCAACACAAGTTATAGTAGAATACATCTAGGAGTATAGAACATCCACTGCCTGATACGTTATAGTTGATGCAACTCTTTTAATCGACCGTTAATACATTGATATTCAAGATACTTTTCTTCGAATACAAAGTATTATACGAGAGTTTCTATGTGTACGAATATTTAATCATCATGCTAACAATTGGAACTTTTAACAACAACTTGAAAGCATATCAGTTGCGTAAATAAGAATATAAATCATTAGTTTTCAATAAACTCCATCTGAAATTCGTTATATCACGTTGTTGATAGCAGCCTCGCTAAATTGTTTACATCTTTAATTGAGCCGTCAAGACAAAACATTGACCTGCTGTGCAAACAAAAAATAATATTAACATAAAAAATAAACATTTATAGATATTTATTGGAAGTGCATCCTTTATTATTAGGTCAGTACATACACGTTCAAAATGTCACCTTTTGGATATGATCTGCTGTTGTAACAATATTGATACTTATAAAAATCAACATGGCCGTGGTTTATATACTTTGTCACAAAAGTATGCTATGAAAACGAATTGCTACAGTTATACACTTCGTATGCACCATATGTAGGTCAGCGCTCTAATCGATCGATACTTTCTTTCCATTTAGTTAGAAAGTAAACCACTTGATATAAATTCATAATTGTTACTAACTGTTATATCAATATAGGTTTAAGGAAGTAACGACGCATGCATATCTATACCCGAACCTCTAATATATCCCCATACGAAGAAAAAAACATAAAACACTCTGTGTTATTAATGATTCATACCGCGAATGGAAAGTAAAGCAAAGCTTAATTTGAATCATAAGCAAAACTAATAAAGTTAGAAGTTCTGATTACAAACCTGCTTCATGTTAAAGTAGTATATAGCTAACCCGTGTCTACACAAGTTAGACTTGCTTTCTAGCGGTCCTTGTCGTAGTGGCATCAACATGCTTCAGCTTTATCAATAGTTTGTTTTTCTCGTCCTTCAGTGTCCTAGGCATGAACTTATTTGGTGGTAAATTTTGTTGGAAGAAAGACGGATCAACATGTTCATGTAAGGAATCACTCGATCCTACAATATGTGAATGCGACAGAGCTAATTTTAACTCCCTGTTATGGTCACTAGTTACGGTGTTTCAGGTATTTAGGATAAACGTACCTTTCGTGTGTTTTTTCTCTTTTCTCTTTTTTGATATCACGACTGTATGTAAAGGAAAATGCATTCTTTCCTTTTCACATTTGGAATAAAATCGCTTGTGATGAAATGTTTACATATTTTCCTGTCGAGAGTGCATTATATTTTCTAAAAGTATTGTGGTTAACGCTTTAGTTTGAAACAAGTGGATAATCTAAATTGACATTTTTTAAATCTCATTTTGGTTATTTGTTAAGAACTCATGTTATTTGAATTAGTATGGTATACTTGAATAATTAAAGAGACAAAAAAAAATTTTTACGGGAAAATTGTAACATATAGATGCTTTATATTAAAACAATTCAATTGTCCACGCAAATATTTTGTTTGTCTATTTTATGCCAGTTTTATAGTTTTAAACATTTATTAACCGTGGTGTTGTATTTTAATCAGTAGATGTATTTTTCCAACGAACAACGCAAATCGAACCAGAAAACCAAGTATAAATATGCTTTCAAATAGAATATCGACTTGCATCTAAAAAACCCCAAACAATTTGTACAGAAATACCAAGATAAAAAAAACAATGTGTAGAGAATAGCTGTTATGCAAATACTAGATTATGAATTTCATATGCCTGTAGACCTTTAAATTTCAATTTCAACACGTAAATTAAGGTTCCTGTAATTAATTTCGGTTCATTCCAATTGGTATTTTCTTTATTTTCTCCTGTCCACATCTTGTGTTTAATTCGTATCGAACTGTAATTGTTTTAAATTCGGTTTGCAATATAAAATGCTTCTATTAGGATATACATTACATAATAAAATCAGAATTATGACATAAACGCTTAATAGATTTACACAATTAGAGTTTTATTTTCTATTATTTCAGAATACTATTTTTAATGTTTGTCAATGTTTTTCTTTCTTTCTCTGCTTAATATATCACATCATGCCATCACACCTATTGTACTTTTCTTTGAGAATGTAGCTTGTGAATGATAATTAATATTTATATTACTACGTTGTTTCTTGGATAGACTAGATATGTCATACACCCCAGCATGCGTCGTATTTGTTTTTTTATTGTGCATGTTGCTCATAAGCACAATGCCTATCAGCATGATTTATTATATTTATTATTGAAATTAATAGAAATGAACTGTTGAAAATGTTAAATCATTCCGTTTGTATACGTGTTACTGATAAAGTTTTTATGTTTAATATTAATGTTTAAAGATGATACTGTTGCTGTTGTTTATACTTTCTTTTATAAAAGTAATACATTTTGTTATCGTTTTGTTAACTGTACAAACATTCAATGATACATTTAAGTTTAAATAGCTCGTTCATTTTAATTGGCCTATGCAAAGTATTTATATTAGTTAACAAGGAACTGAAGATATAAAATTTATTTAGTTATACGATCCTTTATAATCGTCTTGATAATGCAGACTCGAAAATGCATGTGATAAAATGATAAATAAGTTCAATAAAACTTACTTTATATATTCCGTCATTGTTTAATTTCCATGGAAATAATCTAACCCCTTTATACTTATAACTACTGTACTAATGGTTTATTTTATCATCATGTGTTCATATCAATACTGTATGTTGATGCCTTAAATAAGGAAAATATAAGAACTACGTCTATAAAGGTGTCATTGAAAGCATACATAAACTGAAAGGACAAAGAAACGCCGGGAGAATTTTAAGATCTACATTATAAAATTATTGTAAGCGATATCATAGTTTTAGAATATATCTGTAAAGGTATTCCATATATAGTTTGTCAGTGATACTGATCATATTGACAACATCATTTATGAAAAACCCTAACATACACACTCAAAAACTGTAAATATCGCTTAAAATAGTGTGATAATGTTGCTTTGAAATTTTACCGTTGTTTCTGTATCCTTTCAGTATATATATTATAAATAAAATTATTATTTAATATCAAGGGAATATGCTGAAATGATATGAACTGATATTACTTAGTCTACTTGACATTATATAAAAATTGATATAGCCGATATAATGACTCATTTTCCATTAAACCTATATTTTAAAACATGCATTGTATTTAGGATACAGATTGTCATCTTCATAACTCACTAACAATCTGTTATATACATGCAACAGGATCAATACATTTTTAATTATTTCAGCAATTCTTCTTAGTTGTTACTTTGCAATATTTTACTGACGTCTTACAACCTTCAGTAATATAAAATTGTTCATTTCAATTATTCGTTAAACCAATTAGGCAAATGTTATTATCTCTGTCTAGAGAATCATTGTACTATTGAGTAAACCGTTACGGAAAATAATTGGTTTGGTTTATCAATTGCATGTGAATATGACGTATATAGTATCATCCAAATCTAATTTAATTTTACATTTGTTAATAAAAGTGACGTCAGAATACTCATAATAGAGGTTAGTGTTAATATTTTCATAAGTAAATACTTCATTGTGATAAAATAATTTAGGAAGTTTCTGTTTACAATTATGTCATAACCTTATATCCATCAGGTGCTAACACAGGAAGATTGGAATACCGTTTTGTATAATGGTATGGAAAAAACGTCAGCATGGGCAGCTCTTTATTTTATCATCCTGATGACGTTTGGGAACTACGTACTGTTTAATCTACTCGTGGCTATTCTTGTTGAAGGCTTTTCTTCAGAGGTATGTGAACCTTTACAGGAAATTAAGCACACAATCTGATTCCGTCTCAAACGGATTAAAAAGCCATTACATTCCTAAGAGAAGGACAATATAGCTGTATGAGATATATTGTTTCTCTACGAGACCTCATGAATCTTTATCCTAAAAATAGATTGTGAATAAATGTATAGCCTTTACTGAATATGTTATATGTATCGATAGTATATATGTTTGATACAAGCATTAAAGTACATGAACCTTTTTATTGTTATTTTCCAATACATAAAATATGACAAAATGTACGTACAATTCCAATTCACATCTTGTAAATCATTTACACAAGTAACATTTTTATTCAACATATAATAACATATTTAAATATACCATTTAATAATTATACATAGCATGAATCTTCACATTGGGTGATGTAAGTATAAATATTGGAGACAACACATCAATGTCTATGTGATTTTTCTCTTAAAAAAAATTAGAAAAAGATATTTAGGAGGGAGCGAAATATTGTTGAAGTGTTTTTCTCTTTCGAATATTGAATGAAAAAATAAACATATAACACAAATCACACACAAAAAACAGACAGAAACAAAAGTATTATTTTCTTTTATTTTAATCTTCCGTTAAGGTTGCTCTTTACATTTATCTATTTCAACATTGAGGAACCTCCATACTCCACGAAAGAGCATAAAACAAAACAAATCATCTCTACCAAAAGTTGGAGTGATTTTGTAAATGTAAACATGTAATCTATATTTAATTTGAGTATTTCATGAAAGCAAAACTACTTGAAATACACATTTAAGTGGAACTGATATTTATTTTAAGACATAATACGAGCATGACAGTTAACAGAAAATCAAGCATTATGGCTGCTGAAAAAGGAAAGTGGTAGATAAACAGCTAAAACAGATTGAAACGTTCCCTTTGATGTGCAACTTAATCAACAAATATGTTCATATTACATTCCAGAATTTTGCTTAGATAGCTTAAATAAAGAATGCATAATCAAATTCATAAATAAATTTAAATATAAATAAATGCGTAAATGAAAAAATATGTAATTATATAAATTAAAATTTGAATTTGATTCTTAATCGTTTTGTTACTTGCGAAAGGAACTCTGTTTTACTTAGATTCATGTCTGCTTGATATATATATATATATATATATATATATATCATGTTTTAAAAATGACGTTACGCTCAATTGAAATAAAATTAATATGATTAAATACTTGAGTATTATTAGTAAACGTTAAATTAACTAGAAAATCCATTGTGAGTGTTTCTACCCATCTCATAAAAAAAATTCGTAAAAGCTCATTTAAAAAATATGTAACGAAAGATATGATAATGTATAACCAATGCTTAAATTGCCAATATATTTTTTGTAAGAAAAGAGAATAGCATTTTTTTCTGATTGATGTTCGGTGTAATACAAGTTTGATTTAAGTCGTATATAACAATAATGCAGTCATCTTTTTATTTATACAAAAGAAGTTTTAGTCAACAAATGACATCGGAACTGTCTTCATATAAATACACATAGCAGGAAATTAACTCATTCCGACAACATATCCATTTGACATAAACGTATCAGACATATTGACTCAACATATCCATATGCCTTAAACGTAGCAGAAACGTAAACACAAACGTAGCAGAAACATTGACTAAACGCATTTATATGACCTAAGCGTGGCATGCAGAAACATTTACTCAACGTACAAATATGACATAAACATAGCAGAAACATTCACTCAACGTATTAATATGACATAAACGTAGCAGAAACATTGACTCAACGTATTTATATAACATAAACGTAGCAGAAACATTTATATGATATGACAGTTGATAAAGAAAGGATTTCTTTTTTTTATTTCTATGTATAAATTCTATTTAGTTTTATACAAGATAGTGTGTCCGTGAACGCTTCATATGTATTTCATTAATTTCGTTTCAATCACAGGAACTTGTGAAATATAACACATAGCTGACGATTTAGTGAGGCTTTCTTATCAGCACAAACTGTCTACCGGAAAGAAATGTAATTTCCTTTGATGAATGTAGTTATCTGACTGTGTGATAAATATGTCAACTACTGTCTATAGTAATGGTGAAAAAATTGAATAATTATTAAAAACAGCAAAAGTGCAAATGAACTCGGAACCTCAAAAGTAATTATGGAATCAGTTTTGAGATGTAAAGCATCAGATGCGTATGAAACTGTTTGGTTAATGGAAGTCACAGTTTCTGTCATGGTATATGTAGTTAATGTCTGAAAACATGCTTTGTAGGAAGATGAAAAGAAAAAGAACAAGGAATCGAAAGAGAAACAGTTGGAAATAATAAATGAGACAAATAATAACGACCAGGCATGTTCAGAAACTATCATGCAGAAGGTAGCAGAGGTCCTAGATGTTAAAATTAACAACAAAGAAAAGGGTAAACTTCCTTGTACCAGCTTTTGATAATGACACACGTAAAAGTAGGAAATATACTTGTGTGTGAAAACGGTCATTAATTATTATCTATATCAATGTCATGTACTTAATCATTACCTAGATTAACACGACATAAATAAAATGTAGTCGATGAATGGAAGCCAAATGATATTTAAAAATATGGCTAACAATTTATTCCGTTGTTGCTATGGCGGTGTCACTAGATACGTCGTCATTAATGTGCTAGGCACTGACACCGCAGGGGCCATGGGTTCGAATCCGAAAGAGACGAAAATATTTCCGGTCAGATCAATAAAAAATGCGTCACTCCTCTCCATTGATGCATGAAAAGTAGATATAATACAAAAATAGAATTTACATATTACTTTTTTGCTGTTGGCTTTTAAAACGACTCATTTCCTTTTCTATAATAGGCTTTCCACTTTTGCCTTCAAAAGTTCTGTCTAATATAAAGTGAACGTTTCCAATACTAATTGTATCGCCGTTATCATGGTACATGCATGTATTTGCTTATGAAGTTTACTGTTTTCTTTAACCAGAAAAGCTCCTCGGTTTAAATATGATCTCCAAAGAAGAAAACAACAAAGTATTTACGTTGCCCCCACCAATAATAACCCACACAGAGGCAACACCAATGGCTACTCCTCAAGGGTCACCGAATGAGCATGGTGGACGAGATATTGCGACTAATAGACAGGCTGATGTAAATTCTTTAACAGTGGAAATACCGACAGTAAATAGATTTCTTATCTAATCTTTGTGCGGAAAGACATAAACACGAACTAACGAAACATTCTAACGTTATAGTTTCATTTATGTTGATGAAATAATTAAATGACTTATTGAAAATAAGATCATAATCAGAATGTACTTTGATTTTATGTGATATTTATTTGAAACATGTCAATGCTGAAATGGAAATACACATATTTGTTTAAATTGTTTAAGCCATTTACAACCCACATGCCTGTTTAAGCATAAATCATGATATTTGAGCCACTGACAGACACAAAGTCAATTAAAATCATTTCATTCTTATTTTACAGTTTAACAACACGTCAATACGATTGACACCAAATTCTTTATCTACTTCCTGTGCACGACTTACATCAAATTTGTCAAGAGCATCAAGTTGTAGAACACCAAATGTAAGTTTTAAAGGGTCGTCAAGAATGTGTGCTAGAGTATCACCCCGACCCTCTCCGCGACCGTCTCCACGGCTATGGAGATCGCATAGTTACAGTAGTCGGAGAAATAGTTGGAAATTCAAGAGACCAAAAGAAGGAGACAGGGCCAAACTAATGCAGACTGTTTCAAACAATCCCGATGGGGACGATGACGAAGACTTTTACGATTACGACGAGGATGAGGATGATGAGGTTTTCAAGCCTAATTCTCAACCATCATTAAAACAACCAAGCACAACTTCGAAAGGGTAAAATTTATAGAATTTATCTGAAACAGTTCACAATTCATAAATAGTCTGTCAAATATAATTTTCTATGATAAAAGATATGTGTGTATGCGTTTCAGAATCGTTCTGTTTTATTTTATTTATTGCTTGTCGAACGGGATAAATATGCCTTTGAACGTCAATTTGTAAAAGATAAAAAACACTTCCACAATTAAAAAAGTTCACGACTGCAGACATTTATCTTGAGTGCAGTCCTTTAATGCTCTGGAACGATATTGCAACAATATCAAACGTACTTTCTATTTTCTATCCTTCATTGTCTGGCGTGCTGAGTTTGGCATTTAGTTTATTTCCATCATTTCATAGTACATGCCATTGTCACACTGATTCAAATTTTATGAGAGGAACGTAACATGAACTGAACGTGTAAACCAACCCGCTTGTTTGTTATTTTAAAGCAATACTGTATATTCAAACCTGCAATGTCTGACAATGTGTGTTATTTGTTTAATGTTCATGACAGAATTGGTTACACAGCGGCAAATCGAGGATTTCATATTATAGTCGAGGCATGATGTTATAATTTCTGGGGTCATTTTTTAAAAACAAAGATACATAATGGTTAAATTCGGCGATTATTTGAGAATAAATATTTAAAGTGACAAATTGACTATGGAAGAAATACAAATAATAATAAAGTAAAGACAACTTTTGCGATTAAATTGATTCTTTTCTTGTGAGAAAAGCATTCAATATCTCAAATTGATTTTTATGTACATACAAACACACACAACTGTTAACAACATTTGGTTTGCTAACACGGCGAATGAAACATAATAGCTTTATTGGTCCGTTTTGAGCCACTATAATATAAAATATAATTGATGTGTGTCGATTTTATATGTAGGGATGTGGCGACGGCTCTGCTTCTTCTCTGTACCGGTACAGCCTTTACTATAAACTGTTGGACCATCACCGACGACGAAAAATTTATAAAGCCTTTTTTATACGTAAATGTTCTTTTTTAATTTATAGCCAAGAATGCAACGGAGATATCACCCTAAACAACAGACGAGTTTTCAGTTCTCACCAAAATCTTATGTTTCAACGACGAATGTCATCACCAAAAAATTCACTACGGAGTCGAAATAATTCATCCAGCAGCGCGCGCAGTGTTTGTAACTCAATCCATCTCAGTAGACAGAACACATTTCCTACAAGACGTAAACTTAATTCATTATCGTCAACTGGAAGTGGTTTTGTGAATGAAGAGTACAAACAAAACAACTTAGCAGAAGGGGCAAATGACAAGGAGGACAGTGTTTCAGATTCTATTTATGATGAAGAAGATCCAGATGCGATGGATGAAGCGGTAAAGATGCAATATTTATCTTATTTATTTTTTTATATGTTACGCTTTATATCGATCACGAATACCCAATCTGCCCTTCAACTTGGATACGTTACTCATATTTATAGAATCTTTAAAACCCGATATATATATTTATATATATAGAACATTTCTCTGAGTTATATGCTTATGATAATCTTACTTTCTGGCACACCCATTATTACATTACTAACACGTCAGCAAAAACATGCTCGCCAGAGTTTGGTATAGTGTTTTTAGACATGTCGTTTAATGAATTCAATACTAAACGAACATTTTTGTTAAATACATGATTTGTTATAGATTAATTGATTTTCGATACCTGTCCATATAGTATTACAACATACTGTTTATATATACGGTGCTTTTAGATTTGTGTAGGTTTAAGACCTTTTCAGAAGGATACATGTTGATATATTATTTATTTATACGTTTGTGTTTCTCTTGATTCCATTTCAATCTGTAATAGTAATATAACAGTACAAACAACTTTGTTAACGTTAGTTGGTGTTGAGTTTATGCTCTCCAGAGGATAAAAACAAATAAATGTTAATATCAATTTCTAAATATTGTCTCTTCTGAGTCGGTTATATTTCATGCAGTCAAATGTAAATATTTTATAGCGAAACGTGAAACATTCTAGCGCGCGCATTAATCACCTACTAGTTTCGATAATATATGTTTAGAGTGCACACTTATTGATTGGCATTGTGCGCCGTTTACTAACATACATTTAAGTGAATTACTGAAGACACATTTTCTTTTTAGAACTGCAACTATTCTTGGTGTCCGGAACCGCATGGTTGTTTCAAAGACAGATACGAGCATGTTCTGTATATACTTAGTCCAGGCAACCCCATTCGCCGTCTTTGCTACCACATAATTGCACAGAAATGGTTTGATAATACTGTGTTGTTTTTCATTGCGCTCAATTGTATTACGTTAGCTATGGAACGTCCAGATATACCGCCAACCAGTAAGGTAGGTCATTTATTATTTCATTGGATACTTTTTTAGAAATATGGAAAACATTAATGTGTTATTGAAAATACTCATATACAAAAGAAAAATCTTGCAGATTGGAAGTTATTCATTATAACCAGTTTGGTGACATCTTTAACAGCATTCGTCATTCAGCAATGCCTTGAAGTTTATGTCCATTTCACTGTTGACTGACCAGCGCAATCTTCATTTATCGTTGACGAAGATTTACAGAAATTTCTATGAAACGATATCTTTAACAAATTTTAATCACTTTTTTTTCCTGTGTCGCTTTTTTTGGTTTTTGAAATTAAATTACTCTTGGAAATATGTATTTTTTATTATTTGATAATTCCAATAAAATCCTGATATTAGTGTATTGTCATTTCAATATATCAAACACGTATACAGATGTTATTTATCCTAATGGTAAGACGAATGTCAATTATTTGATATAATATATGTTTTTGCACACACTTACGAATCGTAAAGACAACTCCCAATAATAATGGTAAAATATTATTTTAATGAATTACGATGGATTGATAATATATACAAACAGTTCAACTCTAAAGAGACATTATAACAGTGTCGTGTTGTTTAAAGGTGAGAGTTGTTAACGAATCGAATTTCAGACATAGACGCCAGACCCCAGATTCACCAAACATCAAACTTGAGATCTCCTACAACTACTCTTTTTAAAATGTTATAACTTCATCTACATTAATAATTTTGCCTGTGCTCCTAAACTAATTAGTTAAGATATGTTCTGACTGAGTGGCCATTGAATGAGTTAAGATGTGTTCTGACTGAGTGGCCATTAAATGAGTTAAGATGTGTTCTGACTGAGTGGCCGTTGAATGTGTTAAGATGTGTTCTGACTGAGTGACCGTTGAATGTGTTAAGATGTGTTTTGACTGAGTGGCCATTGAATGTGTTAAGATGTGTTTTGACTGAGTGGCCATTGAATGAGTTAAGATGTGTTCTGACTGAGTGGCCATTGAATGAGTTAAGATGTGTTTTGACTGAGTGGCCATTGAATGAGTTAAGATGTGTTCTGACTGAGTGACCATTGAATGTTTAAGATGTGTTCTGACTGAGTGGCCATTGAATGAGTTAAGATGTGTTCTGACTGAGTGGCCATTGAATGAGTTAAGATGTGTTCTGACTGAGTGGCCATTGAATGAGTTAAGATGTGTTTTGACTGAGTGGCCATTGAATGAGTTAAGATGTGTTTTGACTGAGTGGCCATTGAATGTGTTAAGATGTGTTCTGACTGAGTGGCCACTGAATGAGTTAAGATGTGTTCTGACTGAGTGGCCATTGAATGTGTTAAGATGTGTTCTGACTGAGTGGCCATTGAATGTGTTAAGATATGTTCTGACTGAGTGGCCATTGCATGAGTTAAGATATGTTCAGACTTAGTGGCCATTGAATGTGTTAAGATATGTTCTGTCTGAGTGGCCATTGAATGTATTAAGATATGTTCCGACTGAGTGGCCATTGAATGTGTTAAGGGTTCGAGTGATGATTCAGATACTTTAAGTTTATTGAGAGTCTTGTAAAAAAACAACTTAGTTTCTACTAAGGAAATGGACGGGACAGCGATTAACAAACACTCTGAGATTACCAAACAATCGATATAAAATAAAATAATATAAATCAAGCAATTGTATGACACGTTGTAGAAGTGCAATATGATAAATAAGATACTGTTTGAAAAATGATACAATGTGTCACAAAACAACAGTAGCATTTTATTGTATTCTTATTTTATGTTTTCAGGAGCGACAGTTCCTCACAATCTCAAATCATATATTCACCGTTATTTTTACGATCGAAATGACAGCTAAGGTAATATTATCACTATACTTATACTTATACTCGTTTATTTTGTTTTATAGTAACGCAGTATGTTATTTGAGATATTCGTCCATTATTTTGATACATAGATTTAGAAACACAATACAGACTTTGTAATAGGTATTGCATGAACAATTTTTGTTGTTTCGCCTGTTGGATATTTAATACTTGATGTTTGTCATTACAATACAGTCAATCCTGTCTTAACCAGCCAGTCAAGGGAACGAACAAAATTGGCCTTTTAAGACTGCTGTTTAATACAGGTTAATTTGCTATGAAAACAAAAAAATGGGAAATAACAATGAGTTGCTTACGACAAGTGGCTGCTTAATAGAGGTGACCGCGTATACAGGTTTGACTACATTATATATAAAAAAATATATCAAACCCGAAATGAATTAGTGAAGTAAAATATCGTCCAGTTTGTACGAAAAGGTGTGAATAGCCTTCTTATCTTGTATACAATTTTGATTACACGTTTTGAACAACATACATGTAGCTATACTGGACAAAACAGCTCATCCGCCACTTTTGTTTTTCCAATATCTTCGTCGAAATATCGAGTAACGCACCCATTTCAATAATTATGACATTACTGCAAATACTGTCATGTTTGATTATACTTGATCGTTGTTATCATAAATGTTCTTTCTCATTCAAGTCAAGATTTCAAACAACTGCTTTGATGCTCATAAAAAAAGGATTAGCTTTTCCTTTCAGTTTATATACTTTTGAAATATCACGTTTACAATAAGGGTATTATTAAACACAGTGTTTACCTTTGTAAAATGAATTGTATTTGATCAATCTAACACTCTACATTCTAGTCTATGTAGTCACTAAATGTGTCGTTTACAATTGTTAAAAACAAGACCGATCTGCAACTTGTTAGTCTAGCCTTAAGTTGTTGATCAAATAAATCTCAAAATATTATTTCTTGGAGATTTATGTAGTACAAACGTGTAATATTGAACATTATATCTAGCAGTTAGTTTTACTGTTTAAGGAATTTGTTGATGAGATGCTGAGAAATTCATTCCAACAGATCACAGAGTAATAGGCAATATTTCAAAATATGTATTTTCTCAATATTCTCCAAAATTTAATTTTAGTTTTAATGTTAGGCAGAACTATGTATCCATTACTGGAGGCAGTTATTTTATCAAACGATTTTAATTGATGTGTGTTGTAATCAACGTAATA
Source organism: Panopea generosa (assembly GCA_029582155.1). Taxonomy (NCBI): domain Eukaryota; kingdom Metazoa; phylum Mollusca; class Bivalvia; order Adapedonta; family Hiatellidae; genus Panopea; species Panopea generosa. The sequence goes on along the minus strand of CM055895.1, from coordinate 10,199,813 downwards.
TTGATTTTTATAATTATGTGAAATTTGTGTTCGGTGAATATGCTCATTTAGTGTTGAATACAATGTGTATTGTGTGTACGATGTTGATTGTACATATGTCATGCAAGTTGTGTACTGAGGAAAAAATCAAACATTGGTAATGACTTTGTAAATTATTCGATAAAATGTAGTTTTCTACCATACTGTTTAGCTGTATTTTGTAAAAATCTCATTCAGCACATGTTAATCTTAAAAAAATTGATATCTATTAAAGTTATTGTTTACAAACATAAACAAATATATAACGCGGAAATAAAACACCACAAGCAAGTCTGACCAAATCATTATATTTTGGTATGTCCACTACTTAAACTGTACTATGTTAACCAAATCCAACCAAACAAAAGTTGACAAATGTACTGCAAATTATGTCTCAGTTGGTTGTCATACCCAGACTATTGTTTTTTATCTGAATATATCATTCTCCTTTCCTTGTCTGAAGCATGCATTTGTTTCTATTACAAAGACGTGTTTTTCTCACAGGTTCTTGCTAAAGGTCTGATATTTGGCAAACACGCTTACCTCAAGAGTGGCTGGAATGTAATGGACGGGTTTCTTGTGGTTATTTCCCTTGTCGATACTATGATCTCACTGACAGCAAATAGTAGTCCCAGAATATTCGGAATACTTCGTGTTTTTCGCCTTCTCAGAACGCTAAGACCACTCAGGTATAAATTTGTTTATAATTATGTTTAATTATAATTATGTTTATAACAAGACCACATACATGTTGAACACATTTTAGAGTAAATGGTGAATCGAGAACTGTTATAATTATGTTATTTTTCATAATTTTTTTTTAATTTTCAATTTAATTTTGAATTAATTTAATGTTGTTTCCGATGAATATAAATCCTCCAAGATTCAATATTTATATATTGATACAGCTTTTCTTTCTCGATAAAGATTTAAGTATATAAAAAAAAACACGTCATGTATTACCTTGAAAGGGATTCAAAAATATTTTGAACTCAGCCAAAGAGATTCATTCAAACATCATAATATTATCATGTACTTTATTTGGCGACTTTAATTTTAAAGTAACTTATTCTATTACAGGGTAATCAGTAGAGCACCGGGTTTGAAACTTGTAGTACAAACACTTCTGTCTTCACTGAGGCCTATTGGAAATATTGTCTTGATATGCTGCACATTTTTCATAATATTTGGTATCTTAGGAGTACAGGTTAGTAGTTTGGATTAACATTCTAAACGTGTTAGAAATCATATATAACATATATGGTAATGCAAGGCTTATACAATATATATACATAGGCAAAATGTGTTTGCAATTGTTCTGTGCGCAGGTATATTTTTGATTCAATTTGTTAATAAATACCAGTATAACATTATATTACATGTTTATAAATTTAAGTTAATTATATGTTTATTAAGCGTATATTATGGAATCATATGTGTACAATAACCATTTGTAATGAAACATTTTGTTACAATAAAACTACGCCTTCATTTAGTATTATATTATATTGCAGCCATTTTTTGTTAAAACCTATCAGCCAATTTACAAACAATTGCAATTATGATTTTTCTTTTATTACAGTAAATATGTCCAGTTATAACTATTAGTATCAATATAATTAGTGTTATTGTATAATTTATGCCCTCGTTTCAAATGTTAATGTTATGTTATTGTTTTGTTGCAGTTGTTTAAAGGGACATTCTATTATTGCAAAGGACTACATGTTTTGCACATCAAAAATAGAACGCAGTGTCAACGTCCAAATCTGTGGGTGAATCAAAAATACAACTTCGACAATCTTGGTCAGGTGAGTCTATCCTCTGTGCTACGTACCATTTCCCAATATAATGAGTTAGTTAAAGCTAGAAAATTGTATAATTCATTGTAATATGTTTTATTAGCAATCCATGTCTCAAAGGAAAACACATATCAACATTCACTCTGTTAAAATTATACTGTGCCAAAATATTTATGATTATTTATTAGACTCGCAGTTTATTATTAAATAAAGATTAAAATATTTAATTTACATACTACTATAACATGCATAAATACAGGTATTAATCTCTCTCCATACATTTTGTGATGGAAAATCAATCAGATTCAGCTTTAATGATTATGATAAGTAAACTATGTTGTTTAAATCATATTTGCCTGAACATTATTTTATGGCTGTTTGCAATTTTTTTGTAACACTTTACAACTTTTCTTACAGGCTTTAATAGCATTATTCGTTCTTGCATCAAAGGATGGCTGGGTTAGCATCATGTACACAGGTTTAGATGCCGTTGGGATTGATCAACAGGTATAGAATATTATGCAACTGTTCATTAGAAATATAATACACGCAATGTCTTTTAACACGGAAAAGAAATGGTCATACTTTGTCAATACCTTTTGTTTGGCCATATTTGATTTATTATCCATTTTCGTTCAAACCGGAATTAATCTAATAATTGTGCATACAGTTATTTCTTATATGTTTGAAGAATATCAACTTTTTTAATGATACTGTACTGTAAATTAACGTGAAAGGGGAATAACTGCCGACAGCACAAACGAGTGATAATTTAGCTATCATGAGTGGCATACAATTACGTAACAGAAGTTATGTTTTTTTTAAACTGATATAACGGTATAAAATTTCATCGTCAGATGTATGAACATTATTCATTCAAATATATATCTTAATTAGTTATGTCACCTCAAATAGATATCAAGCCAACTAACACTGACTACAAAACTATAAATGATCGATTAATGAACTTAACAATAAGGAAGGTAACTTTTGAATACAACAAAACGTTTTGTTTAAAATGAATGCCGTTATCAAGTAATACGACAATTATATGTGTTCAAATACATATTAGATATATTTTCCCTTTATAGCCTATCCAGAACTATAATGAGTGGCGTCTGATTTACTTCATATCATTCCTGCTCCTTGTGGGCTTCTTCGTCCTCAACATGTTCGTGGGAGTTGTTGTTGAAAACTTTCATAAATGTAGAGAATCTCAAGAAAAAGAAGAAAAGGCAAGACGGGCAGAGAAAAGAAATCAGAAATTAGATAAAAAACGACGAAGTAAGTATTCTAAGAGTTGTGCTCATATACATTTTTTTCAAAAGTTTATAAACACGTTTATATCCCCTTGTTAGTGTATTGTCTTTTATCATAGAAGCACAAATAGGAAAAAGAGTAGGTTGCTTTAAAGACGGTATCAATATTAAATGGGATATTATCTCAATGCTTGTTTTGCAATAGTAACTATTTTGGAACTATAACCATACTGCTTGAACTCAGTGATCTAAATGTTTTTTTTACTAATATTTACAGTCTTTAATACAATATACGTTAAAATAATACCACTTATTCGCACTTTAACAAGAATGCGTTTGTGCATGTTTAGCACCTTTAAATTGAAAATTATTTAACACCAAATTAATTCCTTAATGCCATTTTTATTGGTAATTATATTATGCCGGTTCAGATATACAAGTCTATACATGTTTAACAGTTTTGAATTCGCCAGAAGGTAACACAGTCTTAAAAAAGATGGACACAAATGCTTTTAACTGTTTATAAAACACATTACAATACAATATATACTCGTATGCAGTAATGTTGAAACATTGATTCTGTTGGCTGACTATAATAAAACGTTATACAAGAAATAACCCTTTAATACAAAATTGAAAGGAAGTCTAAAATGTTATCTGCTCCGCAGAAAACTACAAGTTCGACTAATCGTTTCAATTACAACTGATAACAGTTTGCATATATATTTCAATATCAAAAGCATTTATGTCTTAACAGTGTCCACGTATTTCTGACATTCTCTAACTTGATAAGTTTGTGTTTTTGTGTCTTTGCATACTTGCAATAATGTGCGCCATTGTTGACCGTGCATATGTTTACCCGCTGCTAGAGTTTGCTTTGATAATACATTCCAATTACCACAAAATACGTTGTTTCTATAAACTATGTTGATTTGAAATTCTTCTTTCTTCTTGATGCACACAGTCAATCTCAAGTAATCTTTTTACGCATGGTGCATGTTGGTTTGTCTTTCTTATGATGTCTGAACCTAAATTGGTTTGTCAGTTACTGTGCAAAACATAATTGTTATTGCTGTAAACAAATCAAAAATCAAATCGATCTCGTTATGTTTAAAAAAATAATATAAATGTAGGAGTCGAATCTTAAAACATAAATTAAATACACGTACCTACTTTTCTATAAACATTGCATTCATACGAGTAATAAGTATGTATACATGTAGTTTCGTTTCTTAAAAATTCGATTTACTTCATTACTCAACCTTTTGAAAAGTTACACTATTTTAATCTTTGTTGCACCTGACTATCAAACATATATTATACTATTCAGAACTGCAGCAGGTACCATACTGGTCAAAATACGACAAACCCCGGTTGCTCATTTACACAGTCATCAACAGCAAATATTTTGATCTTGCAATAGCCGGTGTAATCGGTTTGAACGTAGTGACTATGGCCATGGAATTCTACATGATGCCAAAGGTAACTTTTTTTACCCTCAACTAAATAATGCCATTTATATAAATACTGTTGCTATAGAGTTTACACCACTCCATATATTGATTGCTAATAGATAAATTGTCTTTTTGAAATTTGTTATAACAGAAAAATCAGTGGTCTGATAAATCATTATACAAATGGCAATATTCAATTCTATCCCTTTACTTCATATAGTCGCCTTTGGACACCTAATATAGACAGCTTTTGAATTATAGGGTGAATTATGTTTATATTAACTGACAGAGTGGAAAACAATAAATTCTCAATATAAGAATTGACAATGAACTGCTAATCCGAAACCGATAGCATTTCAAGTTTTTGAAGTAAGACAATTATTATATATCATTACTGTCACAGTTTTCAAATCTTAATTGACAAACAGCTTGAGAAATCGGTAATATTCTGACATAGTTTTTGAGCCAATTATGCCATTGTGTACTATCAAATATGTTATTGTAATGCTGAATCAAACTTTCAGTCTGTTTTGTGAATCATAATATTAGTTCTCTGTGGTACGAACCACACTCACCCGCTTGGGTCCGTTAAATAGCAATGTTAGGAAAGCCACATTTGAGCACGTTGATAGACTAAACTATCTCCTCTGCTTCATTTGTTTGATGACATTTACCGTTGCAGGAGTTGGAATTTGCTCTACAGATATTCAACTACTTCTTCACGTCTGTGTTTATTTTGGAGGCAGCTATGAAAATAATAGCACTTGGAACAATAAGATATATGAAAGATAGGTATGTATTGAAACTAATTGATTTTAACAATGCTTTTTTTATATTTTGAAAACACGGATGAGATATTTGTCGGCAGAAAAATGTTTTTTAGTTTAACATAACATTTTATGATAATGGGCGATACTTTTATTTGAGTATTACATATCTTAGAGTCACTAATCAAACAAAATGCTCGTACTTGTATATGATATAAAGTAACATAGATCAGCATGAATTAGTGAAAACAAACATCATTCTTGAATACTTGGGTATATTCCTTCATTTAGTATCCAAGATATAGCGCTCTGATATACACAATTATATTCTAAAACAATATATATATAAAGAAAAAACAGAAGGCGTTTATTTCCCTACACTTATTACAATGCTGAAGTGAAAGTGTAACAGCGGGTCGGTGGAGCCTCACTGACTTGCTTTAGAGTAAAGCTTTGGTTGAACTTGTGGTGTAAGGAAAGGAACTGACGTATAACTTTTAATCTTTCCTACAAATTTCCATAAATGCCAACATGTGTTAGAAACAGTTCAAACGTTTCTGCTTGAGTAAGGAATCCAACAGAAATAAATAGCATTTTAATTTGTATCAGTTTAGTGTATTCTCACTACTTTTTTTATACTTGCAGATGGAACCAGCTTGATATTTTTATTGTAATATTGTCGATAGTGGGTATTGTGTTAGAGGAGATGAAAACCAATGTCATACCGATCAACCCAACTATAATCAGAGTAATGAGGGTACTGCGTATTGCTCGAGGTTAGTTTCCTTCATATCATACCAATCGTATTTTGAATATGTGAAGTTTACTATTAGATGGCTTAGGCTCTATAAGCGACAATTTGGTGTTTTCTATAAATGTATTTCTAAATTATGACAACTTTAACTTGTCCACCCATTAAATATAGATGCTGGTCTAGCTGTGATATAAGAATATTAACATTCCCTGTTTGGATTAAAATCTATAATATTATATATCATATCCGTTTATTTGTTGTATCTTAAGAGGAATTGTTCATAGTTATCGATTGAGCATGTCCGAACGTGTGACAAAGTGTTAAATTTTTATTTGCATTTTACAAACCAATACTCGTATTTCTTTTAAGTTTTGTTTTATCTATTTCTGATTATTTGCGTGCATTTTACGTTGTCGGTTTACTATTTGTTCCTCAAGGTAATATACATCATTGTACGTAATCGTATAGTCTAGACTGTCTGTTACATACTAATCTATATCAAAACAGCACGAAAGGTTATACAATGTCTGCAAAAGAAGTGTTTTCATATTATATAAATATTTTAACGTTTTCCTTGCGTAGTACATTTCGTCTTCACTTGTTAATTGCATATTCTGTCTTATAATTTTTATTTGCATGATAAAAAGCTTACTTATAATATACAATAATTTCAGTTTTAAAACTGCTTAAAATGGCGAAGGGTATACGAGCTCTGCTTGATACAGTCATACAGGCGTTACCACAGGTTGGCAACCTCGGACTATTGTTTTTCCTCCTATTCTTCATATTTGCCGCCCTAGGTGTGGAACTTTTTGGCAGACTGGGTAACTATCGATTCCGTTGTTTACTTTTTCGTAACCTTAACCTCTGAGTGACATGTATATCGGGAATGTAAACAAAAACACATTTGAATAGAGTAATGTTAAAAAGTACTGACACAACCTAGGTTTGATACCAAATTAATCATTAGCTTTATTCTACAAATAACATTTTATATTTGTATACCAATTGCATCTGAAACAGTCGGGTTTGTTAATTTAAGAGCTCAACATACTGCTCACAGTTAATATATCAACACCACTCACTCCATTTCTAATATTTGGTAATATATAACAATGTGTTATGCATCGGCGTCATTTGTTTATGAATTAAGAAAACATTGACCTAATATGGTTAAAAGCGTTTGGTAGGAATGCGTTATACATTTCTCTGTCAGATGTAATTTCCTTGGTAATTCAATGGTGTCAGTTTTTATTTCGACTCAACGATATCAACATTCCTATGACCAATGATACTATGGTCAGATACAACTTATTGGCCTAATAAGGGATACTAGGTATTTTATTATTATCTACTCAAACTTGATAATCCAACTCGACTTTGAAGTCTATGATAAAATACCGTACTATTTCACCTTAAAGTTCAGTTAACAGCAAACAGTTCGCTTCTTGAACACTTTTCGATGCAACAAAACGACGTCAAAACAATAAATATTTAGAATGTTATCAATGTCATAATAAGTCGCAAATCTCGGACAAGACTGGATGTATCTAAACTTATTGAAATACATGTAAACATTAAAGTTGACGGATAATCGTTCATGGAATATGAATGAGTGGGACGCAAATTTAATAATCTTTCTGACATGTTTCTCAAATTTACTATGGGGTTTAAACAGACGCAACAATCTAATTTAAGAATGTTCCGAGGAGCACCCGTGTGAAGGACTGGGAGAACATGCCCACTTCCGTAATTTTGGAATGGCATTTCTGACGCTGTTCAGAGTAGCGACTGGAGACAATTGGAATGGTATAATGAAGGTGAGAATTTGATCAATGTTCAACCACAATGTAGTGTACCTACAATGTAAAAATGAAGTGTACGTTGTTGTGTTGGTCTCAAACCATCTGTACGTATGCTTGTCCGTATATACTTATGACTTTCCATATAGTGCGTGTACTTGCTGCTCCATTCAAAATTTTCAACGAAATTCCGTTTCACCTGCTGTACCGTTTCCCTTTTATATGAAGATTCGCTTCAAGGGTGTAAATGTTTTAAATTGCAGTAAAATAAAAGTACAGCTACTTATAAGGACATGCATCGGTAGCGTAATGGGAAGGGAGTTGGCCGCTCACGCCAACCAGAGGTTGTGGTTTCGATTCTCAGCTAGATCCAATGCCTCTCAAATAATAACAATCAGTACTGGTTCCACCCGGGAAACGGACTCGAGTACGGTTCATATGAACTTTGAGCTTTCGTCGCAATCGTGCTTAAATACATTAGTATAAATTAAGGATATGGTCGTTGACGCCGTTTAGCATCTTCCATGGCTGTCTAGTATTATATAAAATATATATTAATTTTGTTCAAAGAGCAACCAAACCTTGCATACATTTAAAAAGTGTTAATATTTATATAATTATTATGCTCAATAATGTTTGAAATTAATTTGTTCAATTGAAAATAAAAGACAGAAATTTAGCTACAAAATATTAATAATATAAATATATTATAAAAACATTGAATATAGTAACTGAATATTTAAGAAGTCACCAAAGTAGTCTTACATGTAGCACAGGTATAACATAATCAATAAAAAGAATAATTATAAACTGTACAATACATGTACCCACAAAGACATAAACATATTGTTCAACGTATGATTTTATTGTTTAATGTATGCTCAATATATGTACGTATGTCAATAAAATATTGTTTAAACTAAAAAGACATAGGATGATTTTACATTCTGTAATGATTAATAGTAATTAATGTTATATTTGTTTCGTTTTTCCTAACTGTTTCTACATCCTACATGTATTTAATGAATCATTGCTATAACATGTTTCAGGATACACTTCGAACTGATTGTAACCAAAGTGATAATTGCCTAAAAAACTGTTGTGTCAACCCCGTCATAGCACCTGTTTATTTCATCATATTTGTACTCATGGCACAATTTGTCCTCGTGAACGTCGTTGTCGCCGTTCTCATGAAACATTTGGAGGTAAGTCAACAATCCAATCACAGTTACACAGAACACTGCCATTTGGCATTTGTTTAGTTATGAAAATTTCTTTAAAAACGTTTAACCGGTAATAAATGTCTTTTAGAATTCTAACACAGTTTCTGCATGAGTTTCTGTGCATGCATGGGAAATGATCTTTAAAAATGAGCACCATTTAAATGAAGATGATAACAACTGTATCTTAGCTGTTGCGATGCAATAAATCGGCCATGACATTGTTGTATGCTTGCGCGTATTCGTATTATATCGACAGTTTTCAAAGAACTGTTATTATTGCGTGAATAATGTGCTGTATTAAAAACGTCTTGTATTGTGAATGGATTTGACTAAATGTGGTTTACTTGATGTGGAATCGTCTTTGGCATTTATAGCGTGCCTGCGGTGATGTATACATATAATGACATAAACAATTATATGATGCATATGTGTGAATATATATTGTGATCAAAAGTTGTTGAAAGCACACTTCTTACAACATACTCATACAGAGGTCGATAGGTCGGCTACAAATGTTAGATAAATACGTCGTATGTATCATAACATATTAATGTATTCGAGTTACAATTTATATTGAATATTATATAATAATAATATATGTTGCCTGCTGCGACCTCTTGCTACCATTGGTAATGCTCTAACATCATAGCCTCATGTTTGAACTAACAAATCTAAATTTAACTAATATTTTATGCATTTCCGTTTTGTTAAAATCATGTGTGGTTTCACTATTTAAAATATCACAAGAATACATATAATTTTATATTAGTTGTGTAAACATTGTAAACATACTAAATGAATTATATTTTCAAAATATTTGGTAACGTTCGGCAATTACTTTTCTTTAAATATTTATCAAACCAAATGTCACATGTATCGTGATAGCCGTTTATGAAGCAGTTTATGGGAACAAAAAATGAAAAACTTCCAAATGCCTACTCAACGAATATGATCTTATCATATATTCTCCTATACATTTTAATGCATTCAGCATTAGTAATGCATGTAATTAAGTAAAAAAAGATGAACATCCCTATGGTTACCAAATTTTATCAAGTTTGATCTGTAATTACAGGCGTACATTCTGTGCGTACAAACATTGTCTATTATCCAGAGAACACGTTAAATCAATGCCTATTCGGTTTCTGCTAATACCAATATATTGTTACCAATACACCATTAGTGCATTGTTACAATATTGAAACCAATACAGTAAATGGACACTGTTGTGCATCATGATTTTATATGATTTTGAAAGGAAAACAAACAATAGGATCAGATGTAACGTATTCACAGTCATTGTGTATGGTAAAAATTATTATCATTGTTTAATAATTTTAAAAGAATAACGTAATCTAATATTACCGACATCGTTTATATTTTAGACTTATATGCCATTTATTTAAGAAATAATCATTTTGTGTTATTTACAGACATAATAAAAATATTGGATAGAAAAAAAAACTTTACTGAAATACAAATGCACGTGGAATATGTATTCGGGTTAAACGTACCCCGAAACCACACATGCTTTTAAATAAATGTTTACTTATAATGTTCACCTTTTACACCAATTGCATTTAAGTGTTGTTTTATCACATTTTTGCATGCTTTCGTAGGAAACATACAAATACAAGGAATTAGACGATGAGGTAGAAGAAGAATTAAAACTGGAAATGGACGAAAGGAAGAAAACTGTTATCCAGGAAAATATTGAAATGGCTAAAATGAAGGTGATGAGCCCATTTTATGATGAGTCATTATCAATCACAAACGACCTTCTCATCTGATATTGTGGCCATGTATAAACTTTATGTTTAAGTTGCCACTCCCTGTTCTTAGTATCCCAATTCCACGTACTTCGCAACAAGTGCTCTTTGATTTGAGAATCAATTATATCGTACAAACGGGGCATGGGGTGTTGATATAATACATGTACATTTAATAAATTTCAAAGAAACTCATTTGTCGTGTTATATTTTTAGCATAGAACTAAGACTTAGCAATTAATGTAGATAACATAGACACAATACACGACCCTACAGCAGCGGAATAGACGCACAAAGAACCTATCTTGAATTCAGCGGGGAAAGACAATGTATTTTTAGTTACAGTATGTTTGCCTCACATGGTTAAGGTCATTAATATCAAAGTCAATAAATGTTTATATTCGTGTTAGGTTAATTGGGGGTATAGTACAAATTTAAAATACTTTTTAGAATTTACCGTTTTTCATGAAAAGACACTGTACCTTGTTATTGTATGGTGTCATGAATATTGTTTGAATTCTGTTATCAGTCTTTCTATCGAGTATCATCGATTAAAATAAAATAAAGTGGATTGGTAAGTGTGTTCATTAATCGCCAATGGAACATCGTAACATCCGTTTAAGGAAATTGGCTAGGAAAAGTTCATGTTTTAATGCATTGATTTTTTTATCTTAAATTTAAGTTGTATTTCTTTTAGTTAACCATTACTTTTGTTGAAGACCTATGCATGAATATTGAATCATTGAATTTTTATTTTATTTTTTTGGATCATATTTTCTTACCGAGAAAAATAAAGGGAAGCAGAGTTAGGTTTCAGTTAAATAATTCTAATTCTAAAAGGAAATCTTCTTATTTTCGAACCACACATATACTATTTAAAATAATTTGACAAACACATGTAACCACATAAGTCAGTTGTGCATTTTGAAAATACTTAGATAGAACATTGCTAAAAATCAAATAAAATGTGGACGGTCATAGCAAAAATGTGTCCATATATATGAATAAATGCATTTTTTTCAAAGGTTTAAAGGATGATATTTGTGTTATCCTTCTTAATCATGGTAATTATAGAAGGACACATTCATTACATCGATTTAATGAAACAAATAACAAAATATTACATATTGACGTATTGGGGTATAAAAAATATGACATGTTGCTGCAGGAATTGATACCGATAATGCCAGATTGTTCGTAAATTAATTTAGGCTTATATTTGAGGTTATATGTTTAACAAAGCCGTCATCTTTTGTCTATGACCTTCTTAAAAGTTTATGAAACTTCAAACAACACCGATTTAAGTTATGATTTAAGCACATTTTAGTTACAAGTGTTTTATATTTTATGCTTTTGTGGCCCTAAGTAAAAAATAAGCGAAAAAAAAATACAAATAAAGCAAACCTCACAAACTCTTATTTGTTTACACAGTATACATATATTCATTCCGATAAAGACCTTTGGCGTTAAAACTCGTAATCGCATTTCGTACGGAATTATCGGATAAACGACTTGAGCACACAAAGCCATTGCCGAATACATAATGTGAACATGGGGCCGTAAGGAATTACAATTTTCGGTTTAATGTTTATAAGTACTACATTTGGAATTGATTCAAATAATTTTAGCAATATTACAATTTACATCTGCATGTATACTTTTCTTACCGTTCGGAATACTGACGTGCACACCGTTTTAACAATTTGATAGTCTATTATGTAAACATTTCTTTAATACTACTAAATATTGTCTTTTGGGAGTTTCCTGAGCATTCAAATGTACATCGATAGCAGGTAACTCTTATATGTATACATGTAAATAAGCTGGGCAGGTTATTTCTTATCACAGCAACCTAAAAATACACATTGCACCTCAAATTGAACATAATATTTATTTAATGACCAAAGTAAATGGTCATCTACATGAAATATATGTTATGTAGCATACCTTAGTTTTTTTTCGATGACGTCTGTTGAATATAGCTGGGAAATTGTTTTTAATTACGTCTGTTGAATATAGCTGGGAAATTGTTTCTGATAACGTCTGTTGAATATAGCTGGGAAATTGTTTCTAATTACGTCTGTTGAATATAGCTGGGCAATTGTTTCCGATGATGTCTGTTAAATATAGCTGGGGCATTGTTTCCGATGACATCTGTTGATATAGTTAGGAACTTGTTTCTGATGACGTCTTTTGAATATTGCTAGGAACTTGTTTCCGATGGCGTTTGTTGAATATTGCTATGAACTTGATTCTGATGATGTCTGTTGAATATAGCTAGGGAATTCTTTCTGATGACGCCTGTTGAATTTTACTAGGAATTTGATTCCGATGGCGTCTGTTGAATATAACTAGGGAATTGTTTCTGATGACGTCTGTTGAATATTGCTAGGGAATTGTTTCTTATGACGCCTGTTGACCATAGCTGGGAAATTGTTTCCGATGACGTCTGTTGAATAAAGCTATGTAATTGTATTTGATGATATCTGTTGAATATAGCTAAGGAGTTGTTTCTGATGTCGCGTGTTGAATATAGCTAGGGAATTGTTTCTGACGATGTCTGTTCAATATACATGTAGGTAGGAACTTGTTTTCGATGACGTCTGTTGAATAAAGCTAGATACTTGTTTCTTTAGACGCCTGTTGAATATAACTGGGAAATTGTTTCTGATGACGTCTGTTGAATATATCTAGGGAATTGTTTTTATACAATGTCTGTTGAATAAAGCTAGGAACTTGTTTCCGATGACGTCTGTTTAATATAGCTAGGGAATTGTTTCTTACGACGTCTGTTGAATATAGTACAATTAATTTTGAGATTATAAATACACTGTTAAGCTATAGTTTCTAAAAAGCTCGTATCCGTTTATATGTAAATCAAACATAGTGATATCGACAAATATTTATCAACACCTGACATGTTAAACTATTTAAAACTCTTACACAGTTTATAACAACTCATGTATCAGGTAAAACAACTTTGTATGAAAAATAGTTATGTACAATATCAGTTTATGATGTTTATATTATGTGTAATTATATCTTATAGGAATCCAATAAAATGGCAGACGAAGAAGCTGAAATAGAAGCTCTGCTAAGGAGACAGGTTAAGGAATTTTCTCGAAATGAGGTAAAGTCTAACCAAAATTGATCCAAACACGTTCATGTTTGTAACTCAATACAATGTTCAAATGTATACCCAAAAATGCTTTCATTATAAAACATATAATAGTTTAATTTTAAAGAAAGTGAAGTTTCTAACCATCACAAATTTCGCCGAACCACACATAGTGATGTTTCTGTTTTATTAGCTCGGTTACAAAGAAAGCTCAGAGCTTGTATGAACCGTTTCCAAGTCTGCTTCCTGGGTAGAACCAGTACTGAGTGTTGGTATTATGGGAGGCATCAGCTTAATCTGGGGATCGATCAATATAAATTTATATATATATACTAAACCTCAAAGATATTGTTTAATCAAACGATGAACCTATGAATTGCAGTCAAGCGAAAGCAACGAGATGTTATACTTGTTCATGTTATTCTCCTATATACAAGCTATATGTATCTATAAGTGATACACACATGGAATTACAGTTATAAGTGTTCACGTTATGTTCATTCACCTATATACAACCTATATGTATATATAAGTTATTCACACATGGTATAATAGTTATAAGTGTCCATGTTATGGCCATTCTCCTATATACAACATATATGTATCTATAAGTTATACACACATGTAATAACGGTTATAATTGTCACATTATGTTTATTTTTCCTATATATAATCTATATGTATCTATATGTTATACACCAATGGAATAACAGTTAAAATTGTCCATGTTATGCTGATTCTCCTATATACAACCTATATGTATCTATAAGTTATACACACGTGGAATAATAGTTATAATGGTCCACGTTATGCTCATTCTCCTATATACAATCAACATGTATCTTTAAGTTATACACACATTGAATAACAGTTATAATTGTCCACGTTATGCTCATTCTCCTAAATACAATCTGCTTGTATCTATAAGTTATACACACGTGGAATTACAGTAATATTTGTTGACGTTATGACTATTCTCCTATATACAATCTACATGTATCTATAACTTATACACACATGAAATAACAGTTATAATTGTCCACGTTATGCTCATTCTCTTATATACAATCTACATGTATCTATAAGTTATACACACATTGAATAACAGTTTATATTGTCCACATTATGCTCATTCTCCTTAATACATCCTATATGTATATATAAGTTATACACACATGAAAAAGCAGTTATTATTATCCACGTTATGCTCATTCTCCTATATAAAATATATATGTATATATAAGTTATATACACATGGAATAATAGTTATAATTGAAATGTCGTGATGTGTTCTAATTTCATGTTGAGACAAATCTCGTGGTCATGTATCTCGTGTTAAAGTTTGTTATTTTGCGTTTAATAATTAATTCTTTGGTAATGAATTATACACACGTTAGATAATATTTATCAAATAATGAATGTATGATACAATTTGTTTTTAGCGCACTGTTCTAGCGCCTGATGTAGATATAGTGATACAGCCTCCATCTTTCACACTTAGACCTCCGAGTTGTGAACCTTGTTCGCCGAGTCCAAGTGCCACATTGTGGACTTCAGTAGGACAGAGAGGTACGATATACCATTCAGTTAAAATCTATTACAAATTTATCGCTAAAATAAGTTTTAAGCAAACTGTATGCATGTGTCAATAGGTTTACATTCTTTTAAAAAGCTATTAAATAGCATTTATTTATACATGTACAAAAACCATAATCATGACTGTTGAAGAGTTTGTCAAAATGACACATGATATTGTATTTCTCCCGTGTCTGAAAAGTATCTACATTTTATAAATTTGAAATTAAATATAACAGTTTTCTGAAAACATATTATTTCTTTTTTACTCTATTTTGAAAAAAAGAGTACTGCTGGTAAATGGTTGAAATGTATTCGATAATGTACGTATGTGGTCTTCCATGACAAAATAAATGTTAATATCGTTTTATTACACGAGTCTTTATCTGTACATAGAGAATAAAGTACTATGAAAATTGTATTTTGAAAATATTTTTACTTTATATTAAAACATCTTAATAGTATCTTAAATTAGGAAATTACAGATGATTATATTTGAGTCTATTCATGTGAGTATCTTAGTAGCTGTAACATTGATGCAATGCACATGGAATCGGGTACAACATGCATTTGCGTCTCTTCAAGTGTGTAACATGGATTTGTTCGTTAATTGATTGTAATGAAATAGTCTTACCATGGAAAATAATATTATGATATTAATAGTTTCAATGATTAACCCTTGGTTGAAATATTTTATTGTGTTAATATATAATTCATATATGTGTTTTCCTCCTTATGTAGTTTCAAATCACTCAATGTCAAATCTTCTTCAAATTAGGTATGTATCTCGACCCGATGGCTATAACACTGAACTTACCAAATCGAGATGACAACAACTATCTCAAAATTCCAAGTATATCTCACATGGATGGTAAGTTTGTCGGGAGTTCCGTTTCTCTAAGAAACACACCCGATCTTGAAAATAAGTATACATCACGTAGCGCAGCAACCACACCGACACCTAGTTTAGCGAACAGCCCATCGTGCTTGTTGCGACCAGTAAGCGATCAAAATATAAATCTGAAAGTGAAAAATCGTAAGGAAAAAGCTGTGTCTTGGCATAGTAAAATTCCGTGTAGCACACAAACTCTTGGATGTGTTGAAGACGTTATTCAACAATTAGATCCAGACGAAAATCATACCCAATCTCAGCCTTTATTGGGAACTTTAGAAAGTAACACTTCAAAGAACTACGTATGCAAACATACATATTCTGTAAGAGTGCATTCTAAAACTAAGGAATCGCGCAAAGGATGGAATCTGAAGCGTAGCTGGAGTACTGGTCATGAAAAGGCAAAATTAAAAGACAAGTACATGCTTTTTCCATCTGAATCCACATCACCTGAACCTCCATCTAGTGCGTCCACAATAAAGCAAGCCTCATCAGCGTCTGTGATTGCAGCAGACTCAAATGTTGATTTAGTAACAACATCAAAGAGCGACTGTTTTTCTTTAGTTGATTGGGAAGAAGATGAAAAATTATGTGATGAAGAGGTGTGTAATATAACTGGTCAAGTGGAGGGCGAAGAAGATGAGGATTTTCAGCCAACACCGACACAGCCATTTACTTGCAGTATAGATGTTTTAGATAATGAAATGAATGATTGTGCCAATAACGGGAGCAAGGACAGTGTCGAATTGTCAGATTCGTATGAGTCTAAGGAAAAAATGAGTGTTGATGCGATAGCTGTAGGAAAAAACAATCATTCCAAGGAAAATAAAAATACCATTACTTGTGATGATTTAGAAATTGTAACATGTGATCACACGAAATTGAACTATGCATTGACGAAAGACTCTAATAGTGATATTGTGGTGGGTGCACTTGATAAATCAAAATTACAAGAAAAAGGTTATCCATCATCGGCGCGTGAGACTTTACTGACCATTCCTTCTGTTAAACTCTTGCAAACCGATACTAAATTAGCAACTACCAACGAGCATTTAAATCTAGGTGAAAGTTTGCCGGTAAGATTACTGGACGAAAGAAGACCACCGTTACGGTTAAACGTTCCCCCGCCAACTGAAGAAAGTCATTTATGATAAGTCCTGTTTTTGTAATTAGATGTGTGTAGATGTGTATTTTGACACGTATAAAAGTGCTCCAACTGTTTGTTACATGTACATGATCATTGTATTATGGATATCATATTCATTACCATTAACATTATATGTATTAATATGGTGACATGGTTCGTCCAACGTACCGCTAGCCTCGATAACGAATTCGTAAACAATTTCAAATTATGCAGCCAAATAACGTTTACGAACAACAGTTCATATGTTCAACGTAACAAACCTTCGACATGAAGATTGAGAAGATTTGTGTTTGGTGTTTAGCACTTTAATCGTTTTTCGAATAAAGAATTATATCTGAAAGTAAAATAAAACTAGTTTAGCTTTTAATTGTAATTCCGATGATTTTATACTTTGAAACATATTTTGAAACAATAGAATATTTATATTAAAACTTTATCGTGTAAAACAAATGGTTTAGTCACATGTTTCATATTTTGTTGCATTTTATGTGTTAAGCTTTATCGACTATGAATATTCATAATATATAACTTCAGGGTGTTACTATGTATATCCATGCATTTTAATACTTCTTGTAGCTCTTTGGCTTTTTAATGCATATACATTTTACGTAGCCATCACGTAACTTTTAGATTTCATTTTTTTTTTAGTTTAAGCGATTTTGCTTGCTTTAATTTACTTCAAACGGCATGAAAATAGCTAACATCTATTATGTTAAGACGCTATTCTATTTTTGACGTGTTTAATATGATTTTAATCGCTCAAACTATAGTGTACGGTTTGCTTTCGGTTTTGTATTGTGTTGTATTTGATAGCGTTACTAGAGTGAGCTCAATTTTAAATAAATATCTGTTTCCATTTCGTTAGTATAACATCATGTCCATGTTTTGAGCCCAGTTCAAAGAAACAATCACGTGTCCTGCATTGTAGTATCCAATATATGTTATATCACAAGTGTGTAATTGCTCCACTAGTATAATCCTGTATCATCACATGAAAACCACACTATTTCTATTTTGTATGTTGGTAGTTAATTGAGCACAAATTAATAGACAAACAAACCGAAAAATAAAAATTAATGTTATTTGAAATATTAGTATAGTTTCAATTTTTGAACATGAATCCGAATCAAAACGCTCAAACTGTTAGTTGAAATAAAAAATATACATTAAATGATACAATATTCTTTTTCCTTTTGCATAAGTTTTTAATGTGCCCTCTTTCATATACTGAAATGCCTAATTGCGTCTGGGTCTGGTATTGTTTGTATTTCAATTTTAAATAGTGATGAATTATGTTTATGAATAATTTATTCACATTTTGTTTCATTTTAATATTTAAATACATTATATTTATTGATTCCCATATTGTTATATTTCAGTAAGGTATTTATACTGCAAGTTCATGTAGTAAATGGATATATTTAACAAGTTGTAACTTTTTGATGATTAATTTATAATAAAAAACGTTGATTTGAGTATTTGTCGTTTCTTCTTTATATATTATTACCAAACACATACATTAATTCTATAATGTCTTAACAAATATTATAAATTCAATCGTTATTCGTACTAATCTATCGTTATTCGTACTAATTTTTTATCCACCAGATAAACACATCATATCGATAAACATGTACATGTTCTTGAGCTGAGCGAATCATTATGTTTATGTAGCTACATATGTATTGGGCGACGTGGACATGTGCAATTGCAAATTTTGGAATTATGTGCACTATTGCACTCAGAGTTTTCATTGCCGCTTCATCAAACAAAAATATGTTTACATGGATTCATTTAACTATCTAAATATGACATTTGATCGTTAAGTCGCCAAACACTGTAACACCTGGGGTCGTATTCACCAACCAGTATTGAGAATATTCTTAGACTTTAGCTTGAAAATCCAAATCTAAACTTTAGATATCTCGGTTACCATGACATATAGAATAATTGTGAGAGTTTATTTGAGTCTATATACCTTAAAAATGGTATCTAAGTGTGTTTTTCAACTTCATTCTTGAGTTCAAGTCTAAGAATATTCTTAAAAATGGTTGGTGAATAACGCCCCTGCTCTTTTATTAAATCTAAATCGAATAAACTCAGAACATATATAAACATAAAATATTGAGAACAAGTATAAACTGGATAAATACGATTATTCATGATCAGATTTTGACCCTTGACTTGTCACGGGGGTTATCACTAGTTAGCATTATGTGCTCTTCAGCAACCACCATTTCACAGACTAAATTACTAATCTACAAACAAAACAGTGTAACTATGATCTTGCAGAAGGGTTTGACTTTTCCAAACCAGATCTTCGACGTGGTTGATGTCTCCTGAATCATTAAATTATTTTAAATAATATAGTGTTTATTTTACGCGGGATTTGTTCACCATTGATTCAATCTACAAAGCAAACAAGTGAAATACAATTGATGTGATAATAATCTGTACGGGCATGTTTTACTATGCATGAATTTTAATAATTAATATCACATTATAAATTACAGCTCGTTATAAACAATGCTGGTAAATATTTTGTGATTTAATGCGTTTGTTATACACATTATATTACTCTTGCTTCTACAAATTGTATATACATCAATCGGCTTGTCATCTCAAATACAAGATTGAACACAGTCATTGTCGTTCACTGTTTTTGTTTGTTCTTTATTGAACCGATCAGTAAAACATGTGTGGAAAGAGAAATAACTACATGTACCATTTCAGATGTCATCGAAATTGCCTTTGAACCAGGATCACTACTTCGTGCAAGTAAATATACACTTATCTGTGTTAGCAAACTCTTTTAAAAGTGCGGTAGTTTTTGTAAATATCTGTTTCATAAAAATAGTTAACACTAAGTACATGTACATGGACGAAGAAGATCTTACAAATCCATTCATTAAATGAATTTTGCATAAAAACAGTTATTTCCCTTTGCAAGCTTTGCATATTCAATGACTATCATGTTAATAAAACGTACTGCTAAATTGAAATTCGGAAATTGCATAAGCTAACATACGTTAATAATTGTATTAATGTGTGCAGTTGTGAAAAAAATGAGAACAAACAAAATCCCCATTCAGTATTTTTTACAGGTGTTTTAACTTTGGTAGGTACGACGATGTCAAAGAAACGACTTTCAAAAAATACGATACTCATGTTAACGAATTGTTCGAATAAAGGGCAATGTGATACATATAATAACAGGTTGTTCATTATATATATATATATATATATATATATTTATATACCCATATATATATATATATATATATATATGGGAGAGATAATAAATTAATTATTAAAAATTAATTAATACACCCAAACAATACTGAATTCTTTAAAATTATTTTAAAAAACCCGAGCGCTTTCGGAATATATATTATTCCTTCTTCAGGGAATGAAAATGAAAATATGAATAATGATAATGTTATGATGTCAAACGATTACGATGATAAAAACATGGAAGCGTGGAAAACTCACAATAAAAATTAATAAAATTGTGAAAACGTTCACAAATTATGATGTGCGCCTTAAGGCGCGCATATACTTTACAATAATATAAAACAAATTGTGAAATTTATAAGAAAAATACAGTGTTTTCAGTGAAATACGCCGGTAAAATTCAAACTGTGCTGAGTAAATTGTGAAGCGCAAAGTTGTTATTAAAGAAACCGTCACTCTGGCGTGACGTCACACAACATCGTGTACTCTTTAGCGCTATGACGTCATAAGTATATCAAACGACGGCATTTATTTTAAACGTCAAAAATGCAACTGGTAATATTAAAAAAAGATTGCGCCGCATACACCAATAAGAGAAATGAAGTACAATTTTATTGGAACGTATGCATATAAAATACAGTATATCCAAACATACCGAATTATGCAGAACCACCGCTTTTGTTTATACCTAATGGATAAAGGGTATTGAATCTTCTAATCCAATAAGTTTCACGATCTTTGCGTTGCTTGTCAGTCCAATCTGGATCATGATCAATGCAGTGTTAAATTACATTGGTAAACGAATGCCCGT
Organism: Panopea generosa; assembly: GCA_029582155.1. Lineage (NCBI taxonomy): Eukaryota > Metazoa > Mollusca > Bivalvia > Adapedonta > Hiatellidae > Panopea > Panopea generosa. The sequence goes on along the minus strand of CM055895.1, from coordinate 10,178,191 downwards.
CACTATTGAAATGTTCAGAGACGGGCGAACGAATGAACTTGCGTAGTTTCCAATCTGATCTATGCAGATTTACACGCTGGCTAAACGACAGTTTAGTTTATTTATATATATATATATCAGTTAACTTCAGGGTTGCTTTGATAATATCTTTACTACGATGATTTAAAAAGGACAACCAAACTCTCTGTTGTATTTACATGTATATAGTTATATTCAAGACAAAATAAAAATACACCAGGCCATGTACATGTATTTCTTTCGCGTATTTAAGGCTAATTAACGTACAAAATAAAACATAGTTCATACATCTCATGAAGTTACATGTATAAGAATGTATTTACACCAACGCTAGATCATAACAGATAAGCAATTAAAATGTTCCAATCAAGATAATATTGATATTTTCGAGAAAAGTTTGTTTTCTCATCGATCAACTATCTTATTATATTTGAAGATACATTGATGTAGGTAAATTTAATTTGAAATGCAAACTCAGGTTTGTCAAATAATTTTACCAAAGTCCATCAACCGCGAATGGATTCCCATCTTCTTTTGTTTGAAGTATTTAATTCCCGACTTTTACCCCTTTTACCTGAGAGACGGATGGTTTCCCATCCACGTTTATTCAATGCATTTTCTTTGAAATGTCTACCCCAATTCCCCGTTTGACGAATGTCTTCCCAACCTCTTTTATTTAACTTATTTACGTTATTTGTTGTTGCTCCGATCCTTTTCCAGTTTCTTCCAATGGGCTCCCACCTCCTCTTTTTCCGACCTTCTTCATTGTGTTCGGATTCAATTCGAATGAGTGGTTGTTTCTCATCATCAACACGGGATATTAAATAAGCAGTAGGTTTATTGTTTTTGATATTCATATATTTAATAATATTCTCCCACTCGTTTCCGTAAATGTTCACATCATTTTTATCATTTTCATCCTCTTCTTCCGAAGTTATTTGGATACTATCTAATGCCTTATCATTGACCACGTTGTCCTTTTTATTTATAGCAGCAGTTTTATAGTTCCAATTACCATTTTTAAGAATATCCTCCAACCCTCGTTTGTTGAACACTTCTCTGGGATTTCGATTCCAAAAATCACTTACATCTTCCCATCCTCTTTTAGATTTAAAAGCGGATTTACCCCATGATTCAGGAATATGTTCCTTGAAAATGTTAGAGTCATCATGAAATTCATCATCGAATACATCATTTACTGCATTGTCGTTGGTTTGGCCAATGCCAAGGGCATATTCAATATCATCTATCATCCAGGGACCATGCTCGTCATCAGATTGTACTGGTATATCAACAATGCTCTCATCACTCCGTTTACCAGCCCGAATATAATGTAAACATTTCGCTCGGAAGGCAGGGTTTTTGCATAGACGATTCACAACTTCCCATGCCCTCTTTGGCGCTGGTGAGTTCCAGGTAATAAAAGGTTCCCAACGTCGTTTAGTTTTAAATGTATTTGTACTGTACGAACTTATTCTCGTATAGGCATCGGGTTCTTTAAGTAAACTCACCATACCTTTTTTATTCGAAAGTGCATTCCCTATTTCGTCGCTTACATGTCTCGTTTTAATATCTGCTAGTTTTATGTATTCGTGTTCACGAACAAATTCAAAATCAGCTAATGCTTGAAGCAATCCCTGATGTTTTCTTGGGTTTGTCGTACCTGCAAAATGTTAAAAACATTTTTGTATTGAGTGAAATTTACCTAAAAGAATATGATTGATTATATACCAAGCGTCATCCTTTTGCCATCGAGGGCTAGCAGACGGTCAGTTAACCTATTCACTGTTTCCTGGGATCCTAAAATGTTAACCATTACTCGAGCACAACCCATCTCGACAAGTAAGTGATAACTTCCCCACTTGAATCAGCGGTGAGACACGAATGATAAAGAGGCAAAATGTCGTATATCATTCATCACATAATTCGACATAAATTGGTAAAGTTTCATTCGTTAATTGTATTGATTCTTCTGCCATAAAACTATTTACAGTCTATAGTTCTTCATCCAGAAGTTTCACAAAACCAATGGGTGTAAGTTACCAACTAATTTAACATACTAATTAATTTTTTTATGAGACAATCATGTTATAAACAATATTATGATCTCCAATTGAAAGTGCAATTTTTAATGACCTCTAGCAAAGAGTTAGGTTCATCATGAACTTCAATGGGCAATAGGATAATTGAGCGCCAATGAAGACTAAGGTTCTTTATGAACTTCAGTTTTAAACGTATTGTTAGAATTTGAATATTTGGCCATTTACAAAATTTTACAATTGATTGAATATTAAGCGGCAATTTTATTCCATCGATGGTTAACAGACGATTCCTTAACATAATCATCCTTGACTGGGATCCTGAAAGGTTTACCAGTTCTCGAGCACACTCCATTTCCGCAAGTTACTGATAATTTTCTCACTCAAATCAACGTGAGAGACGAATGATAATGAGACGCAATGTCGTATATCAATCATCACGGTGACTGTTGCCGGTTGGGGATTCGAACCCTTGTATTGATAGAAAAACGCACTACCGACTGGGGTAATCGGGCCCGGTTTAGAAAAAAAACAACAACAACGTTTTACAAGAAATATGGCAAAGACAATGCATATGGTAATAAACAATATATAACAAGCGTTACACATTTAACAATAAATTAAATTAATAATACACTTGCGAAACAGTCATACATTCTGAAGAGCATTTTGAATAAATTGTTATCAACATTTTTCATTTTCAGACAATATGATATGTATAAAAAAATTAGTGTTGGCAAATATATGCAGCTTAAATATTTAGTTCAAATATCGTTGTAAAGGGTACAACACAGGAAGAAATAGTATTCTGACACAATGACATTCTGGCTAAAATATTATCAATTTGGATTCTTTCGACCTTAACATTCAATATGCTTACCCAAATCAGATGCCTTAATCGGAACTATCGAAACAATCAACAGAATGTATACCATGTATCTGAAATAAAGGAAAAAATATATCAGTTGTTAATAATACTTTCAAGTTATGTTAGTCCCTTATCGTCTTAGCAAAACTCTATTCAATAGTAATACCAATTTTGTTATATAGCATAGATATGTTGCATCTGGGATTATTTTGCGAATGCAGATAATTCAGTATGAGTCTAAATAGAAATACTGATCTTCAAAAAAGTAACTGACGCGATATAAAGATTTTAGGCTATGCTGAGACCTACGACATAAACGGAGAACTGTAAGCAATTCTTAGATATCACCCTAATCCTCTTAAATGGGGAAGGTACTTATCTTTTGTACAAATGTACCGTCTAAGTGCTATTCATTTGAAATAGAACTATCTTCAGAACCCCAGATACTACGTAAAACAAAATTATTTGGAACACATAAAATTGGTTTAACCAAAATAATCCATCAAAAACTACATTTTGTTAAGATGTTAAATTTCATTTTTTTTTTCATTAAAAGGGTAAGTTGAGACATCACTATATTATAGAATAATAATATCATACAAAATAATCCGCTGAAAAAAATAAAGCGCAGCTCTGAAAATAAAAAAGCAACATTGGTTCAATTGAGTGATGTCATTAATTTATATTGTACAACATGTTTCATATAAAGAAGAGCACGAATAGCCAGTTAAAGACCCCAAGAAGTTTATGTGTTCAACTATTTCTAGAACGAGACTTTTGTTTTCGTTACATCAGTCCGAGTTAAATATCGTTTTAGTCCCTTTATTGACAGAATGAAAATACGAAAACATTCGTTAAAAAAAGATCTTGGTAATTTGGTTTGAAATATTTTCAAAATGGTTCATAGTGGTTGTGATTTCTTGCTGCAGACGAGTAGAGCCAAAGCTAGCACATACTGCAATAAGATATCACTGGTGGTAAAAAGTGACTTTTAAGGGATTCTAACAGATTCATGTATTAATGAGCATTAGAGGACGTCTAAGGGTAACACTGAACCATCTTTACAACGTTTACAGTTCACCGACCAGTTATTGTGCGTTTTTAGGCGGGGAAACATTCATGCTATGAAATAAAATACTTTAAAAAAATATAAAAAAATATTATTTTACCGTGGAATTTCTAGAACTGATATATATACAACAAAGAACAAAAGTCTGTGTAGTGAGACCTTGAAGTAAATAGTTTACGGCTATTGAAAAAGCAAATCTATTAAAAATAACAGATAAGTAAAGCTTGTTTTTCTATGGTATTAGTCAAGACTACGTAACAATATCACGACACAAAATACATTTAAAGAAATTAATTGTGTTGCTGCCTTTATCAAACATTCACTAGGCGGTTTTAACCCTGTAAAACTGATTAATGAAGATCGCATCACTCTGATAACAAACTATAAAATAATTAAATGATGTGCGTTCTCAAAGTAAGCAAGTATAAATTGATTTCGAGTGTGAAAACGAGATAAATTTGAATATGTCCGTTCAGTTATAATAATTGCTGAATTCAGGGCAGGTTCATTACCAATTGAAATATATTCACGAAGATATCAAGGAATTCCAAGAGATGCAAGAATGTGAAGGCAATGTCAGTATCAATGTGTCGAAACCGAAATAAACTTCCTTCTGTACTGTTAAAAACAGTTCATTCAACGAAGCAACCGTGAAAATACAGTTGCCATCAAATAAACAAAATTAATGCAAAAATCTGATCAGAACATTATGTGAAAATTAGTACACCTATGAATATATATATGCAGACACTTATTTGCTAGAAACGAGTCAGTTTTAACACCTACAAGTATGTCTAATGATTGAACAGATTCTGAACTCGAGAAAACAATCAGTGATATATTGAAACACTGGTTCGCAGGACAGTGAACTAGTGATTAAAACAATTTTTTAAACTTGTCCGATGACGAGTATATGTTGACAGTCAGTTTTCTTCTGTCCAAATAGCATAGGTTCAATTGCAAAATATGTAACTGCTCATCTTGCCAACATTGACCGTTTAAATAATTGGGTATCTTTCTTTAATCTCGTCCATACAGTGGACTATTTTACTCTAGTCACTCTATAATGCAATATAATTATTTCTAAATGGCATTTTGTTTTCTTCTGTTGAAGATGTGTCAGCTATACATCTAAAGTCAAATAGTTCTGGTCAGTTGGGCAATCGTTTGCCAAGGTTCAGTTTCTTCGTTTGTTTGGGTGAGTATAAAACAGTTTCGCATTTTAATGAATATGGAGAACTTAAACATAAAGTTTGAATTGTGAATTTTGCCTGCCCTAATAAAGATAAGAAGAATTATACTACTCATATAAACCTAGATTATATATTCAAATAGAGTTTGTATCCCTTAATGATACTATACAATATATGTGTAGACGGGAAAATAACTAGTTTTTTTAGATACTGATAAACTGATGTCCAAACTGTGCAGACATCATAGATATCGCAACAAATATGATCCACTTTCTCAAAATATGTTATCTTGGATTAATCATCTCGATACTTTTTTTTCGAAAGCAACGGTCTTTAAATTGTTAAGACATTTGATTTATTACCGCAATGACACTTTTTAATTTATACAGTATCGATTGACAATTTATAACATTACTTGCATTATTCAGTAGGTAATAATGTTTATAAAGGCTCTTTAAAAAAACAAACAAATGTATTAGCGTATCTGGTTCAAGGTTCAGGTCTAGTCTTCGTGGTCTATGAAAGGCACCCCTTACCAATCCATACTGTAAGAGAGAAAGGCATACATACATACTATCGCGGTAAAACGAATACACCGTATGCTAGAAACCAATACTTTCATGCACTTCGCTGGTGCACCAACACATGGCAGATCATGATGCATCTTGCAGAATGCACTTTATCTGTAGCAACCAAAATACAGTTTTAAAGATGGAAATAGGTAAAGCATACATAAACTTCTGAGACTTTTCACTGTTGTATTAAACATTTGTAAATAAGATAACATTACATTTGATAACTTATATTCTACTAACAACAGAAACACTACAGTTCTTAGAAATTACACAACCATTCACGACAAAAATTCTGTTATCATATAAAGCAAAAGTTAGAGTCAGTGGCATCATAATCCCAGTTTACTGACCCGCGCATCAAAGACTAAATTTAAATATTGTAACGAACTGTATACAGACAGAGGCACCTTTTGACTAGAAACGTTACCAGCATCGGTTAGACACGGTATCGACTAGGTATATTTAAACCTTATAGATAGACAGCGTTAACCCTCAGTGTATTTAACCCATAAAATATTTATATTTCTATACATGCTTAATTAATGACTGTTCACATGTTCATGTATTTTTTATTGTTGTGTCATTTATGATGCAGTGTGTATAATAATCGCACCTTGGTTTATAACAATTTGATATTGGAACGTATTTCGTGCTGCAATTGTCAAGAGAATAATTGAAACATTATTAATCATTCATAAGCTATATTCATTTTTGTTTGATGTGCCATGAGTGTGTTTGCTTTAATCGTTCATTTAACGAGGATTGCTGTTGGAAAATCACATAATATAAACAATACAAAGAAGCAAAGAAACGACTGGAAGGCATACAGTAACATGTATAATATCAGATAAGCACGAATTGGCCTTCACTGATACAACTTCAGGTTAAACACTAACGTGCAAATACAGAATGAGTATAAATAGCAATATTATTTGAAAGTGTTATCAGCACGTGCATACATTTGTTTTCATTTTTATTCATAATATCACTGGGCTAAGCATTAACATGTATAAGTTGATTTATATAATGTTACGTTTTATGGTAAAATTAATGTAATTTTATTAATTAACCACTTTGAAACGGCAAATGAAGACGAAAAGGAAAATGTAAAGTTTAACTTTAAACCTTATATTTATGGTTAAAAAAATGATGATAAACTCATTTTGAATTATACCCGCAAAACAAAATGTGCTATCATCTTTGTTTATATTCGCCATTTTGTATCAGAAAGTTGTATTAGTCAAAGAGTTGTTTTTTATTAATCCATTGCTAGTGTTCAGTTTGAATTACACTTGAGTGATTGAAATTATGCCAAGCATTAACAAAACTTCGTGTGTCATATACAGTACACAGTATTTATAATGAAAACATGAACGTTCACTAGTAAATAAAGATTAAATATCTGCATGTATAACACTAGTACGAAATTCATATACAAATGTTTAGCATTATATTTCATGAGTCTTCTCATGCAATGTTTTAGATGGAAATGTTAAAATCTATATAATATGTATTGAATCGTGTTAGGTGATTGCTAATTAATATATACATGCACCACACTATTCAACATTGAACATTGTATCATCGTTTTAACAAATTAGACTTGAATAAAAGATATAAAAATATTGATGATATAAATAAACAATTTATATCTTTATCATATGTAAGCAACTCACAATGCTCATTTGCAATAAATTATGGAAAAACGATATATTATAAATTTTAGATGGTAGCAATTTAGACAAAGTAATATATTAATCACCACTGGCAATCTATCAATCATTATATGGTTCATATCGGATGTTTAATTTCAATTATATTTACTTATTAATATTAATCACTCATATAAAGGTAAAGCGCAGTTTGTAAACAAACTAAGGGTTGTAAAAGATGTTCTGATACAATTGTTGGAAGTGAAATCCGATAAAACAAAGCTTACTATCGCTAGTTTGAATGGCTTGTAATCTTTATAAAAGTGGTGGTGGGTCCATTTATATTGTAAGTTTATGATATCTGAATAAATGTTCATTCCGTTGATTGCAGTTGCTTTTACAAAACTCAGTGATGTTATAATCATAATGAAACATATATGTACTCGTACAAATGCTAAATATTGATTAACGACTTTAATACCACGTTTGCATTTCTATTTAACAACTCCACATGAATGATGGTCATTGCTCTATGGCCAAATCACAGAATAGAAAGAAGGTCGTAAAGACAATGAACAGGGGGACATCTAGAAGGACGAAAGGGAAAACTTGGAAGTCAATCATCAACACGAAATGATTGGTCAACATGAGACCCGACCATGCAAGAATGTATTCTGTTAAAACGATGAAACACTTGGTGTTGCATGAATGCAACACTGATGATGTTGTTGGCTTGAATGCAGTTCAGAAATTATTTAATACAAATGCAAATTGTATACTTTTAACCTGACATGTCATTTTTCAAGATAAATGCATATTTCAAATTATATTCTTTTATTAACACCCCTTACATATACTATGTTATGATAATAAATACAAATAAATAATCAGAGGGTCGTGGATTCGATCCTCCACCACGGATCAACTTAAAGAACTATAATTTGCTATTATAAGTATAAACAGCGCTTAAGTATACCCTAGAGAGACATGATCTGTAAATCTGTTTCCAATAGGACAAGTAATCAAAATGAAATTGCTATAACTAAGTGTATACACGTCAGTTGCACAGGACGTGACAATATAAGTCAGGTCTCTTTGGCGCCATGTATGAATAAACTTGATTACATATAATGCTAACAGAACTCTATGTTGACTTCATGTTTGAAAGGGGATAATTAATTGATTTGCATAATTTTGGTAATTAGTTAAACACTATAAGTACGATATGTTTATGAGGAGTATGATAAAACTCTTGCATATATGAAAATATTTCTTGTATTTTTTTATATTTATACTTCTTATATAGAACGGCATACATGTTATTTGTTTTATAAGCTGTATTGTAAAATTGTACATATGATGAGACATTGATAAACTAATAAACTAAACTTGATAGATCGTTATTGTTTTGTACAGACAAACGTTACAAACAGTCTAGATGATGTCATCTTTTTAATCATACAATTAGGTGTTATATCAATTAAATCGAGGCATTTATTACCCCTTTGACCAAAATAGCCCACGTTAGAAAAATAACTGCAAATGAAACAATTGTGGAAGAATATATTACTTTCTAATTATGACTTCTGAGATTATTTGATATTCTAGAGATGCATATCATATTGAATTACATGTTTTCTTTAAAACGTAGTTTATACAGTTATAGAGGGAAATATGAGCCCACTACCACACGCTATTCGCTTCCAAAATAATTGATACCACATTCGTATTAAACAAGTTATCTGGTTGGTAACGCAAGACCTGATTCCAATAATTGAATAAATGAGGCGCATTGAGAAAATAATTATCAAAGAAATAGTGGACATCAATGATTAAACATGATATTCCCAACGCTCGTTTCTAACATTTTGATTTTTTTCTGTTCATGCTGATAAAACCATGTTTACTTTAAAACAAATGGGTTATTGTACGCCTGCACGTATAATATACTCAAAATTACAGACAGTGGGCTAACATTATTGTAGAGAAAATCCCTTTTAAGATTTTTTTTTGTTTTGTTTTCATCAATAATCTGGGATAGCCGCCAGATGTGTGCCTGGTTTGAGAATTCAAACATTTTGTAACATTTCTTCGAATTCCAATGAACTTTGATCGTTGTTCAATTGCTTCAAGAATAACATAATTAACCAAGGCTTTGTATCAAAGTGTTAACTAAATTACTACCGACTGGCCAAGATAAATAAGGAGATTGATTTATGCCGTTTTGGGCTATCGTTCTATAGCTATAATCACTGTTTGGTATTCATAGTCATAGACAAAACTAATCATATATATACCGGCATTTTATTTCGTTTTTTTTTTGTTTTCTCTATTAATTGTATGATAAAAAAAACAAAACATTTGCTTCTTGCACTTTTCTTAATAATCATGTTCCGAGAGAGCAGGCATTTAATACTTAGTCACGAACATTATTGGATTAAATTAAATGTTTTGAACAAATCATCAGTAACTGGCATCATCAATCTGATCGATAAAAGCAGAACATTTGTTACACGGATTAAACTGCGACAGTATGATTCTAATACCCGCTGAGATATTTACATCAGGCACAATTGTCTATATTGAATATCTCTGATTTTGTAAAAGGATATCCCACAATCTAGAATCACCTGTCTAGCATTATCTCACTATTGTTAGATGAATTCGCCGTCACTGATTGTTCATGTTTGTTTTGGAAATCGATAATAACTTGTGTTTTAATTTATATCTCTTTCGTGCTTTTATACAATGATATATAATAGTCCCTAGATACTTTGGCTTTATGTAAACCTTTGCTTGCTTTGTAACGTTTCTAGAAGTGATATGTTCCATTCATGTTTGTATGGATTTTTATAATTAAAATCTTGGTAATGGAGATGTAATTTCAGAATGTATCATTAAAACTTGTAATTGTTTCAGTTAAAGTTCTTTTAACCATTTAATTCTTTTCCTGCCGTTCGAAATATAAAGCACACATGTTTATAAGAGTGGGCGCAACATAAGTAATACATGTACGAGAACCTGTCTGTAAATGCAACAGCTGTTTTATTTCGGTGTGAATGCAATTCGTACAGGTAATAAGTACATAATATTATTTTCGTTGACATTTTAACATTTCCATCGGATTACTTGAGAATACAGCACTGTGTTACTGATGCAGCCCTGAGTAATGTCAGGTAGGAATCAAAACTTGACGGTAGTGTTGGTATATACGTTTCGTAAGACATATGGGTATAACAGTACTATCTAAAAATAACTTTTTGTTGTAAAATTTCCCATATGGTCAGCTACCACCATTGCGTTTTTCATAGACTTACATTATAACGTTTGACCAAATTTTCACATTTTCTAACATTGGCGGACCAAAATGTCCTATATCATATTAAAGTATTGTCCTAGACTCAAATAAAAATGTCCCCAAAATGGGGTCAAAAGTACCACTTTTTACCATTTTTTGCCCCCTGAAGTTTGGTTCCCCCACTTTCAGCATGAAAAAAAGTTAATTTCACCAATTTTACTTTCCATGCAGTTTCCTTGATAAAATGAATTTAGTCAGTCACAGAAACATAATTCTAATTTTTTATTGACACAAACATAATATACTTATATTTTATTGTGATCATTTGCCAGTTTCACATGTTCATCCAACCAGAATTAAGCTTACTATAAAAATATATGCCCTGAACATCCCTATCCTTTTTTCAGCCAGTCAGAGTGCTCGTCTCAATGTTGGTAGCTGACCTAAAGGGGCATTTAATTTCGCTTTTTTATTATTCCACTGATGCAAATTTATAGAATAAATATTTCTGAACAAAATGATACCATTTCTATTTTTTTGCTAAATAATTTGATGAAAATGTGGCCTTTTCCAGGCACAAAAAATTATACATAATTTTACCAAATTCCCAATGACAGAACTGTACTTAAATTCAAATTTACTTAGACACTTGACCTACACTATTTGATCTAATCATTCTTGTATTTTTTTTTATAATTTTGGAAACAAGTATATAAACATGTAATGATAACTTTGCATATCAACTTTTAAGATTCCTTTGCATAAAAAATGTATATACATGATAATTTCATACTCCATCCACTAAAAGTATATGAAAAAAGGCTAAATTGACCATTTGCTCTAATTTCATAATAAATGTGTCGATATTTTTATAAAGAAGTTGTCGAATGCATTTGATCCAATAAAAATAACAACCGAATGATAAATTAGACCATTTTGTAAAATGTTATTGTCGCTTTGGTTAAAGAATTATATTGGGATTACACACTTTCCGGTAGAAAGAGAGCCTTTCGGAACATCGGTTACCAAGATAGAAAAAATGTCATATTTATTTAGCGGTTTAATATTTTATTTAATCCAAAGGAACAGGTATACATCCTTTTCTATGTCTTAAATTAAGAAATATGTAGAGATGACAGAAATTATATCAAAATCAGTCAAGCATGAAAATTCATAATGTTTAGTAGTAAATCACAATTATTACCATTTCTAGGGAATTTGGGGCACAAAACCCACCATTTTCTTGCACTACAACATTCTATTTACAAATTATCCATCAAATGTAACATTTAAATAAAAAAATGTCAGACAAAATAGGGCAAGATGGAAAATATTTCCAAAATTATATAACTCAAGTAGTTCTTAAATGTAATATGTTTAGATTGTGAAGTGATTTAGCAACATTGAAGTGCAATAGACACAACCAGGCACCCATTATTGCAACTTTTCAGCTGGCTCTGCTTATAACTGCACAATAAAAGAGGTTAAATGTGAAAAATTGCTATATAATACGGCATAACATGCTGGTTTTGAGTGGATAAAAATGAAAAAAATGTCAAAAGTGGGCACATTTTCAGCACAAAATCCAAATTCAGTACCTAATTACACATATTTTGAGCTTGGAATTCAAAATCAGTACTTAAACCTACTATTTCATGTGTATTTTTGTTTCACAATGCAATTAAGATCATTTTTAGTGTTTTCAATGGTTCTTGAGTGTGCGATTTCAGTGGACAAGGCGCAAGTTATCGCAACAAATTGGACCTGGTATTTGAACCAAATTTTCCTAAAATGGCCTTATATGGTACCTTAAAAGAAAATAAAACAGTATATTTTGTCAAAATTGAACATAACTATCATCATTCTGCTGTATTCCACTTAAATGCACTTAACATGCTGAGTAGAACATTCTGTGGGCTATTTAAAGCCATATGGCCCTTATTTTTAATAAAAACCTCTAAAAAAAAGAAAAAAATGGCGAAAATTTATCAACCCGCGGAATTATTTTTTAATTTTATTGCCATTTCCCTACAAGCATCCCAGTTGCACTATTTACAGAAAAAAAAAAAGCTAATGCGATGAAAATTTAGAAAATGTTGCCGTGGTTGTTTAGGTCAGCTACCACCATTGCGTTTTCCATAGACTTACATTATAACGTTTGACCAAATTTTTATATTTCCTAACATTGGCGGACCAAAAAGTCCTATATCATATTAAAGTTCTGTCCTAGACTCAAATAAAAATGTCCCCAAAATGGGGTCAAAAGTACCACTTTTTACCACTTTTTGCCCCCTGAAGTTGGGTACCCCAACTTTCAGCATGAAAAAAAGTAAATTTCACCAATTCTACTTTCCATGCAGTTTCCTTGATAAAATTAATTTAGTCAGTCACAGAAACATAATTTTTTTTTTTTATTGACACAAACATAATAAAATTAAGGTTACTACAAAATTATATGCCCTGAACATCCCTATACTTTTTTTCAGCCAATCAGAAAGCTCGTCTCAATGATCGTAGCTGTGTATGATATGGTGTATGATATACACTCAGGGACTTTGAAGACGCATCATAAACATACAGGTAATTTTAGTGCAGAACATATCTCCATTTTCTACTATAACATTTCATGACTGAGACTTGAAAATCTGATGTATTTTTTTCCATGTTTTGAAACTAGTATAAAAAGTGAAAATTCAAAGGCGTCAATAACGAGTGTATGTATTCAAACATTATTTCGCTATTGACGCCTGTAACTTTCACTTTTGGGGGCAGCTTCGTCAAATGGAGAAAAAAAATACATAAACAATTCAAGTAAGTCTCCGTCATGAAAGCTTGACTTTAGAAGACAGATATGGCACCCTTAATATATATAAACTTTCGGTGAAGTCGATGACATTTTCTGCACTGAAAGTACCTGAATGTAAGTGGTGCGTTTTCAACGTCTCTTAGTGTAGTAACTTTAATAAGTATCTCGGTTTAGAATGTGCATGGCTTATGGAAAAGTTATGAAAAGTTATCAAAATTAAGAAACAAAGCTCGTTTTATCGCAGGTTTCGTATGGCATTAAATTAAATGTAATTGCATGTCTGTCAAAAAATAGTTTTTCATAACAATTGAATGAATACGTATTATATGTTATTAGACATGTGAGGTTTTAGGCACACACTGTTTTCGAATAATTGAACTGTTATATACCACTTTGAATGTCTGTGGAGTACAGGTAAACAAACACATACTTCTTGATAATCGATCTCTATTGCTTGATAACAACTAAATAACACATCTTTAGATTTATGCAGTATCATACATGTAGTATAACAAGGTATTGGTATAAAATGGAGTAAACTTATGAATATATGTAACCATGCATCAAGCGCTTGACAACACTGTCTATCTGTTGGATGGTCCTACAAATGATATATTTTCCCTCAAATTGCAAATTAAGTATATTGATCTAAAGAAGATGACATATACTAAAGATGAGTAAATGTGAGTACTTCCGATGATCTTAACATGGGAATAATAACATATTTCTAGTGTCAGATAGCTAAATTCCATTCCCCTGTGTTACATGTAATTAGAGTTAATCGTCCGTTTAGCGGAACACACTATATAAATTCTAGGACAGACCTGTCAATATTTTTTGAACACCAGGACAGACATGTAATGTTTACACATCCATTAAACCTTTGTAATATTTTTATTTTATGCTTTCAGTGGCGCAAGGTAACATCTGGTGATTTCAGTATTATCTGAGTTCATATATATATATATGATCATAATATGACATGACTCATGAATTCTGAGCAAAATAGCCCCAGTATCAGCTATGAAATTCAAAGGTGTACCATTTTGTTTTACAAATATATGTTCATGCTTTTTGCCTCATTTTACTTTTAGCTTGTTTTAAAATATACTTAATGCAAAAATAAACTTGTTTTTAAACGTTTTCATTAATTTCATCACTTTAAACGCAAGTTTAACAAATTAATTGCGGTCGACCTCAATTAATAGATAAAAATTATAAAAAGTTGACTAAAAAATAAAACATGCACCAATACGTAGACGACTTTTTCTAAGAAATACAGAGAAATTGAATTTAGCTATCTGACATGAGTTCACTTTATTTTTTCAACACATAAAACCTATTTCGTTTACTATCTACACAGCATATCTTATATCAACACATGACAATATTAGTCCAGTTTATATTTCAACATATGAAAATGCAAGCCATAATCGCCTCTGATATAATAAATGTAAGTCATAAGCAAACGTACACAAACTTGGTTTATTATGTGTATTGATTAACAACTTTCTACCTAGATGCAGTATTCCACAATGACATTGACAAACAATGGAGCAAACTCCTTTATATGTAATCACACACTAAGCGCTTGATGTCAGCGTTTATTTGGGTTTATTTGACGTCAGCGTTTATACTACACTACCCATGACGCCTGCTTAAGGAACGTTGATAACGTGGTTATAATATAAATGGTTGCAGTAATGGTTAAATATCAATATTATCTAATCCAAATACAGCTTTGCAATACTGATGCGTACCTGGATAATGTCAACTATTTTGAGGGAGGTAGGTTAATACGTTATGTGAGACATAGCGAAATAGCAGAATGTTTTATCTAAAAAATCTTTAATTCCTCAATCTACAAATATATTTTGGAATATGTAGTTCATGAGAAAAATTTTGAAGTGTTTTATAATGAGACAAAACACAATTTGTTTACGGGAGTAAGATACATGTATATCCGTTTACATGTGTTGGCGATATCATTTTTCACATTGAAATATCAGCATACTTACAGCTATCGGCCTAAATGATCCATGCAGACCAATAAGATGTCATTTTCCGATGACAAAAACAATACCTTGTGTAGCGTGTTGGGGTAAACAGTAGCAGTATTACTGTTTTATTTAACTTGTGCGAGGTAAGGTTTTCACGAATCTATCAGGACACATGCATATTTCCGAAAACAGTAAGTTATGTGTAATATCAGTACGAATAGTACGTAAACAAAAGGCCTTATTCTTCTGAACATCCTTTCATCTTATCAAATACGCATAGTTTATTCATAAAAAGTTTATTTATATATTCATTCATAACTAATAAATCATAGCCCTAAGCGAAATATCGCAAAAATGAATAAATGCCACTTTATTTTTAAGGGAGTATATCAGGAAATAAACACTATAAATGACTTTAAAAACAAAATTATTCTTAAAATGGATAACAATCATCTCATTATCATTCACAAATTAAATCCGATGGTTTAGTATGTCAAGTCCACCAAAACTTGACATCTAATCGATATGTAAGTTGAAGTGGTAAACTTACGAAATAATTATTCTAAAAATAAACAGCACTTAATACTGCTTGACTCTATCTAATATGAAATATTTTTACTACGTGTGAGCGGATTTACTCTTTAAAAAACAGCCAACGCCCCTACCCCATGAACTCCTTTATTTCATTAAGATCCACTATTTTCCAACTGAAAAACATGTGTGATCGTTCAGATATTGTGTTGCGCCCCTCTAAATTGAAAGCCTGGATCTGCCCCTGTGCATAACGGATCAAATTGAAACGAAAATGAAATCACGTGACTTATTTTATATGTCACAAAATATGATGCGCTTTTAAGTTGGAAATCTATTTTAGTCCAACCTAGGCGAGTAGCCCAATTTAGGAAATCCCTTTTTAAATGTATTATTTTGACATGTTTAAAAAGTTATCCGTTTGGTCAGGGTGTATAAATAGACATTTTATATTGGGAAAAATGTGTTTTAAGCCAATTTTAAAAGTTTCAAAAATCCTTATAAATTCCCTTTAATGTGCCAATTGCTAATTTGGACAGGATAATCAGTTTAGCTAGATCCACTTTGATATGCAATCAACATACTTCCTGATAGACGTATTTAAACAAATTGTCGTGGTATGCGATATAGGCTGCCTTTGTAAATGTCAAATCCAATCAGCAGACTGTTAAGGTGTTTGATCAAATCATGATACGTATGTAATTGAAGACACTTTCTGCCCGCGAAGTTGTGGTTTGTTAGTATAGAGAGAATTAATGTAAAATATTTTTCATCCTGAGTGTGATGTTGAAATATAATACGTTACAGACGGATGAAAGAGAGGCGGTTTTCTGAAGTCAAAATGCATTTGGATATTCAAGAAAAGAAAATTAACACACTCGGTTTTATTAAGTCTGTTATGAAGGGCGATGAAGGGTACAACACCTCACATGCCACGAAATATACCTAGTAAATAGTATTTTATTTTTTAACAATACTGAATGAGAAAACTGTTAATGTTTCGAAGTTGGATTGCATTATTAATAACCAAAAGGCCGTTGTCATGTTATCTGTTTGTTTTATATGCCAAATAAGTTTCAATTGTCCGAGTCAATTATACTTGTCTTCTAATCAATAATTTTAATAGTTAATAATGTAAACTTAGTTATTTTAGAAGAATATGCGTCAAGAATATTTCTATTCGTATTTTTTTCGTCTGTTTCATAAGACGATGTTCAGCATGTGCCTCTAGCGATAAATACTGAAAAGATAAAGAAACGTAGGGTAAACATTTGAGTTGATTTAATATATAAAACAAACATTTTTAATCAACAAATTACCAAAATTTCATTAGGTTTTGACCGATAATTCATGAGTAAGTGAAATGATTTTGAATCCCCCAATATCGCAGAGTGAAATCGACTGATTTACATTCACACCGAACTGCATAGTAACCTGTTGTTGCCTTGACCTTGCATTAGCAATACAATAGCCAGACTCCTCTGAATTTCCGTTAGCCGTACCATGATTGCAAGTACACAAATTGACTGTAAATAGCGGAAATCGATGTGTATACCTTAAGAGTATCAAGTGGTATGACAAGATGTGTTGACGAACTTGTCATCATTATTCTGCACGTGATTTTTGCTTTTTATCACTTTCTCTATGTGGCACGGTACATTACACGGTTGAGTAACTTAACGCACCGGTTTGAGGGCACAGTGACTAAGATATTCGTCTGACCGGTTTTCATAATTTTAGGCAAAGCAGTTTAATAACTGTTTGCATATTTTGTAACTTTGCGTTTCTTTATCCTATCAGTTTATATATATTTATATATATATATATATATATATATATATATATATATATATATATATATATATATTGATGAATATATCAGAGTCATTAAACGTCTCAACAATCTTTACATCTTGTCATTTTGATTAATTACAGTCGTCCCGCTTATAAGCTGTTTCTGTTGAACGTCTTAAAACAAACACAGTTTGGTATCGATTACCAAAGGCAGTATGAAATGCTCTATATATTTTTTTTAAATTAGCTGAGCATTAGGTCTGATGTTATTTAAACGTGTGGGATGCTCTGCTTTGTCTAAATACAATTCACGGCTTTCACTATTGTACTAATTATCTTATAAAATAATAGCAGTTCTGTTTAGTGCCTACATTAATCCTCGTACTTGGCGTGTTTGCTAAACATTAAGATCGGAGATGACTTTGTTCTTTGAAATGTACATGTACTTTTTCATGACTGGCTGCTTTCGATGTTCAATGTACTTATTTTTAAAATTACCACTTGTATTTTAAGCTGCATATTTTGTGATTTATAACTCAAACAAAACTTACAGATATATAAATTCGTTGAATCAAGCTCATAAAGTCTTTATTTATGCAATTTATAAATAAACGCCTTGCATTTTGTATGAAATAAAAACGTGTTTCAGTTGAAATTATGCAGCACACTAATTCGATAAACAAACGCAAGTCCTGATGTAACTGATCTTTATCTATCCGAATGTTGAAAGTTTTGACTTTATTCAAAAACAATTTCAGATTTGGCACATTATTTATAGCTTAAGAACATAATTATTACACAAGCTTAAGGTGTTGAAGATGTAAATTGCTTCCATGTCTACAGCATATGCCTATAATTGCATTGCAAGATGATAATAATTTGATTAAAGCACACGTGTATGATATCGTACAATGTGTAATATGGCATGAATGTAAATATTCCTATATTAAAGGTTGTGTGTAATGATCAATTTCAACTTGAAATTTTTTTACGATTGTCATACCTTTTCATTGGACGAAGTTAAAGTATATGCATAGGTTTGCTCTTATCGTCTTACTCAACTATTAATTTGGTACTGTTTTCCATATAGAGAAATGCCCTTTGGGAACACTAGATACATTGTGAATGGTTCTTAAAATGCCTTGTTCCCATAGATAGTCCTCTGTTGATCAAATTATACATTAAGTAAGCATTATATCATTTATAAGCACTGAGAAAAAAGATTACCGAATACTAGTTTGGTCTGGTAACTCTTGCTCATTATCCACTCTTGCATGTACGCTTGATAATAAAGCACGTGCTGTTACGTCACGATCTACTTATTGAGAGGCATCCAAGCGTTGTTTGTTTCGTACAGTTATTAAAGAAGTTATTATATTTTTAATTTTTAATGAACGATTCGTCGCCTTCGTGCAATAAACGAGCATATGGGTTCCAGTTCATACCATCCTGAGGGAAATAAAAGGGATATTCTTAAAAACTATCTAACCGCAAGCGGTTATTTAATATCTAACTGCATCCCCTACAGTTCCCATACTATGTTTCTCCCTGAAGCGAATTGATAATATATTATCGACCGACGTATTTCCGAACAAGCTTCGTAACTCCCCGTTGTCTGCCGAAGAGTTTTATCGGAAATAGACGAATATTAATTTGTATTCAAACTTAAGACGACCGTTTCGGAATTGTAATGAGTCTTTAATCAACGATTCTATGTAATTCTTTCATATTTTATTATTTGTTCCTAATGCAATCTTTCTTTTGTAATCGATTATACATGTGTACATATATTTTGTTATTCATTCGGTACACCTACATTGTAAAGTATCTAGTGCACATATTTTGTACTCTGTTCACAGATTGTTTTCTTTGGGCATTCATTATGTTCACTTTTAGGCACTTTTTGACCTTACTTACGTATTATATATCATCGATACAGTATGTTTACATGTTTAAATGGACGATTAATGACGTATAGGATCATAAAAGTTATAAAAAGCTCTACAGGCTATATTACACGATGCTCTTACAGCGCGGTTACGACTGGATAAACGGTAGCAATCGTGGCTAGAATTGGATATCGATTATTAAAAAAACCTCCAATGAAGGGCGTTTGAAGCATTGGGCAATGTTAAACATAATATTTCCATCATTACAAGCCATGTATGCTTTCATGATAATGTGGATACTGATTTCACATATTAAACATTGTTCATGTAAATTCAAGCACAATCTCCATAATTCCGTAATTACGATAACCTTAAAAGCTCTGCACTTTCTGCCCAGGAAGGGAATTATCAGTAGGAGTGGCTAATGTTAAAAGTGTTAACTACCTGTCAGTCGTGATTAATTGTGTTACATTGGACCATTAAAGTCAACAGCTTCAAGTCCGCAGATAGTGTATAACACGTGTATTAATTACAATTTAGAGTACTCCTCCCTCGACCTTCAAATTTGTCGAAGTTGGAGTTAAACATTCTTCAAGCTGCATAAACATGTAGCAAATACTTTGGAGAAATATTTTCGTCAAAATAAATGTATTAAAAATAATTTAATAGTTCTTGAAAGTATTACACAAACAATGCAGTGGTAACTTTGTACTATTTTTGAAAAAAAAGTTCTCTGATTTGAATCATGTATAGAAATATACATATATATATAATAGAACTGCTCTAGAGCAGATGGGGATTTAATTCCGAAATCGGAGATATCAAACGAAATTAGAACAGACAACATCATGTATTTTGTAAAATAATTAAAAAAAATAATTATGTTATCGTATTATAGTTTCCAACTGTTATGATATGTTTGTGTCATAAAGGAGGACCTGAAAATGTTTATATCATGAACGAAAATTCATTCAATTTACACACTATAATCTATATCTTTAAATCCTCAACGGAAATTAAAACGTACTAATATCACTGAACTCTAAGAGGTCAACGACGAGCAAAAATAACTATTTTTTTAAATAAATGTCGTATGAAGACACCAAAGAAGAAAAGTTTGTTTTTAAATATAAAAAAAAATGTAACGTTTGAAAAAAGTTTACATTCCCGATGTTGCGAGGTCGACTGTCGCTATTTATGATAACTCGGTTATTTCATTGTCAAAATTAAATTGAATACTGAAGTTTATTAAACATAAACGTCACAACACTATGGCACTGGTTTGCGACACGGAGGAGCGTTTCTGTATACATTTATTTTTCGTCGGCGTCAGGAAGGCTGTCAATACTAATTGAGCTCAGGATCAAAGAAAAAAGTTTGCAAAGTGTCTGTATTCAAAGGCACAAGCTTTTCAAAGACCAGGTGTATAATGAGGATGGTGGTCGTTTAAGACGAGATTTAGAGATTTAGCTGCAAATTACTTGTGCCGCTCCTGATTGATATACACAGAAGTTTAACTTTTTTGGAAATTGTTGATTCTTGGGAGTGAGGATTTGAACTATTCAAATAACTACGTATGGATAGGAAAGGGCTCGTTGGGTACCCAAGCTGTTAAGCAAAGTTATCAAAGTAAGATGGAAATCCGCTTTAGTGGAATTCTTTAAGTAATATAAGCATGAAGTTTGCGGCTTCCTTGACATAATAAGTTTTGCCAATGTAACGTGGCTGCGATATATTGATCCTGGAACAAATTTCACGGTATCTGTATGAATAAGAACCTATCACTACACCCTTAGAAAAGGCAGGCGAAAATATAGATTCGTATATTCCATGGTTCATAGAAAGATGTTACACAGCCATGATGTCTCAGAAGGTCGTATGATTAATTCAGATTATTACTAAAAGGAATGTCCATATATTTTTAATTGTTCGATCATAGACATTTTTTTTAAAAAAAGAGAAATATTTTGTATAATAAACAATTAATAATTTACTTCATTAATAGACATTAAAATAGTTGACTTCATTAAAATACGTTATACTGTTGGGTCCTTTACATAATAATGAGTTTAACTTTGCAGGATTTCAGCTCGTGAAACATCCCTATAGCTCGGAATTAGGTCCGATTGATGCCGGTTGTTTTATCGTTAAGTATACAGTAGTGGAAACAGAACCAATATTGAATGTGAAATGGTATTCTGGCACATACAACACTATAAGTAAGTACAGTAAAACCTGTCTTAAGCAGCTAGGCAAGGGAAATGCAAAAGTGACCTTTTAATACAGGTTACTTTACTCTGAAAGCATACAAATAGGAAATAAAAATACGGTTGTTTAGGACAGGTGGCTGCATAATAGAGGTTACACTGGTTTGACTGTAGATTTAAATACATCGGAAATGTTTCTGCGAAAAAGGTGAATATTTTTCTAAAGGAAAACAAGTTCGATATCGGGTATAGATGGGCGGATATCAATGGTGTGTCCCTGGTAAATGCTTACAGGTTCTTATAAAAATTGCAATTGCGAAATGTGGCGACTTTAATTGAAACAAGTGTATGCAATGTTGTGAATAAGCAATACTTGTTGACATATACAAGTGTGTACTTTATATAATAACTTTACCTTGTTTACTGTTATTACAGTTATGGGAGAACTGTCATTCTTCTGCAAGACTTCTTGTCCGTAATGTAAGGGATCGTGTCTGAGTTAATTCATTTGAACACAAATAACATAACTAGGAACATACAACGGACATCAAAAGCATTTTGAAATAATCTGATCTGATGCCAAGAAACGTGTTTTAATTGGTTGATTCGAGCACGAAAAGAAAAAGGAATCACTAATGTCAATATCAGTCTGAGTAATGAGACCAAATGTCAAAAGTTATAATTAATTTTGTTGATGCGAAAACACAACCATCTCCCAGCAAGCTGTTGTTGATGCGAACACACCGCACGACGCTTATAAACCGACAATTAGTTTCTGATTTGTGCGAAAACAAGAAGAAAAACAAACCACATACTTTTATTTGGCGAGATGTAATGTTAAAAACAAATATTGATGGTTAAGACAAATATATGAAACAAATTATCAATTAAATTTATTGTTTAAAGTTACTTGTTTAGATGTGAATCATTACATTCTAATGATGCTTGTATACCACAGCAACAATCCAGACTGTGTGCAGCGCTTGATCCAGTGGTACAACATTGGCCCCATGACCAGAGGTTTGTGGGTTCGATTCTCTGCTACAGCTATGTGTAGTGTCCTTGAACAGGAGGACTTTATAATAAGTTTAATAGGAGTCAATTTAAGGATATAAGAATCGTATATTCATGAATGTACTTGTTTCAAGTTTGTTTAGAAGTTGTGATATACATACAATCCAAGACTGTTAGGTAATATTTCAGTTTCATATGAATATATTTGTGACGGTTATTATTTTTAAAATTTTAAAATACCTTTCCGATATTCTCGGTATTTGTCTCTTTTGGTCTGATAAGTTAAATAATTGGAGTTACGCGAAACAAATTTATGTTTAAAAATTAATAAAATGTCATAGGTTTTGTATTAAAGTTAGCATAATGTTGAGAAAAATGATTTTATAAAACGTTGCAAATAGTTTAGATTGTTATTAATTGAATTGATTAAGCTTTTTGTTAAATTTCAGTTTAAGTTGGAATATTTACATACTTTTCTGTTTGATTGGTTTCGATAATAACACCTTGGAAATTGATGTTTAGTTTATTTATAATTGTGTTCTATTCTATTCTATATGGTGTTCATTTAATAAATGCACTTGACATTTGTGACTTGTTATATTAAATAGTTTGTTGTGTAATAAAGGTTCTATTGGACATAGAAAAAGATCTCTTTGTATCATTTTAGGATGAGCCCATTTAAACAGCACAGAGCGAATTGAAAATATGGACAAATTACAGAAGCAAACCAGCATGTATTTCTCAAGTATAGAATGAACAATTGCTAGAATCACACATATAATTGGAACAAATCACCATTAAGTTACATATTCCGTTTCCAGAACTTGATTATTATTTTGAAATTGATGTTGTTATAGAGGTGTGTAAAATACCATTATACTGAGCGGAAATGTTGTCTGAATAGAACATTTTTATTGAGTTACCTTCTCTCCCAGAGATGTATTATTCAGATTATTGGATTGACATGCATGTGCCACAAATGTATTTCAGCTGAAACAAAACTATTATGTACATAGATTTTTTTTCATTATGGAAGTTCTTTTAGGTAAAGGCGATAGTGGAAATCGCGCTCATATAAACATTAAGTGATTCATGAAGACCGAATAATCATTTTTTTACACAAATTATTACGTCTATTCCGTAAAGGTGTATACCAGTTAGACGATTTATCAATAAAATAGCTTATGTCTATGTAAGTGTAGATGTTTACGAAGAAATATGCTTGTTTTTTGTTTCCAAAGATATATTATTTATGTACTTGTCTTTTGATTCCTTTTAAGTGTGTCTCTTAATGGTCGTTAAGCATACTCTTTTATCTACGATTTTATAAAGTAATATAATATAGATACATTCAAATATGACATGGACAGTACAATGAAGACAACATCAGTCTATCTGTTTTCAGGCCTTCTGTTTCTGTTTCTAATATTGAGATACATCAGTGTTCTAGCCATCGGAAGTAGGATTATAGAAATTTAATTATAGATTCACTAGGTGGTTCGAGTCATCTGTGGTGTTCCAGCCATCCATTCGTGTTCGAGTATTGTAACAACCTGCATATCAGCTGATGATACTGATGTCAAACATAATGTTAATTTTTTGGTCGTCTAATTCCAATGCTCTTTTAAGAATACGGTTTTCAAATAAGTCTATATTCAAGTAAATCAAGCAATAATATAATGTGTGAAATCTAACCACATGTACTTATAACGAAATATTAACAAAAATATTTGGTACGCTTTTCCCTACTGGCAAACATTATAAAATTATCATCTGTTATATTTTAAAATTTATTTAATTTCATTAACTTTTCAAAGCAAGACGAAATAATATTTATTAAATCATTAAATGCAAGCATTTGGTCCGTTAAATAGCAATGTTAGGAAAGCCATATTTCTGCACGTTGAATGGTCAAGTTTGAATGACGTCACAGTTAAGTGAGCGTCCAGTTGCTATTATTTGTGTTACATTTAGTGGTAACAATTAACAAATAAAACAATGTTAACACCATTAATGGGATAGAACTAGAACTTGGCTTTAAAATCAAATGCTGAAACTATGATGATCTGAACGACAACACATTTGTTAATATTTATTGGTTTATATATCACCTTGAATTGATTAACCATTTTTTTGCATCGATTTTATAGTACTTATTATGATAATCATTTTTGGTGTCGTTTTTCACTGAATGTTGAACAACGTGATAGTTTAAGCAATGTTAATGATTAACAAACGTCAGCAACGTTTTGAAACATTTCCAATATTTACTTGCTGTATGCTGTAAAAAAAAACACATCTTAACACGTAATTTTCTATCACCAAGGAAACAACAGAAAAATGTGATAATAATTCAACTGTTAAATGTGACTGAAAACAAAAAAAAATCATTTAATCTTTAAATTGCAGTAACTAGGAGGTCCAACATATTTATCAAGAGTTAACAAGCATGCTGTTAAGTGTTTATTGGATTGGGTGTACATGTAATTAACTAAAAGGGCACAGTGGTGTTTTTAAATCACGTTCTGGTACTCCCGTGGCCAGAACAGGTATTTTGCTTGGAAACATTAGGTAGACATGTATAGACTAGACTATTTTCTGGCCTTGATTACTAATAACGTTTGGTATCACTTTAAATATACATGTATTTAGAGTCAAAAAGCAAAATAAATCCAGATTGTACAAAAATCTAAAAAATGATATTCATAAAACTAATTTTGCAACCGATTGTTAAAAGGTAACAACTCCTGGTACCCAACCACCCCCCCCCCCCCCCCCCCCCCCCCACTCCTAGTGTATGTATTGTAATAATTCACACACTTTTGTATATTTAGTGGTTTGGGTTACTGTTTCGTGTGAATGTTAGCTGGATATCTACCACATAGGATAAATCAATATTGCGATTTATGTTTTCGACCGAGACGGTACTCGCTCTTAGATTTTCGACAGAGTAATACGGTATTCGACCGAGAGGTACTGTCTTCGACAAACGTATTTTATCAGGGGTGTTACCTGTTTTGATGTATAAATCATTCAAGGAAAGACAATAATGTCATGTCTCATTCGTGTCTTGCAATGTCAATCTACAATATGAATAATGTGTAGTTATATGTTTTATAAAAACATAGTTCACTTAAATGTAACTGCTTTTAAACAACGGGTGTAGACATCTGCATTTGAATGATTACAAAAAAAAATTTCTCTGAAAATTGATTTTTAAGATATTAAAACAAAATACCATAGATTATAGGGCAAATAATTGTATATTTGGGATTTGCAGTTATATTACGGAGGTCAGAGCACCAAGTTCATGGGGAGTTGCTAGGCGAATAACTAAACACACCTTCTCTTTGCAAGTCACGGACTACCCCGCAACACCTAGTAAATATACAGACGTTGTCAAAGGGGAAACACAGTTACATGTACTATGCAGATAAAGCTTTATTTACTGAACATTAAATATTATCTACATGATTCAAATATGAAATTAGAATAACACAGTGTGTGCAGACCTCTAAATTCGTTTCTTTTCGGAATGGCGATAACTGTAAATAATTCGCAAGTTCTTTATTAATATTATAAAACACATTTAAAATAACAGATATTTTTTATGAATTTGTAATCATATTTTCTAAACTAGCGTGTAGATCGATAATACCATCAACTGGGTATGAGTTCGTACACATAAATATTGATTTTATACGTGGACATGAGTAACATCCAACTTCACATATGCCTTGTGTAGCCTTTAGTCCTTTCTTCTTATACTTTGCTTAATGCCTAGAGCATCAACTATCCATTGTGAATTAACCAAGTAGAACATGGAACTATATTTTGGAATTTTGTGTCTATTTATGTTAAAATCAGTATAAATCATGTATAACGTCTCACTACAATGTTACGCACCCTTTTCCCCCATTGTCACATGATTCTTACGCTTAAATACAAGGCCTATGTAATTTGGTTTTGAAATGTTTTCAAAATGGTTCATAGTAGCTGTGATTTCTTGCTGCAGTTGGTATAGCATACACTGCAATAAGACATCACGGGTGTTAAAAAAGTGACTTTTATAGGAGTTCAACATATGCATGTATTTATGAGCATTTGAGGACTTCATTTTTCAAAAGGTGTCAGGCTGTCACTGCATCCTCTTTTAAAAAACCAATGTGTTCAACCTACCAGTTATTGTGCATTTTTATTTGGATTTACATTCATGCTATGAAAATAAAAACTTTCTAAAAAAATATATGTGGAATTCTTTCTTTACCACGGAAATTAAGACCTTACTTAATATAGAACAAAAAACAAAATTCAACTGTGTATTGAGACCTTAATAGTACTCTGACAAGAATACTTTTATTTAAACCGTTCCATCTTGTGATATGACAATGGACGAAAAACGATGTTAGGTCCACAAGTTGAGTCGCTTTACGTCTCATTACCGAGTTGTGTCACTTTTTTTCTCAAGGTTACATGATTCTTACGCTTAAATAAAGTCCTATGTATAATTTGGTTTAAAATAGTTTCAAAATTGATCATATTGGTTTGATTTCTTGCTGTAGATGCGTAGAGCAAAAGCCGTCATAGTATATACTGCAATAAAACATCGCATGTGTTAAAAGGGGACTTTTATAGGATTTTAACAGATGCTTGTATTTATGAGCATTTGAGGATTTTATTTTTTATAAAAAAAGTTGCCATGACACCTTTTTTTTAAGAAAAAAGGGTAAACCTACCAGTTTTTTTTTATTTTATGGCGGGATACATTACTGCTATGACAAAATGTGGATTTGTTTCTACCGTAGAAATTCCTGAACTTACTTTAGATAGAACAAAGAACGAAAGTCAACTATTTAGTGAGACAATTATGTTTCCGTGTAGCATATTTTGCTATAAACCGTTCCAAATGCGATGGCCTTTCTCTTCTTCTCTATGTTTGCAGTCTACTTATCATATATTTTCTCTAATGGTGATTATGTTCGTAGTGCGTTACTGTATGTTTTCTTTGAATGCTACGTCTCCCGTTTGTCGTTTATCGTATTACTTTATATATTGGACATCTGATTTAACACCCTGGTAATGTTGTTTGGTACTTAATGAAGGCAATACTAATCTTTTTCCTGTATACTTGTTTAATTAGTGACATTTTTAAATTACCGGTGTCACGTTAGATTCACACGCACTCCCGATAGTCCATGCGTGTGGATCTGCCGTGGGATCATGAGTTTCACACGCGGGAAAACCACACGTATTTGTTACTGTTTTGAATCGAATAATTCTATTTGTTTAAAGGTCATTAATCATTTGAAAACGCGTGTCTTTGTTTAAACATAGATTAAACTGGCAAATAAAAAAACACTGGAGTGTTATTGTACTCTTAAAACTTACACTTATGACAATAAAAAAAAAAACGTGTTATTAACCGCTATAAGAGAAGGAAAATCACCAAGAGTGAATCACGGTTAAACACATTTTTTACTAAATTAATAATTGTTATTTTAGTGAAACATACACTGATCGAAAGCTGAACTATTATCTTATCGAGTGATGTTAACAAATTAATAGAAACTGGCGTAACTAAGGAGAATTTAGCATTTATTCACGGGCATTTCTTTTCAAAACGGCGAAAAATACCTACAACCATTTCATACCAATTGTAGTAGCCAGTAAAATCCGGTGTTTAAGGTAGTTCGCGGCGTTCCTGACCTATTTTTGACATCTCTCCAAAATTATCAATAACCTGTACACATGTACTATAAAGTCTCAGCTTTTGTTTTTGCTTCTTTTTTTTTTAAATTTGTACCACAGTTTCTCGTTAACAGCACCCCCTAGTGGTACGTATTTTTATGATGATTTTTGCCGTTTTTTTCCTAATAAAATAGTCAACATTTACGCAAAATTGTTTTTGATGACATTTTCACATTACCAATTTTATTATCTGTGGGAAGAATATAACTTTTACACAGATAAAATACAAATTATTTTACTTTCACGTCTAATCATTACGACGGGGTTGGTTTAAACGCGGGTTTAAAAACAACACATTTTGAACGTTCACGCCCGATTGCGCAAAAACGCGCTGGTACAAGTTTTTGAAACTTGCATATATTGAACTTTATTCATATTACTACAATATGATAGAAAAAAAAAATGGGGTGTTCACGCTTGATTTTTCATGAATTCCAATTGAAAGTAAAATGAGATACTTAAAAACGCGCGACGTAAGAATGTGATTTTTGACGACGCCGTATTTCTATTATTTCTTCATTTTGAACTAGATTGACAATTTATCAATTATTCAAATTAACACCGATCGCGGCTTGTTTATATGTAAAATGTATGCCTATAAAACGTGATGCCAATTTAAAAAATTACTTGCAGTCGCACATCAGTATATAATGGTCGTTTAATAGTTGTCCTGAATTGAACAGAACATGTTGATAACTTTGATATCTAAGTTTGTTTTCATTTCTTAAGCTCTAATATGAATGAAAGAACGTGCATTTTACGGATATGACGTCAAAAAGTAAGTTAAACGTTTTGAATCGAGCTCAGCATCAAAATGCACATACGATTAAATGGGAAATATAAGAGCGATAAAAAAATAAAAAAACAAAAACAAATCTACAATCGTTTCCACATACCAGATCAAACCAACCAGAGGAAGCTGATACTAGTCGTGATGCTCTTTATACCGAAGCAAACGACCATAGTGCCGGCTGGAGGGACGGTAAAAGAATTGTGGAGCTGGGACTACTGGCAGATCTCTTAAGAGAATGTACATTTTGCAAAATGAGACTGCATTTTGATGAAATAGTGCGAGAAACAAGATACGGACTTGGATCAATTCTGCATATCAAGTGCGAAAATTGTACAAATGAAAATGTGATCTCGACGGGAAAGAGGTACAGTTCAACAGGTTGAGAGAGATCCGGACGATGTTTTGATGTGAATACCAAACTTGCCGCAGGTAAATTATTCAAATGTTTAAGTATCACCGTTATTACCCACTGTACATCCATTTACAAGTTGGCATCATATTGAGCCTATTTCCGTAAACATTAAAAGCTGTTGTCAAATAGACTAGCGGAATTTATTGTTTAGAGCGCATGTTTCAGCCAATATTTTAATAGTTTTATTTACCACTAATAGGACTGGTACATAATTTAAATCCTATTGATTTTCTATATAAAGTGTGTTCGTTATATCAAAATCACGAAAACAGTATGCTCAAACATGTGACCAAAATAATACACACCGACCATTCGAAGTAGATAGTTGGTTTGACTTACATTGTTTCTTCATTAATTTAAAAGCAATGCTGAATGCCGGCGTAGGCGAGCTACAAGTCAACAACATACTAGCGGAGCTAAATATTCCCAGTATTCACCATAAAACCTTGAAACAAAGGGAAAGAGAAATAGGTAGATGTTTTGAAGATGTTGCCAAAAATTCATGCAACCAGGCCCTTACAGATGAAATTCGGACTATAGATCTTCTAAATGCAGTTGACAGGTATGTAGTTTCGAACATTGTGCCGTCTAAGTATATGTGTGTTTGTTTTGATATTTAGCGTCCTTTTTATGCGATCAGTTAACCTAACTACTATTACCCACTTGAACCAACGGTTAGAGACAAATGGCACTAAGACGCAATGTCGTATATCGATCATCACGGAGAAGGCGGCCGGGTGGGTATTCGAACTCAAGTTCCATTAACACGGTTGTTTCCGTTATTTAACACAAAGACGAATAATATAATCAACCCCTCAAATAAAAGCCATACATTTGTTACGTTTAACTATGAACATTGTATAAATATTATTATGTGTTTAATTATGCCCAGAAGTTGCGATTAGTCATACAGAATATAAGTTTTCTACTTAAACGTAGGTTGGTACCGGTGATTGAAATTAACTATGCTTATAATTACGCCATTGATATAACCATGTTTTAAGTCTATAATTATTTGGTTTTAATCTAATTTTTTTTTAGCTCTATTGAAGAAAACTCAAAGCTCATGTTAACCGCTCTTGAGTACGTTCCCTTGATATATACTTAGTACTGAGTGATTAATAGGCACCGGGTCGTGCCGGGAATTAAACCTGCAACCTCCAACACCCTATCCACTACACTACGACCATGTTTGTTACTGTTAGATTCAAGTTATGGGTTTCCATTATATATTTATAATACTTTAATGAGGGTGTACTTTTTTCAGGACATGTTACCTTGGTAGGAAAATTGAAAAAGAAATGCTTAAGTTATAGCGTGGCCAAAAAAACATGTAGAATATGTAAAACTGGTGAAAAACAACGTAGAACGCCCAAAATTCAAAATTGCCGCAAAAACTAGAGCGGATCCTCAAAGGCAATGGAACCATTTCTAACAATCAAGAGCTTGCTCAAATTAAAGGAAAAGGGGCTCAACATCAAGCGTCTCACAATGGATGATGACACTACCACGTATGTCAGAGCGAAAAGATCACTCAATAATGACCTTGAAAAGGCTAGCGATAAGAACCATGTTATAAAAAATATGACGAATTAACTTTACAAAATCAAACAATCACATAATGAAATGTCACAGAAAACAGTGAAATACTTTACTAAATATTTTTCCTATGCAATAAGTCAAAATAAAAGGAACAAAGAAGGCATCAAATCAAATCTATCAGCCATAGTACCGCATGCATTTGGTTGCCATGACAGTTGCAACAATGAATGGTGCAACTTCAAATAAAATAATTACAGACATAAATCTTTACCACACGGTAAAGATGTGGTTGGAGATTGTTTAAAAGCAGATCTCGAGTCACTTTTCACCAAGTACACAAGTGAAAGCATATCTGAAAAACTGTGTAACTTGGAATCATCTAACGCCAATGAAAATCTAAATCAGATGATAGCTAGGAAAGCGCCAAAAGCACAACATATTTTAGGATCAGAAAGCTTAGACTTTAGAATAGCGCTGCAGTGTCGCAAAAGAATGATGGTCATTCTTATCTAGTTAAGGTTTGTACAACTTACTTTCAAATCTATATATATTTGAGCAGATGTGCGTGCACTCGCACAATATACAATGTGAGCATTTTTTTCTATTCTTTTATTGTATAATTTGTATCAATTATGATAAGTGTTAATAATATCATGAAGAACAATAAGAAGGAGGAAGAATAAGGGAATAAAATGAAAAAAAAGAAAAAGGAAGGAGAAAAAGAAAAACCGAAGAAGAAACGAAAATGAAGAAGAAGAAAACAGAAATAAAAAGAACAAATAGAAGAAGAAGAAGACGGAAAAGAAAGAAAAAAAAAGAAAGAAAGAAAAGAAAGAAAGAATATTTTTTTATTATCTACAGGTAAACGAGAACCGTAATCTTTCACCGGGGAAGTTTACGTTAAAGAGACTGAAATGTCTCGACGCATTACGAGAATCTCGCACAAAGATAGATGGAACCATGAAACAAATGAGACGCCGATTGCAACTGAACGAAGAACGTAGTATGCAGCTAAAAACACGCGAAATTGATAAACGTATAATAAGATTAGTAAAGTATAAAAATAAAAGAAAACAGCGTTATTAACTTTAGTAAAATAGAAAATTAGATGTTGAATAACATAGATATAAAAACATGATGAACAACATATCATTTATGTAAATTACAAAAAAAGCTTCGTCTTTTATCAAAAATATAAACTACACAAATCAAGTTATACTTGACGGTTCAGTGGACCGTGTTCTAACAAAATCAAAAGAAAGTTTAATAATTTGTAAATGCAAATAAATTAAGAAAAATAAGCATTAATGTAAGGCAACATGCAGTTGCATATCACGCGTCACGGAAACGAGACTAAGCCGTGGCGCTTATAATATCAATCACTATTTCTAAGTCAGGTAAATGCTTCATATTCGTTACAGCGTTCTGCTACATTTTCCATTCATTCATTCATTCATTCATTCATTCATTCATTCATTCATTCATTCATTCATTCATTCATTCAATCATTCATTCATTTATCTATCCTTGTCACTAATATATTTAAATTCATTAACAGTTCATAACGCCCCAATGATGCAAAAAGGTACCAAGTGCTATCTTATTTCATATACAATTGGTACCTTATTGCTCTAATGCGACGATCAAAATTGTGTTTACCCGATAGTTTTATTCCTTACTATGTGTACACTATAAAACTTCTTTTTATTTAAGTATTCTGACACCAGGCTTAAACTTAAAAACATTTCTTATCAAAAGAGAATTATTTATTATTCCATTCCGTATACATGTGTAAATTATGATCATAAACATTGGGGGTTTTGTTATGATAACAAGGTGCCATGTTCGCACCTATTTCCTGTCAGAAATTGTTTATATGTCTCTGATCTAGTTGAAATAAAAGGCTTTATAAAACAACAACAATAATAATTATTATTACCTCGTGTGAGATGTAGAACATTCTTGACCATTCATGATATATTTTATTAAATGACATATTACTATTTATGATGATTGTGCTGTCAGAATAAGAAAATTGAATTGATTTGAAGTGAATATATAGTAAACATATCCATGTTTATATAATATTTATGATTTTTTCTTTAATATGTTAATGAATTGTTCATTGTATTGATGCTCCAAGGGGCTTTTGTCCAGGTGTACATTTTTTGACCAAGGGGTTTTTGTCCATGGGGCTTTT